>JAUPFR010000008.1:30281782-31481782 GCA_036925125.1 Oreortyx pictus
ATCCGTGGATCCAGGGGGGCTGGTTGGACATAATTTAGGACAATCTGACTACCCTTTACACTGTGATAAGGCGAAGTTACAATGCATCGCGAAAATACGAGCTTTGTTCAACGCCCTGCCTTGAAAAGTTGAGATTAGGCATTCCGCGCACGTGCTGGCGGCTCCGGCGGGTGCTATGTCAATTATTATTATTATTTATAACAACAACAGCAACAAATCAGAGTTTATTTCATTTCATTGGCGTCGCAGGATGCCTGTGACTTTCTCATTCGGCGGAGGCCCAGGCGGGGTCGGGTTCGTGTCGCAATGCGGTCCGTCCGTCCCGAGCCGCTCTCCGTGCCCGGCGGTGCCACCCCCCGAGGCGGAGCTCTCCGCGCACCGCTGCGCGGCTCCACCTGAACTCCGCAGACCCACGCGGACGTTAAGCGGATCGCGGCCGAACAGCGGGCTCGGGCCGTTCGGGAGATTGTTTCCCATCTTGATAAAAGGCTTATTTCTGCGGGAGCCCTATGCTTCCCACCAGCCCTCCCACCCCAAGCCCCCCGCCCCCCCCCCCCCCCTTATTTTTTTATTTTTTTTTTTTAAACCTCGAGGAAAGAAGAGGGAGAGAGGGAAAAAAAAAAATTAAGCGTCCTATGTAGCGTAACAGCAATAAAATCTTCAGAGAATGCCATTAGCTTTGAAAAAAAAAAAAAACCCTAAAAGCTTTATTACAAACCGAGCTTTGAAAATAGGGGGGATTAGGAGTCTGAAAGGGTCCCACAATGGTTAGAAGAAAAGGTTTCATGCTAATGAGGTTAATGCCCTTTGTATCTCAGGACTCCACAACTTCATTACTCCCTATCTCCGGCTGCACCAAGCGGCTCAGAACACTGCAATCCACTCCAGCTCTCCCCTGCCTTGCCTAGAGAAGGATTTGATAGCAGCTCTGTTCAAACTAGATAATTATATCTTTTCAAGTCGGAATTAAGATAAAGAAAGTGAAGCAAAGGCGGCTAGCCTTGATCCACTGCAAACAAATTTGGCGCACTTTCGAGTCTCTCTCCCCCTGCCTCAATAGGCAGGACAGGCAGCTTATTAGACCCTCATTTGCTTTATTAATTCATCTATTTAAAGTGGCAGGATTAAAGAGAGGGAGAGAGAGGGAGAGTCTAATGTGGGACAGTGGATGCCAGGCAACGTGGAAATATAAATATTGGCGAGATGCTATCCGAGCGGGCGGTTAAAAATACATTTTCTATTAAATAACTGGGAGGGGTGGGGGGAGGGAGGGTAGATTTCGGGTGGCGAATTACAGAGCACGGCGGATTTTTGCTGCTCGTTCGAATGAGATATCGGTGCCTGCCCGCAGGCGGTCACCCCGACGGCCGCAGTCCTCGGGATCTGTAGGGCGGACGCGAGAGTCCCCGGCCCGCACCTCTTGCAGGACTGTGGGTTGAGAGAGTGCGGAGCGAGGCCGAGGTTTCCCCCGCTGTTCTCCCTCTCCCTTACGGCTGAAGGTCCCTCTCCACCCGGCCTTGCCCCCAAACGCTGCACCGCAGCTCCCGGTGCCCCTCCCCGGCTTCTCTGCCGTCGTGCTGCCGCGCCGACCCCACTAGCACCGAACCGGAGCTCGTCGCTGCCCGGCTTTGCTCTGCACCCAGGAACTGTCCCCCGCGCCTTGGGCTTTTAACCCTTTCCCTTCGGACACAGCCGGCGGCTCTCGGCCTCCCCGGGCCGTGGGCTGATGGGGTCGTGCCCCCCTCCCGTGTCTCTGTCCCCGTTTGGAGTCCCTTCTTTGTTGCTTTGCGGAACGGTGTTTATTTTTCCCTTTCCCCTCTGATGGGTCTCGCCGTTACTACGGAGCTCCCGGCGGAAATTAGCGGTTGCCTTTAATTAGCGAGCCCTGCCCGTAGGAAATAGGCACAGCCGGGGCAGCTCCGATCCCATCCACCGCCGCCGCTGTACCCTCGCACAAGGCCGACGGGAGTTTGGAGAACCTCCTGACCCCCCTCCTGCTGGGACAGCATTAACCAGAAGGACTGCTATCGAAAAGCCAAAGGGCCGTTCATCCTCTCCCCTCTCCCGCCTTAAATCACCCTTCGCAATTAGCGCCTGTTGCGGGATCCCCGCGGGCAGCGCTCCACCGCACCCAGCGCTCCCCCAGCGGTTCGGTGCGGGCTGCACTACCGCTCCCCTCCGCGCCCGGCAGCGCAGAACCGGTACCCGCAGCTCCCGTCCTTCTGTCTGTCTGTCTGTCCGTCCGTGCCTCCCTCCCCTCCCCATCCCCCCCCCCCTCCCCTCCTCCCCCGGGGACAGCCGCGGCCGTGCGGGGTCCGGGCGCTGCGGGAGCGGCTTTATAGCGGTGCTGGGCCCGGCCTGACGTCAGGAGAACCCGATCCGGCCCGCTCCGCTCCTGCGTCTGAAACTGATCCTTGAAATGAGAGAACAGACTCTACACAATTCCCATGGCCTTGACATAAGGTACAGCGATAAATATACACCACTAATGAGCAATTACCATATAATCACCTTCCAATTAGCTCGCATAATGATGAATTAAACATTCTAGCCTGCTGGATTAGGTTTCTTACTTTGTATATTATTTACGATGGCTAGCTTCTGCTGAGCACCAAATATCGAATGAGATAGGGAATTTCAGTTGGGCTAATTACGCATTCAGCGCACGCCCGGAGTTTTTGTCACCCGCTAAGGAAAGTGCGTTGGAAGGTGGTGTCCATCCTTTTCTGTCCCTCCTTTTTGATGTCCTAAAACAAAACCCTCTCTTTTCCACCGATGCTCGGCGCGGTGCCCTTCGCGTTAATCCCTTTCCTTTCCCCAGGGCCGCACCGACGGATGGACCCGAAGCTGTCCCCGGGACACCGAAATAATGAGGGGATGGCCCCGGTGGAGCTGATTGGGACGCACAGGGGCTCTCGGGGAAGCGGAGCGCACGGTTACATCATTTTAGGAGATGGGAGGTAACCCCATCACAGGTAGAAAAGCTGCGATCCCACTGATCCCCCCGCGATGCTCCACACGCGATCCGACGTCTGTGCCGCCCTGGAGCGGGGGCTCCAAAAACCAATGGGACCGCGGGGGAGAGGATGGGTACTGCCCCCGGGGAGCGGCTTTGAGCACGTGGGGATGCTCCGCAACGGGGAGAGCGGAACGAGAGCGGCCCCGAAGGTGGAGACGGAGGTGGAGGGCTGACAGCGGAGGTCTGGAGCACGGGGATGGAGGGGCTGCAAGGAGAAACCCGGCTCAAGGGTCCTATGCTGTTAAGCCAGACCCTCGGTGCTGTCTTCACGGCTGTGTGAACAACTGCCCTTACAGCCCGGCCACGCACCGGCAGCCGGGCGAGGAGCGCCGGTCTCTGCCTCCTTCACCCCTCCATCGCCCCTTCAGCACCTGCGGGAAATCCGCACGGAACCCCACGGAGGTGGGGGATGGGGGGGGGGGGGGGGGGGTGAAGCGGCCTCTGCCAGTCCCACTCGAGGCGCCTTTGTCGGGGCAGGGTCCCATCCCCCGGCACCCGGAGCCCCTCAGCGGACCCCTGGCAGCCCCAGTGCAACCCTAGCGCTCGGATTCACCCGCTTTTATTATTATTATTATTGTTGTTATTATTATATCAGGAGGGTATAGGCAGTTCTGTTGGAAAACAACAAAACCAAAAGCGACCAAACCACGCAGGAGAAACCTAAAACAATTTCAACCCCCCGAGTGAGTGCGGACTGAATGAGTGCCGGGGACGCGGCCCCAAACGCACTGTGCAGATAAGACGTGGAACTACGCAGTCACGTCCCGAGCGCCGGGAAACGGCTGCTCCGATCCTTCCCGAGGTGAGGAGTGACCAAATTCCCGTTTTATTTTGTGGGTTCGATGCATCGCCGTGGCAGTAACGGGAACGACCCGGCTGCGCTCGCAGGTTGCGTGGCTCTCCGCATAGGGCCGGGCAGGGGATGCAGCCACGGTTGTTTTATCTTTTGACAAAGACGCTATCTGGGGAGAAAGCACATCCCTGTGGGTTGAGAGAGCGAGAAATTCCCAGATAACCCGCCCGTGATCTCATTTGTAACCCACCCGATCACGGCAAGGCGTGCTCGGGCTGAGATGTGATGGGGTGTGATGTGATGGCATACTGGGACGCGAATGTGATGCTCAGAGCCTTTCGCGAAGCTCTCCCTCCTGCGTCAGCTCCTGGTCCCAGAACTGCCTGCCCGGGGCTGCCACACCGCCCCCCCCCCAAAAAAAAAAGAGAACGAAAGAGGAAGACGGGGTTTGGAAAGGCCGTTCAAACAAAACGTGAAAGGGTCTTTTCATAAGAACAACGTTGTGGCGTCTTACTTGTCCGGGAGTGAGAAATAACGTCAGATCTGGGCTACGGCGCTGACTGAAATCCGTGAGGAAGAATGAGAAAGAGGAAGGAAGACAGAAAGAGAGCAGAAGAAGAGAGAAAAGAGGCAGAAGAAATGTGTGAAAAAAAAAGGGTAGAGAGGAATAGAAGAGAAAGGAAGGAAAAAAAGAAAGAGAAGAACGAAACAGAAAAAGAGGAAAGAAATAAAGGGAAAGAAAAAAAAAAAAAGGGAAAGAAACAGAGGCAATGAAAAGAAACGCCACGTGTGAAAGGAAAACACAAGGTTGCAGTGTGGAAATTAGTGATGTCACACAGCCGTTGTCACAGGAGCACGGGGAAGGGCCGGCTGGGAAATTCGCTCCGATTTGCCTTCGGGAGAGTCAAGGGCTTTCGGAAATCCGCTTTCTTTCCACCCCTGTGGCACTGTCCCCGAAGGTCGGGGTTCGGGTTTCTTTATTTTTTTTTCTACCGATTTTCTCCCGTAAATGCGAGGGGTTCCGAGGACCCCTCTGGGAGCTCCGGGAGCCGTGGGGGTGTCCCCGTGTGCCGGAGCCCCTCCGCCGCCGCAGGAACGGCTCAGCCCCGCGTGTCCCCGCGCCCCGTCCCGTCGGTGGGCAGAGCAGGAGCGGAGCTGGGGACGGCGCTGCCGGAACGTGGGGAAAAGGCTCTTAGGGATGGTTTCTTTTTGCCTCTTCTCTCCGGGGCAGAACAGGAGTCGAGGGGACACCGACCCCGCCGCTCCCCGCGGCCACGCCGTGTGCCGTCTCCGCGGGACGGGACGAGACGGATTGCGGGGCCGCTCCTTTTCGGGTACGGATAACGTTTAGGCGGCTGCCTAGGTCGGAAAAGGAACACGAGGCGACGCCGACACCGGTTTAATTAAGCAAGGCTCTTGTACCTTCGGGGGGATTGCATCAGTTAGCATGAAATATTCATACGGGAGCTCTCCCGAGTCGCTCCGTTTAATCATCCCCGCCGCAAACGCAGGGCTCCGGCTCTCTACACGTGTGCCACTGATTTCCATGACCTCATCCGCACACCTCCGAGGGGGCGGGGCTCACCGTGACAGCCCCCCCTTCCCCCACCCCCCCCACGGGGGTACCGGTGTCCGTCCCGTCCCGTCCCGTGTCCCCGCTCAGCCCGCGGCCGCTCCGCACGCAGCTGGTTCAATTACCGCAATTATACATTCCTATTTAGAAATAATAATAATAATAATTGTAAAAAAAAAAAAAAAAAATGGACGGGTGGAAGGGCGTAAAGCAAAAATACCCAGGAGGAAAAGAATGTGCCTTCGACTAATTTAAACCGGCTCGAGTGGACGGGCTGTCAGTTCTGTAAGCAAACGACGTTGTGTTGACTCAGATGTTTCTCGCCGTGATCGCTGCCGGACCCGCAGCCCCCGGGAACCCGCACAGGGAGAGGACATGGGCTCCGAAGCGATGAGCCCCGCTCCCAGCTCTCCATCAATCACGGCTTTATTGGGTGTCACCGGGCGGGGTGTGGGGAGGGCAGAGACGTTAAGTGGTGCCATTAGGCTGCGACGCAACAAGCGGAGAGGAGGTAATTGGCAGCAATTCGCGGCCCCAGTCCGCTGACCTGTTAATCTGCCGCCACCAGCGCTCAGCCGGGAAAGGAGGGAGGAAAATAAAAGGTACAGAGCGGGGGAAAAAGTCTCACCGGCAGCAAAGCGTGGGGTTTGGGTGGGAGGCACCATGCGGGGCCCCGTCCCGCATCTCGGTGTCTGGAGGTGTGCGAAGGGAACTCGGACAGGCGGAGGCAGATCGCTCCAAAACAATTCCCTCCCAAGGTTACGTTGCGTCTGGGAGAGGAGATAGGCCCCGGCGTGGCTGGAAGGAAAACACTGCCAGTGATTTTTAACAGGTGGCTCTGAGCCTACTGAGCTGTGAGGAGTTCAGGATAGGAACCGTGACTGCCCCCAGACCGACCTTGTTGTACAGAATTCAGGTGGGACCCGTGGAGCCACCACCACCATGGTGTATTTCTTTTTCCGTATATATATATGTCTAATATCAGAACACATGTAATGTTCTTGAATTTACTTCTTTTTATCACAGCTTTCCTGTTTGTTTTTTTTTCCAACTGTGAAGTTTTGGATTAACAGAGCAGCTGTGGGTGCTCCGTCCCTGGAGGATCCCAAGGATGGGTTGGGTGGGGCACTGGGCAGCTGGAGGACACCCAGCCCACAGCAGTGGATTGGAACTACGTGGTCCTTAAGGTCCCGTCCAACCTAACCATTCCATGGTAATTATTGGGAAAACTCCCTAGAAAATGACCGTGGGATCTTACCTCAAATATACGGTCCCAATCATAGGCCCTCACTGGGCTGAGGCAGGCCCCGTGTCTGGGTCCCACACAAGAAGACTTGGGGTATTTCTTATTACTCTTAAATCAGTAAGTTTCAGACTTTTCTTACTGCTGGTGAGCTGTTCTCTCCTGCACATGCGCACAGTTGATCTGCTCAGAAGACGCTTGGATTCAAGTCCAAATCAATGAATAAATTACACAGATGGGTTTCGTTGCTTCTATATTTGCTACATATAACAAATCAGCAAAGATGTTCAGCTCGTTAGCTGGGACAGTACAATAGTGAAGGGGTCAAAAACGAGCATGAAAGAAGTGCTCATTATTTTTCACTTGTGCTGTGACTGATGGTTGGCTGAGCAGCCGTGGTTTATACCCGGCATCTCCCCTAATATAACATACTTGTGAGAAAGCCCAGAGCATTAATACATGACAGAATTAAAAATAGCTCTCTTAGGCTAAGTTGCATGTTGTGGAAAGTTCCAGCTATGTTCATCTCATGACATTACTTTAAAGCAGAAAAGCCATTTTTATTTTTTTATTTTTTTTATTTTTTTACTAGATATAACTGCATCCCAGTATCAGCTTAACCACTGCAGTGGGTGTATGCAGCGTGTCTGGGTTATATACCAGGGACTGGCAAATCTACATGCTGTAAAATGAAGGTTTCATCATAGAATCATAGTATGGCTTGGGTTGGAAGGGACCTCAAAGATCATCAATTCCCAAACCCCCATACTGCCTTCCACATGCAGGCCAATGGCAAAGCTGGATGGAGTTGTACACATACATATGGCCCTTGTTTGACACTGGCACATTGTCTTAGTTTTTAGGGTGACACAAATACTACCCTGCTATCTTTATTTCTACCTATCCACTGCCACCACCAAGTTATTAATCTAATATAAGAATGGAGACACGGGATCAAATAGTGGAAGCCCTCCCAGTTCTGACCCTGGGATGACTACGGTGTTTGTGTCTTTATCACTTCACTGCTTGCACTGCTGACTGATGCACACTCTGATCCATACATGGCCCAGAAAATCTTCTGAGCACCACAGAGACCTTTAATCATGATATATCTTTTGGGCCATTTCCATTTAAGGATTCACTGCTGGTGTGCGCTGTACCCCAGTGAGCACTGGTGGGGCTCTGTCCTCTGCACATGGCAATTCACAGTGCGTGAAAAAGCAGAGATGTGCTCACCCATGTGCCCCCCTTCTTATTTATTTATATTTAGGTTTTTTTTTTTTTATTATTATTTTTTTGAAGTCTGACATCTGTGTGAGATGCAGATGGTAATGTGGCAGACTGCACTTAAAATGACTTCCAAGTGGGATAGCTCTGTGTAATGGGAATAGGGAGGGTCCTCCAACCTGGGGTACTGCAGGGGAACTGAGTCCTGTCCCTGCCCATTCTCTCTAAGAGTGAAGCAAGCTGAGCATCCTCTAAATGGTACCTCTAGATCGCACTGCTCTCTTGGCAAGAGCGGCAGCAGAGCAGGTGAATGTTCACCCACAGGAGCTCCAAACCTTGTTCCTCTGTGCAACACCTGGGGCAGAGAAGTCCTGGCCCGATCCTGAGGCGGCCAAGGATTCCTGCAGTACAACCAACAAATACACAATACATCTGCTGCCGAGCTCACAAACCTTTCATGTTATTTATGTACTAATCTGAACAGTGTGGGCCAGATTTTCATCTTAGTTATGCTGGAGTAAATGAGATACGGGTTTGGCCTCAGATCCAGAAGATCTATAGTCAATCAGTGCTCCTAATGTGCTCATCATGGAAATATCTTGGCATGGTGTGGCTGGCCCACTTCAGTGTGACTAGAATAGCAAAGCATTATATTAAGCAAACAGAACAGTTTGATTTATAGATTTGTGGTAAGAATAGTTCAGTTTTCCAGGGTGTTCAATTTAATTAACATTCTCCAGGGAAAAAACTGCTATTGTTTCCCTAACCACATGCCTTCCAATACAAAATAAACTCTTGCTGGTGTGTATGTGCTGCTTAATTATCCTAAATGGTTCCTTTTGAAAGTTGTCTATTGACCTGCTTCTACACTTCACAAGTGAAGCATATCCCATTCACTCAAGAGTGCATATCTACCCGCACTTAGTGAGAAAGATACCAGATGAATTTTAACTCTGCTAAAACAGGAACACAACCTGATGAACGCAGCGCTGCCAAGCGGTGTGTGCAGATAGGGCTGTGAGGGGAGTGTGCACAGCCAATAAATGGCAGCAGTAGAAACGTGCTATCATGGGATCATATGAGTTGGACCAGAGTTGGGTTCAACTCCCCTGCACTGAACAGGGACATCTGCAGCTCAGTCAGGTGCTCAGAGCCCTGTCCAGCTGACCTTGGGTGTCACCAGGGATGGGCCATCCACCACGTCCCTGGACAATGTGTGCTGTGACTTTACTGTAAAAAAACTTTGTCCTTATCTCCAGTCTAAATCTCTCTTCTTTTAGTTTGAAACCAATTCCCTTCGTCTTATCACAGTAGATTCTCCTAAAGAGTCTGCCCGTTCCTTCTTATAACCCCCTCTAGATATTGACAGGCCGCTCTCAGGTCTCCTTGGATCCTTCTCTTCTCCAGGCTGCACAGCCCCAGCTCTCTCAGCCTGTCCTCACAAGGAGGTATTCCATCCTTGGGCCATTTTTGTGGTCCTTCTCTGGATGTGCTACATCAGGTCCAAGTCCAATACCTTGAGCCCTAAACACTCCACATTTTGGCTGTGCTGGTGCTTAGGGGTTAAGGTGCAGCATAGGCTGGTCCCAAGCAGCTCCTTGTATCAATGCTGTGATAGTCCTGGTGCCATCCTTTGGGACTGTGCCTGCCCTGCCACCCCTGGGATCTCCTCAAGATGGAGAGCAAGGAGGTTCCGGGACTCCATGTATCCCAGAGTTTAAGTGAGAACAACATGGGATGCAGTCAGCGTGGTGGTGTGGGACAACAGGAGGGTGAGCTGTCGTGTCGTTGAGTCAGAAGTGAGAGCTGGCTGTAGCCGGCTCCAACTGAACACAATAAACAATCCCACTTGCAACATGCTGTACTATTTAAGGTCTCAGAGATGCCAGTGGGAGCTTTGCCTGGATAGCAGGCAGAGAACAGGTCCTTATTTTCTCTTGTGTCTCTCAGGCACAGCCCCACATGTGTGATGGGGTTGAGTAGCATGAGGAGGCAGCGGGTGAGGAGGACAGTCCCACAGCACAACACTGCTGCTGTCTTGCCTTTAGTTTTTACTTTCCAACAACAGCACCTCAATTTTTTTTCCCCTCTTGGGTAAAAAATAAATCCATATTCTAGGGAAAGATTAGATGTTTTTTTTTCTCTGCTGTGCAATGCGAAGCAATTTAATGCAAGGTCCCAGAAGCTGTGTTGCTCCTTCCTGCATCACCGTAGACTCAAGCATAAAGCAACAGGTTAAAATATATTTGCGTGCTCATTCATAAGATACTAACATGTTAAACTGGTCAAAACAGAGAGCAGATTTCTCCCTAGTATGACTGTGTGTAGTTTTTACAAATGTGGAGGCAGCTTTCCTGAGGAGCATATTTTAAGACACGTCTAAATTATATTACGAGTCAAGGCCCAATTTGGTAACAAGCTGTGAGACATCAAGGATGTTTTAATGAAGAATTCACTCTGGAAAAATGTATGTCACAAGACATATGAATAGATGCCTCCGTGCTTACTAACCCTTTGCTCCCCGTGCACAGATTTATGGTTAAATGAAATCCACCAGAAGGATTCAGATGATGTCTGTGCCTTCAAATGTCCACTTGGGTCTCTTCTCCAGAAGGCAGCACTCAGAAACAAAGCAGCATCAGCAGAGATGCCTGAGGTTTGATTTGAATTTTGCTCTAGTTGACTGATACTATTTATACCCTGGACTAATCAGAACCAGGGCTGTTTCATCACACTAAATGTCAGGAAAAATATATCATGCGCATCAAGGGAGAAATCTTGGCCCCACTGAAGTCAATGGCAAAACTCCCATTGATTTCACTGGGGCCAGGATTTCACCCTGAATAGAAACTCATGTTTTATACACAGTTTAAATGGCAATGGGTTTATCTGTGAAATTATTTAAGAATTGTTTTGGGGAAAGATATACTGCTGAAATGCAATTATGTATTTATTTAGACATTACAGAGCAATTGATACTTTCATGAGCAGTGCAATGGAGCTTAAGTGGACCCACCTCGAGGCTGAATACGTAAGAAGTGTGGTTGGGCAGCTATTAGAAGACACAAATGAGAGCAATTCAATGTCCTCAGACAAAATTTCACTAATAAGCTCCTGGGTTTGCATCTGGATGATCCAAATGTGAATGTTTTTCCTTCTGAGTGACGTAGGATCTCACTAGGGCTCCAGTGCAGCGGATGTAACATACTGGAGTTGATGAGCCTGTTGGACATGAGCTTGCAGCTCTTTGTCCTGCTCCCACACTAATTGAACACAGCCGCGGGCCTGCAGCACTTAGCAGGCTCCAGCAGCACTGAGCAGACCCCATGGTCTTGGTAGGGAGGTGGGCAGCGCATAGCTGCTGCCGTTAGACATCGTCAGAAAGATCAGGGGAAGCCCTCCATTCCGCAGACTTAATCGTTTTTTTCTTAGTTGAGAGTTTCTCATCTTCCTAGTTAGTATTGCAAATGAGCAAAGTGTTACGACCCATGAACTTCCTTGCAGAAGCCACGTTCTGCTGCAACAATTCGAAAGCTGAAAAACAGGCTGGTTTTCTCTGGATATTCAGCTCACATTGTGTATTCATCCAGCTATGAACTTAATACTTTGAAAAGTATCTGGAGGTCAAGAACCTAGATGTGCATTTCAGTCAAAAGAATAGCCAGTAATAAAAGAAAACAAGAAAACAACTGTACACAAACAATACTTGGTGATTGGAAAGCACCATTTTTCCTTCCAAAGCTCTTTGCTGTAGTGAATGAGTCACGCTTCTTTTAAGCAAAATCATAAATCTCATATCCAAAATATTCCCTTGTTTTGACGGGAGCTAATCAGGCTGATTAATTTTTTCACGATTTTCCCTGAAAACCACTCTGTGGCATTGCTTCAGCACTGGCTGCCCACTTTGTACAGACACCGCTCGTTCCTGACATACTTAGGTTTCCTGGGAATTTACAGAGGGTCTCTTCCAAGTACTCAGTAAGTCTGATCTTGTTTAAATTATGTGAATGGACAAAATTATAGCCTTTGATGCTATGTTGTGAAAACATTTAATCTACTTTGTTTTTAGCTTTCCTGTGACTGGTACAAGAAACAAAGTATGGGAAAGTAGGTACGCCATGATTTATGGGTGAGCGGCCAGCCACATTTGGAGCTGATCTGTTTTCCAAACATTTATACCTCCTAAGAAACATTTTATCCAAAAGAATAGCTCCTGGAAGTGGCTGCAGGACTGGTCAGAGAGGAGGAAAACATGACATTCGCTGTAGTCACCCTGATTAAGGTCCTGTCCAATTACGTTTAACAAGACAGAGCTAGGGAACTGTCCTAAAATATACCGGGGAGAGGAAAATATTAAGGAACAAAGAGGCTTCTGGTCTCAAAGGAGCGGAGAAAAGAATTTCAAAGCATCCTGACGAATGACTGGAACCACAGCTTGATGCAGGGACAAAAATGGGACAACTCTGGCTCTGAGAAATCATATTGAAATTAAAAAAGGAAACAAAAAAAAACAAATCCTTTCACTTCTAGACGGCTAATTTGGCTCCACCAACCAATTAGTCACAATCATCTGATAGTTACTGAGCATGTCCTCTCTGGAACAAACCGGTGGTCTCAGCACTGGCTTTAGGAGGCATCTGGCAATATTCTAGCAGTGTTCTAACAAAACAAGGTTTCTGCTTGCCATTGTTGCTGACCACCTCCATAGGAAGGCCAAAGGACTCTTTGAGCAAGAAATTAATAACTGTAAAAGCAAAAACAACACAACAATAGTTATTATTATTGTTAATTCACAAGAGGAAATTATACAACTGTATGAGGGTGGCAACAATCACACAGCCAAAGGGGATTCCTGTAAAGCAAGGAGACTGTGAGACGCAGTCTGGGGCTGGATTGGGAAAGCATCTGTGACCGCCACTGACTTGGCCAACAGAGCAGGGATCAAACCAGTGTTTGCAGCCCTGCAGAGCTACAGGCAGCAGCCGGAGGAGCCCAGAGTCTCACCTTTGTAGCCAGCAAACACCATTTAGCCACATCTCCTCTCCTCTGGATTGACCTGGGTGGCTGATAACACATCCAACTGTGCTTTTGCCTTTGCTTTCCTGCCTTGTCTAAAGGAAAGGGAAAAACTGTCAGAGTCCTTAAGTCCTAACTCCCTTGTGATCACTTCGATTATGTATAAAGAGAGTATTTCCACCAAATCTATGATAAGGATTGGAACATAATACTTTATCATTCCTATGTTGGCCCTAAGGTGATAATTTAAATGAATTTTGCATTTTGTGCTTATTTATGGTGGCTAAATTAATGTAATAAAACTTCCCAGACCCTTTTCATGTGTATTATCGATAAAAACACTCACTAAAAGAAATGTGAAAATCTATCTCTGTGAGCTTTAATACTCGATGCTGGCATCTGTTTCTCATTTAACAGGATGACTGAAATGAATGTAACTACAAAAAAACTCAAACAACCAAATGTGTACATATCATTGTGCAAAAACGATCATTTCATCACTCACTGATGATCAGCTCTGATTTATTTGAGCAGACTCTTAGCGTCTGCCGTTCCTTCTCACCCAGGACTTGAGTTCAGCAGGAGTTTTTCTTAGGCAAGGTCTTCAGGCTCTGACCCAGACATATCCATCTGCAACAACAACAACTGGAAAGGGCTGTGTGCAATGTAAATGAGTGAATCAGAAGTACGGAGGAAGAGTTTAAGTTTCCATTCAGTCACAACCTCCTGTTCTTCTACATGCTTCTAGGACATTTAGGAACTTTAATGCGCAGTGTTTGAGATGCCCCATGGAGTGGTGGGATAAGTCAGCACTGCAGCCCAAACCCACCCAAATGCCCCAGAATGGCATCTGAACATTTCCTTGGAAGAATGTCTTGGTGTCATTCGCATAGTGTTCTGACATTGTTCACATGAATAGTGGAACAACCCCAGTGGTTCTGCCAGGACAAATGTCATGCCAAATCCATCAGGCAGACAGCAGCAGTGAGATCACTGGGTGTTCACCATGCTAAAGCAGGGCTAGGAAGCCTGGACTAGTGAGAAAGACACATGATTGGGATGTACCTCTCAGCAATCCCCCTGCTTTCCAGCAGTTTTTCCTAACGATGATTCTTTCAGGTTCCTGCCTCTTCTAGTTCTTCTCAGCGTGTAACATTACAGCTGTATGGCTGCAAAACAGTGTGGAAAGGGACAAATCCTCAGGAATTTTGGATCTGCAGCCCTCAAGCAACCTCAGGGGAGCTGTCCAGGCTCAGAAGACATCCATCAAGTTCTTACTCCAAACAAATCCTCCGTCATCTGCCTCATCCCATACCCTCTGAACCCAGTGGGAGTCCTACCGGAAAATTCAATAGAAATTGGCCCAGGACTCACCTAAAACACACCTGTTCCTTACTACATAATGTGATAAGCTGCAAAGGTTTGTTTTTTAATTGGACACTTAATACCAGCTTTGGCAGGCGATTAAACTGTGATTTACTTCCAAGGGAGATAAGAAGTAAATTTCAAAGGAGTTCTGGATAGGTGGTTTAACAGCACAGTGATTACACAGGGACAGTTTGGAAGAACGGGGCAAGGTAAGGAAGAAGCGGGCATGGGAGTTATTTTTGTTCCTACACTCAGAAGACCACATGAGATTAGAAAATGACAACAAATTAGAGCAACGTTTAAGTAGTTAGAAAGTAAGAGACATCAAAATTGCCTAACAAATGCTTAATCAGGAGCCAGCGAGGAATGTGTTTCCTCTCCAGCTGGAATGGAAGTGGCCAGCACTATCAGAACATCAATGTATACAAGTGAAACAGTAAAGCTTAGCTGTCTCCCATGGGTAAAATAAAGAGGCATGAAGTAGGGACTTGTCAGTCATCGAAACCCTTATTAATAGCAACTGCGGCTTATGGAGCGTGGCTTCTCATTGTTGCAAGCAGGAGGTTACAGCACTCCAACAAGAAAGCAAACATTTCATTTCATGCAAAGCAAGCATTGCATGTTAGAATGAAAAAAAAAAAAAGAAAGTTGGGGGAAAACAGATTAAACTGGAAGACTGCACTTGGGATATTAACAAAACCTTTTTTGCATTCTGCATGACAAAAAAAATTATCAAGCACACTATTAAAATATCTTAACTGGTACTGGGGCAAATTTGCAATGAGGAAAGAGCAACAGTTCAAACCTGTCAATAGATGGGTTTCATCTGCCACATTCACCTGGTATCTCAGCAAATTTTTGATATTATGCAAGGAGTAATTTCAACTGTATGCTTTTGTTCAGATGGGTGAGATTAGGCTTCTTTATGAAACTATCAACTGCAATCCTCTATGTAGAAGGCGTTGTAAGTAATTAAGATTAATCTATGACAGGGCCCAGAGTACAGTCTATCCACTGTATCGCGACATGGACTACTGGAACTGTTTTGGGCATTGGACAAGGTGCCTGAATGTGGCTACCATTCTGGGCTAGGCTATCCCTACTGAAGCTTTCTTTTCCTCTACTTCACTTGTGTTTCCACATATCCAACATGAATAATATTCTAGGTCCATTTTAAATGAGATGTAGAATTGTAAAAGAAGTAGAACAGCAGTAATATTTCAGTACGAAGATATGGTTGTTTTGGGATGAAACTACAAAATGTAAGAGTGGGGTGATGTGAACTAGAATATGATCTGATGGGAAAGCAAAAGCAGCCAGAGACATCGTTAAATAGGTGTTGCACTTGTCTCCTGGTAGCTCTAATTTAATCATTTTCATCTGAATAACAAATTTATTTTTTTTAGTTATTTCCCTGAGAATACTGAAAAGAGCAACTGTCATGGTTTTATGATTTTTGGTATTGGTATTCCACATCATAACAACATGTAGTGCATTAAGAGTTAAAGAGTTAATACTCCAACTCCACAGATCATTGATATTTTCCGGGTATACCTGTCTCAGAAGAGAAGAACTATATTCCCCAGAAGACTTTGCGATGCTTTGCATTTTTACGTATTTTCCGCTCAGAGGGAAAAGATAAAAACCCTCTGCAGTCACGGGACACTCTCTTTCCTTCAGGATCGACTCAGCAGTGGGTGCTCGCTGCCGTATCGCCTTCAGCGTTAGCGTAAGGCCTTCGGTTTATCGGACACTCTCTCTTGCTCATTTTATTTGATTCATTAGCTTCAATTCCAATTATATTGTATTATATTGTGTTATTTTGCTTTCTGATATCTTATTTAGTAAATTAGCTTTCCTCCTCAGATCGTTGCCGCTGTTTTGTTTCTAGGCCCGTCTCCCTTTTTTCCTTTTCCCTTTTCCCCCTTCCCCTTTCCTGGGGCGTGGGTCTGCGGGTCCCCCACACCAATCGTCACGGAACCGGGCCGATCCAGCCCGGTAAACCGTTGACAGCAACATCCTGCATGGTGAGTGAAACTAGGTCAAGAACTGAAGTAATTACAGAATAATGGCTTGAAAAGGCAGTATTTCAGGACAAGGTGTTTCAAGGCAACTTCAGTAGTAAGAATGACAATGGTATTTATTGCAGGAAATCCCTTGCAAGAAAAATATCTGCCTATTACAGGTGGCAATAAAGTAAAAATTTTGCTTTAGGCGTACTTCTTCCTAAGGCAGATCAGTAAATATCGGAGTTGCAGAAACATTGAAATACTTGTAACTAGTAAGAATTTACAGTTCTACAAAAATGTTGTCAGCAATATGTAGAGGTGCTTTAGAGATAAGTAGGTACTTATCCAAGATTTATGGATTATGGTATTCTGTGACATCGTAAAATGTGGGGAATCTGAGCACGCAATTATTTAACTGGTCAGCCAAAGACTCTCCTCAGTCTATTAGGTGGTGCTATACATCACTGCCGGGGTTATTTCCTTGAAAGGTCTTGGAAAAGGTGTTGTATATCACAAACAGCCCATGACCTCAGAAGCCAGACTGTGAGCACCTTTTCCTCCATTAGCAGTCAAAGTTAATAACCTTCCTGTGTGTGTTTTCTTTCCCCAAAATAAATTAATTACCTTTGAGATCCTTTTTTTTTTTTTCAGTTTGAAGCCATGACCTCCACATTATGATGGTGTTGGTAATCGACTTTATTTTGAGTCTGATGATTCATCATGCTCTCATTATATGTGATTTTTTGTCCGCTGGGATAATTCATTAAAAGAAAGCGGAGTTAGGTACACCTATTTAGAATGGGTCGAAGGAGAAATCAGTCACAACAATTTAGTGTTTCTCATGCAGCAAGCTTCTAGTGTTTGCTGATTTTGATGAAGTCAGTCTTCCCTTCTATATTTCGTACCTATTTAGAATATGGAGGGTCTTGGATACTGTGGAGCTTGTGTTAGCTGCTTTTAGGTGTTGCGTTGCCCCAAAGGCATGTTAAATTCTGTGCTCTGAGACCAGGATACATTGATTAAGTACAGGAAGGTAATTCAGACCTGTAATGCTGAAGGTGACCTATCCATTCCCAACTTCCTCTTTGTTTCCCCTGCACCCTCACTTTCCCTATCACCTTCCCAAACGAGAGATGACACTCCATGGCCCAGATCTATGTGTTACTGTGCAGAACTCAAGTGAAATACGGGAAATATGGGATGTGGATCTCCTGGAGGGACAACAGAAAGGACAAAACAAAAGCTGTCCTGGGAGCCAGAGCCCCGTCCTGGTGGGATGAGGTGATCCACAGGGAATTTGAGTGGAAGCTACTGGAGAAATCAATCTGCATGGAGATGTCAGTGTGGTGTCTCTCCTCTTTTCACAGAAAGGGACATCAGGAGCTAAAGGAAAGACTTAGTGCTGGAAAACATCTGAAAAATGAAACAGCAGAGAAACCAATCGACACAGAGGAATTGCAGCAGCCAACGAGAATGGAGGGATTTGCATATCCGGAGAGAAGCTGCCGGGAAAGAGCTGCAAAGGGATTATGCAAATCCCTGATTGGGTGAATGTGGCTGATTGCCAGAGCAGGGGATGCACACGCTGCACCGTACCTGGGTAACGATTATGTAAATTGCACACCCCCAGCCAGAGTGCAGGGCAATTGGCTAGATGAGGGAAATTGCAGTTCCGCATCAGTAAGTGTCCGGCGCACAGCAATCACACCTTGCTGCAGGACGGAGTCGGCACAGGCAGGAGCCTCTGACATTCCCACCGCATCCATCGGATGCTTGGACGCCGAGTGGCACCATTCCTATCAAACAGATGGGCGTTTGGATTGCCATTTGCATTTACAGAGAATCTGGCATCGAAGGGATAAGAAAATGGAAGCTCGAAATGAGAACTTCTTCCTGTTGCCTGCAGTTGTGTGATCCCAGTGCAAATCTATTCTTAGCCAATGAAAGGATGAAACTGCTGAGTAGATGAGCTCCAGCCCTGACTTACGTGGGAGAGATCTGTAGGGACTGGAGACGTAACTGAAACATCTGATTTTCAATATTTACATATAGTAACATTTACTCTGTGATTTTTGGGCTAGCAATGACATACAGGTATAACAAGAAGAAAACGCTGCCCTGACATAGTTACAATCAAAATTTAATGTTCAGAAGTTTATTTTTATTCCTCTTTCTCCCCCTTTTTATTCCACTGTACGCAAATATATGCCCACATGTGTTCAATCCAGAATCAGTTCTAAAATCCAGCATAGCAATGCCTCAGAATAATTTGATTTTGTCCTGAACAGTTCTGACATTTTCAGGAGTGTTTTGCAAAAAGGAACTTCATTCCCATGGACACCAAATTCTGAAATACTTCTGTAATTTTCACAATTTTCACTCAGAATGCTGAAATGGCAGGGCTCAGAAATCATGGGAAATGCTCTAATAATGTTGTACAGTTAACTGTAAGATGGCATTACCACTTTGCAGTTCCCAACTCATTGGCAGTGAGTTCAAATATAGAAACATAGAATCATTAAGCAAGGAAAAAACAACTGTGATCATCTAGTTCCACTATCAACCCATCCCCACTATGCCTACTAAACCATGTCACTCAAATGTGCAGTGTCAGCTGTTCAGTCACCAGATCAGCTCTTTGGGAGGTCAGGACCACAAGCCAATTTCCTAGCAGAGCCCATGCTAGTGAGGAAAAGATAAGACACCTCTATGAAGTTTTCCCCACTGAATTATTCCCTTATTTCCCCTAATTATTCCTGAGGGAGGGCAGAATCAGCTTTTGTATGTAACAGGTTATGGGGGATATTGCCAAATGCTCTTAGTCCTGGAGGACCAATTAATTTTAATGGAAGCTCCCCTGAAAATAGAGAAACAAGGCCGAGCATTATTGCAATGAAAGTCAGTATGCAATTTCTTCTGGGAAAAGAAATATATTAATGTGCAAGGCAGAAGGGCCAGCCTAAGTTGGTCTTCAGGAAGGCCAGGGTGCACAAGAAATTCTCAAGGAAGTCCCAGTTTGCTATTCTCCCTGCCCATAAAACGAGCTTGTTCTGCCATACTTACTCTTAAAATTAGACGTCCCTTGACAAAAGGTGGGAGCAGCTCTGGTATGCCTTTGGCACTGATCTTTGAAGCACAAATCTAAATATGGGCAATAATACCTTGAAGCCACAGGATACAGCCAGAGATACAGGACAGTGATCTATGGCAAGCAGAGGCTTGCAGGAGCTGTTTGTTAATTAATGTTCATTTCTGTCTCCCTCATTTTTTTTTTAATAAGCAAAGACATATTTGGAAAACGTCACATTATGATAACAAATAACTCCTTGAATACTTCTAGTCTGCTTCCGAGGAGGGGTAGGACAAATATGACTTAAATAACTTGCATCTGCCACAGCAGCTGTTCCAAAAAGCAAAGAGGTTCAAAGGGAAAAGGATGTGAGTTGCATTTCCTTGGTGAATTCACTCTCAGCATAAGTTACTTCAAATGTTACATATACACGGAAACATACTTTATCTATTTATACCAAAGTTGGTTAAAATGTTTTGCTTTTCTGAAAGCCAGTGAGTCTTCTCATGGATATTCTACATTTTTTAATGAAGCAGTTAATTCCCTTCTTTTTGGTTAGTTTTGTTTTAAAATATCCCAGGATGACAAAGCAAAAAATAGATAAAGCAATAGGATCTCTGAAAAAAAGAAGCAGATAGTAAAGGGAAAGAAAATAAAACACTACTGCTAGTTATATATACATATATATGTACATATATAGTTATATATGTATATATATAAAATTCTTTTTTTTTTTTCAGAGAAAAATGCAATACATCCGTAGGAAAAAAAAATGGTGAGAACTTTGCGCAAAATCCTTCAGATTCAGACAGTCCCAAACTAGAAGCATCTGGAAACACTGCAGACTGATGAATACATGGCTCCCTTTACATGGTGTTAGACTTGCATAGACCTGGGGCTTCTGGTCAGTGGATCCCAAAGCGCCTTCCTAGATTGTGAAGTAATGAGACTGCTTTCTTTGCTGCTGGGATCCAGCAACATTTGGGCCGAAATGAATTTGGCCTAACTATTAAAGTCAGGCTTTGGTCTTGTCTTTTTTTTACCCAGATGCTCTGATTTCCCCATGCCTGCCCACCTGCCTCGTACAATTCTATTGTGCTTGCCTTGGGGACCTGGTGCAGTGGTGCATGGATAACCTTACTGACATTGAGACTTTTGCTCTACCATCATCACTACCTATTCTGTACCTGTCAAAAGTGTTCTGAGGGAAAACTAAAACAGAACATTAAATTATTGACCAAATCTATTCCAACTATACTGCTAATCTTCAATAACTGTTATTTTTAAAATGTGATACGTGGTTTTTGTGCTTCTGGACTCTACCCAGCAATATAATCCAAAGGAGGTCCAGAAGGGACTAAAAGATGAGGACATTCTAGGAAACCCAGTTGACTTTTCCTTTGTCCAGGTGGAGCAGATTACTTCTGGGAGGGCCAGCTAATTGGAGTGTGAGGACTTTATAACACTGTGTACATTATGTTACACCTTCTGCTGTGATTCTGTCTGTGGTGCAGCTCCAAACAAGTACCTTCCTATCTGTCAGTACATGCAGCAGGAAAGACACTGAGGATGGTGGGAGCTATAGGGCTGCTGCAGAGCTGCTGCAGGGTTTTGGGGCCTGCCATGGAGCCAGGCTGGCCTTGCTGCCCTGGGGGCTTTCTCTTAAAAGGTGTAATTCTGCAGTACGATTTATGGCAGTGGGAAGGGCGTCGCCTGCTCCTTGCTGTATGAAGTGGCAATGGGCAGTAAGTATTTTTTAAGGATGTTTCAGTCTAAATAATACAACCTTGTCATTGTGAGAGCCTAACAAGCTTAAGGCAAAAAGCCAGGTGTTACACTTGTTGCAGAACTCGTTTGGTTTTTTTTGTCTGGCTTTACACAGAACAAGATTTTTTTATGTTCGTCTTTTTCAGTGTTGGTCTATATCTCCTTGCCTGCAGAGTAGTGTGGGCACCAGCTATCAACATAGTACTGATTCTTGTTATTTTGCAAAGAACAATTCAGAGGGTGTCAGCCCACTCTGAGAGAGGTGGAGCAGAATGTGATGCATTGCAAAGCCCTCCCCCATGGTCACAGTCCCATCCCATTCCAACTGGTGATGAATGGAAGCTGTGGGCATTCAGCACTGCTTCAATGCCAGTGAAATTATTTATAGAGTGCAACATCACGGGCCAGGACTGCCCCATCTCCTCGTGAACAGGTGTCCCAGTCTCATCAACCACCACAACAACAGATGTTAATTAATACCCATGTTGCAGTCCCAAAGAGGAGGCTAAAGATTTAATGGGCAAAGAGAGTGGATGATTCCCATATGTCTCTAGATGGTCCCTGCAGAGTGGGGTTGGGGGCACATGGGCTGTGCTGGGAGCCTGAACTATGCTGCTTGGGCTGCGCTGGCTTTGTTGAGACTTTCAAATGGGGCAAAGACCAAAGGGAGAAATGAGAAACAGGGAATTTGAAAAATAAAAGCATGTTTATCTCATGGACACCTTAGAACTGAAACAAACATTTTTTTTCCTGGATGAATATTGGGCAAAATGGGTGAGTTCTTCATATAAGTAAATCAGTGGATGTCTTGACTTTGTGTAGGTTGCCAGTTCATGTAAATGCACAACTTAGCACCAGATGCTGCTGTTTTTTGAGAGTTGCATGATTTTACAGGCTACTCACTGATGTAAATCAGATTTTATTATCACCTTAAATGGGCAAGTAGGAAATAGCTGCATTATTTTTAGATGGAACCTGTAACAAAACATTCCATGGAGAACAGTTTAGCTCTGAAACTCTGTCTCCTTTATCTTTGAATTCATTAGGATTTATCCTAAGTGTGAATAACACACTTTTTTTTTTTTTACTGGGCTGCAGGATTTTAGAAATAAAAAAAGAATGCTTTGGAAATGTGGCATTTCTTCACAGCTATAACTCAGCAGTGCAGGAGGCAAGATTTCCCATTGCTAACTGCTCTTGTCTCAGCTATCTATCTTCATGTCCAAAACAATTTATTTTCAGATTGACTATAAAAGCAAGGCATCACATAATTGTCTGGCTATAAAATATGTAAAGTATTGTACTACTGGGGCTCATTAGCAGAAGCATAGATGCTTTTTAGTAATCCATAAGGTGATACTTGTTAATGAATGCTGCAAATTATTCTACTAACTACCTACAGATTAATAATAGACATGCCTATTGCAACAAACAAGTATCAAGTCTCAGGAGAAAACTAGAGAAATTAGATAATAATTAGAATAAGAGCACAACAGTTATATTTGCAGTTGTGATCCTATCAACTAAGTGGTGGCTGTAGTTTGTTTTATGTCTTCTATGAACACCTTGTGGAGTAAGCCTCTAGATGAATAACACTGCGTACGTCTCATGAAGGGAGGGCTATCTTAATTTTAACTCATGGGTTTAATGCTGCCTAATTTCTGGCAAGTTAGACATCATCAGACTTGAAACCTTAAAACAGCTCAGTTATCTCTGTGGATGATCATCCATCCATTTGTAAGGAACCTGAATAGGAAGATCATATTTATGTACCTGTGTTCTGAACACTTGGCAAGGTCTCTCCTAGTTTTCATTATAGTGAAGTTTCTAACTTATTGCAGTTGAACTCAACCAAAGAATTATAAAGGAGGAAGAGCTGCAATATATTAAGTAGTCTACTCATGAAAACAACTCAAAAAGGAACAGTGCTGAAGGAGAGACAGCTAGGGAGTACATGCTGTGAAATATCTCAGTGGTAAATAGGGCTGGATATCTCCAAAGATCTTAAAAAATACTGCTGAAGCTAATTTGCCTTAGAGGTGCTGTGTGGGAACTGTCAAGTCATGGCCTGAACAAGTGATTGAGCAGCCGGTGAAGGGACACAGCCTGACCTGGGAGCACACCTGGAAGCAATACACCTATGCAACCGGAAGCCTGGCTCCACCCCTCCCTCACCTCATTAAGAGCTGTCCACTGCAAAGAAAGTCTCATTGGGAGTGTTTGGTGAACTCTGATCCTCAGAAAGAGGTAAGCGATTCCTTCTTTATTGCCAGATTGTGATCTTTGTCTTTTGTGGGTGATGGCAAACTGGTTTGGAGCAGCTGTATTGGCTATTGTCTTACACATTGCTAACCTTTGCTGTTGACCAAGCTTTGGAAGTTGATTTATTGTGCGCTGTTCTCCCTCACATAGCTATCAGAAGTCATTGGGCAAGGTATCCTAGTGCTGATTAGGACTGTGTGTGTTATGAATACGTGGAATATTAGTGGTGGTCTTGTGAGTTACTGAGTCTTGTACTGGATGAAGTGTATGGCTGTGTGGGCCCAAACCAGGCCGATCCTCAGTGCTTCTCCTAGACGAGCATAGCTTAGTACTCATGCTTTTTAGTGAACCTTAGCAGTTCTAATTTTTGCCTTGTATTGTTTATTGTGCGTCAGCAGGGCAGCAGACAAAATCAAGGGCTACACAAATACCTGGGACCCCTACAGTGAAACACACTATGAAGCATGCTACAGTTACTACGTGTAGATGTATTGATTCAGAGTATGCATCTTTTCTTCTCAGTGTGGGTTTTCCAGTGTTGTATCAGTCTTCTGAAAGAGAGCACTGAAAGGGACCAGAAAAGCTCCTTTTCAGGTAGTCTCCCCCACTAGATAGAGGGGGACAACCTGAGACACATCTTACTTAATCTCTTTTTCTCCATCTGTCTAATTAAAACATGAAATGCAAATGTAACTTGTAAAACCCTGAAGTCTCTAGCTGAAAGGATCTGTTATACAGATGAAATATTTCCTGGTTTGCTATGGACACCTGGATAGGAAGGTGAAAGGAAACTCTAAATTTGACCATGAGCTGCTTAAGTGAACAGGCATATTAGCTATTTCTCAGCACTAGTTAAAAAATACAACCTACTTTATTTAATTCTCATACAAATTTGATTTTAAAAATAAACTTATCTATCCTGACGTGGGTCTAGAGAACTTCCAACTATAAAATGATACAATAAAATTCAAAGCCAAAATCAAATATGAACATTTACCAGAAGTTTAAAAACATTCAAATTCTAAGAATTAGCGCTTAAAACTATAGGGAGCTTACTGCTCACAGATTGTTGAATTTTTTTTTTTAAGATACTATTTAAAAGTATGAGTACTTGTTATTTTTAAGTAGGATTAAGTATCTGGACTTCCAATTATACAATGGAAAATCCCTTTCTATTGGTAAGATTTTAATTAAGTACCTTGATTTCTATAAATGGAAGCTTCATTTGACACTTGTGGCCAACTTTGAATAAGTGCTAACAGAAACTGAGTAAATTCTGCAAACTACATAATGCTGAGTGCTGCTCAAAGAGATTTGCTGTGATTTCAGTTCCTTCAGAGAATCTGGAGTAAGCACATTGCAGTCAATAGTGCACTGCTAGAAACCAGAGCAAGCACAGAGACATGCCTCAGCATACGTTAGTTTGTGCACAACGCTGAAGTGAGGTATTGTCTTAGTGGATGCTATGAGAATATGCATAAGAATGAAAATATTTTTAAAAGCTGGCTATGTGCCGGTGACTTGTAAAGGAGCTGAACTATGAAAATCTTTCCTCCTGTGTGGTTTTTAAGCTGTGTATCTTGCTTTATGGCAAGAAAATACATCACCACTTGCACAGGAACCAGTGAGGAAATAGAAAGATCTTGCCTCTCTACCATCAATGGTGGCTTATCGACTTAGATTTGAAAACACCAATACTTCTTTTCTACCTCTGCTTCTGGGTAAATAAGGTATACGTTTTGACAAGTCTATTTTGTTAAACTATCCAGATGATATGTAGCTGTGTTGTCACCTTAAACCTAGTGAGAGGATTATCTTCATTAGACAAATATGTGTAAAGTAGATATTTACAGAGCATTAACTTTATGGATCAAGTAAAGGATGACACATACCTCTGAGACAGGTGGTTTTTAGTATTTTAATATTATGTATTGAGAGGGAAAGGCATACCTAAAGAAGCACTCATTAAATCCTGGGGCTTCACTTGCACGATAAAGGATGCTATCAAGAGCTATTGCTTTTCAATCAGCCACCTGAGTAAATAATTATCACAAAAATGATAGCTACAGAGATGCATATGATGTGATTTATTTATTTATTTTTTAATTAACACATTTAATTTATTCCCTCCATGTGTAAGCATAGGGTAAAGTTTCCCTCACCTAATTTTAGCTGCTTGAAATACAGGCATCTTCGTCTGAGTTGTTTAGATGGAGTCTAGACTTCTACATGACTGTTGCAGTCAATAATGAGCAATAAGGTGCAATTCATCTGAACTATTTCTTCCTTCAATAAGTATAAATTGACACTCTACTTCCTATTTTTCCACTCTGTGAAGCCAACTTAAAGTCCACCTGAATATAGAATTCTGCCTTTGACTGCTTCCCTTACACTCTTTCTTGTCTTGTTTGTGAGGTATGTGCTCTTGTTCGTACGACTATTACTTTACTTGAATGAAGTCCCATGGACTTCAATATGAAATACTGTTCAACTGATTTAAATCCTTATGTAAGATCTTTCTAATAGTTCATATTTCCCAGTATTTAGTTTGCTTTCTCCTTTGCCACTTTCATCCTTTTTCATCCCTCCCCTACCATATACATCCTGTGTATTCTGCATCCATTCTCCTGCTCTGTATTGTAGCAGCACCTCTTCCCTCCCAGATGGCTCTTCATCATGTACACAACTTTAATGAACTAAATCCAAGGTGGCCTGGAGGAAGATTTCCCACGAGGTTATGTGGAAAAAGTAGGAGATAAGACAAGTTCTTCTAGAAACAGGCTACTCACAAACTTAATTGGCTGTAAGTAATACTTTATGCTATTAAATTCATTATGTGGATCCTTGGAAGTTATTGCTGCAGTAATTGAAATGTTTTGGTGACAATTCCAAACAGTAGGGGGAAAGTGCAAGTTAAAAGATCAGTTACCATATGTAAGAACAATTTTGCTATCTTCTGAGCAAAACATGGTTTGGTGAAGAGGGTAGACAAGAAGTTGTAACGGATTTAAACTAGAAGAGGATATATTTAGATTAGATGTTATGAAGAAGTTCCTTACTTGGAGGGTGGTGGCACAGGCTGCCTGGAGAAGCTGCGAGTGCCCCATCTGTGGTAGTGCTCAAGGGTGGGTTGATTGGGATCCCGGGCAGCTGAGCTGGTGGCTGGTGTCCCTGCCTGCAGTGGGGTTGTTGGAAGAGACCTTAAAAACCATCCAATTCCAACCCAAGGAATTCTATGATTCCATAGAATCATGTTATTAAAAAAAAACAAAAACAAACAAACAAAAAAACCCTTTGAAATATGCTTTTTCCTTGCTTCTTTTTGGACTTTTTTTTTTCCCTTTTAAAGAGTTTTGTGGTGTTTTCCTGTATTTGGTGAAAAGATTTTACTGAAATGATCTGATGATCAATGTCTGAGCATGTGGTTATCTGTGATCAGCTACCTATATCACACAGCATGGTTTTTAAACCCTGGCTGAATAGGTTTTACTCTTGGGATCTGTGGAAGCCAAGAGAGAGCTCGTAGTTAAACAGGAAACAAATGAGAACAAACAGGAACATTTTAGAAGACGCTGCCTGTAGCCTCAACACTGGTGGGTGCATCCTTTTTTACCTACAGACTATTTCTAGCAGTACTGAGTTTTACAGATTAACTTCATTTTGTTTCCTGTGACCTTTACACAAAGTAATCAGGTACATGTGATCACGGTGTATGAATACAGGAAAAGATGGAAAACACTGTACCTTGTGTTCAGTGAGTTCTTTTTATCTTTGCTTCTCAAGTCCTGGTGCACAGAGAGACTGGGAAACATGGAATGTAGTTTCCTGGCATTTTCTGATTGGGATGTCAACATTATGAAGTTGACTAACCAGTACAAATCAAATAGAAAAAACACAGAGTCTGAAACGCTGCTGTTGTCTGCAGCACTCCTGAAACTGTTCTAATGAAAAGGCAGGTGGCAGGAAGGTACAGATTTGCACTGTAATGAATGGAGGAAAAAAAAAACACAAGAAAACCATGCTTTCTCAGCAACAGTCCATCTCAGTGAAACAGGAGTGATTACACAAACCAAATGTGTGCCTGCAGTGAGCTAAATGGAACTCAGTTGTCTCCAGTGGTCATTATAGCTTTTCTTTGCATATTAGCCTTCATTTCTATCACACCTGCATTTAGAGCTTTGGGCAGGTATTGACAAAAATTGGAATATATTGCACCTCTGCTGTCTAATTACAGTGGTGACAGCAGAAGACAAAGGATATATGTGAGATCTGAGCAAGGTGTTAAATCATAATCACATGTTCGCACCATGTCTCATTCCTATATATGGTATGAAAAATACCCCACTAATTAAGGTTACTTTGTTAGACTGATATGTAATTACCGGAGCAAAACTTGTAACCTCCTGGACCTTAGAAGTAAAAGGTTGAAAATAATGGGGTAGTCCTCTATAAATCTATGAAGAACGGTGAAGGAATATCAAGCAACTTAACACAGAAGAATTTTCAGTTTCTATACACTCTCTTTAATGCTTCTTAAAGAGCGCTGCTTAGATTCATATTTCTTTCAGCTTACAGGACATTCTGAATTTAATCTCTCTCTAGCCAACAGCCTACAATGATTTCAGCTGTGGGTCACCAAAGTTAAAGCTGATAACTGTTCCATTGCAGCCTTCCAGCTTTAGAGGTCAATGAAAAGTTTCTCAGGAGGCATCATTCAAAAATAATATCTACTTTTACACGAAGGATTTAAGTTAGAGTTTGATTTCCTCCCTCCTTTGACTTGGAGACTTCTCTTTGATTAAAACGAGGAGTACTAAATGCTGAAAGCCCGCTTGGGAGCACATCTCTCTTAAAGAACCACTGTCACTGCTGAGCTCAGGTCTCTAATATGAACCAGGATTTTGTTGGTCCAACAAGAAATAAACATTGCAGACAACTGCTAGGAAAAAGCATTGACATTAGGGGGCCTATTAACACGCCATCAAATTAACAATAAATTTCTAATTCCCTTGAGTGTCATATGTGTTTTTCTTCTAATATTGGCTGATTTTCTCTTGCATTAATGAGGTGGACTGCTGCCAAAAATATGCAAATGGAAATCCAGTGGACCTGCTTTTGTAAATTCAGATATCTAGGAATTCACACTTAAATGAGAGTTGAAAAACCCCCAACCTGAACCAAACAGTTGCTTGGTAGCACATCCTGTACTGTTAGATTGCTTGCACCAGTGCTGGAAAACATCAATATGTAAATACCTTGACCTCTACTCTCCTGAAGTCTGTATTATCTGAGGTTTTTACAGTGGAAGTGTCAGGTCCCCTTTAGACTCTCTCCTAAATTTAAATGTAGATCTGCAATCAAATTTACAGAGCTTTCCCTAGGAAACAGCGAGTCTTGTAGTTCCCAGATAATGTAGACAAACAATTCACATTCCCTTGGCTCTTCCACCCTTTCTGAGTCTGTAAATTATTTCTGAGGCTGAAAAACCTCAGAAATAATTAAGAAGCAGAGGAAAAACACACATCTTTGCACACATAGAAAAAAAGAGCATATTTAATATAGTAACAGATTGTAATTCTCCTTAGAAACAAAACAAAGCAACCACAATGGTATGCAAAGTACTGGCAAACATTGAACAAACCTGCTCAGTGGCCCCTACTAAATATGGGGTTAGGCATTATGGTGTGGGGTATTGGAAGCAACCCCATTCCTGCCTCTTTTCAGCCCCTTCCCATATGTTCCTTATTTCTGGTTACCTTCTAGCTGCCAGATGTTTTTTCCCACTACCACCATTCTGGACCTGTAGCTCCTTTTTCTGGGCAGGAAAAATAGCATGCAGATTTCAGGAATATTTGCCTTTATTTGATGCTATTCTTGTCCCACCCTTGCCATGGCCCCAGTCTCTCTGAAAATTACATGGGAGATGATCTTCATTTGAAAGTGGCTGTATTGGCCATATATTCATAGATTTGAAGGCCAGTGGGGATCAGCATCCCTATTTACCTTGGATTTCTGCTTAGGGTTGCTGTAGATCTTAGCTAGTGATGCTGGTGTGGAGTTCAACAGGCAAGAACATGTCTCCTAACCCCATATGCCTGACTGCATGTAAGCCATGGGCAAAATGGTTCAAGGGGATCAACTCTAAAACACATCTCTTTTCCACTGTAATGGGATATTGTATTAGATGTGAGAGGAGAGTGCCCCTGCCTGGCACACTCCTTATGTTACCACCTTGCCAGAATGGTGCTGATCCCCAGGTTCTTTTGTTACCCCTGTTAGTTGCTCTCAACAGGTGATGGAGAGGGAGTATTATTATACAGTTCTTAGTTTCTCCTTTTAGATTAAAAAATAAAAAGATATCTTTCATTTACTTTCTGCTATTCTTGTGCAGTAGGGTCCAAATCATGCTCAGTTTTAATGGAAGGTTAATTTAAATCATGTGAAGGCTCATGCAGTGTACATGCTAAATTGCCATTCAGGAATTTATACCTTTCAACAGAAAAAAAATTTCATTCATATTCAAGACAAGCGATTGAGGTACAAATCCAAAACAAGGGATTTAAAATAAGATAAAGTTGGAAGAAGCAACGTTACATGTTTATCCTCCTTAGCTACTCAGGTTGCAGATGAATGTATAGTAAGGTTCACAAAAGGATGCAGGTAGTAATCTACAAGTTTAGGAATGAAAGTGCTTTAAAAACTGCCTGTTCTGTGTAGATGGTTATTCTCCTTTAAAAATATTGCAAGCCTTGTTGAAGTGCGCTTCCTGTGTTAGGCAATTCTAAAGCCTCCAAAATGCAACCAGAGGAGAACTTGATTATCAAGTCTTGAATAATTTCATGTTTTAAGTAAACAGATAGATGGGGATCTGTTGGTTCTGGGAGTATTTCCTTATAGTGATTTTTTTTTCTTTTTTAATAAAATGCAAAATCCATGACAAAAGCAAAAAATGTTGTTTAAAGAAGGAAAATCTAGAGCGTAACACAGCTAGTTCAATGAGAGCTGATTTAAGTTGGTCAATTACCACTTGCACAACTATAGACTGTAAAATCAATGAATTTATTGCATAGTACCCCATTTCAGTGGATTTGCACTGAGGATGCGTTTACCGAAAGTGTATTCTGTGTTTAAGAAGACAGAGAAAATCTTTTATGTTTGTCACATGCCTGGCCATAAGCCAGCCCTGACCTTCTCTTACATAAACTCATCAGAAATCCCCAAAATGACAAAATGAAACTGTTGGTTGTGAATCTCACAGAGGAATGGATCTATGAAGAAAGACAATGTAGACCATGTGTTTCCTGAATGATACAAATATGGTTGTTACCTTTTTCTCTGCTTTTGGTGAGTGAGATTCTGAAATCCACGGTGTCAGTTTTTTGGGTGTTTAGTCATCTTCTGTTTGTGAATGGAAAGCTTTTTTTCTCTATTTTTTTTTTATTTTATTTTTTGATTGTGTTAAGCTATACTTTCATTGTCTTCCCTGCCTGCTGTTCTGACAGCCATTCTGTACTTGCAAGCAGTTACATAGAGCTCTTCAGCCCTTCCTATTTGTTCCGTAGTAAACCTTAAGTCATGACAGTAGCAACTATTTTCTAACTTTTTTAGATACCAGCCTCTAAGTTTTGATGACACTTATTTTGAAAAAGCTTTCGTTTTCTGACTCATCTCCTTGTGTCCTGCCCACTGGGCTCCCCAGAAGGAGTGCTATGGTGAGCATGTACGGAGGTGACAAAACCCTTTGTAATAACTTTGGGAAGATGATTAAGCCTTTCAAACCACCACAGACTGGCTCTTTCCCCCTTCCTTCATCATCTCATCATCGTCAGGTTGGAGGATTTGGGGAACTGGGGGCAGAGGGGAAACCACTATCTCTGAAGAACTTCCCTCTTTGAATCTTCTCTTTTGCTGTGCATCCAGTGCCCTGACCATACTGCTCATGTTGGCCTATAATGTCATGAGTTATAAACTAGTATTTGTTTACAAACTGGAGATACAAACAATAAATGCTTGTAAAGAGCACAATAAAATTCCTGTAGAGGTTGTCTATTCCCACCTACACAGTGATACTGGTCACAAGTGTTCTGACATTATTGAGCAGCGCCAGCACAAAAGGGTAAGGAGTAATACAAAGGAGCAGAGTGATTTAGAGGAAAACTGGAAGTTAGTATTGTTCTCAAATTTATTTATTTTTTCTGGCTCACGTATCTCTGAGCTACCTCCATGCTTTTCATTTTCTCAGTATGTTCAGGGCATCACAAGGTTCCTGGAGGAAAAGCAGCTTCAGGACTTTCTCAGGCTTCTATTTTACCCTGAGGACCATGGAAAATTACACAACAAATAGTGCAAACCATACCATTCACAATCCATGCAATTCACAGTCCTTCAGGTCTACAGTGATGGAGTGCAGCACTGTTGAACTCAAAGCCTTAAGATATCTCAAAGAATGAAAAAGATCATTCTAAAAGATGGTCATTTTACACACCCATTTAAGTTTTGAGACACTTCCACGCAGCTGGCCCTTTGCAAAAAGCAACACTGAAATAGACCATACTATAATTGTATGTCCTCAATTTACATGCATTTAAGTACATAAATATACCAGATTAACAAGCGCAGTTAAGTTAAGAACTAAATAATGAACATAAAAGTGAGCACATCCTGAATTAGCACAGTGGTATCAGGATCTGGTATTGTGCCTTTGTTTAATAATGTAAATTAAACAAGAAACGTAGATTAATTTTGTGTATGCTCGTAAAAAAAAAAAATGTAGATTTCATCATGCTCATTTTATGGAATACTACTCCACTTATAGTTTTATTTTATTTTATTTTATTTTGCTACAAGATTTTTTTATCAAGTCTTTTGTTTATGAACAGTTATCTTCTGACTGTAAAAAAATATACACTGTGCAGCCTCACATCCATATCTCTGTCTCTGTGAGCATCCCTTTTTATTTTCTGCACACGACATGGTTGTAACAAAGGCATTTCAGCTTTTGGAATCTGAAGCATGAGGCTGTTGTAAGTCTGTGCCCATAGATAACAATTATTTCCCTCATTAATTGATCTCCCTCATCCCTCAAAATATCTTCCAAAGAGACCCTTGAGATAGTGTTGGGAAGTGTGTTTTATGATCATTAATATCAAATGACCCTGAAAATATCATGTCTGGATGCTTTATGCCCCCCCCCAGACCAAGTTGCTTGCACAAAACCAGCAGTTTGCAATGACCAGGAATGGACAGGAATCAGCCCCGTGGGCCCTCCTGGTGTACTGCAGGGCTGAATCCTATTTTATTCTTTGGCATTAGTGAGTCATAACTAAAGGAACGGGACATAGCAAGGTTAGAAATGAATAATTTATGTAGGGCATTCAACAGGATATGAGAAATAAAAGATCAAAATGTAAAATCTCAAGACAATGTGATGTGTGTATGTATTCAGGAAATTTACAAATGATTGTTTTAGCTAAAAACAATCATTAAGATAATTTATTAATAGCTCAGTGATTCAGGCTGGCAGTCAGTGCAGCAGTGTAAGGGGCCGGTCTTCACTGGAGTACTTGCTGCTTGTTTCACTTCTTGAGGGATCTGTTGTACTGCAGTCAAGTACTATTTCTGTAAGTAATTGATGAATTTGTAAAATGATCTTTGGATTGCTAAAGACAATGCCACAGAATGCAAAATGCCCTGTGGGAGATCTAGATTATTAACCAAGCGATGTGGCTGCTTCACACTGTATTCACTTTATAAAAAATGGAGAAATGTTGATCAGCACACAATAGCTATGTCAAAAGCATCACACGTTTATGTTCAAGCCTGCAAAACTGCAGCCTGTTCCATTGATTGCATGGGTACCAAATCTTACCACGGGCCAGTGGGGACTCACTGTTTGTTCTTAAGACAAAAAATACAGACTGATGTTCACAAATTGTTGGTTACTCAGTGTTCCTTGCACAGTCCATGGTGCAGGGGAAGGTCTACTGTCCTTTCAGCGCAGGGAGAGGAAAAATACTGGGCACGCAGTGTGGGCTGCCCGGTGCCTTGCTGGGGCTTGGCCATGAAAATCCCGGAGGAAATTTATATGTCAGGGAGGAATGTGAAGGGAATGTCAAGATAAAGCCCATACCTGCCTGCTATGGAAGATGAGAAGGGATTGCTTGCCACAAAATGTTTGCAGCAAATGTCAGAGTTGTCACCTCAGGTTCTGTGCTTACCTGGTATATCAAAAGATCTGTAACTGTACTATGTTGTCACTTGAAGATGCCACTTGGGACTTTTTCTTAGGAAAACAGACTTCATTTTAGACACCTCAGTCAATTTCCCTGCTTTAGATTTTCTCCTTCAGGCCAAAGAATCCCAGTTTCAGTACCAATTATTCATATTACAGAAAACCCTCTGGTCCTGCTCAGACTGCTCTGCTTGGGGGTGTGCTGAAGCCAAACTGAAAACAGTCCCAACACCAAAGAATTTATACTTGATTTAAAGCAGGATGCAACAGGTGGGTATATGAGAGAATAATTTAGGTGAGGAGACTGGAAAGGAAACTAGTGGGAGCAACAAGTGGTCACACTGATTATCTCTGTACAGCAAAGCAGTTTAAAGACAGCAATTTTTATTTTATTATTTTACTATGCCATTGTTCTCTTTCCAACAAACAAAACTTAAAGTCAATATTTAGAGCTTAGGCTGTAAAGTCCTCAGACTCCTCGAGACACTGTTGATCTTTCATTTCAGATTATGTAAGTCACTTCATCTTTCAGAGCTTGCAGGTTTGGCTTTGCTTAGCTGAATCCCGAAAGAACATTGGTGGGATGACCCAAAAGCTACCAACAGCAGAGTGACTATAATTTTCATCTACATACATGCAAAGTGAGAGGCTTAGCTCTTTTTATGTTTTTCATCGTGTTTGAGAGATTAGGTTCTAAAGTTATCCATTTCCAAATCTGAATAAGATTGTAATGGGTAATCTTTAAAGTGTGGCTTCCTGAGCTCATAGTTGTGTTTACCAAAGAGTCCTCTGAAAGTTTCATCTTAGGAACACAGGTGGCTCAGGCTGGAAAAGCTCAGAGGGGTTTAGGACCATCTGATAATCTGTAGGCAAGGTTCAGGTGAATAAGATACATTTTATTCATAACCCTGTAAAATAGTATTTTCCCAGGGAGGTTTTTGGAGAAGTCTGGGGCCATGGAAATAGAGTCTGGAAGGATAGGAGTCTTTAAAACAGTAAAGCTTAGCAAGGAACATTAGTGTAAACCACTCCTTTGTGGCCCTACATAAAATACATGTTCAGTTCTCCTGCTGCAACAGGAGCCAAAACTTTTACAGACTTGCATGGTATAGGACCAAGGTGCTTTTCTGCTCAAGTGACATCACACATATATCCTTTCTCGGCGGTAACTTAAGTCAGCCAGAAACGGATCTTTGGCCAATGTAAATTGGCATGGAGCTAGAACAGTTGAGACCATCTGCAGAAGTTTATTCATTGGTTTCATGGGTATTAGGATGGGCAGTACCGCAGAAAAACTCTCCTTAATTAGAAAATTAAAGATGATGAAGGCATGTGTTTGCAATATCCCTCTTGCAGGGGAAATGACATGTTAGTATTTCATTTTTGTTGAGATATCTTATCCTGTGGTCATCAAGATATGTTAGTGGGCATGATGGAAAAGCTAAGCAAGCTGTAGGACAATATGATCCCATGGAATATATTGAGAGAAGTGATCTGCAGGAAGCTAGAAGGCAAAAACATTTAACTCTGTCACTCAATAAAATTTAAAGTAGTAAATAGCACATTCTGAGACAGAATATACGATAGTAGGAACAGTGCAGGTATTAATATATCAGCTCTTCCCACAGATTGGCAAGCGGCCTAAATCCACTGCTACCTGAAATTATGCCAACCTGCTCAGCACATCTGAATTTAAAACTAATCTCTTATTTACAATCAAAGCATCTACAAAGCTGGTGCTTGTAATGGGTTTTATTATACTGCATTAAAGATTGTTGTTGAAATTTGCATTTTCAATGGCCAATTAGTATATTTATTTATTAGAATTTGGTCATGCTATTTCCAGTGAATGAAATGTAGTGTGCAAGAACATAAATAGGATTATTAGTTACATTCCTCTCTTTCCTCTTTTATGGGCTTCATTATTTTTGCGCAAATGCCAGGATTTTTTTTTTCTGTGAAAAATTAAGCTTGCATGAAGACTTGCCCACTCTCCAAAGCTGTGATGACATTCAGTGTGATTGCAAGTTACACCACATTAAAGAGACGTTTCTCCAAGAGCAGCGGTTAAAACCCAGACGCCTACATTTGTTTACATTTGCACTGCTTGTGCCGTGTGTATAGTGATACTATGAACTGCTAACTTTTGGAATGAAAATAACTTGTGTCTGTGTTAAATGTCACAGGAAATTGTAGCACTGATTAATAAGTAAAGAATACATAATCAGAAAAAAAGCTGCTCCTTGTAGAACTGCTGCATGTGTTTAAATTCTCAATCTTTTCTTTTTTTTTTTTTTTCAAGGAGCAGATTAAAATAAATAGATGGATCACGTAATAAAATTTGCTCTCCCCTTTAACATGAGTTTGGATTTCAGGATAATATTGTTGCTTAACAATTCTTTAAAATTGGGAGACAGAATACTTCCATCGTTACCCAGTTTATTAAAGTTTTGTATATGGAGAAGAAATTCTGTTTTTCTTTGCCACAACACTGCAGTTAATAAGAATAAAATGACAATCTGAGTGAGCAGAGAGTAGAAGTTTTAGAAAGTTATTCTTCCTATTTTCATTGGTTTGAATGAATATAGGAGCCTGAAAATAACAAAACCCGGGGTAAGAAATGAAAAAGAAGAGAATCACAAGATCCTACCTTAGAATGGACGACACTCAAAGTTTAGGACTTTGTTTCATCTCCCTCTTTCTTTTCCTGATTGGGCACATCCTTCTCCCTCTTATTTTGCACTTGAAGGCATTGCAGGTCTCTTCAAACAAAATTAAAATGGAATAGGATGTTCAGGTGAGGGTCAGCAGAACTTTTTTCAGATGGGTGCACTAAGGTCAGTGTCTTAATATTCACAAGCTGGAGCAAACAGTGTTTCCATGGAAGCTTCGTGAGCCTTGGTGGTGAACTGAAGCCTCCCTAATAAAGCCTTCAGAACAGGTGGACCTATTCCAGCGGAAGAACAACATCTAAAAAAAATGCCTTTTTGAACTTTCAGTTCATGCCATTTGCTAGGCATATGGAATCCCGAGAAATGTTATTTATGTAAATTGATTTGTAATGCACTCGTAATGAACTATTTTAACTAGATATACCACCTGATAAAACACAGGAGAAACTGATACACGGCTGCGTAGTTACTGTTAGAGATAGTCAAGATTTCTTTTTGGCAGATAGAAAGTGAAGGTTTGACGGGATTGATGGCAGCTTTAAACAGAGATCTCTTTTACCATCTATTTTGTAATGACAGAATATTTTCGCCAACACCAAACTGAAAAGCAGCTTCACAAAAGTCTACAGCTGTGAATGGCACCGAGAGCATAATGAACTCTCTGCGAGACAGGGTTCTCTTTCTTTCTCTCTTACTGTAATCGGGTAAGAGGGTCTTGCCTGAATTCAAGCACCAGGTCACCCTCGCTGGGTAATTCAAGCAGTTTGTTGTTTCTCTGTGGCAGCTGGGCTGAAACCAGAGCAGTGCTGCAGTTCCTTATCTAATCACTCCCTTTGCTCACTTCAAGGAAGTATTACAGAAAATGACATTTGGACACTGAGAAGTGCTCCTCTGCTTCACTTCACATATCGCTGCAAGCCAAAAAGTGGTGAAGGGCACCTCTTATTTAGTCAAAACTGATTTTTTTTTTTTAATGAGATCTTGGTTTTAGTGTGCATGTTCAAAGCCATTAGTCTCTTTACTTGCAAATGTAAGCTGAAATTGTTCAACGACCAGAGAGAAAAGAGTCCAGCACAGCCACGCTTAGATTTCAGGAGAATGTGCCAGTTCAAATGGATCCTCATGAAAGAGATTTTTGGAGTTCAAAGCACCGCACAAATATTTTGCTTTCGACAGCCATTACTGACATGTTTGCCAATCATTTCATTACACATATCTGAAAATAGACATGACTTTACTGGTAAAGCTCCGATAACATCATCCAGGATTCTTTTTGTGTTGGCTGTTGGAGCTTCCAAGAGGCTGTGGTGGTGTTCCCAGTGGTCATTACAAGCTGGTTTGGATAAGTGTCCTATCAGGTCAGAAAAGTTCTTGTCGCAGATGTGTGCATCTCAGTAAAGCTTGATGTATTTTCCACACTCTGTTCAATCTCCTGGTGATTCCGACATCTGTTCTGACCACTGCCACAAGGTAAGCAGTGACAGTGCAAAACATCTTCTGGCAGTTTGCTTTAAAGCTCTTATCACACATTCGAGTGAGCTGGTGACAGCAGGGATGATCAGGACACTAGTCTCACAGAAGGGAAGGGCTTATTTTAAATGTCTTGATCTATTTCCTGAATGCAGGCAGAACGGCCTTATCTGACAGAGGTATTAAATCAAACCTCTTGTCTGCCTTCCCATTCCATTTTGCTGACAGCTTGCTTTTCCCTGCAGGTACAAACAAGTCTTTTGTGACAAAGTTTTCTGGCTTCGGCAGTCAGGTATATCAAATAAGACAACGCTTCAAAGGTTACAGCATTCACCTAAGTGGCCAAATAGATACTTTCCCCTTTCACTGTCAGTTCACTCAGTTAATGTTCTTTTCTCATTGAAGTGCTCAGATTCAAACGGAAGATGATCGTCAGATTATAGGAATACATTGTAACGTGAGACACAAAAACATGAACAACTTAATCTGAATTAATTTCACCTGAACTTGGGCTGCATGTGCTGTCTCTTTTCCAGGTCTACTTGGGGTTTGCTTTTAGTTTCCTTCTGGGAGAATGACTCATACAGACATCTCCTGCCTATCTATATTCAGTACGTGCTGGCAATTCTGCACTGTTGAATGATGCTAAAGAATTTTTTTCCTTGCAATTGTGTTTGAGCTCCAGCTTCATACTTTCTGTCTGAAGTTACAGACCTACTGTCGTGCCTGAAACAGCAGCCAGGCTGGAAGAGGAAACGTGACTGCTGTAAAACTGACAAAACTCTTGTAAAACATCATTATGCAGTGGCCAGTACAGTGTCAGTGGATATTGAATATCCTGCTTTTCCCCATGCCACATTTGTGCCAGTAAGAAAGGAGTGTGAGTGGTCAGGATTAATAGCATTTGAGCGTTCTAGGGACCCAGATGCTCCATATGCATGGAAAGAAGAAGACAGCAACAGAAGCAGGAAGCTGCTAATGCACTCGCATCTGGGCTTGCTTTGCTTGGCTCTCCACCCAGCTGGGAATTTGATGCAGCTTTTGGAAATATTTGGTAGCTTTCAGGCAAAGACTTTGGAGTAGCTTTGGAGCTTGTGAATGCTATAGGGCTTCTGCAGTTTTGGAGTCTTTTGGGATCTCCCATACAGAGCTGTAACATAAAGGGAAGAATAGTTACCAGCCATCATTTTCTCACCCATTCAGCAGAGGTCCATTCAGTTCTTGGGGACCTCAGGTAAACAGTCATGGAAAACAAGTCGTGGAGAGCCTTATTACTCACGTGGAATCCCTGGGGCTACAGATAGCTTCCTCTGAATCTACTGTGAGGCTTTTTTTTCATAGGACTAGAAGAGCTGGCATTGTGAAACACGGAAAAATGAAAGAGGGCTCATCTGCTGGTACCACCCCACCAGAACCTGCAGCATTAGCTGAGAAAGAAGCTGAAGTTTTTTATTTTCAGGAATGTTGGGGGGGAAGATTAGTGAGGAGAAAGCTCTTCTACAAAGCAAAGGAATTTTTTTGGTCTTGGGTTTGGACTTAAAAGCATTGGGTTTAGGGCTGAGAGGAGTTTTGGTATCTCAGTGTTGGGTCAGAACTGCAGAAAAGTGGGAAGAGGAGCAGGATTTGACAGACCTGGCATCAGCAGAAGATGGGATTCTCTGTGGGATTTTCCTTTCTTTTTTTTTGTATTTCTAACTTAAACTCCAGGTTCAGAACACATAGAGACATGTACATACAACTGCTCTTCATTTTCTTTCCTGCTGCCAGAAATGTGGTCCTATCCCAAATTACTTCTTGGTCAGCAAGTAACATTGTTCTCATCCTTACAGATGACAACTTCCTCTTATTTCAGGCCATCTGTTAAGTCATGTTTGCATTCATTTAACATGCTAGTGTATCTGATTTGGAGGAGAATGTTGGCCCAAAGGTGAGAGAGGTTTAATTTTGCTAGAAACAACCTCACTTTAGTTCTTGTTCACAAGATCCCAAAAGAGTTTTGTTTTTTTTTAAGTGGCAGCTATTTACCCGACGGTAATTTCATAAAATTCAAAAGAACTGTATTAAAACCAGATAATTTTCCAGTTCAGGGTAGGTCCTTCAGATGGAGCTGTCAATTTGACTGTAGACAGACGCCAGCTGAAAACTAAAGGAAACAGACATGATTCTCCAGCTCTTCCATACCTCCTTTTGGGCAATTATGCACATTCCTTGTGGAAAATATTGCAGGAAGTTTGGAATAAATGCTTATTTTTTTCTTCAGTATCACTGAAGAAATGCTATGATTGCTGTCTTATCCAGAAGGCAAAAGTACACACAAGGTACTTATGTGGAATATTTCAATCAAAATATTTAGACTGTGAATTTTGACATCAATATTGAAGTGTATTTAATGCATGGAATGTTTTCTCCCCCTGCACACAGATATCATTGATGTACAGCTAGAAATCTGAAGCAGTTAAGTATTCACGAGCATATTTTAATTCTCTTTCTTTCTCTTTGTATAGTTCCTTCTGTACTATTATTGCTCTTCATGTGCGAGAGCAACTGGAGTGATTCTGTGATTATTAAAGGGATGACATTAGACTGTGTGTCTTAACTCAACATATTTTAGATGGCTTTTAAGTTTTTAAAGTTGTGAGCAATGACTTTGTGAGCAGAACATCTGCTTCCTCAAGTGGAGTTAAAAACTCCCTAAGTTTTGTTGTAGCACTGCTTTCCATCTGAAACATAACACACAGAATAACTGTCTGTTCTTCTTCTGAAGCAGATGTCTAAACTTCAGATTTTAGGACACTCATTTTTAAGCTCTATCATTCTGAGTTGCTTCATTTTGATTTGGATATATATCATCAGTCTAGTGCCACATCTGCCAAAATATGTATGAAATATCTTTTAAGAAGTTTTGATTTTTTAAAATTCTTATTAGAGCAAACCGAGTAAGAATCATATAATGTTAGACTCCATATAAACACACTGGAGCAGGCAGTTCTGCTCCAAAGAATTTATACATAAATGTAGTTCAACTTACAGCCAAGAAAACTAAGTTCACTGAATTAACTGTTAAGAAATTTTGTTGCCCAAGTTTCTGTATTTTGCAGAATTTTGCTGGCTCACCATCTGACTGCATGTGTACAGCTGCTGCTTTATTCCATTCCAAGCAAATTATTTATCACTTTTTCCTGATATGAAGTGAGATATCATAGTACATAAATCCTCAAGTTTCCTGGCTTTTTATGAAGAGCAGCCATCATATAATGACATTCTAGGCTTTATAAATTATATTTTTAAAGACTTTTTGATTGGCAGAGATCTTCACTGTCACATTCTTCTACTGACAGAGTTCACTTAGTAAGTTGTGTCAGTAAAGAGTGCTATTCTAGATGAAATAGAAAATGAAGACCATTGGATAAGTAGCTTGCTGCTAAGGAACCGTATGGAGAGTCTTGTTGAAGACCATGTTCAGACTGTGTAGTTTACATCTCTTTTGTTGTTGTTCTATTTCTTTTTATTAAGACAAATTTTGGGAGCCATTTTGTATCTTTAAAATTATGTGAACTTCCAAGGGTCTCATTTGTTCAGCATACTTGTTAGCCACCCTCAACAGAAAACAAAGAGAAATGCAAGATCTTAACTCAAAGAAAAATAAATATCTACAGCTGTCTGACTAAAATGGTATGTTTTATAATCTCTGCATCCATACCAAGATTTTACTGAGGGAGTGGTAAGGTGCTGGCACAGGGAGGTTGTGGATGCCCCATACGTGAAGGTGTTTAAGGCAAGGTTGGATGCAGCCCTGGGCAATCTGATCTAATACTTGATCTATCAGTTTGCAACTCTGCCTCTGGCAGAGGGGTTGGAACTTGGCGATCCTCGTCCCTTCTGACCCCAGTCATTCGATGATTCTCCAGCTCCCACTTGTTTAAGTAACAATGGATGACGCTTCCTAGAAAATTTAGTTATTCTGTAACCATTGCTATTATACGTAGGTCAATCCAAAAGTAATGTGTCTATTTCCATGGAAACTACAGCAGATACAAAGAGCACAAAAACACTAATTCACAGAGCAAATTCTCAGCTACAAACAATGTTTTTTTAACACAGTCATCACCACTTATCTCCAAAAATATCCAGCAGTCATTGATGAATGTCAGTGGGTGCTGTGTTTCCTCATGGAGGAATTCAAAGTCATGTCTTTGCTCCATGCTCACTTCCATGTCAGTCACTGCTCTATCAGACTGCTCCTCTTCTACCATCTGTCACACAGCAACAAAATGTAGCAGAATATTGGTGAGAAGGTTCAACCTCTAGTATCATGCCATCAGCATTGTCATCTGACATCATGAGGTAAAATAATAAAATTTGAGGCATTACTTTTGGAGCAGTCCATGTATCTTTTCTGTTGTAAAATCTGTGTTTTTGAAGAGACTCTCTAGGGAAACATACAAGGTGAGAAAACAGCAGCTGAGAGTTTGGATGAATATGGAATTTGTTTCATGCAAAGTCAAATATATATATTTTTTGTCTAAATTTGTTTACTTTTTTTTTATTTTTTTGAGTGGCCTTTCAATTGCTGTTGTTTTATTGTGATAGCCTATTATTGTGACCTCAAGCCTAATCATGCAATAAACAGTGCTGTCTTTGGCATCCTTTGAATCTCACATTGCATCATTTGCTACTAACTAGTGAAAATGACAGTTTATTTTAGCTAAGCACTTCTACCAAGGTTTTTTTTACCAAGTTTTTTTCTTGCTGTTATTTAAGATAAAATCAGACTCTCAGCCTTTTCTCTATACATATGAAGGCAAAGTCATTTGGAAAACAGTATTTACAATATCCATGAATGTTCTCTACTGATCATAAGGACATATTTCATTCAGTTGGCATATAATGTCCCCTGGACTATCAGATTGGCTGCAGGTTTTACAATTCACTTTGTGAACACTAATGTGCATAATTCCTTATTTTGTTCTTTCTTTGGATGTTAATGGCATGTATGTGTCGTGATTTTCATTACCTATGATGTGTAATCAAGTGGTTTTCATAAGAAGATTTTTACACAATTTACAGTTTTCCTTGCAGGGTCTACAACTTCACTCTCTAGTCTGAGTTCTCTTTGAGAGCTGCCCCAAAAGTAATGCCTCCTGTTTTATTATATGAGGCATGCAGGCTCTTGTTCATTGCTGGTGAAAATGCAGAAGTAATGGTGGCGACTACGCTGAAAAACAGTGTTTTGTAGCAGAGAATTTGCTCTGTGTAATAGTGTTACTGTGCTCTTATCTGTTGTGCCTTCCAGGAAAGTAAATAGGAAATATTACTTTTGGAGCGACCTGCGTATCTCTGTCTATTTGTATAATTTATCTCTGAAAATCAGCATGCCCTCTCAATTTTCAGTGGCCACCCTCTTCTCTGAGATATCACTTACACTGACCTCCTCTTGAGAAGCTTGGGCACTGCAAGTAACACAACACTTATGGGAGTGCAGCTCCCTGTGGCAGCCATAGCTAAGCTCATGACTATACATCATGAATATGTTGGACCTGTTTAGCTGGCAGAATGGTATTAAGAGAGCATAATATTTTGTCCAGTCAGCTTTACAAAAAAAAAAAAAAAATCTATGAGATTGACAATATCTACAGATCTTTGTGAAATGTGGCTTTCAGGTATTCCTTTTTTAAGTGTTTAAATGTATATTTGTTGTATTGTGTAAATGCAGACAGTTATGTGCACATACAACAAGCACAGATCCTGATAACTGCCAATCATCTGTCATCAATTATTTCATTTTTATACCTTCAAAGAGTTGGAGTGATGAAACCGTAAGTGAAAGATTTCAAGATTCTGATCTGTAACCTTTACAAAGTGATTCTTGCTGAACACATTGCATAAATTCTAGACTATGGTGTATGCTCTAGTGCCACATCTGCTGGCATGCTGATCTACAATATCCAAAGAATTTGGAAAAAGTCTCTTAGGCATATGAGCCCAAATTATAAAATAATTTTGCTGCAGATGTAAAAGCCAGATTAACTCATGGCAGCTGGCTTGTAAATGTATTAAATGGACAGAGGCATAGTGAATGTCCTTCAAGACGAATTTCTTGTCATCTTTTCTTGTGAAAAGAGGTTTATCCCATCCCTTCAAAATCTGTAGGGTATCCTATTTTTTTAGTCTCAAAAATATATTTGGTTTTCTTTGAAGATGAATAAAACTGAGATGCTATTATATTCAGTTCCTACTTTGCAGCATCCAGAAATTCCTTTGCTATTAATATGCCAGAGAAAAAGATTTCTTTGATTTTTTTTCAGTTTAGAAGATCAAAAGCTGTCAGAAATTGTTTCAAAAGAAAAATAAATCTTTGAGAAGTTGGATTTGAAATAATGAGTCTCCAGTATGTTGCATATACTGCACTTAGAACTGTTTAATGGGAGATGCTGCTATAATTGTGGCATTTGTCTCAGCACAAGTATCATTCACCTGGAAGATATTTCAACATTAGGTTTTTTCAATTTTATTTTCTGAAGGTAGTTATTAAAAAAATTGGATACTATCCCTATTCTTTGTTATAACCTCTTGCAAATACCTAATCAGGCAAAATAAAAAATGTAGATGCCTTTTGACTATAGGAGGAAAAATCTTTAAAACCATTTGGAAGATTTCTGTCTCCTTGTAAAAGATTTTTTTTCTTTCTTCATAAACATTTTGGTATTTAGGAGCTGATCATGGAGCAGCACTTTGTTGCTGCTTTCTTTGGTATGGAAGGATTGTGGCCCTCCTGGTGTGGTTTGGAAATGGCCCATTGGATGGGATTGCAGCTGCTTTGGTGTACGCACAAAATTCCAGCTCAGTTAGAGCATCACATAGTCTGCAAAATGTGGAAGTCTCAGTTTGTGCTAATATCATAAAGAAATGAATGTTAGTTTGGTTTGTACTTAAATCATAAAAAACATGCAGCCCATCTTGGTTTGTATCGATGACATGAAGAGACATGGTGTGAAGACACCTGTCCTGTAATGGCTGAAAGAGCAAGTAGTCAGAATGGAAAGAGGACGATTAAATATTGATAAACAATAGAGCCATTTGGAAATAGCCTTGGATGCGTGCAGTTTCGCCTGCAGCTACAGATTAAGATGCCATTGTGTTTTTCAACTTCTTCATCAGTAAAGCTCTAAATCAATTCCCAACCTATAACCCACTGCCATTGTTCTACATTTGATACAGCTTATTGGGAACAATATACACTAATTGTCACTGAAAACTATCTAATGCCTATGCTGGCAAATAAATAAGTCAAACATGGGTTTTTTTTGGAAGAGGAGCGAAAATACTCTTACTTCCAAATTAAAATATTTAGTGCTTTATAAAGCAGTTGCTATTTAAACTGCCAATAATGTTTAACACGAATTTACTCACCACTGCCTATCCTCATACTGTATAATTTATAACACTAAGCCCTTTCAATACTCCAAAATGCCAGATAAACTTTTCTCATTTGCTCTTAATTTGGTCACGCAGGATAATACCAACATCTGAAGGCTCTTTAAACTGCTTTTTAAAATGCATTCCTGAAAGCACCACCAATGCCACCTCTGCTCCTTGTCATCTTCCATAATTATTTCCAATCCAAAGCGGTCCTTAATGCGCTTATTAATCTGGCATTCTCCTCAGTGTGAAGCACATTCAGCTCTATTAATTTTTAAAAACCCTTTTTTATGGGGGACTGCAGATGCTTGGCTATTACTGAAAAGCTATTAGAAGTTAACACCTTTCTCTCCCCAGGGACTGGCATCATCCTATGCTTCCAAATGCCACCCTATTTTACATTATCAGCTGCTAAGACTAAGTATTAGAGACTTTTTTTTTTTAACTTCTGAACTGTTAATGCTATTATTAGCTAATGGCAGAGTTCTGTGTGTAGTATGGATACACATACTCCCTCACTGTCTCCAGCACATGGGGTTTTATTTATCTGCCTTTGAACAATGAGGGTTTTTATTCCTGCTACCCATTAGAAGCAGACTTACAGGTAAACAACAGCTAATCGTATTCCCAGGGGCTGAGGTTATTTTTTGTCTTTTCTTGGATTTGGTAGCTCAATCAGGGCAATATTTAGAAGAAAAGAAAAAGAAAAAAAGTGAAAGAAACAAAATAATCACCCATCTAACTCCCAGCCACCTTGTTTTGTGGGGAACCTTTCCCCTCTAAGAGATAAACAGTGTCTGTGTCTTGGTGAAACACAAACCTACTTCGAAGAACTCTTTTTTCCTAAAACTCTTTATCTCTCATTGCTGTGCAATGAGAGCAGAGCCAAGTGTCCAGAACAGTCTCTGTGCCCCCTTGGTACCAGGTGTTTTTAAAAACAAACCACTAAGATAAATTGGAGAGGTGCATATGTTTGCATCTTTATTCTGTGATTACAGCATTTGCAAGTTCTCCCCTTGCTGCTGAACTGTTGCTCAGAATCTCAGCTTTTGACTGAAAAACACACATGGAATAGAAACCAGCCCAGCCTTGGATTTTCTGCCCTTTTTGAGCTGTGATGAATAAAGACAACAAACTAATACATTGAGGTCAGAAAATGCTTACACCATGCATGCTAAGCTGAACGTAGTATCAAATGAAATAGAGCAGAGACTATCACACTGTTTTATCAGTAAATATTCTGTATTTAATTTAGTAAAAACCTCCATAAAAAATTCTTCCAAGCCGTAGCACAGTGCATCCAGAAAACTGCAGAATGTTCAACATCAACATAAAATCCACCACGAGAGATGTCAGAGCCAGAACATGAACCTGGATATTCACACAGCAATTAGTGTTTCCTGTCAGGGCACCATAAGGACTGGTGGGGAGGAATGGTCTTTCCAAAATTCTGCTAAGTGTAGGGAGGGGATTTACTTTCTATGATACCAACAGGAGGGAAACAGAGATTGAAGTGTTATTTGATACCATTTTTGCTCATTAGCTCCTGAAGGACTCAGAGCAAGAGCTCATAGATGCTGTAGAGAAAGAGAATTCCTTTCTGGAAAAATTTGTACTCTCTCTTTATAAAACTATGCCCAGTACACAGGTAATGGATCAGCTTAAGATGTTGGTTCATATTTGATCTGAATATGGAGCAGGCCAGCAGTAAATCAGCACCTTGTGAAAAAGTTAAGTGACCCATGGAAAATGAGAGTTCACTGCAGATCACAGAATCCCTGGATCATTAAAGTTGGTAAAGACCTCTAAGGTCACCTAGACCAACCCAATCCACCCCCACCATATTCACTAACCATGGCCTTCAGAGCCTCATCTCCACAGTTCCTGAACACCACCAGGGATGGTGACTCCTTCACCTCCCTGGGCAGCCTGTGCCAATGTATCATCACACTCTCTGAGAAGAAATTGTTCCTAATATCCAACCTGGCACACCTTGAGGACATCACCTTGTATCCTACCACTGTGATCTGGGAGAAGAGGCTGACACCCACCTTTCTACAACCTCCTTTTGCGGAGTTTTAGTGAGTAATGTCTCCCCTGAGTCTCCTCTTCTCCACTCATATTTTATGAAAAGAATTTCCAATGGTCTTTCTTGAGCATTAACACCATCTTTATCAGCAACTTGAGAAATGCAAAGATTATGCAGGACTTTTTTTTTGTATCAAACAAGGAAGCCCCTAGCTTCTGACAGAGATTGCTTTGCAAAGATATCTGAGAGTGGGGGATTTCCTTGGAACATCAGGAGGACACAGCTGGACATGATGGGAAAGCAGCTCAGTAGCATCTTCCCTCTCTGCTGCTCAAAGGCCAATATCAGAGTGGGGAATGGAGTTTCAAGCCTTCAGAGCACCCTCATATGGCTCAGCATTGACCCATATAGTCACTGCTGGGGAGACCAAAATTAACTTCAAATGATAGACTTGTCCTGATACAAATCAAAACATCCTTTATTTAACTGGCAGCCAAGAAGTCCTAATGTATCCTACCACATTACTTGCTATCAGAAGCGCCTTGACTTTTGATTGCTTTCACTTTGTTATTTTAGAAGACATTCATGCAAAATCCAAGTTGCCAGCTTCTGTCTTTCCAGATTTCTGGAAGCACTTCACTGTGCACTTCACTTCAGGTTCAAGTAACAATGCTGGAAAATTAAGTGGAAACAATGACACTGGAGAAAACTGTGATAGAATTATGCTTTAAAACACACAGGGACAGAGCTGGGACACTCTGACCTGAGATGGCGTCAGCCTGAAGAAAAGCCAAGAGGAGTGGTGGCTGCTTTAACTGAGAACTCATTGGCAATTTTTTGTATATCTGGTAGAAATAGACATGTCACTGGGCATCTGAAGCCTCTCTGTGGATGTTCAAGATGTGAAATATTACTTCCTTTTTTTAAACAACAACAAGCTACTAATGATTTAAAGTCTTTCAGAAGAAAAAAGATTCAAACTTTAAAACCTCAGCTCCACCCTAAGTCTGTGCATTGTCTGTCACTGAACAAAGTCATTAATGTCCCAAAGACCAGAAAGTTTTGTGGAAGATTAGGAAGAACTGCAATTAATTGTTCTTAAATACACATTATGTGCTCAGTAAACCAGAACGTCTCCCAAAGCATCCCTTCAGCCCATCCCACAACTGTCCTATTGGTGTACATGCTTCTTCTTTAAACTGCTTTTTGAGTATCTCGTTAAACAGAATTAACTCCTTGAAATCAGGAACTGAGTGTAAAAGGTGCAATCCCACAGTGTAGTATCATGGCTGATGTCTGATGATGTGTGCCAAGAACAGACCAAACCTTGGTCCAGTGGAACACTCTGGCACAAGAGCACCCAAGAGGATGCCCGAAAGTCCAAGACCAGGAACCAAATCAACAACTAAATGTGTGATTCTTTGCAAATATAACACCATGCAAGTTCTTTCTCTAAATTACACATCGTAAGCCCGCTGTTCAGCTGGCCATGCTTCCAAGGGGCTGTACCAGAAGATTGGCATTTGCAAGGTGCAAGAACACATCTCTGTGATCACCTGAAATCCTCTGCTCTCCCCTGCAAAGCTGCATGGAGAGCTGCACATGGAGATGATACTGCCCAGGAACCCATCTTTCCAAAGGAACAGTAGAGGTGTTCAAGTTTTGACTTGCAAAAACTCATTATCTGGAACAAAGTTGGGGTGCCTTTGTGTTGATTAAATTATTTGCCCAGTCCTATTGAGTGCTGAATAAAAGCAGTCATTCAAATGTTGGATAGTTCTGCTGCTAGTAAAGACTTCTTCCTCTCTAAAGGTGTAATTCTTTTGTATGAGATTTAGAAAGCAGATATTGACGGAAGAATAGATAATAGATAATTGATGTCAAAGGCTGAATAAGGAAGTTGTCGATCAGCCAGTGTATAAGTTATCTCTCTATGTAAGGTAATATAAAGTAACGATGATGTATTGCTTGAAAAAGTTGCTAGATGGAAAAAATTCTTTGGAATTGCCAGTGAATGCAGATTGATTTTTCTAAAGAACTCTACCCAGACCTATTTCTCTTCCAAAAGAATACTTCTGGTTCTAATTATATGCATTCTAGAAAATTGCATTTCTAAAAACTTATACTGTTAGAACACCAAACGCCACATTTTTGAAACTCATGGAAAGAGGAATCTTTTCAGTTTTCTAATTTGATACAGCAAGGAGATAAGAAGAGATGTGCTTTGGCTTTACAGTATCCTCCAGTTGCACTGTATCACTCAACCTGTAACAGCCTCACCTATTAAACCTCAAGGAAATATGATAAAATGATTTGTAAAAATATCAGTGGGTCTCTGAGTTATCCTTCTCTGAGGGAAAGATTAGCATTGGTGGGGTAAAAGATTAATGCTGGAGGAAGGCTGAACTGTTTTAAAGGCATTTCCTTAATATCAGAAGTCTTTTGTTTAGCAGTGCTTCTCCACTGTTTTATTTAGACACCTCTCCGACCTCAAATCTGCTTTGAATCCAGCAAATAATCTCTCTTAAGAGTCCCCGTGGAAATCCATCGTGTACAAAGCAGCGAGGGTATAGGTTACACTTCACAGGGATCCATTGACTTAGAAATAAAAGCTCAATATATTCCTCAACTTTGGTTCTGGATGTTTTCCAGAGTCATAAAAATGGCATCCCATCATCTGTGCCTTTACTGTGCCTTTTCTAATGTTTTTCCTGTTATCCTTATGAAAAAGACCTTTGTGGTGATGGTGACATCTTTCTATCTTGAACTCTATGAGATTTGTTCCTGACTAAAACACCTTTCTTGTGTTACCAGATTCTGATTCTGTTTTCACAGACTGTATTTACAACTCCTAATATTGTTTAGTTTATGGCACCCTTGAATTTCATATATACATTCAAAGGTGCTTGAAAGAAAGCACAGCACCTAAAATAGCTTGTGCCGCTGCCCTAAAATATTAATCGCTGGTGTAACTCCATAAGAGTTACATCAGGCATGAGTTTAGTCCTACTTTTGGTTTTAAATCAAAAGAAATTGATTTCTTTAGCAAACACACCCTAAACCGCAGGATCAAAGGCAGCTGAACCACTATAAAACCTCTTATTTCTTTCCCCCCTCCACCTTTCCCAAGAGCTATAGGGCAGCCTGTAAACTGGCTTTTTAAGTACACCAATTTCTGAGCAGCTGATTTTGCTAACAGCAGCCCTCAGCTGTTGGCAATGATGTCATCTGTTAACACTTTGTACTCCTGCAGCTACAGGCTGGGCTGCCTTACTTCTGCCTTTTTTGTGTACCATGGAGTTGCTGGTGGGGCTCTATGGAAGCTAATGGACATGTAGAGATGTGTTTGTGCCTCAGAATACGTCTAGGACAATGTTATTTTCCATAAAACTGAGCTAAAACTACGTTACTTGCTGACTCTGAAGAGAATAGGCTGGGCGTAGGAGGATTTCCAGTAACTACAAGAGTATTAGTGGGTAAACAATGAATGGATATTTTCTTGGTATCCCACTGTATTTTCAAGAAAGGTGTCATGAAGCACTGTGTGAATGTTGCAGAAGTAGAGATGTGATTTTGACGAGTTAGTGATTATGAAGAAAAAACCTACTAATGCTTGTACTGGTACAGTATGCATGTCTGTGGTTGACAAACATGTTTCTATGGCTAGAAAGTTGCTATGGCTTCCGTGGGATTTTTTTTCAATTTTCACTTAAAATATCTTTATTCTTACAAATAGAAACTTGATACGTGTATGTATCAGAGCTAAATATATACAGAAAATACACAAAGTTTTGAGTTACCAGTAGCCACTAAAATCTCAGAAATTTGACGTGAGTAGCACAACAGTGTAAAAAGAAAAATTTCCTGCCTTGGAGTTATTCAAGAATCCAGGAAGTGTGACACTGAGGGATAGGCTGGTGGGGGTAGGCATGGTGAGGATGGGTTAATGGTTGTACTTGGTGACCTTAGTGGTCTTTTTCAACCTTGATGATTCTGTGAACTGCTCTTGTTGTAGTTCTGTGACAAAATGCTGTGAAATGGCATTTCTAGGAGCTGGGACATCAGGCTGTGACACGTTCCTCACTACCTGTCCTGCAACTGATGTGCTCAGATAGTTCTGGTCCAGCTGCAAGGCAAATGCATCTCGATGATGACTGCCATCCACAGATATAAATGAAGTATAAGATTTTAGCACTTGAGTCTTACAGGAGAGAAGAGTTACAAGGAGCATGAGGTTCCTCATAGAGAAGCACTGGCCTAATATAAGCTTTGGCCTTTCTGTGACAGTTTCATGATTTCGAAGGTGTGAATTGTGGAGAATTCAGAAGAGCAGCAATTTATTTCCACGCGAGATGACTGAGTCAGCTCCCAGTAAATATATATTTACATTTTATTCAATGATATTTTCATTCTGTTATCAAATTCAAGTGTAGGCACTTGTACCAATGTCCTTCATGTACTCCAGTACTTGCATACATAATGTACATTAATGCACAAGTGCATTGTTCCCGTTTATGGCTGAGGTAACCTTTCCACAGACTCTTCCTCCTCTCATATTAAACCCTAGCCCTCACATCTGACTCGTGACCACACCTTTCTACCCTAAGAGCACTCACTTTGTAAATTAGAAGAATTCAGATTCCACAGACATTCAGATTTGTATTATGCAGGAAGATGGGAATCTAAAGATTTAACAGAAGCTTATGGTCTCAAGTTTGAGAATACATCTTCAACAAGATTGATTGAATATTTTCCAAGAAACTTTTCTTGACAGAAAGCTGGATTTGGTTGAATGGGTTTCCCTTTACCTTCTTCAGTCTCTTCGCCCCTAGCAATATCTGCTTCCCATGGAATTTTGTCTTGCTGAATATCTGAACATCCTTCCACACTCCAAATCTGAGACCTGTTTAAAAATAATGTGCTGTCAGTTATAATTTTTGCTGGGGGCTTTGCATTATCATTTACTCTTTGGCTCTGGGTTTCCAGGGAGTTCAATTATACTCCATACAGAGCAATGCACTGAAGAGGAAACCACCTCACAGGCCATATTTCTTGCTTTTACCTTCACCCCCTCCTCTCTCCAAGTTTTATTCCCCCCTCTCCTTTTCTTTCCCAGTCTTGCTTCTTGTTTTGTTTTTGTTTTTTTTTTCCTCACTTCTTACACAAGACAATGGCAGTTTCCCTTTTGTGCTCCTTCCTGACAGTGGGGAGATCACCAAGAACAAAGCCGATTTCTTGGTTTGCTGGCAACTCCAGAACAAACAAGCAAAAATCATTGTTTAAAATCTGTATAAATAAAGGGATAGTCTTAGTTTTTGTTGCTGAAATTCTGAGGGATTGAAAAAACAAACTCTTTATGGGTAAAAGTATTTCCCTTGGCCAGCTGGAACACAATTATTCTGGATGTGCATGAGATTTTTCTTATTTAATTTCAACACTTATTTTTCAATAAAAGTGAAGTAAAATTGGAAATGAAAAATGGTTCCAAATAGAGAAACATCTGGCCTGCACTTTTGGAACATGATATAGCAAATTTGACATTTTCAAGTATATTATTATTATTATTTTTAACAAGACTGCTTTTTTTAGGTGCCTCTATTCTTGTGTCTTTACCATAAAGAGTAAAACAACAATTTCTTTTTTTTTTTTTTCCTGGCTTTTAGCAGTTTAGCAGGGACAGGCAGATATTCTTGTGCATTGTTTCAGTGTTTGATGCCATGGTAGAAATGGCAAGGCAGGTGATACTAGTGCAGTCACAGTAATTCAGTGCACAGGGGTTGTCAATATATAGATAGCAGCTCTCATTTGGAGGTCTGGCTTTGCCCCATGAGTATGCTCAGGCTCCAGTTACTCTGTTGAAAAAATGGCTATAAAAGTGCACCTGCAGAGAGTACATGTCAATAATGTGATGGAAAGTTTTATTTTGCGAGAGGCTAATTCAGCCCTACTCTCTGAAACCTTTTAAGACTCCTGGAAAGCCTCTGCTTTCTATAAAGATAGAGTAATTAGGTAAGTAATTAGGTAACAGCTGTTAGAGGTCAGAAGGAGATGACTACCCCATCTAATTAACATGGAGGTTACCGTGATGTGTTTGTTGGATGTGTGATTCTATTTGGATTCACACCTCAGACGATGTCAGTTCCCTATACCCATTATGTGAAAGAATGAAGGAATCAGATGATAGGAGTTTTTTACAGATAGGTGTAGCAGCTGATGGATCAAAATTTTACATAGTGTAGAATTCTGCATTGCTGAAAGCAGCGTATGAACTGCTTTTGACGTTAGGATCTCAATGTTAAGTTCCTAACCCTATAAATCATTGTGGAACTTGAGTTTGGGGTTAAATTCCTAGCTCCCTGAAGTCAGTAGTAACTTTGATCAAACTCTTCTCAATCTGAGCTAATTTTCAGGGTAAAACAGCAAAGCCAGTAGCTCATGATTGTAATGAAATTGAATTTAAAGTTACTATAATAGGCTATGTAAAGAAGACAGTGAAAAGGAAAGCATCATTGTTGGCTGTCAGATTTGCCTTATGGTATTGACTTCCAGACTAGACCAGGACTATTCTATCTCTAGAATGATAAAAGCAGAGTTTTTCCAGAGGCTTTAGAGAAATGGTGATTGACCATTTGTGTTTTCATATTTCATATAAAAAATAGTAATTCAGTTATATAGTAATTTGGTTGCTGTTTTCTGAAGGAACTTCTAGTGCTTCTTTTGAAGCTTGGTGCTTTTGTATCAACTGTCAATTTGCATTTGGGATTTCCCTAAGTTAATGCTAACATTTGCAGTTAACCTAAAATACGCAGTTGTAACCCTTTAAAAGAAGGGTTCCTATTTAAAAGTATGTCTGTATTGTAATCTCACCAGGATGAAATAAAAGATGTTAAGCTATTCCAGGATGGATTTCATAATTGCATCTCTTTATATCTGTCTAGTGATTTTCATTAACTTAATAAAAAGATTTTTTAGCACTTGAATACTTTCCAGAAACTGTTTAACGGATTATCAAAAGCAGCTCAATTATAGCCAAACCAATAGCAAGATTCAATATAAACATCAAATGAACCTGATCATATACTGCTAGAAATCAGATTCCTGGAGGAGAAGTGCCACAGATATGTTAGTCACTATAGCGATGCCCAAATTCCACATGATGATGTGCACATGTTCCATCGTGAAGAAGTTTGGTTATAAATGTTTCTGTATGGTCATGCTTAAAGCACCTTGAGTTACGCAGTGATACACAGGCAAGAGGAATTTTTTCAAAGAAAAATCTATAATACAGAGTTTCACAGAAGGCATTGAGATTTTTATTAGTTCTCCATCCTGCTTGGTTTTATATAAAAGAAAAAATGCTCTCAATTTAGGCTGCAGAACTGCAAGCTTTCGCTGGCCTCTGGGACTGCCTGACTGGATATGTTTCTGGGGGTGGTATCCAATGCTGTCCTCCCATCTCTCCTCATCTAGAGCATCCACTGGAGTTTACTGAGGCTCCCTCTGTCATTCTCTATGAATTTCAATCCAAAGCAAACGGTACAGCCCAAGATTTCTTCGCTGTGCAGTGAGAAGATGAATGGGGTGTGCTCAGTCTGCAAAGTGTGGGCACGGCCACAGAGTGTGGGTGCAACCACGCAGATAGCAGCTGATGTGCTGACTTGTGTCAATGCCAGTGTCCTCATTGGCTTCAATGGAGGTCAGAATTTACTCCAAGGACTTTCTGTTCTGGCCACTCTCTTTTTAAAGCTGCCACAACAGACCCAGGTTCTATGGACATGTGGACATCTGACTTCAGGCTGTTGGTTAACATAGCACAGTTATATCTGGATATCTGTTTGAGTGCTGCAAAGATTTCTGTATAAATTGCCCCAAAGAGATCCAGATTTTCTTTTGGCCACTACTAATACATACACATTCCATGGAGTGAACTGCTATTTTGAATACACGACACATTTTTTTTCTCTTGCTTTTTTTTTTTTTTTTTTTTTTTTTAAGACAGTTACCTAAAGGGAATCCTTACTCATTCTGTACTGGGTTGGACACGCAGTGTATTGACATCAGTGCTGCATGTGATAATATTTCTGATAAAATTGCCTGTTATGTATCTTATTCTCATGGCAGATTTCCTGTTTGTTGTAAATATTTGTGCATTGACTAATGCTGCATTTCTGAATTTTAAAGTGTTCTTTTTATATCTCAGACTTGATCTGAGGTGTAAGATCTCAGCAATATATTTTCAATTACCCTCGTTTTATGTTTTCTGGTTTAGCCATATGGTACAGCAATTATTTTGGGTGTGACTATATAGTGAAAATAGAAATGCACAAGTTATGATTCATTTAACAACAACAACGACAAAAAGATATCTGACATTTGACCACAAATTTGCCCAAACAAATTCCTGGCTGGTGGCCATATATTTCATATTTGAAGCTGAAAATATTTTGTTGTGATTTGTAGAAGTGGGAGTTCAGGCCTGGATTTTTAATGGAAACAATCCTAACAGCAGTTATGGTGAAGCTGCTACTGTCCCATTGTATCCTAAATTCATTGGAGAAAATCACATCCGCATCAGTAATGTCTGAATAAGCCACGTTTATTTCCACTGCTTTCATTCAGGTTTCCCGCAGTGTCCATCTCTAAAATGTGTAAACACTGTGTGCTGCAACAAAATTTATTAAACTCTTCCCGTGAGTTAGTTATTCCCGTCTCCTGAGCAGATGTCATACAGTACAGAAGGAGAGTACAACAGTTATCATAGAATCTCTTGTGCTGGAAGGGACCTTTCAAGGCCATATGGTCCAACTCCCCTGCAACGAACAGGGGAACCTATAGCTCCATCAGGTGCTCAGAGCCCTGTCCAGCCTGGCTCTGAATGTCCCTAGGGATGGTGCATCCAACATCTCTCTGGGCAACCTGTGCCAGTGCTTCACTGCCCTTATTCTAAAACACTTTTTTCCCATCATGCTTGGGTTTTTTTTTTTCTTCAGGAAAGGAGGGAGAAGGCAGGATGTGCTTAATTGGGAAATGCATTTCAGTGTATTTCTTCATACAGAGATGTTGAAGTTGCTCCAAATAATCTGATTCTTGCAAGTGGGTGGAGTCACTCAGTTCGCCATCACATCAGCATGGAGTGCTCACAGGGCTGTGAGGATCATGATGGAGTGCTGCCTTTGCAACCATATGTATATGCTCTTGCAGAAGAAAATTGTAGAAACTTTCTCTATTGGCCTCAAAGGAGACTTCTTTCAGTTGAGTACATTTCTAAATTAGACACGCAGAACTTCCAAGCATGCTTCTTCCTACATTTTGTGGTTCTTATGCATGTTACCTCAAACCAAACCCTTCAAATGTGAGTTGTAGCGTTTTAGAGAAATTTATCAACATCATTTTATAACAACCACATGTATAATTATGGCAGAGGCCATTAACTGTTTTATGTCATTTAAAGTGTGTCTCATTGGGACTTAGTGAATTCTGTGTCACACTAGAAGCAGAGCTATTATGATAAGTACTGGAATAGAGAGAGAGTATGAAATATTTGAGCAAATGTCTATATGAAGGGATGTACATTGACCATTTCTTGTCTGAGATAGCCAGTGATTCATGGAGATCACATATAACACTTACCAATTTGTGTTTTGTTTGTCTTGGGGCAAAGTTACTAACTCAAAAGTTGCAGATTTCCTCCACAGCCTCCATAATTCATTAATTTGGTCCAGTTCTGATTTAGCCTCGATCCTCTTGGTTTACTTCATGATTATGTCCATGTTAAAATAGTGTGAGATAATCCTACAATTTTTCTCAAAGTATTTATCCACTCAGCACCTCTAGATGCTCTGATGTGTAAACTAGGGCTTTTTTTAAGCTTCCTATCAAAGTAGATAAAATAAACATGGAGGCTTCTTTGCACTGAGTGCGGAGAAAAACAGAAATTGGCAGTGATGGAGACTGGGTAGTCTAAATCACTCATTGCCCTCCTCAGCCAAGTTAAATTCCTAAGGCTGATGCAGGTTGGGTAGGGGTAACAGAGATGAAAGTCTTATCTTTATGCTGAGGACTGAAACCCTGAAACCCCAAACACTTAAACACAGTGGAAATTCCATTTTCCAGTGTGTTGAAGGGTTTGAGCTAGTGCTGCTCTGTCCTCACTTTTACCATCCACTGAAGCTTGGATGCCACTGACCAGCCAACACTCTCTTCCACTGATAGGTCTGTCTTCAGGGAAAACAGCTTGAATGAACTGCCCAGGTCCTCATGAAATAGCCAGCAGAAAAAGAAATTGATCTGAGACCCACAAGCCTCACAGTGTTATCATGGTTCTTGTACCAACTCTTCACACAGTGAAATTGCTTCCACATGTTAAAACACCATTGTGAATTCCTCTTCCTTTAGACTCAGTGAGATGTTGAATATTCAAAGTCTTCTCTTGTTCTTCTTGCCATTACTGTTGTGTTTCCACTGGATTAAGTCCCCAGCCTCTCAAATCTTCCAGCTCAGGAAAAAAAGATACTACAGACATGGGGAATATGTGTATGTTTCTGCTTATGCATGCAGCCATGTTGGAGCTACAGTAGGGCTTGGTGCTTCATCCAGATCCAGCCTGGTGTCTGTGCAGATATCTAAGCATGCACAGGCTTATCAAGAATGTGTGTCAGACTGCTGGACCAGGAGTGTCTGCCTGACCAGCTCTGATTGTTTCAATGCACTTCATGTAGCAGAAAGCATGGCCAAAATATACCTTTACCTCTTCTTGCCCACAAATAGGCCTGGGAGAGGAATAGCCTGGTGTAGGGGGGAGTTTCCTCACAGGGTTCATCATCTGCGCTTCAGGGGCTGCGTTCCCTGCCTAAGCTTCAACACACCCTATTTTTCAGCCACTTTCCTGAGTACCTTCCTGGAGTGCCATACACTTTTCAGATTTTTCCAGACTCTTCTTGTTGATTCAGGACTATTCAAGTCTACTTCATGATTATTATCCTGAACAGAAGTAAGAATGCAAGGAAAATAGGAGGGATTTAAACCAGTCAGCATAAATATGTGATGTAGTTACATAATGAAATACTGTGGGTATCCTTGAGTGAGAACAGATCAATGACAGCATCATTAAGGGGAGAAGAATCAGGAAAATCAAATCCCAAGCTGTGCAGAGGGCTTTCTTGGATTTAGATCTGCAGTCTCACCCTGGTGCTGAAGGTGGTGTGGGGGTAGACCCTTTCACTAACAGTGTGTCATTTCCTAGTCCCAGGTTATGATAAAGACTCAGTTTAGCAACTTCAGAATTGAAACTGTTGAAATCTGTAGAGGTGCTGCACTGTCCTGAACACACATGCCTGCACTTTGCCAGCACTTTCTACATAAATGATTCCCAGATTTCCAATTGCATTTTGTTTATAGACACGTTTTTGCTTATTGTAAATTGCATATGGTTTTACCTCTAACCTTGGGTCTGATCCCTTTACAAAGAATTTGGCCAGGGAAAAGAGTAGATGATCCACTATTTGTTAGCAGTTCATTATATATGTGTGTGTGTATGCGAATAGATATAGATATATATCTGTGGGACTGATACTGGGAGGTGCTGAGCTCTCTTAATCTTTTGTGAAGTCAACGGGAGTTGAGGGCACTCAGCACTTCCCAAAGGTGGTCAGAAAATATCTGTTTTGGGCAACCTCTTGCTCAATTTCTTGCTATCTTAAGTAGAAAAAAAAAGAGATAAGCTTCTTAGAGCCTTCCTTAAGTGCTGGCACCTTGAGATTGTAACTATTTATGTTTTACCACTTTTTCACGTTGAAAATGCGTTGCATGATTTCTGTTGGAGTTTTAAGGATCAGATTGATGAAGTAGAGTTCAGAGCCAGACATACAGTATAAGGGACAAAGGTTTAGTAATGAGTTCAAAATTTACAAAACACAGAAGCAAATATGGCTTTAATACATGATGTGACCCTTTATAAGGCTTGAAATTACTCTTCAAAAATCATTCTGGCTTGACTTCAGAGCCGAGTGGATTGTGGGATACCACAGATTGACTTTGAGTAGTGGGTTGGTATTGCAGGAATTTTTTAATTTCCTGTAACTCACAACAATTTTCTTCCAGTTAGACCTTATCCTGCTGCAGTGTATTTACTGAACAATTTAGTACAGTGTATAAGCCAGATCAGAGGCACATGCATGCACTCATACACATACACACACACACTGAGTGGGGAAAACTAAGGTATTAATAGCAGCATTTAAAATAATTAAAAGAGAAAGGTTTTGTGTGTTGATGTTTACATTTTTATGCATGTAATATATTTGATATCTAGCTGGTGATGTCAGGTGGAAGAATAAACTTCAGCTTAGATGCTTTTTCTATGTTTTAGGAAAATAAAAATGGTTTAAGTTGCATTAATGAACTGAAAATAATTTGTCAAATACTGGTTGTTATTATTTGTAATTAGTTCTTCAAACACATTTTCAAAAAATCCCCTAAGACACCTAATTTACATGATTTTTTTTTTTAAATAATTCCTTGAGTTGACTAAGCTACTTCAGTATTTATTAAAAGTAAAACAGCACCAAAGAGATCCCAGATCAAGTGGAGAAATATTTCATGTCACAGAGCTCCATGTGCTCATTTCATTTCAATTGTCTCTCAGGTATTGCAGGGCAATTATTATAACATGCCTGAATGTAAAAAAAACAACCCAGAGGTCTGTTATGATATAATTCAACAGAAAACTGTACAACGTGAATGACAGCAATGTGTGAGGGTAACTGGAGCTACAGATACAGATTTATTCCTGGGCTGATTTTAAAAAGCCTGTAGATCTCTATGGGCTAACCCAGCATATATGCATGTACTGTTAAAAGTAACAAACCGAAATAATAGTGTACACTTACCAAGAAACGCAACCTTATTTACAAGGCATTTAGATACACACATACAGACACAACGCATATGAATGTGAATTTACGGCATGCTTCATTCCTTATCTAAAATCTACTAATATCCAAGGAAAGGCTTTGTGCTAATGGTAATTGGGTTTGTACTGGGCCTTGAAGAAATGGGAAACATCTGTATGTTGTGGTTAAAATATGATCATTTCATCACGATATTGAAAGGAGTGAAATAGAAGAAAAATGACATCTTTCAGGAACTTTTAGAATTAGTGAGAGAACCAGTGTTACCTGGCTGCACAGTGAAAAATCAAAAGGTAGAAAAAGAAAAGTCAAAGATTCCCTTAAGCAAAATAATTGAATGTTTCTTTAACTGCTGGATACCAAGTAGGAAGAGATCATAACCTCTAGCATTTTGGAAAGCAGGATGTATGATGGGATTTATTAGTAGATACAAAGTAAATAACGCTTATTAAATTTCAAGGTAACTTTATTTTCTCCTACCTACCAATGGAAAATTCTCTTGCAATAACACTCATTAGAAATTGTAGGTTATACTGGCAAAACAGAGTTGAATCCTTCAAAAATAGCCCCTAGTAAAAGTCATAGAAAGATCTGAAGCTAAGCCTATGACAAAAAGAAGAAAAAAAAAAAAGAAGAGAAAGAAACTTAATACGCAGGCAAACTTTTTAGTATGTGAGCCAGACAAAGAAATATTGGTACTCTTTGAAATGAGCAAGAATTTGATGAAACACTAAAGGGTTTCCTATATTTTATTTTATTGGACAGCAACAAGTAACTCAATGAAAGCATATCCTGTGATAGCAGAATGCTTCTCAGTGTCAGCTCGGTGCTTTAACAAGCGTATTTCCCTCCAGTGCAGAAACAGTCTGGAGTGACATGAGTTGTGTGCAAATTGCACTCTCAGTTCCTCACCTAAACCCCAGCTGGAGTTCTTCTATTGACTTAGTGAGGCTTTGGATCAGGCTCCAAAATAATGAAGGGACAAATCCATTGAAGTCTTTATTTATGTCTAGATTGTTTTCTCTCATCAAAGATCGCCCTGAGGCTTTTCCTTCTGCATTCTCCTGTGGAGTTTGCACCTCCCCATAAATCAAACTACATCCCTGCTTTCTGGAATCTCATGGATGAAACCAGGATTTGGTTCTTTCCTGATCCCATGTACTCCTTCACAGCTGTTCAGACTCTTCTTCACTCCTGAATATGCTCAGTTAATGTGGATTCTTCACCATTGCAAATGTTGCCGTAGTTAAGATTTCAGAATCTCTATGGGGAGTCAGGGAGTCCAGCATAAATATCTCTAGCCCCTCGTAGGACCAGCAAAGAAGATAAAGATCTCTAAAGGGCTGTTTCTGCCTCCTTTTGTACACACACAGAATCCAACAACAGTGACATTCTGGACCCATTTTGACTCTTCTCTAAACTTGGATGAAGAGATATCTTCAACTACCAAGAAAAGTCCTGTTCTACATGTTTCATTACCTGGCTATAGGAATCCTGGTTTCTGCTGTATTGTTTTTTAGCTGTGTATGACATGGGTATTTCTCCTGCTCTAGGCTATGACCCCCAGTCTGTTCCCAGGTTCAAGGTCACTGTCCAGTGGGTTCCAGTTATAGGTTTTGGTCTTAACCTCTTAATATCTTAACAAATTAACCCAGAATCACGTAGATCATATCTAGGAATCATTTTGACTAATGTATCTTTTATTTTTTTCTGATATAAGGCAAGTTATAAAGCATCTGAGATCTGGAACAAGGCTTTCTTAGTTGCAGATATCAAATTTATCTTGCAAAGTGATAATAAAAAGAGATGAGGCCAATCCAAATTTTAAACTTGTTTTCTTCCTTGAGAAAAAGTTTTCTTTGTCAATGATTATCACAGTACTGAATCTCTCTCTAATTCTTCCTGAAAGACTGAGTTTGCCTCCCTTTCACCGTATTGCTGCTGCATTTTATCGAAAAGAGGGAAATGTACCAAAGATATTGTTATTAATCCAGAAGGGAAAGCTCTGTGGCAGCACAGTGGTGCATAATACATGTTCTGAGAATTTCTCAGAACCAGAGTTTTCTTGGTTCTGAGGGTGCTGCTCTTCCCCAGGTGTGCTTACTGTGGGCAGTCTATATTAACCTGCTCCTAAAACACTGCACATATTTACATGGGACCTGTGAGATATTACCTATGTGCTACACAGGTTTTAGAAACGCTATCTGGCAAAATCTTGTGTGCTGTGATTTCAGCAATCTTCACACAAGCAAATCAGCACATCCAGATATGAATGAGAAGAAGGGAAAGGACTGTCAAACAGAAAAAGACCAGAGAGCCGAGCTGCAAAAGAGGGGCTGCTCTTCTGCAAAAGGCCCCGCATAAGCAGCGGGGCAATCTGGATTCAATTCCCAGCCTTTCCACAGACCGTCTGTGAAAGTACGAATAATGTTGTTGTTTTTTTTTTTTTCAGATGCTCTTTGTATTGTATTTGAGAGCACATGTGATGTTCTCTGCTCTTCCCTAGCGCTGGAAATGCCGGGGCGTTATCTGCTATGCTAACAGGCCAATTTGACAGGTCACTGTGGGATGAATATACTGCTCCTGACGACAAGTGCACCAGTTCACCTATTACGAGTTTGGACCTCTTTGAGGGTGCACTCAGCAGAGCATTTGGTTACAATCATTTCCTTTGAGTTCCTTAATCAATATCTCCTGTCTACTCAGCCTGCAGTACCAGGGCAGCGGAATGAAAGGATGTAGAAATAGATGACCTAAAGAGATGACAATTCGTACTTAGTGAGCTGTATATTTAGTTCTGGAGAGCCCCCAGAAGAGGAGAGGACAGCTTCACATCACACTGTGCTGTGAGTTCGGTACTTGAGGCCAGTGTTTTCAGCCGGTGGCAGGTTCACAGCCAGGCAACAATGGAGCAGGGCTGCTTCGCATTGCTGACATACCAGCGGTGCCAATTTATGAATTCTTCTGTAAATCTCTGGAGATACAGACCATCTGTAAAGCATAAAAGACAACAACATGTATGTGTTTGGTTACACATAAGAGGGGTGAATACGTTTTGTTTAGACAATTCCCATGGATTCCAGTCACGGGAATCATTGACAGGACGCCTTGTTTATGAGCTTTAAATAACGACAGCAAGGCAGAATTTCCAGATAGTGGTACAAAAACACAGATTAATGAGTGACTGCCTTACACGTTGTTTTTGTGACTGTGCCTTTATAGGGATGAGCTGCATGCGTTGGAATACACTAGTGGCTGAGCTGAAATAAAAGAGCTTATCTTCTCATTTAATTTTATCTCCTAAATCAAAAGCAGTTATTATAGGAGCATCAGTTAAGTCATAATGATATGGGCTTTTTTTATTTTTTTTATTTTTTTTTTACATTTTGAAACTCCTTTATCAAAAGGGGGATAAACAACAATGTATGTGAAGGACTTAGGGCATTTTCCAGGTCTTTTATCTCCCTTTGACCTTGGAAGCTGTGTGTACAAAATATATCTCAGCCTTAAGCCTGAGAAAATTAGGATTTGTCATTTTTAGTGATACTTTGCATCATTTACTAATGCATAGGTACTGCTTTTCTGTACTTTTCAAGGTTCTAGGCACATAACCTATCTTCTAGCCCTCAGAATGACTTCTCCGTAGGGAAAGAAGAACTGCAGCTTTCTGGCTCCACAGTTATTTCCATTCAGTTTTCATCTCTATTCAGTATTTTTGTGCCCCTATATCAACAACAGCAGTGATATAGCAGCTGTATGAATTCTACCAGGCTTTGTTTCTCTGCAGGTTAAGACACTTGAAGAAAGGCATTTTTTTCAGAAACTTTGCCTTAGATACATATAGGAGTGCTGTGATTACTCCCTGCAAATTACAGAGGCTTTCTACACAAGTACAAGAAAAGATCTATTATTTATCCTGTTCATGGTTCAAGAAGATAGGGAATAAGTTCAGGGATCAGAGAGTGAATGATCACGTGCAGAACTTGAAGACTCTAAAGAGGAATCTCTTTGGGTTTTGGGTTACTTAGGATGAGTGCTCATTGACCCACAGTTCCGTGGATTTCTGATCATAGACTCATAGAATGGCTTATGTTGGAAGGGATCTTAAATATGACCCAGGACCATGCCCTGCTGTGCTCTGGGTGTCTCCCACCTGTTCAGCTGCCCAGCGCCCATCCCAGCTGACCTTGAACACCTCCAGGGATGGGGCATCTGCAACATCTCTAGGCAGCCTGTGCCAGGGCCTCACCTTTCTCTGAGTGAAGGTTTTCCCCCTGACATCTAACCTAAATCTTCTTTCTTTTAGTTTTGTTTCTTTTGGCCCAGAAGCACTTCGGCCTCACTTACTCTGTAGTCAGACCTCATGACATAGCCAAATATGACTGAAAGCAGCTATATGAAGGCAAAATGTGAAGGTGAAGATATCCACAGGAGCAGGGTCACTCCATGAGATTAACAACAGAACCAAATCCCTGCTGTCAGGAACGACCTGACAATCCAAGGCCTTTAATGTGAATTCGAGATCAGCTTTCCATGGCTTTGCTGTGGAAGTCTATAAAAAGGACAAAATGCTCCAGGCCACGTCAGAGTGCAGATGTTAATGAAAACAAAAATCAGAAGTTGAAGCATAACCAATTTAATGCCTGTCCTAACTTGTATGGGACATATCCCCTTGTGCAGCTTGTGGAGAGCTGTGACCTCGTTTCCCCTGGCATGCTGGCTGGATGTGTTATTTTCTCGTGCCATCGCAGAGTAACCAGAAGCTTTAGTTTCCCAGTGGTAACTCGCACAGATGCAAGTTATTTCCCAGTAATGCAGGCACTAACATGTGTTGCTACTGGAGTTTGAAATGTCCATTAATTTAACACTAAATCCCTTATCCCTGTAAAATGAAAATACCATATTCTACATGGACAGAGAGGAGCATATAACTCTGCTTTTCAGATGTTAGAGCCTCCAGTGGACGATTGTTCACCAATTTCAATTTACACAGCTGGCTGTCTCATCCTGAAAAGATGCCTTAGGACTGAGAAAGCATGGAAAGTAAATTACCATCTCATTCCAAACAACATCATTTCCCTCTCCCCCAGGCTAAAATTGAGGTATGTTAATACAACAATGTTAGGAAGTCGGCCTTGCTTCTGTTGGCACAACATTTGACCTGTCTAAAGGGGACAAAATTTTCTCAATCTGTAGCAATAAAGTCCTGTAAATAGCAGACACTTGTTTGTCTTACCAAAGATGTTTCTGAGGAAGAGACTGAAGTATGCAAAACTGTGAAAGATTTCACTGCCTTTGGAGTAAAAACTAAAACCAACATATCTTGTAAAGTGAAAACATGAAAACAAAACAATGAAACTGCTGCTGCTTTATGTAAAAAAAAACAACCAAACAAAAAAATTAAGCACGTTAAGGATACTGTTCTCAAGTGCTGGCTTTTTTTTCTTGTCTGTGTAACACAGCAGTGGGAAATACTGAAAGCATGACAGCCCAAATCTCTTTCCAACATTTTGAACTGTTACAAGGGAATAATGTGACTCAGCAGCTTCATTATTGCTAAGGACACTTGAGCATGCTGAGTTTATACATTTGATAATGAATGGTTTGTGAGTTTGATTACTGGGTTAAATTACAGTTCACAATAATTAGACCAATTAATGCGCACTCCACTACTGTGCTGAAAATAATAACAAAACACACAGCCAAAATGTTAATTGTGCATTGCGTATGACACAGGGAGATGGTAGAAACCCTCCAGTCATAAACCATTCTTTTTCATCCTTACTTCACGTACTTCTGTTAGATTGTTTTAGCGTTTGTGAATTGTTTTCCAGAGCTATGGCACGATCATAAGGAGTCTGGAATTGATATAATCTAAAGAAATACTCTAAAGAAACATGATTTTCTTTTAAAGTTTGATGCTTAGAAAACTTTAGAATCCATTTAGAATGATGTTCCTTTAAATGGTTAGAATTATTTTCCTTCTTTTCAGGATGGTCATGAATCAAATGAACAATACCAAGGAGGTTGTTGTTCCAAGGCGTGTTGGGAGCTGGCCTTAATGTACTGTGGGAAGTTAAATACTACTGGGGAGGCTAACTGCCCTCTGCCTTTGGAAATCTCCTAAACTCCTATATTGAGACATAACATCAGTTGTATTGCTGTAGCCTAATAGGTCTCAATTCTCAAGCAGACTTTACCAGAAGTATAAAGGCTCTTTTTCTGTTTTATTTTTTTCGTTATTATTATTTTTTTTTTTTGTAGAAGTGTACACAAATCTGAGCCAACTTCTGTATGCAGAAGTGCAGGGAATTAGCATCTATCTAGCTCCAAAAGCACACTCCCTGGCTGGCTAGATGCTATTCTGGAGCACTATTTGTGTTCAGCCTGGGCTACATGGACTGGTGACATGGGGCAGTGCTTGGGTGTGTGACCCAAAACCAGTGTGAGGGCTGAGTTCAGGGCACAGCCAGAGCTCAGGTGCTTCCAGGGTTGCCAGACCTGGAAAACTGTTCTTAGTTTTGGTTTTGGACTTTGGTGTCTTGGTTTTACCTAGGTCAGGTAGGTAACAAGAACAGATAGGTTGTGTAACTGCTGCTCATAATTCCATGTAGTAGATGTGGGTGGAGGCCTCTCTCATTCAGCTATGAACATCCTCTTCCTTTCCCAGACTCCCGTGAAAGCGTGAAAAGTGCAGTTATTCATGCACAATGAAGTGTGATCGTTATCATGATTTGTTTCTGCAAATGTTGTTAAAACAAGGCAATATCTGAAGCTCCACAAAAGATGTGCCTTTCTCATGCAAAGTGTAACATTTGAATGCTGTGTCAGAACTGGGTAACCAGAATATTCCTAACATTGTAATGCCCGTGCACACTCCTCCACTATGAGACACACATTTATGAGCCAAGGAGAATGCTACCAACCAAACCTGATAGATAATGTGATTTACCATCTTTTTTTTTTTTTTTTTTTTGCAAATCAGACATTCATCTAAAGACTAACTATAAAAATGTTGCATTTATATTACTTTTTGCTTATATTTAAATCACCTCCTGCCTATGAAATTTTTCCTCAGTCATCTGCAAAATCTTGCCCATGTTTGAATTGCTATGTAAATAAAATTATAACAAGCATAACTCTGTAGCCAAAATCTGTGGCTTAAACCAAAAAATCAGTTATCAGCAGACAGAGCAGCTCAGATTTTAAGACTACTCTCTCAAATTATCTGTTTCTAGAGCCCCTTCTCTTTCTCAGCATTCAAAGGTATTTTATGAGCAGAATTTACAGAACACAGGAAAATGAAATGATGAGCAAAGAAAGTCCTGTGCCAGCAGTGGTGCAAAGTTCAAAAGGAGATTATACATATCCAGAATATGACTACTGTAGAGACCATATTACAAATCTTTCTGCTTAGGTGATCTTTTGTTTTTCAAAATCTGATTTAAACAGTCCTCCTCATAATAACTGAATATTTCATGTGATCCAGAAAGTCTTTCAACTGAAGTCAAGAGGTGAGGAATAAACTGGAAAATATTCTGCTTGAAACTATGAAATAGATGTGTACATTTAGGACAAATTCTGCACTGGGCAGAGGATGCTGATGTGAAAATCTCCCAGTTAGGAGCCAGGCTACTTCCTGGCTGTGTGATACTTGCTTATGTAGTGCTGGCACCCAAAATATTATCACAATAAACAGAGATGGACAAAGTTATCCGTTTCTTCCCTCATAATAATAATTATAAGAAACATGAAAACAAATGTAATACTTCTGAAGTTCACAGGGAACATAAAGTGTTTGTGTAAGCTGAGCAAGGACATGATGACTGTCTTTACATGCTTATGTCTAACCTACCATTAACTACCAACCTTGCAGCTCACCAGCATTCTCTGGTTCTCCCAGTTCAGTAGTACCCTGTCCCAAAGCATTTTTGCCAACACTAGTGTTTGGTGTAAGAAATACACACAGAGGTGGTTTCAAATCATAACTCAGAGCTGCGGCAGTCTGAGCTCAGAGTTGTGCTAAGTGTCTAGTGCAATCCACAGGATTTGGTCCTGTGTTACTTTATTGGAAATTGTGTGAGTGGGCATGTGAAAATTGGAGTATAAATCTGAAGTTTATCTCCATCTCCACCTGAACACTGTTCCCTTCCAAGCGGTCAGCCAAGCACAGGGTTTGGAATTAAATTAATGGCTAATTACTCAGAAATCTGCACTCTTTGTGTGTTTACATGCTGAGAATTCCAGTGTCTAGAAAGGAGGCCACCAGCTATACAGTTTTAATGATGGCTGGAATAGTGGATATCTGATGATCTTGGCTTCATCTGCTATAAATTAAAGTGCAGACTTATTTAAATCAGCATGATTTTTCCATTCATGCTGAAAATGAGATATGATATCAAAAGCATAAAAAAAGCCCAAAATGTAGTAAGCGACCTTCATCAGTCTGTCAGGGATGATCACCTAACTGATTTTCTTCACCTGATACTGCTAGTAACTTCCAAAACAAGATTGTATTTACTGGGACACATGTCCATTTCTTTTCCTTGAGTATTATTTAAGACAAGTCTGAGAACTTCTCATTACATGAGTACTCTATGGGCTCTGTTGTGTCACACAGTAATTATGAAATAAGATTTTACCAAGCTTCTTGAGTTCAAATGGGTTTGATGTAATCATTTTCATTGTCTGGAAATTTTTTTTCTCTTAACCCCATACTTCCAATTTGATAGTGAATATTCTGTGCAGACTAAGGCTATGACAGGAGATTATCTTAAAATTTTTATCATCTAATTGAATGTATATAAGCAGATATTTATCCATGACAAATGTTGATGTCTTTTCAGTAAATACGTACTGTATATATTTCATTTAAATTAGTCTGTTTTTTGAGGTCAGAATCATTTGTGTTCAGCATCAGACCAGCGGGAGCTCTGCTGAGTTGCTAGAGCTCTGCTGAACCTTCTGAGAAACCCGCTGGTCCTACTCATTAGAATGTCTCCATGAGTATGTGCTGAGCTGTATGACTAGGCAATGGCTGGAATAACAACAAGAGCATAGACAACAGTTGCCATGATAGTAAGCTGGTAGACTCCAAGGTGTCCCAACAAAGAGACTGAGTACTAAGTCAGCTAAGAAGCAAATTAGGGAGGATAACAGATGTGCTGAAATAAAAAAAGGTAATTATTCTTAATTATATTCATCAGATGACAATCATCCCAACTCCATCCCATGCATCAGTTAAGGTGAGAATACCTGTCAGAGAACTGCCTGCGTAGTCTCTATTTTCAAAAGTCAGGATGAGTCCATTTCAAACACACACAAACACATCTGTTGAAGATTACCTACAGATGGGCAAACATCAATATTCGTGTGTCAGTGGCCAGAGACAAGAGTATGTTGGGGGATCTGCCAAGAGCTCCAAGGGGAAGTCTTGGGCGAAGACTGCACCCTTAGGGTCAGCAAAGACCGGCTCAGCCACCACACAGTCTGGTCCTGAGTGAGTCCACAAAAGAAATGCTTGTTCCTCCAGCTCCAGGCACAGAATCTTCCTATGACCATACCCATTCTTAAGCAAACAGACATACCACACAGCTCAGAGTGAATGCCAGCGAGCCTTTAAAGGAGGTAGTAGTGATGACAAGATTGATTTTCTACCCCAAAGAACTGCTGTATCCCTATAAATTAAGTTTCTTATTTCTGCCTTGACCGAGTTTCAAGAAAAGCTTATATGATGCTCAAATTCAGGCCTTCACTGGATGATTTATTTTTAAAGTATGAACCATCTTAAGCAAGGATGTTTTTCAGACTGAAGGCCTGTTCTTCATTCTCACCATTGCTTCTATTATGCAGTAGACTTCTGTGATCAACGATATGTATGTAGAGCTGCAGTGTGTGAGACATTACAAGAACTTCTACTGTGAGTGACCAGGTGAAGGGCAAAGGTTTAATGCAGCCTCATGACATTTGATTCAGTAACATCAGCCACAACTCCATAGATATTCAGATTAGTATAACTTAATTAAGTGCTTAGAAGGTGATCAGCCTAGCATTTCAGTATGCACTTCGGGCCAACTTGCTGTTTGCTTTCAGAGAACAGAGTAGTACAAGCTACTTACATTACTTTTCCAGGTGAAGAGGGATGCATTTTTGCCGTCGATGCCATAGGACATCAGCAAGCAAACGCTGACTCAGCACCCATTGCTGGGATACTAAGATGCACTCTTCAAGCTCACAGTCTCTTCTACATGTGAGAGAGGGACAGTAGGGCTGTTATCATGTGCTCATCATGCCCCTTGTGGATCCTTGTTGTGGCACAGCCTCTAATTACATTGCCACATGCCGTGTAAATCTTTGGTCTCATTCATGGTACCGGTGCTTGATGCTCTCCTAAGTAGTCGCTAAGTACTTTATTTTCCTTATTCAGTGTGGGTCCCTAATTTACTGTATCCCGTTCAAATTATCCTCCGAAAAGTGACTGATAAGTGTCCTTAGAGGGGAGTTTGTGGCTTCAGAGCTCTGGTGAGTAATTGCTGAACAAACATTTCTGAGTTTATTCGCGGAGTGTATCTGTGAGAGGAGAGAGTGTTTCACAAATGGAAACTGAAGCACTGGGAAGGTGACAGCAAAATGTCCACTAAATTAGTTTACTGGTCCAAAAGGTCTGAATATTAGGAAGACATATGATTATGCATTTGGTGCCCAAAGCTGGGCCCCTTTTTATGCCAGCTCCAGGAGTGCTTTGCAGCTGTGCAGGTTGAGTTTGTCTCAACACTGGGTACTGAGAAAATGGAGAGTCACAAGTAGTGACCACCTTCAGCAGCATCCATCTGATTGATTTGCAGCAGAGGTGCAATGGAGGCAAGGATAGCATACCATTTCCTTATATTAGGAATTGCTAAGCTGTCTAAAGAAGGATGGTCAACAGCCCAAACTGCAGTCAATATCAGGGTGTACTCATATATATAGTGTTACAGGGATAAATACTGACAAGCCATTATCAGTGCGCAATGAATGAAATTTAATAAAGTCAAATGAACCCATCCATATATCCTTGCAGATTTCAAAATTTTATACACTAATTTCCATGTTCCTCTTTGACACTGAAATTTTAGGAGAAGAATTAATTCAGAGAAATGGCTCTTAATATAAATTTTAATCATAGCTTTTTCAATAAGTGTGTAATTTTTAAAAGAAATAAAATGTGATGCAATCTACATTTTTGATTAAACAAGGAAAATGCTTATAGGCTTCATCCTGATAGAGTCTTGATTCCTTAAGCAACACATTATGAGATGTTAATTAAATGACAGTAATGTGTAACACAGCTCCCGCTTTTAATTTATTCAGGCTTCATATTTTTCCACACCGAAGGGATATTCTCACCTTACGAGCAAAGCAGCCCTGTGAGCAGCAGAGCTGATGAAACCTGGTTCCCTGTAAGATTTGTCGCTGGGGGCTGCAACGTGCTGAGCACTGGTGGGGAGTGCCCGTTCCCTGCATCTCCCTTGACATGGAGTGGATTTGGGGTTTACTGAGAGAGTGCTAAGGATGCTATGGTTCAGCTGCTTGGGAATTGCGTTGGTTAGGGCTTCTGGATGCCCAAGGTTTGGTGTCCTTTGCTTAAGGAGATGAACTCTCCATTAGACTCAGCCTGGTGAGACCCTATTCTTGCAGATAGTATTCATGATGCTACTCCTGCTGGATATTGTGGGAAGTCATTGCACACTGCTGAACAGATCAAGTGACACATTCAGTGCAGGGAAGTACAGTTCCAGTCCTACAGAAATCTAAACAGAAACTGAAATGAAATATTTGGTTGTTCTGTGGCCATTTGAAAGAGATGTTCTTTTCTTGGAAGCAGTGCCACGTATTAGGTTGGTTGCTAATCTATATTTAAATGTCCTTAATTATGCTAATTTTTTTCCTGGCAGATAATTAAAAAGATTTTTAATGAGTTAGATGTCTTAAGATCCTAGAGAGAAGGATATAAAGAAAGAGAGAGAGGCTAGTGGAAAAGCAAAATAAAACAAAACCCGGACCTAAGATGCTTTCAAATCCACATTCCCCTGCCATTCAGCAGGGAGATTAGTATCTTTGTATTTCTTGACTATGCTCATCTATTGCCATTTAGTTGTACATTTGACTATGAGCCATTTGGGCCAGAGACCATCTTTTTGTTCTGTGCTTAGGACACAAGTCCTAGAGCAGAGCCTGCACATCTGTACCCTAAAGGAGGAACGTGTTGGAGTAGACTTGCTCCTGCTGACAAAATCCTGACTCAATTTGGAAGTGATTTCTCTCCATACTTCTATCCTTCCTAACTACTGTTTTTAAAAGAACTTGGTCTCAGACCTATTTTCACACTCATTTCTGTGCTAGTGAGTCTTTTACCCTTTAAGCTGTTGGATACTTGTTTATTCAAATACAGCACAAATTTTGCTAAAAAAGATAAAATTCAGTATTTTTGTTGGCAAGAGATGGCTTAGTGTTAGAAACTAAGGTTTGTGTAACAGAAGTGTTAACTTCATTTTAATTCTAGTGTACCTTTTCTAGCCTAGAGGTAGCCTGGACACCTGCCTGTGTAGCCTGCTGCAGGGGGGGCTGCTTTTCAGGGGAGTTGGACTTGATGATCTCAGGTAGACCCTTCAAACCCCTACAATTCTGTGATTCGGTGTTTCTACATTTTTCTTGCAACTGGGACTGAACTGGAGACACTGAAGCCAAGGTAGAATATATTCAGAGCCCAAGGAATAGTGAACAAACATAAGAAAATACATTTCTGTATAGTTTTTATTCATAGTTTGTGAAGGATGTTAAATCACAGGTGCAAGTGAAAGAGAAAATTTAGGGCAGGATTTTGGCCTTAGTTTTTCTTTACCAGTTCTGGAGGTAACACACAGAAATCTCCAGTAACACCACCTCAGCCACTGGGCTGAGCCAACCCCATACCCTGAACCCAGTGGGAGCACTCCAAGAGGAGGACACTTGGAGCTGTCTAAGCCCAGTTCTTTGCACGGAGATAATCCCAGAAAAGCTGCTCCCTCAACAGGTGCCGGTTGCTTCATTAAGGGGTCAACGACTGTGTGATTATGGAAACTAAACACTTGCTGATCCCAAGGTGAACTTCAGTAGAAAGGGTGGAGGGAGGAAGGGATGTCCCTACTATGGCAGCTCTCTGGGCTCCATCCAGCATCACTGTTAACCAAGCATGCTGCCTAATCCAGCACAACTATATGGCCCTCTCTTGACATCCCAGCTTGGTGCTGGAGAGTGGAAGTAAATGTAAATCTGCAAGAGTAAACGATTTTCTTTTTTTTTTTTTCTGATGAATCGTTGGTCACTGAATTGTTGCATGTAAATAACTTCATTGTTCATTCAACCTATTGCTAATAAACAAATTGCATATACATACATATTGAAAATATGCATGCACACACACATATATATTTTCTTCCACATAAGTTGCTCTAAGATATGCTTAGAATCAAGTTTTCAGAGGGTTAGACTAGCAATAAATTAAAGGATCACTAAATAAGTAAAAAAACGGCTTTGTTCCGTTGTATCTCCAGCAGGGATATGACTGTTCATTATGAATAGAGGCTGAAGGCTTCACTGCTCAGTAGTTTATAAATACTAATGAGTGACATATTGAGAAAAATTGTACCTACAAAAGCAAAGTCTTCTGCCATGCAAATCAGGCCCCAATTCCCCAAAGATAAGGATCTTTTTGATGGAACACATGCAAAATCTACAGCTCTTAATTCTTTCATTAGTATTCCAGGCAGACGATTGCCAAATAACAGGGAAAACTGTCTGAATTGCTGTGTCTGAAACCTAATATTGATTTGTTTAATAGTGTCAGGAAGTCAAAATTCACAAATCTCCTGTCGATTGTTTATGAGGCAGTTAGCACAGAATTGGATGCCCCTGCTTAATTAATAACTCATTACTGAAATTTGATTATATGCTTGAATGGTTTAAATGGGCTCTAATTCAGTATCTGCAAAGCAGTGTTGCAACAAAGTAAAATGGATCTAAAAGCTTGTTTTTTAACACTATTGCCGTCTGCATTTCATGATCTCCGTTGGTGAAGAATATGTTGACTTAGTTGCTAGGGCAGACCTCTTAGTACATTAATAACTGACACAAAAGCACGTTATTCTAATGATGTTATGAACAGAATTCTAGCTAAATCAGAAGAGTACTTTAGGAGAAATGACAGGGATTTGTGAAGGGGGACTTTAAATATAATTTTTGTAGCATGCATTTAGTTTATTAAGGAGAACAAAGAAAATTCAAGCATGGACCAGTTTCACAGAAGCATCTTACATGCTTTGATTTGTATGTCCAGGGAGCCTGAGATCCTTAGGTGCTTTGGAAACTCCTATCCACCATATTCCATGTTGTTCCTGGAACTTTTTCATCTCTAGAACTGTTCAGGTACAGGATTATAATGACGTTTGTTTTAATGACAACGCTAGGAAACCCTAGATCTCATTAACTATTTAAAAAAAACACAATTATTTCGTTGGAAGATTGGAAGTGGATGTGTGCTCATTTGCTGTTAACTTGTATGTTAAAAAAAAACAACAGCAAACGTGTATGCTGTTTGCCACAAGGAACACTCGAGCATGTCCTCAATTAAGTAGCTGAATGGTAATCTAGGGGATTTGTTCTAGAAGAAGAAGCTGTAGCCCACTATCTAGGCAGTGCTCTACATGAGGCATCTTTCTCCTCACTCCCAGTGTTACCCTCTTTGCATGTAATGGTCACTGACAGACATTAGGTGATCAAGGTCTCACGTACAATCTCCACAGATGACACACCACGGGGGTTATTGGGTCTGCAGGGGTTTTCCTTGCTTGCAAGCTGAATTACAAAGGATTCCACTGAGCTTCTGCTGAAGACAGCGCTCACTTCCCATAGGATGGGCACACAGAGTTTCAGGGCAACGAATGTATGTCATGAATAATGATTAGCAAACAGTGGAACATGCAGAGTTCACAGGCAAATCTTTGTTGGAATCTTATGTGCCCATACTCTTTTACGAAGTCTAAGGAGTTGGTTTAGCCAAAACTATAAAAATTAATAATTAATAAGGTTCCAACTGATAGTCCAACCCCCTTTAAGGCAAGAAATCAGTGAAATTAGTAAAATGTTCTGGGAAAAGCTGTCCTCATGAGAATAACATATGTGGTTTGCCTTAATGGAAAGGTTCGAGTAATTGGAGCAGTTTTAGAGCAACCTAGAAGTGGAACACTAAGCTGGTCAAAATGGGGCCTGGAGCCAACAGCATGACCCATAGCATTAATAAAGAGCATAATTTCTCTCAAGTCTGTAAAGCTGAGGATTTCAGCTGAGACCCTCAGAGCAACTTAATCCTTTAATTAATAAATTATATTCCCCTAAATACCCCTGAGGAACTGGACCTTGGGCCTGCGGGTTCACATGTTATGTTAATACCTGCTCAGGGTGTGCAATTCTTCTGTAAGTAAGCCTTCCACAGACCTGCAAATTGTTGCAGTTGGACTGAGTATCTCCTAGGTCCATAAGCAGGCCTGGCTGGTGAGCAAACACCAATGTCTTGGAATCTATATTTATATATCAATATGAAAATACAAGCTAAGTGGCAATTATAATATGAATGGACACAACTGAAGTACCTAAGTAGAAAATATCACTGAATATGCTAACTGAATCTTGATGTTGGTCTGTTTTGAGGGAAAAAACAAACACAACAGCCAACGACTGCAGACAAGAACTTCGTCTTGTGCAGTCTGTTACCCAGTGAGGTGCCAGCCCAGGTACTGCATGGGCAGTGCTGTGTTGGCATTCATGGCCATCCTCGCAGCCATAAGTGCAATTTCACTTTGTGCCAAAGCCTCCCATGTTCAGCTCTGAACGTGCACATTGCATTATGTTCTATATCGCAGAATTGCAAATATTTAGCTCTTTTTTTCTGCCACAGCCTTTCCTGCATATCTAGTGTGGATTCTGAAGTTTGGAAAAATCTATCAACCCCTGCAGAGTCAGTGAAATCCACAGCAAAAAAGCAGAAAGCCTGAGATTCTTTCATGTGGTCATTTCTTCCTTGGAAATGGAGAATGCTGCAGGGTTAACCTCACACTTTATGCCTTTCCCAGGCAGGGTTAGTGACAGACCATATAGACTCTTTGCATTTGACTTTCTGATAACTAGAACATCATTATAATTGCTTAGCATGTAGATTGCTTAAGCAATTTAAGATGAAGATTATTTTAAATTTTCATTCTTCCATAGCAGAGCATATTATCAGCACTAAACTGTGAAACAGTTATTAATGATAACTAACAATAGGTAATGCTGTTAGGAGTTCATTTATCAAGCAAAAAGAATTGCTTTGCATTTTCATGCATGCAGTCAATAACAATGTTGCAGTTCACAGATTTGCCAACTTTTTGCAGTGATGGGTAATTTTTACAAATAATTTCAGTTAAATAATTAAGCCTAAGCATCCGAGAACATTTTGAACCATCATTAAAGGCAAAAAGTACCTTTTTAAGCAATGATTTAACTTGTGTTAAACAACCATCGTGGCAAGAACGTGGGTTTCTTTCTTCTGTGGGCCCATTTGTCAAAGTGCTATTAAGAATTTTCAGTTGTAAAAAAAAAGTAAAAAAAATATGGAGCAAACCTTTATTTTTTCCCTCTAATTTATTACGCTTGATTACGCAGCTGGAATGGGAAGGTAGCTGATGTTTGTAGTTAAATAACTCCTCACAATTTCTTAAAGAAATGATCTTCAAAGCTTTAATGGGTCAGTGGCTCAAGTACAAAGGAAAGATTGATTTTCATACTCCCACTCTTTGTTCCCAAAGTTTAAAACAGACATGTTCTGGTAAATTAGTTTGTCTATGTTATTAATGGAAGAACTTATTAAACTCCCATAAATACATGGCGGTATCTTACTTAAAACACTGAATGCATTTGCTTTGAAAAAAACATGCGTCTAAAAGTAAACAGGGGTGTAATATTTTTATTTGATTTCAGAAATACCTCAAAAGGCAGAAAAGCTGGAGAACTGGGGGTTTGCAAAATATATTAGGTATGCATCATGATGAATGGTACAAAGAGCGTAGGCTCGAGTTGCTAGAAAATATGTTATTTGCGTTTAATGAAAAGCATTCCCATACTGGGTAAGTGGCAATGCTGTGGGGAGAACGGCTGCTTGAAGCAAGAAATATTGTCTGGGTGAAATAGCTCTTTTATGCAGGGCTCATGCACACGTTCCTTGGCTGAGCCGAGGGAGGGTTCTCTGCTGGTGCAGGAGTGATCCTGGGGTCAGGGCACGCTTCAGTGTTGGCGGAAAAGAGTTGCTGGGAGAAAGATTACTCAGCTCAGTGCGGGGAGCCACGCTGCTGTTACGTGAGGGGGGAGAGTGGGCTCCTGGACTGATGTGAACTGCCAAAGCCCCTTCTGAGGGTCCATCCCAGGGCTGTGTCTTCTCCTACACAAGCAGAGACACTTCTGATAGATTCTCATGGCCTCTGAGGTCACTAGTTTTCCCCTGGTGGTCTGACTGTCTGTAGAAGGATGTCTTGCCACACTTAATTACCTTCTCTTTCTCTTATCCCAACACGAGTACATAGAATAACCCCCTTACCTCAGCCATTCACAAGGAAGGACAGGCCCTCGGAAACGTTCCTGTCTGATCCCACCAAGAGCTGTAAGGGTTGGTGTTACAGGTGAAAGCTGTTTACCAGGGTTTCTCCCAGTGATAAAACCACCCTCTGGATCTGAGCTTGCTCTGGGAGAGCAAGGAACAGCCAGGCTCCAAGGGGAAGGACCACCCTGTGCTGATACTTTGGGAGCTCACTGTAGGAGAGGGGCCAAGGTGATGTTTTCTGGTCTCAGTAGACTGAGTATTGAGCACTACTGGTACATCAGGCATTCAAGTTAAAAAAAAAAGGAAGGTCAAAATTCGAACAAATACAATGAATTGGCCAAAATACTTGAATCTCCTCCTCCCTGTATACGTGTTCCTTTTTCTCCCTTTACATTGCTGGAAAATTTCTAGTGTTCCAGTTCCGAGGAAGAAATCAAATAAAAACTTCCACCACTTCTTTGGGAGGATCTGGCCATCCTTTACATGCAGTTGGCTGTTTAAATGAGAATAGTACTTTGTTGGGTAATGGGGCCATGGTGGACCTCGTGAGTTAATTTTGGATGGGAACAAAACCCCAGAGACTTTCACAGGAGGGGATACAGAATCCAAATCATACCAATTCTAAATCAGAGTTTTTAACATCAGGTCTGAGAAGTCCAAAGTCTGATCTCTGCCTGTCTTAATTTCTAGTTGGCATGAATGATCCTGAATTACACTCTTACAATAAAGGAGAGTGAAAAATAACATGAAAAAATTGGTTGGCTACAAATGCCACAAAAAAGTTTCTAAATTGATAGGAGACACCTGAGTGAATGGTACTGAAATAATACGCACAAGTCCATCATTGAATTGTAAAATACCTGCAACTGAAAACAGGAGAGTAAGAAATTTCCCGGCACAATTATCAAGCAATTTTTCATTGTATCATTGACTGTAGAAGATCATAAAAGGAGATTGGAGCTCATTTCATTGCACACGATCATGTGTCATCAAGCAAACTCTGCTTGGGACCATGGCCTGGGGAGGACTACTTTACTTTCCCAAGATGTGATAACAAGATCCTTTGTGCCATTCCCTCATGCAGAACTCCACACAGAAGTGACGCTATTGCAATTGCTGATGAGGGCAAACTGACACCCCCTTCATGCCCCAGCACATACTTGGAGTGGCTCACAAACAACTTCTGCTTTGTTTGGCTCCCAGGACAACACTGTTGCAGCACATCTGCAAGCACAGAGCTGAGACTGGGCATGTAGAAGGTATCATCAGCCAGCTCTTCCAAGAGCTCCAGCTTCCAGAGGCTCATCCAGCTGCCCAGAGCAGGAAAGCCCTGCCATGCCATCCTCTGATCACGCAGGGGAGAGCCAGGACAGTGTTCCCGCAGCCACGGGAGAACTCTGTTTTGTCTTACCCTCCATACACTACCTGCTTTGGCTCTGCTCATTTGCAGAGCAGTCAGGGTGTGAGCAGCTCTGGGGTGCAGGTCTTGGAAACAGGGCTCTTCTAGGGAAAACCGCGCAGGATGGGATCGGGAGGGTTCCCATACCTCCTGCACCTGAGCACCCAGCAGCAAAACACGGGTCTATCGACCAACCCTGACCTTCACAACATTGCATGTGCTGTGTCGGGAGGACACTGTCTGAAGGAGCTGTGGGTAGGTGGAAAAGGAGAGGAAAATCCATCTGGAGCATTTTCGCCTTTTTACCAACAGAGGGATTTGAGAGCCTTTCTCCATCTGCAGTCTCTGGCAATGGTGTGTTCATAGGAAACGAAGGATGTGTGTGTACAGTAAAAATGGCCCTGTGGATGCTGTGCTGTGCTCAGCCAACAGTTTGACATGCAGCACATTTTCCAGCAGAGGCTCTCTGCAACGCAGGCTGAGAAATCCTTCCAAGGCATAAGAGAGATGGATCTGCCGCTGGGATGGAACAATCATCTGCTTAACAGCTCAGAGCTGCACGCACACCAATTTGGGTCAGGAAGTCAGAAATAACATCACACCAGATTGAATTTAAATTGTACAGGGCTTATAAGCAAGCAGCATATTATTATGATGCCTGGGTTAATATTTTTCCTCTTTTGGAGAGCACTGGGGGATCATTAATGTACATAAGTGGTTAGGCAGGCATTGGTTTTATAACTCATCTGTAAGGAAAAGCTTCCAAAATGGCATTGGCTTTTCACTGCGGGCTCTGCAGAGAGATAAGAGCACGGGTCAGGAATCCACCAGCGGGGCGAAGTTCCCCTGGGTGAGCACACTGCCGAGGCTCTCCCACCCTGCGTTTCTCATCCGCCCTGTCCTCGTGCTCACCTCGGTCAGTTCCTTTCTCCCAGTATCTGCTTATTGTCTCAAAAGAATTTACCAGAGGCAGTAATCACCCGACCTGCTGTGCCAGAGCGATGGCTTTATTAGCACCAGGAGTGCACGTTGGCGAGCACTGTGTGCGCAGCTCCGGAGAGGTTCCAGCCAAGATGGGCTGAGTGAGGAAACATCCTATTGAGGCTTCGGCAAAGATTAAAGAGGGAAATCTCCCTTTTGTCTTTGAAGCCTGAATGGCCGCTGAGCTTTCAGGAGTCTGCAAACTGCAGCGGTGCCTCTGAAAAAACAGCAGCAACTTTTAAATTAGTGATTTACCATTCGAACAATGGATTATTATTAATAATAATAATAATAAATTGCCGCTATCTCCGCTCCCTTCTCCCCCTTCATCCAGCTGAACTGTACATGGATATCAGATCCCCTTTTGTTGGCAGCAATCCTAGCAATCTCCAAAGGACGTGCTTTCTCTGCCGTCTCAGGCTACCTCACTGAAGAGAATTCCAAAGATTTCTGGAAAAGCTTTTTAGTGCGGGCAGCAGAGCTCCCCCCTCCCGCTGCTTCCCCCGCTATCGCTGTAATTTACAAGATTCCTATGACCGTGTAACCGCTTTGTGATTACATGGAAAATACCTCGCAAATACGCAATAATCACGGGTTCATGCAGATAACTTTGTAAATACAGCTGAAGTTAGAAAATAGTTCAAAGATTAATTACCCCTTAACTAGCAACATTTAAATTATTTTCCCCCAAATGTACAGATAGATTTGTGCCGACTTCAAGGCTGGCGGAGAAGGGGTTATGATGGTTCTGATCTGAGGGGAAAAAATGAAATTTGACAGGCATGGATTATTTAAAGCATGCAGATGTGAGCCATATAACCATTACACTTTGATGCAAATCATAGAGGAAAGCACAGGAGGGATGGCCTGCACAGAGAAGTAGTGGACAAAGTTAGGATTTCCTGCTATCGACTCAAAATTTAAACAAATAATCATTTAATGGCGGCGCAGCATTATATTCCTTGTTGCATGCATTAATGTCAGCATCTGGGACCAACATTTTGACAATTCTATTAAAATGCTTCACCATTCCCTATCTAACACCTGTTAGCTCTAATTTTCTTTCCTGAGACGTACATCAGTAGACAGTGTAGATTCCAAATCATTTATCACTTCTAAAGTGCTTCCATATGAGCTTTTTAGGAGGCTTATCTTGGCCTTTGGAAAACCTTTTCTGAATGTATTAAAATTCAGTACTTAGAGGGGGAAAAAGTGTAGACATCAATGTTTCATAGCATTCATGTCTGGTAATTATTAGCCTAAATTATGGCTCGCACATGACTTGACAAAGTGGACCCTGCATTTAAAAAAGCTGCTCGATAGACATGCACTGCTCAATATGTTCCATGTTATTGAGATGTCAGTCAGTAATCATAAAGCAAACACCCCTCACTGAAAGAACCCTGCTAAGAGGGCTACGAGGCCTGGGGGACTACCTAAAAATGTCAGAAATGCTACAGACTAAATGAATGACATCAGCAAGAGAACATGTGTTTAAAAACGCGTGCAATTAGCTCATGCAATAAAATGCAAATCCAGGGACACGGCGGTCCCGAGGAGCCCTACCTGGGAAGGAAAGCAAAATGAACCGAAACGTGCTGGAAAAAATGAGAAATGGGAAATACTGTTGTACTGGGGATTTTGTAGCACTGTGGAAAGAGCAAGGAATGTGTTATATTCTTTATCTAAGTGCACATAATAGCTTTGCTTATCATTATGTGCATTACATCTTGCTGTTATCATGCAAACAAGGTGCACTGCGAATTAATGCACTGTTTGTAATCTCTCACCTTTAACAATGCTGACCACACGTTAATCAGCTCACAGAGAGATGAGTGCTATGTGCAGTATTTTAGAAGCTTTTGCCTTTGCAGTGAAATACTCTTACACCAGAGATAAGACCTAACCTCCACCCACTGAGCCATACAGGCATTTTGCTGATGGTTTGGGTGGGCAAAATGTGGGGTCTGTGGTGTTTTCCCTGCACCAACAGCCCCACTGCATTGCAACGTGGTGGAAAATAAAACCATGAAGCCTACGCCATCCAATTTTTCTTTTTTACTCAATACCTATTTCACTTTTATTGCCCAAATCTGAAATCTGTCCCCAGGAAAAAAACTGAGAACTTTGGATACCTGCTGCACCAGCTGAAAAACACGACACCATCTCTTTACAAGAACACGTGTATCCAAACAAATAGGGTAACGCAAATCCCAGCTGGCAAGCACGATCTGGATGTACAAATCTGTGGACAGTTTAAAAATGTCCGTCAGCACGCAGATACACACCTTTGCTTTCACACGTCTGCTGTTTACTAAATAACATTTCAGCACAGTTTTCATCTTATAAGGAAAGTGTTTGAAACTTGGAATAAGTGCACTTAATTAAAGGAAGGCTGTGAAAATGTGCACTAATCTGATATGACTAATAGCAAAGTGCATGAAATTGCTAATTAGAATTTCATTAAAGGTGCTGCTTTATCAGACTGCGAATATCACAACCTTTAAAATTCTTTCAGGAAAGCTTAATTCCTTTTCAAACAGAAATATTCTTTAAAGACATTTGATTTGTTCTGAAGGAATTTGTAGCTTAGCCTGAAACATAAAATGTTGCCAATATTCCACTGGAGTAATATTAGAATAAAAATATGTATCAGGTACTTTCTTTCATCAGTCAGATGAATAATTTTTTTTTAATATCATTGTTCAAATAATGCAATCAGCTAAGAGAAATAAAGTTTTATCTTTAGATTATTTCAAACATAATTTGTTTTTATTCCTATCCTGCAAAATTTTATACCTTTTTCCTTTAAAAGAGGAAGGAAATAAAAAGCTTACTTCAAAATTAACGCATGAACAATAAAAAATACAGCCATGAGTGTCTCCTTATGAAAGGATGTAAGATTTTGCATGTCCAGAAAGAGGAAATTAATTGTCTATCTTGATTTTAAAATAATCCAAAATTAATATTCTTTTTATAGCATCTTACAATATTTTAAATATATAATATATATATATTAAAAAAAAAAAAACCCACAGAATTTTTAAGGTAAAGTTGGAGGAAAGTCCAAACCTTGCACAAATGCCTGTGTATCTATGTGCAGCTAAGATATTAATTCATGTTGTCTCTTTTTTACCCCCTTACTTCTAAGTTTTGACTGTGACTTAAAGATTTTTTTGTCTCCAGCCTCTCTCTTTCTGCCACCAGCTTTATCATTGTTTTTGAGTTCTATTCGTAGCCCATTTCCAGCTGGCCTCCATCCCATTCCATCCCATCCCATCCCATCCCATCCCATCTTTCCCCACGATGGACAAGGTTGCAGCAGACTCACAGAGCTGCGGTGGATCCTGGCTGGGGAAGAGGCTGCTCTGGCTGAGTTTGGGAAACTCCTGGGAAATGCCACTCCCAGGGCTGCCCCAAATCCCCTCGTCCAGGGCAGCCCCGAGCCAGCAGAGTGCTTTTGATCAGGGCCATGGTGAATTTGCACTCGCAGATCATGCTGGTGACAAAATTCTCATTTCCTCGGGTGTCAAATCCTGCCACGCTCCGCGCTGCAATTTGTCGTCAGGCAAGCAGTCAGCAGTTTCGCTTGCGTAAGCAGAGCAGGGATGGGACTTTGGTAACTTTGCTCCTTTGGAATATCAATTTAACAATTCAAGTTTACCAACAAGGGAAACTAACATCATGCTTTCAGTGAAACCAGAGATCATTGAAGCAGCTGATATTTATGGGTGGTAAATAAAAATATCCACCCAAGCTCCACATCTGTGGACTGCAATTGTTCTAAATACTAGCCAAAAAAAAAAAAAAAAGTACTTTTCCTGGAATTAAGCATTCAGAGCACATTTTTAGAAACTCAAATTAAAAACTAATCAATGCAAATTTACATGACAAAAAGATTCTTGGAAACGGATAAAGTGTGAACAGAAGAATCTTTACTTAGGAGATAGTATATTATTACTTTGAGCATTTTTAAAAATCACATGTCAATTACACATTGGTGTGATTTCAGCTGTTGTTATAGGTATTTTCATGCCAGTAGGTATTTTATCAGTTGGACAAAGCAGCACATAAAAGTCATTTCAGCTTTCTTCATAAATATGCCAACTTTCTTTATGTACATTTGCTTTCTACAATAAATACATTGATAAAAAATCAGTCTAGACTTAACTAAATGAAAATTATGCTTATTAAATCTAATGTCTGGTGTCAAAAGTGAGGTGTCAATCTTACCTATCTTACTTCTAAGCAAGGCAAACAAAGCTGCTAATTATAATATTTAAGTTTAAATATAGAATTATTGTTCAAATATAGAAAACAATGGTGCGGTTGTTCTTTCTACAGCTATATGATTAAGACTACTTATGTCTCATTTTATGCAAAATAAATGACACATGATTGTGATTTAATTCCCGCTAAGTAAATGTCTGCAGGGATTTATGACAAGAAAAGCAATAACAATCCATACCTTGTTACTTGTCAATAACGGCATTCAGATCAGTGGGGAGCAGTTAAAAATAAATAATTGTTCAGAAAAGCCATGCATATGCGAAAGGAGCAGCGTGCAATAATTTACGTCACGCTAATCTAAGGCTGCTGGTTGCAGCCCTGTGACTGGTATAAATTAATGTACTTCTGTACTATCCTGCCCTATTTTGTTCTCCCTTATACTACACCACTGCTGTGGCTGGGAACACGATTAACGCCCTCCATCAATATTATGAGCTGCGTTTAATAAACTGTTTGCTGACTAAAGATAAGATGCTGACATTTGCAATGTCAGTCTTCAGAAATGAGGAGACGGACACATTCTGGTGCCAAGAACACCAAGGGTGCACAGCAGCCTTAGCCCAACCCTTGTCTGCAGCATGATGAGTGAGGGTGGGATGGAGCAAGGGGATCTCAACTATGGATGTCCTCACCACACCTCTGGTCTCAACCATATCACGTTCTTCTGGAGAAAAGGAGGCTCAGGGGAGACCTTTCTGCTCTCTATAGCCCCCTGAAAGGATGGAGCAAGGTGGGTGTTGGCCTCTGCTCCCAGGTAACAGTGATTAGACAAGAGTTTAATGACTGAAGTTGCGCCAGGGGAGATTCAGGCTGGATATTAGGAACAATTTGTCCTCAGAAAGAGTGGTAATGCATTGGCACAGGCTGCCCAGGGAGGTGGTAGAACACCTCTGAAGAGGTGTAGAACCATCCCTGGAGGTGTTCAAGAATCATGGAGATGTGGCACTGAGGGATGTGATTTGTGGGCATGGTGGGGATGGGTTGATGGTTGGATTGGATGATCTTAGTGATCTTTTCCAACATTAATGACTCTATGGTTCCATGATTTACAGAGGCTGAGACAACATCCTTTGCTCAGCTCTCAGGAATACCTGCACATGGTGGTACTTGTGTACCCATATTTATACCTCTGTGCAAATTGAATCAACAAAGCTGGAGTTTTGTTCCTATGCTGTACATACATAGTGATTTTTTTGATTGATAAAATCACAAATATGTCTATTTGGTTGTGCCAGAGAATGCCTTTATATTTTCTGACCCAAAGCATGTGACATGGCATACCTCTAGGAGTCCATGTTTGTAGAGGCAGAGTAGTTGGTGTGAGGCACTAACACCAATGCTAAGATGTCATCTGGATTCAGGAGTCTGCTAATTCTCAAGCCCCCTCCAGATAGCTTTCCCCCTGCATGGTGGGGTGCCTATTTCACAGCAGCAGAGCCAGTGATTGTACAGGCTGTGTCTCCAGGCAGCCAGGGAGCACTCTGCTCTCTTTTGAGGGTGCTGCTTACATCAGGGCATCAGGCCAGACTGGAAAAGACAGCCCTCAGGTCCAAAGCCAGGACAATTCCTTCTTTTAATGAAAATCCACTTTCAATTTCCAGTCAGCACCACAAGCATAATTTTCAAGTTCAAGATGGTAAAAAGAAAACAAAACATCAACCAAAAATCTTGTAGAAAATTCTCCAGGGCCTCTGGAAAATGTCTGTTTTGGTATTGCTGAATATGGAAATGGATCACTTTGAAATCTCATGTAATTTTGAGATACTTATTGCATGATGGTCTCAAAATAGCAATCATCACAGGGCCCAAGAACACAGAGCTTGGTTGGGCCTTGTTTGGGCTTTTAGTGTGAGCCACACACTTCTTGAGAGACGGATAAATTTCATTCCTATGCTTCGCTAAAGAGCCAGTCAGAAGAGATCAGAGGTTTCTTGTTCTTCCCTACAGTGGCAGAAGCATTAAATCAGTTAATTGTGTTTACTGTGAGCCAATATTCTTACCTCCATTGTCAGAAGCAGTAGCCAGTAGCATGAAACTGGAGAAGCAACTAGAAAGAAGAAATCAGCAGGAGCAAATGTTAGTTGTGTGAGGATTGATGGCTTATTCTCAGTTCCTTTGAAAATCTTGCCTTTTTTTTTAATCTTCTTTTTCATCCTCCCTCTGCACCTTGTCTTAGATTTGCTCCTTTGTCTCTTCTACCTCTGTTTCTCGCATTCTTGCTTTTATGCTTTCTTCCATGTCATCTTGCTTGTCTTCTACCACCTTTGTTTGAATCTGTTTCAACCCCTGATATTTTCCTTTTGTTCGAATCAATGTGCTTTGTTTTTTCTTTTTCCTTAGACCTTGCTGCACAAGTATCCTTCCTCACATAAACCTCTGTGTCAATGTCTGCTATATGCCATAAAAATATTGGTGTTGATCTAGCTGGCTGAGAGAATCAATTCCTTTTATTTTCTTTAGACATTTTAAACCATCTTTGGTGAGTTACGAGTAAAATAGCATTTTTAATAGAAAACGTAAGAGAAAATGACTTCTTCTCCACAACTTTTGCTGCATGTAACTTGAGACTCCAGCACTGAACACAAATTGCCAGATTCTGGGATGTTTTATCCTAACCTTTATAGCTAATCCCGAAAGCCTACCTAATCAATTGAAGATCATAAAATATTAGACTTAATGCTGCAAAGTGCAGCTTTATCATTCATATAACAAGCTCCTAAATAATTCAGATAGCAAATACATCCTGCTTCTGAGGGATGAGATGTTGTTTAGACCAGTCAGAGAATGTCATCGCACGCCACATCTCCTGAAACTACCGCATTTCCGGAACCCTATTAAGTTAATTGCTGGTTTCTAACAGCAGAGAGCATGCTGGGAGCAGGGTGATCTTTATTAGCCTTATGGGCACCTGCCATTTTGCCCCTGGTTGTATACACCAGGCACAGCATGAAGAATTTAAATCAAATTGTGAGGCAAGAGATGGTGTTGGACCCTCCTTTGCCTTGCATTCACTTGTGAATCAAAATAAAGGTTCTAATGCCAATTTTTTGCCCGCTAGATTTTATAAAAAGGCCATCTACAAGGATTACTTTGAACATAATGCCTCCAGTTTTATGAGGGTTGCTCTGAAAGTAATGCCTCCCATTTAATTTTGTTGGCTCACAGTGTTGTAAGCAGATGTTGTGATATGACAGTAGAGGTTGAACCTTCCCACCAACATCCCATTACATTTTGTTGCTGTGTGACAGATGGCAGTAGAGGGGCAGTCTGACAAAAGTGATGTCTGATGTGGAAATACACAAGAAGCAAAGGTGTGTGTGTCCCTGAATTCCTCCATGCAGAAAAAATGGCAGCCACTGTCATTCATTGATGCTTAGTGAATGTTTATGGAGACCAAATATCAGATGTCAGCATAGTGAGGGGTGGATGGTGTGTTTCAGCGGTGGTGACAGTAACACTGGGTCACCTCCATTGGTGCAGGTTTTTACAGGCATGGCATGAAGACTCTTGTTCAGTGCTGATGAAGATGCATAGCTAATGGTGGTGACTGTGTTGAAAAATAGTGTTTTATAGCTGAGATCAAGTTGCGTTACTACGCTATTTGTATCTGTTGTAGTTACCACGAATGTAAATAGGAGACACCACTTTCAGAACAACCTACATATGAAGAAAAATAAAGGGAAAAGGAATTATTTAACTACAGAAATTAGTGAATATTTCTATTATCATTCAGACTGTATTTTAACTGATGGAATTCAATTTTCTAATAGCGTAGACAAAATTAAAAGTTGCATTCAACTGTATGGTAAAACTCAGTTACTTCCCAAAAAATCATCTGCTGTAAAAAGAAAAATAGAATATATGGAGTCACTCCACACCACAGACAAAGAGAAATATCTCTTTTGTCTATTCTAGACTCATCACTGATTCACAGTTTAACTCTTGCAGGACTCCACTGAGCACTGCATTTCATGGCTTATCTCCTCATTACCCACAACAGCCCGTGTTATTGCACAGATCCTACAAACACAGTTTCCAGGCACCACTGATGTTCTTTGGAGTCAAAACTACACATCTGTGGTGCATGAAAGTTTATAAATTGAATTTGTTGAGTCCCAAATTATCTTGTTTAATTTAATAAAATAGGTCATTTTAGGAGTGAGCCAATTGACCAAAAAAAAAAAAAAGATTCTTCTTTTGTATGAATGTATATGTATATATATCTATATAGCTCTGTATATATACACCTCTGGATGACCATGTTCTCTATGTTGCTTGGAAAGATGCTAAGTGTGGAAACTGTAAAAAATCAACTAAATTTTGCAGTTCTCTGAGGGTAGAACTGTGGTGACACCATTGTGTACTGCTGCTTCTCATATATTTGAAATGGGAGTTTCACATCATGGCACAAGACAGCACATCTTACCCCCCCCCCCAGTATGACAAAACATACTGTTTCTCTAATGTATGAAGTCTGATTGAATCCATGAGGTTAGAAATAGGACATAGAAGTGTTATATATGCTGTACCACAAGGCACTGAATAAATGCAAAGGTGCAGGCATGCCAGCAAGCTATCTCCCAAGTCCCTTGGAACATCAATCTAACATATTTTACTACTTGAAACCTTATTGCATGGAGATTGTAGTTAAAAGGTACTATAATAATTCTCTATTTGAAAATATCTCTTTTAAAACCCAAAATTCCTCAAGTACTTCTATACTTCTGAGTGGGTACTTGAGAACTGAGCAGCAAAAGTTAAATCTGTTTTTGGGAGCCTCTCTCAGGCACCGGACTTACATGAAATGGGTAAAATATATAATAAGCCTGCTAACAGGGAGTCAGTAAAGCGTTCAAGACTGCGGCTTCCATCCTGCTGCCATTCAAAGGGAAGGTGGCAAGGTAAATTATTGCATGTTCCATTCTGCAGTTTCTCTATCCACTGTGGGTGACAGAAAATATCAGACTAGTTCTATGCCTTAGCTGCAGCCATGTTTGATATTTCACGAAGACATCAGCAGTGTACAGTTTGCTGAAGGAAAGGTGTGTACTTTTCATCTCATTGACTGTCTTTTTTCCAGGACTGCCAAAAATAACATGCAGCATTGCAGAACGATGTGACACATCACTGGGTCTTGTGCCAGTGAGCGATCTCTGATAATGCTGAGAACTGAATATAAAATCAGGAACTGGAGAGGTGCAGAAACTACAAATGTTTTGGACATTCATGGCTTACTAGAAAGGAGAGAGTTCTGAAGTTTTGGCTTTAAGAAATCTTGGGCTGTGGAATCTAAAATATTAGGCACCCAGCAGAGGTTTCATGCAGTAGTTTCCACTAATCTCAAAAACATCTGTTCATTTTTCAAAGTAAATCTGTACACAGTTTACCTTTCAAGGAGAGTCAGATTCTCCAATTTCCTTTCTGTGCGTGTTGCGTGTGTATCATTTATTGTATTCGTAATGGGTGTTTTTTATCTCTGCTTTCTTTTTCCTTCTGGTGTTGCCTTTCTCCCTGAAATAAACTGGGTTCATTTTCCAGTCAATTCATATTTACATGAAAATGATTCTACAAGTGGCAGCATGTGATATTCTTTTCTTTTGTGAAACTGGGAGCACCCTGAGCAATGAAGAAAGCAAGAAATGAGAACCCTTCTGAAGACAGGGAAGGGATTTTCCTTGTATTGAGAGAGGCAGGATTCCCAGGGCACATCTGCACATTGATTACCCATTCAGTGCATTTTGTTTCCTTTCATAGCATAAATAGATTTATGACAATTTAGAGCTGAGATGAAGTTTTGAAGCTTCATTTGATTTTTCAGCTTCAAAGAAGGAAGGCCTCAAGAACAGTGGCTCTGGGCTTTCACCACACAGAATTGATTTTTCTGGAGGCAGAGCTGCCATTCACTGCCTTGACTGGAGGCCCTTTTTCTAGGAATGTCTTTCCAGTATTTCAAGGGCTGGCAGTAAGCTCAAGGAGATGTTCCCTCCAATATTTCTTTCTTTTCTCCTAACCAGTGGTTTTGCTATCCAGATTGCCCAGGGCACCAAGGATTTTGTTTTGAGCAAATTTTCAAATTGATCTGGTTGTGTGTTAGCCAAGGAAGGACTGTCTCACCCAGTTTCAGTTTAAGCTGCAACAACAACAACTGAATGCTGGACAGTCATATATTCCATTGATAAACAAAATACCTTTTTCTCACGGTAACACAGCATCTTGACAGTAGAGAGAGAAGAAGAATCTCTTTACCCAAGTAATCCTGTGTGTGAGAATCCACTTAATTGTTTTATTTGCTTTTAGATTTTTCTCTATTGCCACATCCTGGTAGGTCAGTTATCATGGAATCTAATGCTAATTCTGAACTGCAAGACAGGACCTTAAATTAGATTGCTCTGTGCATCTGATGTCAAGAGCTGACCTGTCCTGTTAAGCTTTACAACATTTGTGGTTTTATTCATCTTTACAAATAATAGTAAACTTAGCTAGAGCTCATCAGCTTCTGAATCACCATGGCTATATCCAGACCTATTAGTGTGGATCACACCGCTTGGGCATGGGGCAGACAGGGACAGTTGATTTTGATCATCAAGGCTGTGTTTGGATGCACAAGCCAAACGAGTATCTGTACAACTACCCTGAGAGTAGGCCAAAGAATGACTTTGCAGTTGAAATACTTGTCCTTTGACTGCAAAAAGAACAAGTCTTATCAAGCTCATCCTCATCGCACCTTGGATTCCAGCAGATGCAAATCTGCACGTTCACTGCAGCTAGGCATTGACAAATGTGTAAGATGCAGTATTTGTTAGCAAGGGAAATGTACAAGTTCATATAATCTCACTCCTGACATTTCTAACCACTCTGTCTTTCTTGTTCTTCCAGCACCCTCCTTGTTAAGCAATATCAGGCAAAGGACAGAGCTTGTAAATATTTGCCTGCAGGAGCTTTAGAGATGTAGGGACAAATGCTAAGAATGCTCAGTCTTTAGGGAAAGGCCTGAGGTCCTTCAGAACTTTAACGTTTATCCCCAGAAGCTTTTTGGAAAGAGGACAAAAATATTTGGCAATATTGAATGAATCAAAAGCTGCACAGCAATCCAGAAAAATGAATGTTGGTTTACTTATTTTTAACCTGAAGAGAAAGCGAGGGTACACATGGAAAATCAGATTTTTATAAAATCTAAACTCTGATTGTGGGGACTGAGTATGTCCATCTTAGTCATGAGCCTGAAAAGAAAAATGGTGCCTCGCTCCTGAATCTTGAAAGTGTCTTTTCTTGTTTGCATCCAATCTGAATATTTGAATGCAATTTCAATAATTTAAAAAATACATATGTAAAAGAAAAGAGCCTTGTCTAATGCTGAAATATTCCCCAGGCAAATTTGATTTCAGGAAAAATGTCAGTTTTAAATCATCTGGAGAAAATATGTCTACTTTTGAAAACCAAACTCTAGTTGTAGGTATAGAGTACTGTCAATAAAAAAAAATTAGTTGTCAGTTTTCTAAATTCAACCTAGGAGAAAACCTGACTTTTTAAAAATGTTTATCAATTTGAAACTTTCCTAAGATTTTTTTTTTTTTTTATTTTGTATGTGTGTGTGTGTGTGCGTTTTGTAGGCTGGATAAGAAGAGATCTGGATTAAGACAGGTTTTGCAAAATCAAACCTAGATTAGGAAGGCTGATGAGACCAATGTAAAACCATCCCAGTTTGCTCAAAACTTTTATCTATTTCCCCCTTCAGCTCCAAACTTTTGTGGATGAGATAAAATAGAAACTGAATCCAAACAAGCCGGTTTTGCAAAAGCCTCTCAGCTCCTCTCTAAAAATAAGATTAAAGAAATCCCCTAGGCTGCAGGAGATGACTTTATCTTGTTACATTGCAAACCTCATTCCCTTACTTTAAATCTTCTTCTCTCTTACTAAAGATAACTAATATGGATGCTGAGAGCCATTGTATTCTGTTGACATCTTTAAACATAAGGCAAGCTATCAATATCTGGCTTTCAAGGGGTCTCTGTACTTCTGTTCTGAAGTACAAAAGTTTTTAGTCATATCATTATAAGAAAGACGTATTTCTACACATACTAATGGAATTTACTTTTGTGAATCTTTCTGAGGAACCCGGGACACTGAGGACGTTATTGTACTCTGACTTATGCCAGTGTAACACCCCCGACTTCAGCAGAATTATGTGTGATTTACTCTGTGCTAACCTAGAGTAGATAGAGGTCTAGAGGCATTGGGATGGGAAGTGAACAGGAAACAAAATTCTATGTGTCTATTTAAGATCATTTATATTAATGAGATATGTTACTTAAAATCACAACCTATTACAAAAGAATATTAAGATGCGGTGACTTTGTGGGAGCTGTATTAACTGTTACGTGAGATGAACTTAGCGTGGCAGTTCTGGATGTTTGTCTGGACGTGCCCTGCATATTGTTTGTAGGAATTCTTGTTTTTAAATTAGTACTGATGCGAACAGTTCGTACAGAGCTGTCAATGTGCAGGATTTGTGGCAGAGAAGAGTTGGGAGAGGTGGAGGGAGGAGGCAAGTTCTTGTCTCTCGATTTATAAACACTCAGCATCAGGTTTTGGCTGAGTGTCCCCTCTCCAACGAGAACCTACTGAAAACACTGACTGACGCAATGACGTAATGAGGATCAACTAACATCACACAGCTCTTGGACTACTATCCCTGATGATGTTTTTCTTCACTTTTATTTAGCACAGTGCAATGAGTCCATGTCACTGTCTGACGCCCCGTGGCCAAGTGCATTCCTGTAGTAACAAGATCTCTCACATTTAGAGAATTACTTGGGATGAATGTGGTCTCTTGTGTTTGCAGTAAGTATAATACAGACACTAAACTGTGGATTATCATTTCCTAGTGGGAGATCTGTGTCTTGTGATGAGATTAAGAGGATGCAGCTGTGAATGGGACCAGTCTGGCTAAGTTGCCCTAAAAATTTAACTAGAGTAAGTTTAGGTTGTGAAAAACTGGCTATGTGCTGTGTTCAGGAATAAACTCCCACATAAAATCCTCGCAAAGCATGTGCAAAGCTCCTCTGTGGTAAAGCAGAGCTGTTTTGACTAGCCATATATGTTTCCTGTGTAAATCCGCCACATCCTGGTCTATAGCTCTCTTGCATATCAAGTTTTCATGTGAGTCAGATTCCCAAGGCATCTTTGCAGAATAATAAAGTCATACACGACCATGTAAGTGATACCCCTGAAAAAGCCCCTTAGTCTTCTTTTCAAAGTTATTTCCAAAACCAGATTTACACATTCCATTTTCGAAAGCTGTTCAGATAATTGCCAAAACAAGAGCACCCTGCTACACTCATCTCTAATTAGTAAAATCTGACTTTTGTCTTCCTGTGACAGTAGCTCCGTGTCTCTGAGAAAAGGGGAGATTTATAGGATACTGATGATATTTATTTTGAGATGACATTTTTTCATCACTGTATAGTACTGAATTTTATTTCTGTTCATTTAAATTGTAATTTGTGCATTTCTTTTATCATTACAATCCCAGAGAATGCAGAAGATACAAAATCAGTATAACACATTAGCAGCAGATAATACAGTCTAAATAAACATAATAAGCTTTCCTATATGTCTCTAGACCAAACCTTATCTAAAAATACCCTAATGAAGCCGAACCATCCAATTACTCGTTTCTTGGAGGAACCCCTTATTAATGACATTGCAGTGAGGGAAAAACATTAATTATTGGACACAGTGGGATCTTTTACATTCTGTCTAGTCTGGACAGCACCAATTAATACAACAATAATTATCAGCTACCATGGCAGGTTCTCTGAGCAGAGCTCCTATCTGCTGATTGGGTGGGGAATGTGGGACACCTCTCAGGGTGAGCAGATTTCACATACTTCGGCTTCTTTTATTGTTTTCCATTGCCAAGTGAGAACTAAGTCCTGCAGACATTGAGGCAGGTGGATTGCTGTATTCTGGCTGCTCCGGTGAGGAGGAGAACACAGGTACCATCACATGAGAAATGCCATTTTCTTCTCCATAGCCCGCCCACCTGCTGTCTGACTCTCTGTCATTTGAGATTTAACATGATTGCTCTGTAGATAAGGCGAGGATGACAGTGCAGGCTTTTAGAGCTGTCTGTTTGCTCGCCCTCCTGTCCTCTCTCCAGCTACCTTAAAATGACAGTTTACAAATGCAGAAGCAAATGTTGACATGATTTATTGCCGGCACAATTGCTACAGTCTTGAATGGTGGAATACCTCTTCTCGATCAAATTCAACCCGAGGCAAGCACTGACTATGGGAAACTTCATCTCTGAAGGTTAAAGTCTGCAAAAGTTGTAAGTGAGTGACTAGAGGGGGAACAATGGAAAGTGTTAGACAACCTGAATAACAGGCGTTACTGCTCCACTGCCTATAATAATAATAATTCACCTTTTATCCATTGAAGATAAAAGGACACAATGTGGGAAAATTAAGCTGTATAGACATCTTGGGGATATCTCTTCTGAGATCACACACCACTTCTTTCTTGTGGTTATCATGATTTTATCGGAGCCACTTTGAAGTCTATATAGCCTTATATCTCAGTTATCTACATTTCATCCTGTATGTATTTATTGCAGATGGGCCTAAGCTGCTAAATTCAGATCCAAATCCAGATTCTGATTTTGAACTCCCCAAGATCTGTAGCTAGCTTGAAGCTAGGGCTTTGGTTTGGAATCATCTCTATTTATGGGTAAGAGAAAGGGCTTTAATACATGCTCTCCCAGGCGATGCAGCTCTATATATGTGCACACCGACATACTAACTCACTCGTGCGTAAATCCAGGAAAAACAGAACTTGGCTATGTAATTAAAAGCTGCCTACATTGTTATTCATACTTTGAAGGGGGATGAATTTATAAATGAGCCTTAGCCTTGACATTACTTGATTTCTGAGCGCTGTACAGCCCTAACAAGCATTAACCACACTTTAATATCTGGTGCTCAGCACAGCCACTGCTTGCGCTTGCACACAGGCAATGCGATGGCAAAGAGTATGTTTGGAAAATCCTTGTGCATCGGAGTCCACGTGCCTGTGTTACCTCTAGCCCTGGACTCCAACAACAAGCAGATTATGACGCAGTGGTGAATAGGCTTATAAAAAGCAGGCTGCCACTTGATCCAAACTCGGGAGGGATTCCCAGGAGGAACTGGTGTCCTATTCACAGGCAGGGGACACCATCCGGGTACACCAGAAACAAACTTTCCTTGTTCTGAGACAAGACTGTGTAGGATAAGTGAGCCCTCCGTGTCTAAAGGGAAGCAAAAGTGCTGCTACCTTTTGCATAATACTGATGTGCTAATTAGTGCACTGATATCCTCAGAGGGCAAGCTCAAATCTGGTGATATGCACAAAACACACACGCTCTCTCTCACACACACAGAGGCAAAGCATAATCAGACAGGCAGTGTAAGCAGAAATTAAGAGAAAAACAACTGCAGAAATAGTGCAAAAAGTGCACACTGAGAGAGCAGTTGACTCTGCTTTGTCAGTGAGCTGACGGGCAATAAAGAGATGCTCCTGCATCCAAACATTGCTGTTGTTTGGCAACTTCAGTGCGATGCACAGGGACAATCCAGACAATTATTTTACTAAATGATAGCATATTAATCATGCAATAACTCTTAGACTTCATAGTGGAATCCATCTATTATCAGTGGCAGTTTTTCTGTGATTTGAAGTATTTTGTGCTAATGTATATTTTCCCCACTATTCTCTATCACCTGGGCTTCTTAAACCTAACGAGATGATAGAATACACTCCACTAGGGGTAATCCATTTTCCCAATATAACTTAATTCCTTAAAGCTTCACATCTGGAAGAGACTTCCAGAAACTCCATCTCAGCACCAGGGAGCTGGCATTTCCAGCTCTGAAATATCATTCCCTAAAAATAAAAACCCTTTGTCTGGCTAAAGACACACTATGTCTGGAAATGCTGAGAAAAAGCCATTTTCCAGCAAGTGTTTATTTCTGATTATAAATATCCAGCTAAAATTAATGAGTACAAATAAAATGATACTGGAATAGGATAGGTGTAATTACTTGCTGGATTCAAATAGGCATTTCTTCCTTCCACAAAAACTTCAGTTTCCATTTTAACATTGTAAATATGATGTAACACTTCAGTACACAATAGATTGTAAGAAGTGACAGTTTTTAAATGATCCTTAAGGCTTGTTGCATCATGTTTCATCATCCACAAAACACAGGAATGCCACAGAAAGGCAGCCAGTTTATCAGGAAATCTTAAAAAAACCCACAACAATATACTTAGAAACAGAATCACAGGATCCCAGAATCATTAAGGTTGGAAAAGACCTCAAAGATCATTTACTTTAACCATCCACCCACCACCAATTTTACGTGCTGAACCGTGTCCCTGTTCACTGGTAGCATAGCCCATGTTCCACTGAGTCTTTGCAAAACTGTTTTTGCCATCAACAATAACCTGTCAGATTGATGAGAAGAGACTAATGGGTAGGATCCTGAAACCGTGCACTTCAACAGCACACAGGGCACCCCATGACTTACAGAATACAGACATGATCCTCGGGGTCAAACATGCTTCTCTGTTACCCACCAAAACACTCTAAACCAACGTTCCTTAAGCTTTTAGCCCAAGCCTTGCTCTAATCTAAGAGAGGCATCGTGAAAGAAGGAGGGCTGGGGAGGGAGAAAGCAGAACAAGGCTGAGTGAGGGGAGGAAGCTGGGTGACCTCATTTGTTGGTCAAAAAGCACTAAAGGTGAAATAGCGCTAACAGAAATTACCCCTCAACATAAACAGGGTGTAATAATAATAACAAGAGAGTGTCAGGGACGCAGGTTAGTGGCAGCATCACCATGAAATGATACAAAACTGTAAGATTTCTTAGTACGTGTTCTGCCAGCATCATTAACCTGCCATGCCAAGATGGTGAAGATAACCCATGTTCAAATACTTGCCTTTGGTCCACAGTTAGAAATAAGATTCTTTGACAGTCCGGAAGCGCTGTTCTGATAAGTATCCACATATTTTTTATTCCCTTCCTTTGATCTCCCAAGCAAACCAACCATTTCCCAAAGTCCCTGCCTCAGACCTCTAGCTCCCACACAGCTGTTATTTCCAGCAATACAAAAAACAAACAAACAAAAAAAAATTCTCCTGCAAGAATTAAGTCAAGAGTGTAATCACAAAAATAAGTAACATCCTAGAGAGTTATTTAAAAGGGAGAAAAAAAACCTTTTCTAAAGAACTGAAAACAGTCCAAAGCAAAATTTGCAATGAAAAATGTGTATCCTTCTTAAAATAGTGGACTTTTAATTTTTAGACTATTTGTTTATGCCAGATATCTAGCAACCTGTGTTGTGGCTCTTGCAGGGGCTTCATTAGCAGTTCTGAAGGAGAGCTAACTCAGAAAGCAAAAAATTTACAGCAAAAGCAGACTCTGAAGCAGGGACAGAACTGAAGAAATCATTTCATCCACTCCAACACATCTATTCTTAAGACATAAAACCCAAAAGAGGTTTTATTCCCGTAAAGAGAAATATTTTCATTAAAGCTGAAATGTACTGAAAAGACCATCAAATATAACATCAGTTTAATTGGTGACAAAACCTAACTCCAAATTTCTTTAATTTTACTTGTCTAATTTTAGTAATGAGCCCTAATATAAACAAAAGCACCAAGTAATTTGTTTTCTTTTAAGAAATATCATGCTGTACCTAAAAGACTTTTGTTCTGTCTAGTTAAACACTCATGCATTAAAATGCTAATAATTAAACTGTTACGACTGACTAATGAACTCTGCCAACTATAAATGATGGTCTTGTTAGATTCACTGCACAGCAAGGCTTCCTTTGTACTGAAAAAGTTAAAGGTTAAAGAGCTCTTGAAAACAGCGAGTAGCATCTAGAAGCAATTACATTTTTTTTCCTGGAAACTAATAGTCGTACAATAATGTTTCAATTCGCACTCTGAAAGAAAAAAATTACTATGAGCTCCATTCATCAGAGCAAATCTGCAGCTTTCTACACCATGGCAGGTTGTTAATTTGGCTTCGGTGCCCAGCTTACTCAGCCTATAAACTGGTGTTTTGCAGTTTCAGTGGTCCTGCTCATGTAAACTAAGAGGGCAGAGACTCAAGCCTGACTCATGATACTCACATCAGAAAAACACTATGAAATTGAATTTCAAAGGACTTACGTGGCAGATTTCTTGGATGTAGTGTTCACTCAGTAGTCACCCCTGTGCACTGACTTCCAGACAACACAGTCTCTGGGAAATGAAAGAGACAGAGCTGAAACTTGAGCATTATGCCTGTAAGGGAGCATCTGTGTTGATAGCAGCGTTCCTTTGCGTACAGTGCTCAGCTGAGAAGATGTGGGATTCCAGTGCCATCTCTCCATTGTGTTTCCGAATAAAAACTTTCTGTAAACCTCATATCTCCAGAAATTAAATAGAAATTAAATAGAATCCCTATTTTTTTTTCTTTTAAAAATTACTTGATCTTCATTGGAAAAGAGTTTCTCTTAATCTTACATGAAATGTGACTAGTGGTCAGTGAAGCTCATGAGAAATAAATGAGCATCTACAGAACTGCTTAAGCTCAGAAAAAATAAAATATATTTTCATGCCTGAACTTGGGCTTGTATTCATCTGCCAATGTCGTATCTATACATCATTACTAATTTGACTATGCACTGACAAGAAGCTACTTCAGTCCAGACATAACTACTTGCCTAACCACTTCATGCAAGTTCTCTAGAAGTGAACCTCTTTGCTAAAGGAAAACATCTGCAGGTTTCCCTTCACTCTTTTTGAAAGTTCTGTACAATAGAGAAATACTATGACAACTTGATTGCTCTTGAATCTCTTTTATTTCAACAGAAAATGGACTATTGCTTCTGTGTCTCTTCAGTGGCTTGGCCAGGATACAACGTGATCATACCTATAGATGTTTCTGTTCATTGCAGGGGAGTTGGAATAAATGACAACTAAATGTCCAAGCTCAAATGTCTACATGATTCTATGTGTTGGCTGTTCTGTTTTGGAAGAGAACCTCATGAATTTTACTCTTTATGTGCAATGCTAAAGGTTGTTAAGGACACAGACACTGATCTAGTCATAGAATCACAGAAGAGCTTGGGTTGGAAGGGACCATAAAGATAATCTAGCTCCTTCCCCCCTGCCATAGGCAGGGTTGCCACCCACTAAATCAGGCAACAGATCAGTCTGCCTTGTGACCCATCCAATCTGTCCTTGAACACTTCCAGGGATGGGCCGCTGAAACCTCTCTGGGCAGCCTGTGCCAGTGCCTCATCACATCTGAGTAAAGAATTTCCCCTTAATATCTAAACTAAATCTCTTTAGTTAAAATCATTCACACTTGTCCTATCACTAAAACAGTCTCTCTCGTTATAAGATCCTTTTAGGAACTGGAAAGCATCAGTAAGGTATCCCTGAAACAACCTCTTCTCACTGAACAAGCTTATCTCCTTCAGCATCACCCTGCTGACACTTACAGACAATCCCCTTCGTACCATCCTCTTAATAAATTTGTGCTAGGGAACTGGGAAACTTGCTCAGTGGGCTAAGAATATATCTCTCATATATTATCTTTTACTTTCATCTCTGCAGCTTTTCCAACACCGTGGTCTGGGACATGCAGTATGTTTGACAAACCACAATAAATAAAAGGTCATTCCTCACCTTGATCATAGCTGACAGGAAACACATAGAATCTACTTGGTCAGAATCTTATCATGAGATTTTCAATACTGTGTTGCAAAGTCCAGTGAACAGAGTAATTTGGATTTGTCTTATTGTACAATAGTAAGGTTAAGAAGAGCCTCTGAAAGGGAGCTCAGCAAACAATATCTTTTTAGCTCTTCCCGGATCTTTGCTGCTGGCAACTTGAAACGAACAGTAGTGTAGTGAAGACCGTAGTGTAGATATTATATTTAAAAAGATCCTGTAAATGCTAAAGCCACTGAATAAAGGAAAAATATGTTACCAATGTAGAAACTCACAGGAATGCACTGGATTTGAAACTTACTTGATCAATATCAGGCTAGATATTGCTTAAGAGAGAAAATGGGTTAAAAAAAAAAGAGCAGAAAGAAAAAGAAGGTTGAGTGATATGAGAGAGGGGGTACTAAACACAAAGAGAATGCTTGTAGGGAAAACTGTGTCAGATATGGCTGTCTGAGACCCGGTGTTGACATCACGGAGAAAATGTACCTAGATGCAGATAGCTACTGTACAAATTAGATTTCACTCCTTTCCATTGTCCAGCTCCCATAGAGTTCTCCTGGTTTTGATATCTAACATGAAAACAGATACATCATCTAGGATATAGTTCATAAAACCAACAGCAGTAAAAAGAACCAACTTTTATCAAAAAAATAAGAAGAGTGTTATAAGTACTAGGGAAAAGTTTTGTGAATTCAAGCTATCTTTTCAAACATTCAGACCACCCCTAAAATAGCAGCTATAGTTCACAGGGGCCAGAGCTACACAAATTCCAGCTCTCCCTATGTGGTAAGTCTAATACTTTCTTTTCTTATGCTTTAAGGACTTCAAATAGGGTTTGTGCATTTGACTCCTTTTATCTCTTTCATAGAGTTCTCTCTGCTTTTAAATCCCTAAGTATCTCTGTCCTCCCCCTGCCATTCCTTAACAGATCCAGGACAGCACAAATAATGCCTCTTGGCTTTGAACACATCATGGCAAATTTCACTGACAGAGGAAAGATGTATGAGCAGTTATCTGGGATAGTTTTACACCAATCCATCTATTGTATGCTATGTTCACAATCTTGGGCTGGAATGAATTTCAGGCAAAGTGCGGCCTTCACAGACCACTTAAAAACAGAATAGGGTCTGTCTGAGGGCCCAGTTCTATCTGATGCTAAGCACCTTACAGCAGCAGGACCTGGATGAGAAATACTTTCCTTAAACTTCTCCAGTGTTTCACAGGGCTTTGTCTCCTGACAATGAAAAGATGACAGGAAGATGGTAACAGTTTTGGTGCCGAAAATCCTACATGGTTCCAGGAAACAAATGACCCCATCTGCTTGAAAGGATACCAAGTCAATATACAGACATGAAGAAGGAGATATTTAAAAGGAAGGGGCAGGAAAAAAACACTTGGCACTCTCAGCTTCTTGAACGATGACCCCACAGGTTTCTCTGTTGCTTCTGCTATCAGGATCCATAGGCAGGTTCTTTCGGAGGGCAACATGTGAAGGGACTTTAATAATACTGTAGAATTCTGAACCACATTGACAGGACTGGTGTTGTGTAAGGTATCATTGACAGAGTCTTGTATTTCTTCTTCTGTACTATGCCTGTCATGAGCATGGCATAAAACAAGAGTGAATAATTACAATTTCAGCATGGAAATCACGTAATTTGCACTTTCTAGGTATTTTTTCAATCAATGCATTAATAGGTAGGCCATCTGGCAGCTCCATCGTACTGTGCTTGCATACTTTGCCATAAATTTTAGCCTTTGGTGGGAAAAACAATGGATATAGAAAAACAGAGCCTGTGCTGTGATTGCATTGCAATTCCAAATGCAGGAATTTTGTGTTTCAGCTAAGGCATATTTGCATCATGTTAAAGATTGAACTGTAAAACATGTGAAATGGCTGCAGTTTAAACTGAGAAGCATTTCAAAAGTAAAGCAGGTTTTTACAACCATTGTTGCACCAATGTATTTCTAAACATTCAGTTCATGAGCAGAGAAAACACAGCTTGTGTAATAAGGGATTGTTAGAAGTAGATTTAATATATTCAAGCGTTTAACTATTCTTGCCGATTATAAAAGATTAAAAGCCCTTTGGTTTCAATTCTTTTGTTAAAAGCAGTAATTTTATTTTTCTTGAGTGTGGCAAACAAGTTTGAAGCAAAATGTAAATACTTAACAGACTGTGCATGTGTGCATGCATGCATGTGATGGAGGGAAGGGGCATTTTCCCCAAAGCTTCAATTTCAACTTATTTGTTATCATTGTTCATTAACTGTGTGGTTGACCTAAGATGAGTCCAAAGGATTACAGAATATTTGTCTAACTATTTAACAGAAGCTTATAAAATAATAGTATTCATTAAACACCACAGGTTGGCCTCCCACAGCACTGTAATCTGAAAATGTGGAAGGATGGATGAGAGGAACACAGGCACAACCACAGGTCAGATGTGACAGATCAGCTCGGTTTTAATATGTAACCTGGTCCTCAGTGTAGCTACATTAAAGGGAGTTTTTGAGAAACCACTGTCAACTGTCTGATTTCATGCTGATTTGTTTCTGGATGGGAGCTGCTGGTTTTTGTTGGGAGGTTGAGTAGCTGGGATAATCAAATTCATGTCACCTGCAGCAAGGGTGGACTGAAAGGCATGACTAAATGGGGAGGAAAGCCAAGATAGCATTTCACTGTCACCTGTGTGTTTAAAATACTGCTTACGCTTGCCATTGCATTTCTGTCTATGTAGTTTCTCATGGGAACACTAACAATTTCAGAATCACAAAAGTGAAGCCAGCAAAAGCTATTCTGAGGGCAGAGCCCTGAGGAACCATTACAGTGTGCTTCAACAAGGGGCGTGTGTCATCCTTTCTCATGTTCAGCAGTGCAAATCCCAGAAATTATAGCGTGTATGGTCATCCTTTGGCAGGGCATGTATGGCCCAGAGTGGGAATGGCCAAAGAGTATGGCTCAGAGTTATGGCTCATATGCTGAGTGATCTGCAGGAAAATTCCCCTCCAGATATAGTAACAGATTTTTTTTCTTCTGAAAAAAACATGCAAAATAAGCAAAAGTAAGTAGAAGAGAAGCTGCAAGTTCTGGATCTCAATTTCCCCAGCAGCTGTGACCTATTTGGACAGGAGCCCTGGTGCAGCCCCATCTCTGTCTATGAATTGTTCTTTACCAGTGCTTCCTGCTGATTGTGCTACCTGCAGCTGGTACATGTTAAAGAAGTAGGTAACCTGTTCTCCGCTATTTGATTGAAAAAAGTCTCAAATCTTAGAAGAAAAGGGAGCTACAAAATTTCAGCACCAAAAGCCTGTTAGAATAGAAAAGTGACATACGGAAATTATCTACGTCATGTGTTAGGATCTAGTGGATGTGCTGAGGTTAACAGCGCTGTCTACTCAGGCTCCTCTGCTTGCACTTTTTGCTTGTTGGGTCAGAACACAAACTGATTTTCTGTGTTCTGCTGCAAGATACTATTGCACCAGCCTGTAACACAGATTTCCTGTTCCGGTGGATCTGACATTTTATTTCATATTTGAACTGGAAGCTCACATGTTCTCACCTTGCTCCTCCGGGAGCACAAACTGGATACAGTGCTGAAGTACTGGTGGGGACTCTGAGGTAGAACGATCCACCTGAGTGACAGGCAAAAGCTGGGACCAAATTCACAATGTATTTCCACATGAGCTTTCAAAGACATTTTTCTCGATTTTTACTGTGTTGGGACTCAAAATTTACCCAACCTAGCTGACATGAGTGGACAGTGCAAGACATGGACTTAGCTAGAAACAAATCTTGGATATTCTTCAGCATACTTTGGTCATTGAGCATTCCTTACTAGTAAAAGAAGTACTTCCTTTCTAAGCCCCTTTATGAGTTTCCAAAAAAAGAAAAAAAGATCCTCTAGGCTGATACTTCTGTAGCTTTTGGAAAGTTTGGTAAAAATCCATCTGGTTGGTTTTGAGCATGCTTAAAGAATTGTTTCAGATGTTTTACTTGTGCTTGTGTAACTGAAAACAGTTCAAACTTGGCATGGAGTCTCCAGTGAGAAATGTGGGCTTGGATAAGTTGGAAAAAAAATTGGTTCAGAAAGAAAGGAGTTATAAACAAGTGGAAATAGTATGCTTCAGTTACCCAGATGTATGCCAGGCAAGCATAGACGTCTGGATATTCACATGCTGAAATAAATGCATCTGTATTTATTTAAATGCGTGATGTAATGTTCATGTGCAAACATCTCAGTAAATGGTAGGCATGTTAATTTTTCCCATCTCACAAAATAATTGTAAACAATATATGTGATACATACATGTGCAGATTAGAGGTGTCTGGCTGACCAAGGGAATGACCCGGAGCTCTTGGATGCCAATGAAAAGACTGTTCCTGTATGTAATGGAATATGGATCAGGCTCCAATGCCCTAAAATCCTGTTCATGTATTAAAAAATAGAAAGGGTAAATACACATGTAAAATGTTAAAAACCTCATCAATCCTTGAAAGTTTCCATTACATTATCTCAGATAATACTCAGTGCCAACTGCGATGAATTAAATGTTTCCACAGCCAGCAAAAGCTGTTCAAAACCCAGCCTGTAATATATGATTTTCTTGATTCAGAATTTCAAAACACAACCTTTTAAACAGGAGTTCAATCATCAAATCCACAGGAGAAGTAGCTCTGGGTTTTCTTGATGAAAATCCAAATTACTCGGGTGCCAAATCTTCATATGCCTAAAACCGGTGTCGCTCCATTGACTTCAGTGGAGCTGTGCTGATTTACACCAGCTGTGTGGCTGGTCCATAAAAATTTTCGGTTGATCTGGATTATTTTATATATTATATGAATTTTCTTTATGGATTACATGGCAAAACATTTGTTCTCAGCTTCTATTATGTCAAACTCTGTGAACTTGTTTTAATGTGGGACAATTTGTGTGGCTCTACTGTTGCACAACTGAATACATTTGTGCTTGTAACATGACTTCACTCACTGCTTATCCTCCCATCCGTGCTCTCACGGACATCCTAATGGAAGAATTACTTTCACTCCATCCACCCATAGGAAGCAACTTGGTGTGAAAGGGCGGAGATGCAGCAGCTGGGGGAAGCACAGCTCTGAGCATCAAGGTGTTGGTCATGGTCATATTTCCACCATAATTCTACACCAAGTGAAATTGTTTGCATGTAGTTACGTTATTGGGTTTTAAAGTTAATCATGCGTGTTATTACTCACCAGGGAGTTTATGCTGGACACTTCACTTAGCACTTTGACGCAAAGGTAAATAAATTCCCCAGCAGTAGGATAATGAGATTTTATTAAATCTCCAATCTTCCACTCTTGTAATGGCACTGATTGCAGATCCCCTCTTCCGGGCAGCACTTTGTTTGCAATAGCTCTGTCTCCTAAGCACAGTGCACGTGATTTAGGATGGTTGGTGAACGCACTCAGACCATCCATCACAGAGCCCCAGAGGTGCACAAACAGTGGCACAGGCACCTCTGCATATATCAGGCAGGGCAGCAGCAGGGCTAGGCATGGGGTGGCTGGAGATACAGGCAGGAACATACCCTCCAGCAGCCCAACAAAAAGCATTCCATCTTTCCAGCTTGTTGCACAATCCCATTTTTAATGCAAGCAAGAACAACATTTTAAAATTCCATTCGTGGAGAGTGTATAAAGGATTATTTTCTGTTATATGTTCTAACAAATACAGAGTTATTATAGAAAGCAACAGCTTGTTTAAAACTATTGTATCACTTTCTTCCACTTTTCCTATGATTATATATAGACTGTAATACTCAGGTCTGCAGAGTGTTTAACTTGTGCTGGTCCTTCATTAATCCTCAACAAACTATTTGTCAGTTAAATGTTAAAATACAGCATGATCAAAGGAAACATGACAAACGTTCACAAGAAAGAGACTCTCAGTCTGGCCCTGAAAACACATACAACCATCTGATAACACCCTCCTGAATCCAAATTCAAGTAGTTGCAGACTGAGATTGCAGGATATGGTCTGGTAAATTGGCAGAGCCTGAGAGCAGTTACCAGCACCTGCCCAGATGGTACCTATCTTTGCTTTTATAAGCCTTACTTTCATTTACAGTTTTCTAGAAGAGAAAGTTCAAAGCAGCTACAACTATTTAATATGTGTAGACTTTCCTTTATATGCTAGAGAAATTAATACTGAAGAAATTTCCTCCATCATCTTGGCTTGCAAGTGCTGCTTAAAAATCCAGCCAGACAATCAGTCCCATTTCCTCCATACCTTCAGGCTTCCTGGCATCACAAACATGCAAAACAGTCCATGCAGCAGGAAGCACCACTGCCTGCATAGTGCAGGGGGAAACTGAGGCACAAGGAGGATGAAAATGCCAAAGTCTGTTGTGCTTTCTGGGGATACGAGGAGAAAATTATTCTGAGAAAGAGTGGTAATGCACGGGCACCAGCTGCCCAAGGAAATGGGGGTCACCATCCGTGGAGGTGTTCCACAATCATGGATATGAGGCACTGAGGGATGTGGGTGGTGGGCATGGTGGAGGTGGGCTGGGGTTGGACTTTGTGATCTTAGTGAGCTTTCCAGCCTTAACAGTTCCATAATACCATGATCACATGAGCCTTAGTGAGGCTGGTCAGTTTGCTGAACTTTCCTCTCCCAGGCTGCAGGATGTCCTGGTGCACAGACAGTGCAGGGGGGAGACTCTCAGCCTGCTCTTCTGCTGTGCATTAGAACAAAGGCAAAGCTCACGAGGGTTAAAGGCTGCAAAGCTCAACATTAAACAGCCCAGCAAGCCCAGCAGAGGTTAAGACAAGGCTGTGACACCAGAGACACAATAGGACTCTCCTTCTGTGCTACATATGTACATGGGTATTGAGGACATACATCTCTCCTCAACGAAAATCATGAATTTTTATGAAGTAAGCCTTGCTTTCCCATAATTCAGTAGGGTGCACTTTGCAGACCCTAAAGTGCTGTCACTACAGAACGTTTCATTGCTTGCACCTGCTAAAACATTTGAGGTATTTGAGAGGCAGTGAAACACATTTGCTTTTCATTTTATCTGACTTTGAAAATCTTTGAAGTGTTTAATAGTAGTCCAGAAAAGATTTCTGCCTCTTAATCATTTACTTGTAGGGCACATTCTCCACTGGTAGCCTGTCAGGCAGAAAACGAGTTTAGCCCAGTTTTATTAAGTGCCACATGCCGAGTCAGTGTTCATTAAAGGTGTTTTAAGGTTTGAATTATGTAATTTATGAGAAAAAGAAATACAAAATTCCATTGTTTTATTAATATGCAGCTCAGGATATACTGCTAATAACATACTTTTTAAAAAGAAGTTTTATTAAAAAAAATGCTTTTACGGGGGACTACAGATAGGCTTTTAAATATTTCTTTTTCCCTGTTCAATAAAATTCAAACGTTTTAATTCAATCAACATAGATTTGAAAAAAGGAACTATTCTTAACCTCTCCTTTCGGTCACTTTTCTTTACACACGTTGTAGACAAAGGGGGAAAAAGTAAGAATTCTTTTTTCCTTTTTTAATAGAAGTGACAATGTATGGTATTAAAAGTAAGCTGATGCTGAAGCGTGCAGTCAGATGTAAATTCATAAACAAAACAAAATATAAATGAAATAACTATAGAAAAAGAATAAAAAAAGAAAAACTCCACAATATAACCCCAGGAAACACTGTTTTCCACAATGATTTTAAATTGCCCCCCACAGCTTCACAGCTAACGGGATATTTTTAATTAGACTAGGGCTTAGCTAAATCTTTTGGTAGCCCACTAAACCATTTTTATAGTCTATATTGTTTTAATATTGTAAATAGATTTTCTTAAGCATATGGGAAAGGTCCTGCCCATGAAATACAAGAAGGAGTACATTATTCTTCCCAGCCCCTCTGCTTCAGGTTACCCCAACTCAGTCCCACGGACCTGGGGCAAGGCTGATCCTGCACAGGCTCTGTCCCTGAAATGGGTCCACATCCATCCAAGCACTCCATACTCCTCTCAGCAGCAAAACTCCTACCCGCCCGCTTCCACGGCTGTCGCTTGGAAGTGATTGTGTGAGGCCTGAGGAACCAAGGCCAGTTGAGTTTAATATGAACTTTTATTGCTATGGGAAAGCCTTCATTATCCAAACTTATATCAAACTGGAATTCATTAACCCCTTCAAGACAGACCACAGCTGCCACTCCTGCACAGTGTCTGCGGGGGGAGGGTGTGTTTTGCTCTGTTTCACTTGTTTCATTAGCTTGCTGTATGGTGATGGCAAGTCTTGGGAACAGAGAAAAGCTTAGGTTTGAGATGGACACTTTGTTTTGCTGCTGGATAGCTTGTGTTGTGCAGAATGGAAAGCGGTGGTGCCCACAATCAGTGTTGCCAGAAAAGAAACACAGACTTTGCAGATGGAATACAAGTGAATAACTTCAGAGATCCGTGTGCCTAATCCTGTTCACATTTTGATGTGATGATCACACAGAATCTGACCTTTGGTACTTGTCTGCGTGAACCATACGTAAAATCATATAGCCAACAAGAGGACGGGGGGCATGGCTGATGTAAAGTAATGATGTTCTATGCAGAGGACATTAAGAGTTATTTGTTGTCAACAGGCAGCAAAATATGAAGTTTCTTTCACAAAATAATCAGTCATAACAAATTGTACACAGAATACAGATGTCTCAGAATAATGGTAATAAAGTATCTTGAAGAGGAACAGTAATTATTCTCAAGCACAGCCATTTATTTTTAAATTTAAGTTAAGAAGGGGGGACAACCCATAATTATATTAAAAGCTTGCTCATTTGATCCAGAGAAACATTTTTAATGAATTCTATATGGAGCCAAGAACTGTTAAAAAACCTTGCCCTGCAGAAAATGCAGTTTTAAAAACCTATTTACTCTGAATGAAAAGTTATTTTTACAGTGAGTCCTCAATTTATGGCAGACACATGCTTGTAAAAACTGCCATTGTTTGTGTGGAAAGTGGGAGAAGAAAAAAAAAAAGGGAAAATTTGGCAGATGCTTTACCTTACAACCTGCCAGCCATGTTTAAGATGGCTTCCCCAGCCCCGACCTTGTTCAGGAGTCACTGGAACAAGCAACTCCGCTGTTTGCACCAAACATGCACCTCAGGCTGCAGCTCTTGGGATGCTTGGGAATCACAACAGGGCATCAACCTTTACTCGAGCTCTTAATTATGTCTTCTAGAAGACCTCTGATCTCTGGTGCAAATTTGTCTGGGCAGGAGGGCAATGTGGTGAGTTTACTGCTTGCCACCTGCTGAGGCCATGGAGGTGGAAGGTGGTGGGACAAAGTGTGCTGCTTCATCTTCTGAGACTTGCAGAACCTGCCATGTGCTGTGGCCATGCCCACACCTGCTGGGAAAGGATCCCTCCCTTGGGCATATGTATAAGGAGCAGAAGACTTATCATCTGGGCACTGCATCCCCAGAAGATTCAAGCATGCCTTACGACTCTGAAGTGGAAGGGAGAGGTTGTTTTTAATTCAAGTGGAGGAACTAGCTGCTTCAGTTTTATTGCAGAATCATGCTAGTAATACATCCAGATTACCAAAGCTCAGAGTAAGGAAGTCAATTTATAATGACTTTGCCATTGTCCTGTTGCTAATGTGCCACATTTGATTCTCCTCAGCTGGCTTTGAAAGATCTCTTTGAGGAAGGAGGAGATAGCACCCTTGCTTATGAAAAAGGCAAATTATACCCAGGGGCAACATCGCTGCACAACAGGAAAGGGCCAGCCTCCTCCCAGGAGACATGGCCCCAAATTAAATGCAAGTAATTTCCTGACTAACCTGTGATTTCTATCTGGTTGTGGCTTCTGGCATACAGCTAAGTCTCCGGTTCTGCTGTTCTGTTCAGCAGGTCTCACATGTGCTTTCTCTTTCATTTCCAAACTTTAATACAGAACAGCCTATCCACAACCTGCTGCTGAGGCAGTGGAGGCCAGTGTGGCTGACTCTGGACTGGGCGGCCACAAGCAGGAGGAATGACTGGATGCTTGGAGAGAAGATCCACCAGAGTGGCCCCACACCCACAATGGCACTGTGCTGGCAGAGGAGTTGCAGAGAAACATGGCCCTGCAACTGGCTCTTCTGTGAACATCCAAGTGGTTTTTGGAGCTGTCTGCTGACTTTGCTTATCACTAACCAAAAACCTATGGAGCTCTCATATGTGTTGGGCTGGAATAACCCAAGTTGATAGCTTTTCTCTCTACAGTGGGCAGGTCTCCATCTAGGAAATTACTGATATTAGGTCAAAGTGATTTTGTTACAGCCCCAACAAAGGATTCAGGAATAGATGGGAAGGGTCATAGCGTGGCTGGCCAGGCATCAGCTCAGGGGGAGATTCCCTGGGAAGGAGGCAAGTGGGACAAGCAGTACTCCATGGGATGTAGAATGGGAGAAGAAAGCCTTACAGAACAGCACAAATTACATTCAGATTTTCTGTGGTTTCTTCAAGGAAAGAGCCTCTCCTTGAAGTAAGGAATAGAAGACTCAACAATCCCCAAGCATCAGTGGGCAAGTGATGACAGATTTGCTTTGCTAAAAGTACTTTATTATGATTTATCTCCAATACCACTCTTCCTCTTGAACTTCTACAACATTTTGGAGATATTTTCTATGGACTATGTAGCACTTCTGTATTGGCAACTAGCTGTTGAGTAGATCACCTGCATATGGGCTACAGACAACACTGAAATAATGTGCATAGAATTAGGGTGAGTCAAATGGCTGACCCTGTTTTAAGTCATCAGTGAGTAGTTGAAAAGTTCACGCTAATAAATGCAGGGACATGCCAGAATTATCTCTATAAGCAATCTAAATTTTAAGCTAATGTGTTTGTATGTAGCAAAACAAAACAAAAGCTCCCTTACTGCTCCTTGAAATCGGTAAAGATGGTAAGCTATTTGGTGTTGAATTAATTCTTTTCTTAATGAACTAAGAACTTAATGAACTAACTTTAAAGAACTATACACTCAAAAAGCATCAGAGTGTGTCTGATGTCTTACACAGATCCGTACCAAGAAAGGTGGAGTATCAATCTTCTTTCATTTAAGTCTCAGAATAAAATCATTTTTTAATGCTGCTATTACAGATTTGTTTGGTACTATTATTTTGACCTTGCTCATTTTTTTAACCTAAGCAGCTAATCTCTAGTGTGTATTCAGCCATACCATCAAAAATCCTCCTTCCTCTTGTGTGAGTAATTTCATACTAGTCACCACATAGAGAAGAGGCTGTGACATAAAGAAACTGTTCTGTTTTTATTATGTTGATATAATCAAAGTCATAAAACCTTTGCATGTAAATGATAAGAGATGTTAGTGCCACGTTGTTGGGAAATTGGCACAAAACAGAAGTGAATGAAATACATCTGGGAATAAGAAGCTAATTCATGTAGTAAATAATAGGTTGCACAAATTCAATCAGTTGGAGAACTATTACACGCGTAAGTGGATACCCCGTGGGAGAAAAACATAGATTTGATGCACAGGACTCAATGATCAGTCTACTTGGGATTGTGTTGTGTAAACATCTATTTGTTTCAATTCAAGGGAGTTTTCAGGTTGAGGTTTACTTTAATTTCAGAAATAACTTATATGTATGAAAAGGTATAGCTGCTGATTTTGATTTTGTTGTACAGCCCTTCAAAGATCAGGAGGCTTTCTTCTAAACGTCTCTTCCTGAAACCTAAATGAAACGGTAATCCATACAGAAACTGAGGCTATGTTACCAAATTCATCCCCATTTCTGATTTAAATCGCGTGAGAAGTGCTCACTTTTGGCAAGGTGTCTTTGCAAAAGTAAAAGTAGATACCAGCCTGTTAGAAAAGTTCAGAAATATATAAGTGGCCCAAGGCAGCCCTTGTTTGTGAGAAAACCAAACAGTATGTCATGTTTTCCTAGCAAAACTTCACAAAGGATCACAAAGAGCATTTTCCTATTATTTTCTGTGGGGAATGTGCCTCAGGTTTCTCACTGATTGACAATGTTTTTGCTACAAAACTTCTTACAGTATGTTACAAGACAAGTATCTTGATAGAATATCAAAAAGCACTATAGATTAAACAAAGTATTTTTCCCAGCCTTTTCTGATTCTCGTATTAAGCCTTGGCTAGGCTGAACTTTTTTTATTTTTATTTTTTGTGAAATATCCGTTTACAACAGGAATATTAGAAGTTTCTTTTTTTTTTTCCTGAATATTGCTTCTGAGGAAATACCAAAGCATTGTTTTTACAAGATACCCCGAACTGTCAGTTTCCTCGAAACACAATGTATTTAATACAAAGCCATTAAGCCTTGTAAAACTGTCAAAAATGTAAATGACACTTGTAATAAAACCTTGTCGTGTGACCGGCTCTAGCTAATCAGGGTTGATGATATCACTGCAGCTGATCACGGCTGGTGCTATGTACATTTCGACAGCTTTATGACCTGCATGGATTTGTGTTATTAAAATTGTACAGTTTTGTAAGGAATTTGGGATTTAATAAAGCAGTAGAGAAACTACAAAAGGGACAACGTATCCCACTAAAAGCGAGACAGGCTTTAAAAAAGCAATATCGACATATAGAGTACATGAGTGCATGCGTGCATGAGTGTGTGTGTGTGGATGGAAATAGGAAAACCAGGAGAGGTTCTCCTCTCGTAGCTCGTGCAGGGTAGGGGCTGCTCATATAAACCACTTTTATGTATTTATAGCTCAGCAAATACCTTGCATCTGTGAGGCCATAAAACAAATTACAATGTACCCAATTGCTTCAAGGTGGCGAATTGTGCTTAAACTTAATGACTTGTACAGATTATAGGAGAAAGAGCATTACCTGTTTAATGTCTTTTTTAATAAGTAATTCCTGAACATGTATAGTAAATGGGAGGCTGGATCTTTGTTTTGGTTTGTTTCTTTTTCTTTCCCCCACCCAAGATTTCGCTAGAGTAGCCCTTTGTCCCTGCGTTTGCAGAGTAGTACACTCTTTTATTTATTTTGCAATACTTTGAACTGCTCCCCAGAGTACAAACATGTCAGATGAGGAGAGACGAGGACACATATTCTCCCAATAATCTATAAATTCAACCTAATGGGGCAGATATCAGAAAAATGTGTCGGATTGAAGGCGCATAAATCACACCTGGTTTCCTGGCATAAGCTGGCACTGTGTGCCTTATATTTCAGCCAAATTATTCCATTTGTTTCTGAAGATATTTTAATCCCTCGTGACCTCAAACTTCCCGTGAACCAGGCCCTGAACAAACGGCCGCCCACTGTCTTTGCAGTAAATCTGTTGTCTCCCTTCTAGGCCCGCAACCCGGGATCATAGATCACCCCTGCACCGCATCTTGCTTCAATTTACTCAATTAACTCGAGTAAAGCACTTGTAAGTTTGCAGATGTTGCTTTATTATCAAGGCCTAAAACGTACAAGAGAGTTCAGGAGCCCGAGGTTACTGGGAGGTTGTGTTGAGGGGGTGGGCAGCGATGGTGCAGGCCTCCCTCTGTCTCCTTGGGACGGTGGGCTCAGGAGATGGCTCTCTGGCACAGTTATTTAAACCATAAGATTGCCTCATGGATCAGGGACCGTCTGATGTTATCTCGCAGAAAGATAGGATATGAGAAATAGGTATTTCACCTCAAGATGAGATAACGCTGTGATTAACAGATGTTTAATTGGGCCATTCGTCAAGTGAAGAACCTGCCTAAAAGTCAGCAAGGCTGAGTAAATTATTTCCAACCCTGCAGGTGTTGGACTGGCAGCTCTATTACTCTTCCAAAAATGGGCTTTAGAAGATTTTTATTTGAAAGATAATTTATTTCTATGAGGTATTCTATTGTGCTTTTTATTTATGTAATAAGCTTTACGGTTTGGGTCTGGTCCTCCTTCATCTTCACACTGGAATGAACTGGGGAGGGATAGAAGGAGGAAGAGTCCTGCTGTGGAGTTATCATCCAACAAAATTCACGTATCATGATATCTGAAAAATTCCCAGCAACCTACAGGTATGGATAGTGGACAAGTATGTGAGGAAATTTTGCAAAAAATAACTGGGTTAATCAATAAACTCAAAAAACAACACTTTTGTTGTAGGAGTCCAGTGGTGCAAAGCTCTCCTGGAGCTTCTGGACACAAGGTACGAACATTCAAGGATGCCAGGTCCTGCTGAAGTCATGGATGCACAAACTTCTTAATACTTTGTAGTGTGCTGCTTTGAGGTTATGATTCAGATTCTTACATGATTATACATGGATTTTCATTTTCAGTTCATATGGTTTCCCTTCTTCCATGCTTCTACTTTGATTCTCAGTTTCAAATGAGTCTTAAGTATCAAACAACAATTTTCTGGATAGTACAAAAGATTTCAGGTTAAAACCACACCAAAAAGAGTAAGTTTTAATTGGGATTGTTGCAGAATTAAAGATCTGTCAAACTTCACTACGGCCAAGGTGCATGTTCATTGAAAAGACCGTCAGGTTCTGAGAATATTTCAACAAATATTCATTCTGATCTTTAGCAGGGACGAGTTACCAGAGGTCTATTTACTCTATGAAAACTGTATCTGTTTATATCAAACAAAAATTTCACCCATGATTTGACTCTCAGCGTAGTAGAAAATCAGGTATCAAATGAGTTCCATGTTGTTGCAGATCTCACAGCAAATTTCACTCAGGTGTGATTTTATTTTCCAACAATAACAATCTAGCCTGCATTTGTTATCCTATCCTCTTCACTGCCAGACTTATTTAAGATGATTTGAGGATGGTTACAATATATACTAAACCTTTAATTTCTCTGGTCTGTTTTCTAGCAGCTGCAGGTTTTTCTTGTCAACCCACAGTAGTTATGACAGAGGGGAAGTCTTTGGAGCTGTTGTGATGTCCATTTCTGAATTGCTCGGGGAGATGAAGAAAATCCAGAGCAGCTTTTCCATCTTCTTCACTAATGTCCTGAAACAGTGACAAGCTGAAATAGGCCTTTCCTTTGGGGGAATTTATTCAACAGGACATGGTTAAGATTACTAGGGGCTCTCTTGCATGTACAGAAGGACATCTTAAGCCAATATTGCACATAAACTGAGGAGCAGATGGGGCTTCTTGTATGTAGCAAATTGCTCCTATGAATCATAGAATTAATGAAACAACAATAGGAGTAGTAACATCAACATCAGCAGTTATCAGGACTTGTCTGTACTCCAGCTCTATGATCACAACACAGTTGATAGCGTATTTCATGCTAATGCTTTTTTGTCATCTTTGTGCTACTTACAAGTATCTGAGATAAGACCAGATCTCTGGAATAACAGGAACAGAAAAGAAAAATAAAGCTATATTCCTGGATATCTTTTTTCCATTATGACTTTCAGCATCTGAACAGTATGCTGATATTTTAACTATTTTTTTTAAGCTTTTGTAGGAATCTTTATCAGACTTAACTGGGCTTAAAGGGTTTTGGCATATGAAGTCTTTTCTAATGGTGAGAGTAATTGAACAGACTGGAATGAGTTAAATGAAGTCCAATTCTATCAGTTTCTCCTGCATCATCTAAACTGAAGCTTGGGTTTGATAGCAAGCCAACTTTTTAGTCCTCTGTTTTCAGTATCCTTAATGCTTTATACTGAGAAGCCAAACTAAATCTCAGGGGGAGTCACATGGCTCACAAATGTGGATGCAAATGGATTCACATACACTTTTTGTACAATATTTGTGTGTGAAAATCTCTCAAACTCTTCTTGGCTTTTAACATTCATAAGAGAGTCTTTAATTACTCTTTGAATATGCCATTACATTTCTTTTTTTACTCACGGCATTTTTTTAAATAGTGGTCTGTTTTGTTTCTATATATAATGGAAGTTAATAAAATATGTGCCAGAAGCCAAAAATATGATGAGCTACAAGGCATACTCCAGACTGTAAGCAAAAAGAAGAAAGAGCTGGCCTTTAATTCCACAGCCTATCAGTATTTCTAGTTGGAATTACTTTTGTTTTTTTTCCCCAATATGTCTGGCCTGAATCTAAATAATTCTCCCCCTTTCTAACTTTCTAGCTCACCAATTTGTGCTCATTTAAACTCTGTCCACAGTGCCAAAAATCAGCTATGGTTTAAATCCAAAGTCTAATTCTGAGCTAGAAGTTCTCCATGTCTTTTTCTTAGACAGTATCTTCAGCATATGTATGTTGGATCACATCTGTTGAGTTAGGGCAGCTGAAAAGGGGATCTCAGAAATATGTTACACTAAACCACTAGCAATAATTTACCAGCAGTTCTGGCTAACTGGGGAGGTCCTAGTTGGCTGGAAGTTAGTGAATGTGACTCCAATCTCCTAAAAGAGTAAGAAAGAGGATCCAGGGAATTACAGGCCCACCAGTCTGACCTCAGTACCTGGGTAAGTTGTGGAGCAGTTCTGTACACATTGTACATGCCACTAGCAATACCGTACCTTAAATACTGTGTTCAGCTTGGAGCCCCTCACTAGAAGGGTGATGTTGAGTTGCTTGAGCATGTGCAGAATAAAATATGAAGCTGGTGAGAGGACTACAAAATAAAAGATATGAGGAGTGGGTCGGTGTCATTTAGTCTGGAGAAGAGGAGGCTGAGGGAAGACTCCATTGCTTTCTACAACTTTCTGAAAGGAGGTTGCAGTGAGAATGCATTGGTCTCTTTCATCAGGTGACAAGTGGTAGAACACAAAAAAATGATCTCAAGTTGCACTGAAGAAGGTGTAGATTGGATATTAAGAACAGTTTATTCATGAAAAAGGTGGTTATGCATTGAAACAGATTTCCCAGGGAAGTGGTAGAGTCCCTGTCACTCGATGTGTTTTAGAGATGTGAATGTGGCACTAATGGACACAGTTTAGTGATGCAATTCAGTAGGTCAGGTTCATGGTGGGCTTAATGATCTGGAAGGTCTTATTTTATTTAAATGATTTTATGATTCTCTGTTACAGATCCATAAATGTATTCTGTTCCACTGCTAAATCAGGAAAAAGAGCAAGATATCTGCTCTTGCTTATTCAAGTTACATCTAGTGCCCAGACTCATTCCTTCTAGATTTAGACCTAAACTCAAGCACCTGTGTTAGGAAACTGGTAGCCTGGCACCTGCAGACAGTGCACAAAGGTAGAAACATCACCTGAGCTATTTTCCTGTCTCCGTTTCAAGGAGGGGTCTCGATAATTGATGCTGGGATTTGCCCTATGAACATCAGCTGTTTGGTGTAAGAAACCAATTTGTCCTTCAATCAATCTCTTGAACTAAATGTCAGAGAAACAATTGAAGTTCCAGTTTGACTTTTACTCGCTTTCTGCACAAGTGGCATCACCGAATCACACGAACTGTGCTGAATGTTTTGCCTGATCACTGTCTGGAGATGGTTAACACACTCTCAGGAGCACAAGAGTTGCTCACAGCAGATATAATGGACACAAGTGTATTCTGCGACAAGTGCTGGCTCTTCCTCTCCTTGCTAAACTCAGCTAAATATATCTCAAATAATTGGACCAGTTTTGTTGCTTTTGGCAGGGACATGCTGTTAGCAAGTGACGTGCTAGGAGTGGCCACTGGATCCTTACAGAAATGTGTGCATGGAACTGATGGTTTTTCATATAGAAATGAATTAGATGTCTGTGCTGTCACCTAGCAGATGGCAAATGAGAAGCAATCTTCACTCTGTTCTTTTCTATCAATACCCAGCTGTCAGCTATTGATAAGCTGCTATCAAAACCTAAGTTAGTTAAAAACTCATTTGGATGTAACTATCTCAGTTCCAGCCACTGCTGTTTGAGACAGTTTACAATCAGGAGACAGCCATTGACTTCAAAAGAGATCATCAGCACTCAGCTTGTAAAACACAGAACTCTCATCTTAGAATTGTAGAATCACAGCATATCCCACAAGAGACCCACAGGGATCATCAAGTCCAACTTATGACTCCACACACACCCACCTAAAAATCAAACCATATGTCTGAAAGTGTGCCTTGAACTGTAGGAGGTGCTGTGCCCACTGCCCTCTGGTGCAGAGCCTTTCCTTAACCCTCACCTGACCCTCCCCTGACACAGCTCTGTGCCATTCCCTCAGGCTCTGATGCTGTCTCTAGAGAGCAGAGCTCAGTGCTACCCCTCTGCTTCCTATGCGGAGCTGTGGGCTGCCATGAGACCTCCCCTCAACTCCTCTGCTCTGGAATGAAGAGATCCAAGGACTTCAGCCACGTTTGTCTCTCCCTGTGACAGCACTGCTGCTGGGGACTGTGAACATTTTCTGCTGATCAGATAGTCCAGCATTGTACTCCTGTTCTCACCTGCATGCTTTCTTCACATTGTCCCACATGTTTGGGCTAACCTTTCTTTCCCTGTACAAATCATTCCTCAGTGAACTACCTAATGGGATCTCAACCCACATCTTTTTGTATGCATCTCAGTCATGAGTACATGAAATCAGAGTACCATAAAGAGAACTGCAAGCAGGTCAAACTTCATTTTTCTAATGACACGTCTTAACAACGTTGTGTTAGACTGAGCTGCAGTTCAGCCTCTCACTTCTTTCCTTCGAAACATAATTTTTTTTTTTGGTGTCTTAAAAACACATTCCAAGAACTTCCATCTGCTTTTGTTGTGAACCACAAGCCTACGGTGTCTCTTCTGTAAATACTGGCTTGGCTTTGTGCACATTTACATGGAAAATGATCAGACGAAAAGCTTGCATGGATTTCACTGGAAGAAGCTGAAATTTTGTTGGTATGAAAAATTGAATGCAAATACTTTGTCAAAGTGAAGATAAAAAAGTTTGGGAAATGTGAGTGGATTGAAATGGCAATTAAAATCGTGATTCTTTTTCCAATGGAATTGGGAGTTTGATTCTAGCGCCTGTGTTTTACTTCACTTTGTTTCTTTTTTAAAGAAAGTATCCTAAGATTATCAGCCAATGGTGGCTTTAACTTGGGAAATGCCTACGCTGTTTTTCAAATTCAGAACACACCTCCCCATTTAAATGAGCTGTTGAGCCAAACAACAGAAATTCACAAAACTTTCTGGCATTTAATCTTTATTTTTTTCTCCAGCAAAGTAGGAAGGTTTATGCAAAATAACAAGAGCAATATATAAATGCCGTGCAGCACTCCTGGGGAGATGGACTGTGCTTGAATACTCACCAACTTTGAAATAAATTATTACCTTTTTCTCTAGTTGTGGTATCAATATCACAGTGCCCATCAGACACACAGCCACGACTGTCTTGCTTAAAGAGATTCTGGGCCGTTCGCAGTTATGAGACCCTGTCAGTTACACTGAAGGCTGTTTTGTTAGGCAGCACTAGTTTTTACTGTTTTGTTTTTTTTTTTTTTTCCCCAGTTTCTTTTACACAAGCAAATTTGAATAATATGCAGCAAATTGAATGACAGATACAATTTTGAAGGCTACAAACCTAAAACCTTTAAGCAGTGATTTAAAAGCTAATTATTATGGATATAACCATTCAACATCCGTTTCTTAATACTGTTCCCTCAAGAAATAGTGATTTAGTCAACCAATTATTTTATCTCTTTTAGGGATACTTCCTTAATTGCAAAACAATCTAAAAATATAATCAGCATGCTAAATACATGCAGTATCTTGTTTAGAATGCCATGTTGGAGGAAGAATGCAATTAAACTGTCAAAATGTAATTGTTTCTCATATTTAATTTAAAGAGGCTGATTCACATTTGCTTTTCATGTTTAGGAGTTAAAAAACAAAGCAAGTTACTAGTACAACTACTAGTTTTTAATAAAGACAACATAAGCTCGGAGCACTGACGAAAGCTGCCTCTGTCATGAGATACTGCTATCAAAAGATAGGCAAACATTCACATTTTTTCACTCTTCTCCTAATCCCAGTTCAGAATTCAGTGCTGCAGCATGTCAGGTATTTGTAATTTCAGGTGCAGCTCTAACATGAGATGATCTGTAAAACTCAAGCTCTCCATCTACTCCCTGCCTTTGGAGCCTGTGCTTAGGGATATCTCCCCTCATGGCTATAGGTCTTCCATGCTTCTGGAGGAAGATGGGGGGGAAGAGGACCCTGAGCTGGCATTTGACCAACTCATCTCTTCTCCCCATCACTTCTGCTGTGGAGGAAGGGACGTGTACAGACACTGACCTGTAGTAGCTTTACCTGGGAAAATTTGTGTTGAAAACCACCTGCCCAGTGTAACTAGTCCAGATTTATCTTTTCTCTATCCCAAAAGGAGTGACAACGTAAGCAGAGGAGCAGTGTAGCTCTGGGTTTCTTACTTCATAGGATATGACCAGGATTGCTATTTCATAGGATGTAACCCTGAGTGCAGTGGATGGAAATTAAGACCTATTTAGCCAAGTGCATGATTCTCAAAGTCATCTTTGAACAGAGAGTTCTTCTGATTACATAGATACATACAGACGCATTCATGATGGTGCCAGAAATTAGTCAGCTTTTGATTCCAAGTCAGAAAGAGAAGGGTTTTCTCCTTTTATTTTATGTCATTTTGGTTCAACAATTTGGACAGTTGTTGTAAGAGAAAATGTCTTAAAAGTTATATGATAACCAGTTAAAAAAAATCTTTGAGACTTTTAGCATGTTCAGAGCACTGTGATGAATTTCATTTTGTAGTCATGAAACACAATATCACAGGTTATTCCAATCAGCTCACCTGAACACCTTCTGTCCTCAGTGAGCTGAATTTTCTGAACAGTCAAAGTGCAATCTGAAGTCTCTATGGGCAGCGCTACCTTAAGTGGTAAATATGCTGGTGACCAGGCATACAAATGCACAGACAGAAAAATAGGCAAAACCTGTTCAGATAATTGCAGATGTGGATTTCTGCTTTGCTTTAGATATGTTATCCAACAGTTCATTAGGGGATTTTATTGTCATTAAAATGTTTCCATTTAACTGTGCTTAGATGAAAATACGTATTACTGGTTAGACTTTTTTTATTTTTATTTTTATTATGTTTTGTATTTGTATTTTCCTGAACGTTATTTGTATGCTATACATAATTACTGCTATATGAATTGAGTGGATTTGCTTTTACTTTATTTCTTTTATCACTTCTGTCACTAGGACAATAAATAGCACTAGTAGGTTGTTATTCCATCTATGGCACACTGGCTTAGCAGGTGGGCTTCCCACCTATTTGTTCCCAGCAGCGTAGATGTGCAGGTTTATTCCTACCTACAAATACACTGCAAAGAGGGATAAATGCATGATATCACCACAGTATGTTTCTGACAAGTGAATTAGGGCTGAAGATGCCATTTTTATGTCTGCTACCTCCCAGTAGAAGAAGAACTTCACATCTGTGGTCAGGATTGTGTAGGGGGATGCATTTTAACAGTTCAATCCCGCAAATCCTCAAGGCCCAACCCAAATCTCAGTGGTTCTACCAAGGCTCCTGCAGACACGGAGGCAGATGAAAAATTCCCCTGTGCTCCTGCATCCATCCTAATTTGAAAAAATGGAATTGTGTGTGCCAGGCCAGGCCTTGACTCGGCTCTGTGAATTTCATACCGGATTTGTGTCCCGTAAGAACAAGCATTAGGGTTGCCAGTTTGAAATATGACAAAACCCAGCCGCCTCAGACAAATGGCTGCTACCCATGCTCAGCTTCGTCCGCACATGTGCGGTGCTCGGGATAACAACTGCCAAGTCTATAGTAAAAGAGTCCAGGCAGGAAGCCAGCCACATGGCAACTCTAAATGATATTAATAAGACTTTATAAAAAGTTAAAAGCACAATGTAGCTTTTCAAAGTGTTTCTTAGAGATCTCTACATATGTATAGGTGTTTCATGTCTATGAGATAGAGGGTTGGGGTAAATTTAATGCAGTACGCTTTTCTGGCTAGGAATTTTTTTCTTTCTTTCCCCTGAAAGCTGTTGATATAAACTGGGACTCATTAAAAACACCTTGTGTTTTGTTTTTAGAACTCTTGACTTTATGTCATTTGCCGGGTCATTAGAACGTGTAGCATCAACAACCGTTCCAGAGGAGCCCCGTCCTGGAAGAAACAGAATTTTCTTGTCTCAGTCAATGGCAATAAAAGGGTGCTTAGCACCTTTCAGGAGATGCAGTGTCTCTCTCCCAGGCCCAAGTCCAGAGATAGCATTCCCAAAGGACAGATACAAGGATATTAAAAAGGACTTTGATCAAAGAAATATTGCTTCTTTCCTCCTTTCACTAAGCAGATGTGCAACGTGTCTTGGGAAAGAAATAGAAAAATTCCTGAGTGATTTATTTGATGAACCTAGTTTTAACCCAGGTTATTGCATGCCTGATATGGTGATGCTGGTTATTAGTTTTCAGTTGAAAATGACCAGATAGAGGACATATTCACTTCATCAATATAATACATTTATTGGTTGTCAAGAGAGTCACATCACACAGATATGTAAATCTGTCACTTTGTCTTAAAAGTGTATTTCTCTATTACAATGTTGCTTGATGTATGTTTTAAGGCAGTAAGGCCTTTTAAATATTAAAAAAAAAAGACAAGGGGGAAGATTTGTCTTTTCAATCACTGGATTTAAGACATTAAAAGCAGATGCATCATTTATAAAAGTAGGATTTTATCAAATGCCATTGTAAATGAAAGAATCATATCTACCATATGTAGATATGTGAATTAAAGAAACCTTCTTTCCCAGGAAAATTAACAAACTGTTTTTCTAGCTTTAAGATGGATTAGTCTGTGAAGTCAGTTACCAGTTGACCACAAGTCTCAATTTGCTATGTCAAAACTAAAATATAATAGACCCTTTGTGTACATTATATTAAAAAAAATAATGTTTTTACTTTTGTTTATATGCCCATGGAAGTAATCCTACCTTCAAAAAAAGTCACTGAAAATTGGAACAAAGAAGTTGTGGTTTAACTCATTCTTTAACATTAAAAGAAGGAAAAGTCAATAACAATAAATATTAAAAATAACAAGAAACACATTCATCTCTCCTTAAAATGTGCAAAACTAGCATTTTGAAATATGGTAGCATTGTATACTTCAAAACAAAAAACAGCACCTAGCATTATGGGATATCATGTTGTTAATCCTTCACAAGGCACTAATGCTGCAATGATGATTCCTAGCAACACTCCCTGTTCTTGATTGTATGAGACCAGGTTGCCTGGTCTGAAATACTGAAATACTGAAGAGCATTTTTTTTTGGTTGGCTGTATTTTTGCGTAATGGTATGGAGCAATATGGTACACCACTCAGCTGACATGAAGTCTGTCAAAGGTTACAAGAAGATTTGTATCAGGCTCTTAAGGCTGTACCTTGAGACAGTGGCATTGCGTTGCTAGGAATGACATTTAATGAAAGCAAATATGAATTATTTTGATAATGCAATAAATGAGTTATCATGTAACTACCTTGGTACAAACCCAAAGGAGCTGCAGGGTTAAATATGAGAACTCTATCTTTCAACAAATTCAGCAGATATTCCATCAGGTTTACAATCTTACTCTGAATTTAATGGCTCTATATATGCAGCGCATCTAGAACTGGGTGCTATATCATCGTGATTAAAACTTATGGTAATTTACTAGTTGGCGTTCTTGTCAAAAAGGATGTTGCTGGTACAGAGAAGAACATGATAATTAATTCATATGCAACCAATTTAAAATAAAGTAAGGTAAGCATGAGAGGGGGAATTACAAAGCATGTCAGAAAGGAAATAAAAAGAAGGATGTGGCAAACCACATAATTAATGTAGATTTTTAGCCTCATTTGTTGAGAGGTGATAGAAACAGTACTGGAAGGGGGAGATCTGTTAGCCTAGTCTGAGTTGTTCTAACCTGAAATTTTAATGCAGTCTGTGAAAGAGATTTGAACCAGATTAACAATGTGGGATTCTAGCCTCTTCCAGTAAAATACATCGATATCTGTTGATACTGAGATCTTTGATTCCAGTTCATTTCCAGCCTAACATAAAAAACCTTCAGTTCATCATGTCACACTGAAGAGTGCATGTCAAAAGAGACCAGCACTTTGTAAACCATGGTTCATTGCCATGGGAAAAGAATGCTAAGACTGTAAAGATCAAGTGAAGTTGATCTCAGCCTGAGCAGTTTCACAGTTTCCAAGGTGCTTAGCTGGCTGCCTGGGCTCCCTATCGCTTCAGTGAACAGAACATCAACTTTGGTAAGGAGAAGATGCAATCATAAAATTGATTTGCTGATTTTGTATGCTAGGAGAAGCTGCTGTACAGTGAAAGATAACTGATGACTAATGCTTCTCAAGTTCTCCTCAGAAAACTGTAAGACTGTGTATAAAGGAACAGAGTACATTGAGATAGGGCTTCCAGGAGGCACAAATCTAGGATGGTGACATCTCTCAGATGCCTTGAAGTCAACAGTAAATCTAGATGTAATGGTGCTGAGGATGCCACAGGGCACTGGAGTTCTTCATGGAGCTTGTGCTTCAATCACTGCAAAGAATATTATTGATTTCCTTTTAGGATTTAAAAGACTCCACGTTAAGGGGTCTTTGAAACTGTTTTTATGTCTGTTTTCCTTTCCCCCTGACTTCAGTTGTGAAGATAGAGTTTTCTGTGCTCAGAACTCATTAAAGTGGTCAAAATGAGTTATTAAAGACCTTAAAAACTGAGGTGGAAAAATGGAAGTGTTTGAATATTATTTGAAAAAATATTAACAGAAGTTTCTGCATTGGAATAAAAATAATTACTGATACCCCACTTTTATTTTCTTATTTTCCACACAGTTGAACTCCTAGTTTCCATCCAAAATTACCTGAGGTTGGATGTTTTAGGTACAGCTTTAGGTGTGGACAGGTATACCATGGGTCTTTCCACCCTATAGAGATCTCTGAAGATTCCAGTGCTGTTTGGTTGTCTGGCAGCCACCACACTACCTCTCCCCCTTCCCTGTTCTGAGAATTCATCTGGTTTGTGCAGTAACCCCACTGCTGGCCCCAGGCTGTGTCATTCCCTGCAGGGCTGCCTGGATGGAGAGGGATGTGGGGCTCTGCTGGGACCAGGGAGCTCATGGATACTCGTGGGGCACACAGCAGGTTCTGTCCCCGTGACACCTCTCCCTTTCTGCCTCGTGTACCCACTGCCCACCACCACTGGCACATTACCTCCTGCCTCAGTCCTATGTCCTTTCCCTCCTCCTTCTGTCTCCCAGTGCCCCGATTTTCCCCTGGCTCCCACATCTAAGTACACACGTCTGCCTGCACATACTGAGCAGAATAGTAGTAGTAGCTTTTATTACTCTCAGTTCTTTATTAATGCCACATGTGCTGTTGTAAGGTTAAGTTATTAAGTGATATCCAATAATTGTCTCTGCTCTAAAGTGGACGTTTCGTTTAACTATACTCATGCGGATCTGTTTCAGTACCATTTATCATGACCACATTTTAAGAAATATTTCAATAGGCCATTTCTCTTTCTCCTTTCTTAAATGCAAATAGACCTAAAAGGTCCTGGTCAAAAATTAAATACAATTACCTTTGGAATAGCATAAGGGAGCGCGAGGTTTGTATGTGCTTTGGAAGTTAAATTTATATTTTACAGGGCTATCATCTTGGCTACAGAGTTAATTTTACTGTATTTGTGCACTTGCTGGAAACGCTTACACGAAGGCATACAATGACCTGTTTAGTTTGCAGGAGAAAATTATGTCATTTGCAAGCAAGCTTTCAGCTGTGATATTTTATAATTGTTTAGATGAAAACCCGATAATCCTCTACTCCTTCACATAAACTGCAATCCATCTTTAAAACTGTGATAATTCATAAAACCTGCAGCTTAATAAACTAACAAACCCCAGGCCTATGTTATTTTAAGGGAAGTCAATCTTTGATCAGTCAAGCTGAAATGGGTCTGATAAGTGGCGGCCTTCCTCACAGGGAGCAGCACTCCAGTTTGTTATTGCTATTTGCTCATCATCCTCGAGTGCAAAATAAGCAGAAGTCTTTCCGAGCTCCTTATCTCTTTTCACTTTCTTCTCTAGATCTCTGTCGCTTTAATCCAGCATGTCTGCTGCTGGTTAACAAGGAAATCCTGTGTCAATTATCGCCAACAACTTCCTGCTGTGAAGCTGTGGGGAATCAAAGCTTTTGAGAGCCTTTTTCACACCAGAGAGTAGTGCAGGGCCTAATTAAATGGCCCTCATATCCTGCAGCCTACTGGTGGCCAAATGATAGAGAGCTAATGAACGCTAACCTAATTTTTCCAGGAATTGTTTTGATTCTTCCGGTCAGCGGTGCTTATTGACCGAACCTGGGGCTGAGTGGGGTGGCAAAAGGTGAATCATGGCAAAGATGGGGATCTGCGGGGCTCTTTGTGTGCAGGCCCTTGATTATGTACATGCATACATTGCATATCGGGAAGGATATTTGTTAAAAATTGCTTTGCCGAAATGCATTACCCTCTTTCCTTGATATGAATTGCTTTGGTGACTCTTATACACATGTGGGCTGCAAAATTGTCCTATAAATCCTCCTCATAAATGCTATCGCTACAATATTATTTTTACAGAATTGCAGAATAAGGTATCTGCCATTGCTCATGCATAGCTGCCCTGCTCTCCCCTCTCTTTCTTCTCCTGTTTTATTTTTTCCCCTTCTCAAACCATTCTACCGAGAACCTGATCTCCTGCCTGAACAAACCTGCCGCTCTTGTGTGGCTGCTCCTTGAGGTTAACTGACCTTATGCAGAAGTTATGCACAAAAGAAATACAAATCCATGCATACCCTGTCCTAGAAGCTCTGACAAGCACCTCGCATCCCCAGCTGGTGGGATGCTGCTGAGCCCAGTGGTTCCTTTCTGAGGGCCCTAACACAGTGTATGCGCGTGAGGTGACAGACTTAGAGGTACCACGGGAGCCCTAACTCTGAATTTCCTGACTTTTACGGTTTTACATTACAACTTTAATGTTCCATTAGCATAGTTTTTTTTTTTGTTTTTTTTTTTTTGTAGTTAATTTCCTTGGGGAGCTTGGGAGAATTCAGGGCTTTTTTTTTTTTTTTAGTTTTCTTTTGCTTTTTAACAGGAGGGGAGGGTTTGGAGAGAGATGGTCAAACCTGCCCAGCTGCTTTGAAATATATAAAGGGATTTAATAGGATTTTTTTTTAGAGAGGAAAGAATCCAAAATGCCAACCAGAATTATGCACACCTGCTTTCAAATACGGAAAAGCTCAGGCTCTATATCCTGCCTCATTCTATATCGAGAGCTCTGGCTGGGGCTGGCTGTCATAAGATCCTCTGTTAGAGGTTATTTTTTTAAGATTTCTTTTCCCCTAAATGCATAGGCAACATGCATGTGCCTTTGGCAACAAATCTTATAAGCTGGAAAAAGCTCACCTTACCATCATACTATTGTAATACCAGAGCAATATTAAATAAGCTTTCTTCCCTTCAGCACATTAAATATTAACTTACAGTGCCAGTCATGCACAGTGCTTGGTGCAGTCCAAGATGAAGAGAGAAGCGATGGGGAAGAGAACCCCCAGGTGCCTTACAGACAATGTGATGCCTCTTGGGTTTCCTGATGGAAAGCAGTGGTCTGACTAAGAAATGAGAAAATTTGCTGAGATACCGGAAGGCTGAGGAGCAAGGCACCAACTCCGGATGACTGTATTTCACTGTGGTCATCCTAAGTAAACCAGCGACCCTTCTTGCTTTGTATCTCCGCCCTTCAGGATGAATAAACCCAGCCACACCTTCACACAGCCCTGTATAAAAGGAGGCAGGAGTGCAGGTGAGCAGAAAGATATGTCATAGGTGAATTGCACACTTTGTAACTGGTATTTGCTTCCACAGCTCACACCCTTGGGCATTCACTGTGCTCTCTCATAAGACATGTGAGGATGAATCTACCAAGCATTTAAAAAGTGCTTCCTCGTTTGGTCTATGAACAAAATGAGTCCTGTACTTGTTTTTTTTTTTGTGTGTGGGATTTTTTTTTTCTAATAACAAGTTCTAAAAACTTTTCATTTTATTCTCCTACTTTTGAGGCTTTTAATGTTCAAAATTCTAGCTGCCTGCATAGAAAGTTAAACTTCAATAAAAAGGGGAAATCTCGCATAACCACATGACTCCAGGGGCTGTGAATTCAAGAGAAACACCTGTGAAACATCATGATTAAATTTAGCAAGAGCCAAGTAACAGTCCTCTTCTCTCCCTTGGATAACAAGTGCTGAGGTTGCCCTGCGTATGCGGATGAGGGTCTCTTGTCTTTCTCCTTCCATCCTGTCTCTGTCAGCCCGTTGACCCAACACTGCCTGCAGCTCCCACCAAGTCAGGGCTGGATGTCGACCATACTTCCTGCTAGAAATGCTTCATCTCACTCTTCCCCCAGCATCCAGCAGGATTCTGCCCTTGGCTAAAGATTTTTTTTCATCAAACAGGATTACAAACTTGGTACCACTATTCTATTACTGAAAGGTATCATGAGCTCTGAAATCACCATTTTTGTTGATCTGTGACCCCCCCAACCAAAATCTTGCAACATCTATTTCCCTTTGCTATTAATAGTGCTGGTGGATGTTCACTAACAGATGACATATAGCAAAGAGGCTAAAAGGAAATAGGTTTTAAACAGTCATCCTGAACTTCCTCCCAAAGTGCCAAAAACATTTTAGGGTTTACGAACCATGGACTATATTTTACTTCATGCTTCAGTGGTATAAATTTAATACTCTTCATAAAATAGAATTTGATTCATAATTTAAAAACTCCACATCTTTTTCTTAATAACAGAATAAGTAAATAGTTCTTCAAACCTTGCAGGAAACTTCACCTGACGAAGCACTGGGTTAAACATCTTCAAGTATTTAATCGTAATTCAGTACTAGAATGTTTCAGCTGGCTATATATGTATATATAAATATATATATTTCTTCACAGGCTTAACCTGTTTCTTTTATTAAAAGTGGTAAAGATTTGATCGTGCTTCCATTTTAAGCATCTCTACTCTGGGTCTGATATTATTATTGTTTTTTTTTTATCCTGGTCTGCTTCTCAGATGGAAATGGAGTATTTGCTTCTCTTCACACCATACAGCAAACTATGAATATTATTTCAGTTATGATTTCCTATGTGTCTGTACTAAGGAAAGAGTGGAAATAAAGGACAAAACCAATAAAGATTCAAAACCAAAAGCACATGTATGGGAGAGTAATACACAAAACAAAACAGGGGCTGTTAAACAGATGACTCCACTGAAATGTAAAATATTCCACAAGTTTTGGCAACTGTGAAATGCTGCACTTTCTACATTTCATCTATTAATCGTTCCAAGGAATTTTTTTCAGTTAGCCAAAAGGCAAAGTGTTCCCTAACTGCATTAGTGACTGTGCACATGTATTTCCAGTCATAAGTACGTCAACAAATAGGATGAAAAAATGAGGAAGTGGCAATAAATTAGCAGTGATCAGCAACCAACAACCACCAGAAAAAAATGACAGATTCTTAGGCAAATGGCAATAAACCAGGCTATAAAAATCAGGAAACCAACTAGCTGAGAGTCTAGAAAATGTTAGGAATGAAAAAAAAAAAAGAGGCAATTTTAGACTGAAAGTTTTCAGACAAAAATTAATTGCTTCACCACTGAAATGCATCAAATAATGGGAAAAACCACCACCACTGCTAAGAAACCTCCCCAAACAAAACAAGTCCACGATAGGAGGTCCCTGTAGATCACAAGCAAACAGAACTTCCAACACCAAATAAAAAGCTTTTCCCACTTTGGTTCCACATTATCACCTTACTTTGGGGGTTTCAATAATTGATATAACAAATCATTCCAATTAAAAATGTAATAATAAGGAAAAGAATCTGCATATTAAATAGCCCTGTTGTAGAGTAAACATAAAAGTCAGTAAAAGAACAGTAAAAATACCTTTGCTCATAGCAATATGCTATTCATTTTGTTGCCTGGAGAGTATCACTCGTGAGTCCTTTAAGTACTGCCACAACAAATCATTGGAAACTGGTGAATACACAATCCAGGATCCCAAACAACAAACTATTACAAACTATCTATGTGTGAAAAGACTGCTGGAAGTTCCACTAAGCCTCTGTAAACAGCTTGGAGTGGGGCTGGTCGAGGGCCAGACGACCACCAGAGGCAAATCCTTGCTGACTCCTGCCTTCAGTGTAGCTTTGTGCTTCATAACCAGTGAGGATTATTCCCTTCTGAAAATGTGAGATCTTAGATGTTCTCTCTCTGGTTAGGAGACTAAGGCAGTAATGTCTCATGGTCCAATCTGCGTAGGTACAGGACTAATAATCCTGCAAATAAGTGAATTTTTGAGAACTGGATAAGATTTGGTAGTTCTTCCTAAAAAAGCTCTTATGGAAGTAGAGCGTGGAAATGAAAAGATAATCTAGATTGGCTTGGGCAATCTGATATCACCACAAAGTTTACATTTAAACTTTATGTTCCTCTACAGAGGCTTATATTTGATGCAGAATGTCTCCAAGTTCACCACAATAGCAGCAAAAGAGCCAGCACTTATATGTATATTACAAACACATGGCACTTGCCTGGCCTTCTCCAGCTGGAGACACATCCTGGGATGTACAGGGGAAAAAAAAGAAAGACATTTGAATTCTTAAAAAGCTAAGTTTATTTAGGTATTTCAGAATGCATTCCGTTTGTCCCGTGCTGCATCAAAATACCTCATCTGTAAAATGTCCACTTAAAGTTATTTAATTTACACACACTAGTTAATTAAAGTAATGAGAGGAAGGGATGTTTAGATTAAGAACAAACAAACAAAACCAGACTTCAAGTATTCTGTTATCTCAAGCACTTCTGGAAAGCTGATGCTTTGCACATTAACGTGCCTGGACTGCTGCAGTCAAAATAAATTTGCGTTAAGTTGCTGCAGAGCAGTGAGGGGAAGGCTGGCTGAGCATCGGGGATGTGTCTGATCCTGTGAAACAGAGATTCGTGTGTCTGATCCAGGAAAATAGGTAAAGGTAAGAGGTGGCTTTCACAGTGAAGCCGTGGCTGAATGCTGATAGCATGACTGTCACAGTGGGACTCAATGCAGAGAACTTAGCAGAACTACTCATTTAAATAATTCAAGTAAAATGTGTCCCTTTAAAAAAAACTTCCCATCAATAGCAAAGAAATTGTTGTGTTTGGGGATTGTGGGGCAGGGTGACTCAACACGGTGTGCTAGAAAGTTGGAGGGCAGCTGATTATTTAGTTGCTAATGATGTATTTCCTACCATAGAAGTTGGCCTGTGTCCCTCCAGCAGATCAGAATAAATCGTTGCTTCCATAAGAGCTTGACTCTCTTCACATGTTGCAGACTGTGTGATTATAATGAAATCCTTTTACTTCTTTCCCCATTGCCCCCCCCCCCTTCTTTTTACCTAAAAAAAAGCAGAAATATAAACACGAGGATATTTTTAGGGAAATCTCAGGATTTTGAAAATATGCAGAGCATTTGAGCTTACAGAGCAGGAGAGTACCATAGACTGAGGATCTTCATGACTCCCCTTTCTCCTGCCTCTCTCTTTTCTTTCCTTTTCAGCTAAAGCAAACTGATTATCAAAGCTGGGTCAATGAGCCTAGTGCTTTACAGCAAGTGAGAGACACTAAACTCGATAGACACACCGCTTAGTTAACTGTGAACATCAAATCTTTCTTCCCAGGAATGGCTGTTCCAAATGTCAATAGCTTTTTGAGCCATGTTTGATAGGAAAAATAATGTCTGAAATGGTGCTTCTCAGTCCCAAGTTATAAATGAGGATTACTAACAATTTTTATGCATTTTGTTATAAACTGAGACCAACTGTGAAGTGACACTGACATGTACTAGCAAAAAAAATGACAAAAATCAAATACTTCTCTATGCCAATTGTGCACAAAGAGTTGGATCTAAGCATTATTACAGCAGAGCCTTTCATGTTGCTATAGCCGTGCTCGTGTTTGCATTTCCATAATAAAACCTATTTTCAGGGGGTTTATAACTCGGCTGTAAGAAATTTTCTCTGCGCTCCAACTTGGCATAACACAGCATCAGACGGAGAACTGCAGCCCTCGAGCTTTAAAATTCCATCTCCATTGCAGGAAGAAGGTTTTGTTTGCTTGCTTGCTGAAATTCATTCTGCAAAGACAATGGGTAGGGGATCTGATGATCCCAGATACGTTGGGCCGTATTCCGTTTCCAGATCTGTTTCTATCTGCAGGTGAAATGTAATGAGGGAGCTGAGCATGGAGTTGGGTACCTGGAGATGCGTGTGCTCGGCGTCTTTGTAAAAGTCATCCCCAAATGCTGGGTTCGGTGACGTGAGAATCCTCCAAAAACAAAAACACACATTTTGTGGGGCAGTGTGCTCGAGAAAAAGTGGGTGAAATCATGCAGGAAATACTGAAGAAATCTGTTTTACACAGAGCTGACAGAGGGGGGAGCATCCTGGTTTCACATGAAACCGAGTTCCAGGCCATCGCTCTGGTTCTGCTGTGATGCTCAGGGTCACGGTGAGCCCGCCATGTAATGTGAGGGAGACTAAAGTGATTTTATTTCTTCTCCTCAGACAGCTGGAGGACGAGAAGCTGTAAAATGGGTGTGTTAGACTGGAGCTGTGCAGCACAGAGGCTGGTGCAGCAGTACCGGGCGGTGGGACCAGCCGCTGAGCAGCTGCACTGCGTTTCCCACTGGAGCCCTTCCAATCTGCATGGCTTTATTCCTGGGGGACTGTCAGCAAGAGTAGGAATCAGGAAGTTGTAAAACCTCATTATTACTCTTTATTGTTAGTAAACACTTATGCAGTGGTAATGTCTTGAGGTACCTGCCGGGTACTGGCTGTTTCTGCAGCACTCTGCACATCAGCTCAGCTCCTCAATGATTGTACTTTAGGAGCACTGGAGTTTTTGGCAGCTGGTCTTCCCTATGAATTAGTGTGGTTTAGTGGTTGTGGTGCTGATGGGTTGATAGTTGGACTAGGTGATCTTGGTGGTCTTTTCCAACCTTAATGATTGATTCTATGGCTCTAGTTGCTGGAGTTCACCAGGAAGGAGGATGGGGCCTGGGCCTCACTCTTGCTGTACTACCTGGTGTGCCTGGCTCCCAGCTGTGCTTCCCAGCATCTTCAACACCAGTGCGCTTCCCCCAGCCACTGATGTAAAGAGTAAGTTGGGGAAGTGGGGGGAAGAGCAGACAAATACAAGCTACAAAGCCACCGTATCTATGGCACACAGATAGAGACAGAACTGTGGGGAACGCAGGCTGGAAACAATTTGCCTGGAGCTAGGCTGCCTTCAGAAAGAGCAATACTGTGAGAGACTCAGAGAGGGACAGGCTCTGTTGCACCTGTGTGCCAGCAACCCCACGCTGCTGTTCCAGTGTATGGCCTCTGCTCTGAGCGGGGTGAGAGCTGTGGGAGATTAAAAGGGGGAGAAGGCATCCCCAGTCCTCCCTGGCTTTGGAGCTTCGGAGCATCTTCAGACTGTGAGCAGCCAGCAGTGGTGCCTCTGTCCCTTCCCCTTCCTCAGCGCAGTGCTGCCTCTTGCACTGGGGAAAAGCAATGCTGCTCTCAAAGGGAGAGGGCTAATTCAAGACTTGATATCCTGCATTACTGTCAAACGCTGTTCAAAATGATTGTAATTGCCTTTAAACTTGCATTCCTTAGTTTTATTTTTAAGCTACAAACTCGTTTGGTGTTTGTATATTTTGCAAGTGTAATTTGAAAATCTCCCACATAAGATAAATTTCCCTAACAAGATGTGATAGGGAATCCATGTCAGGCATAATAGGCTATCAAAGCAAATGCTGCATTTGAGTCTTTTGTGCACAGTATATGAAATGTACAAGGTAATTATAAAACCTACGGTATCAAAATTATTCATTTGTGAGACGAATATTGCTAAAAAAAGACTTGTGATATTCTGATTGTGTTAAGAACATCTTAAACCTTGCTGCACGCGATTCAGCCTTAGAATAACTGAGTTTAAACAAGGAGCATACATTAATCATCTGTGTTTAAATATTTTCTATATTGTGAATAATAGCTATAGCAATTGTGGCTGTTCTGTCTCTGGAGGTGCTCAGCACCAGGTTGGATGGGGCCCTGGGCAGCTGACCTGCTGGGGACAACTAGCCCACAGCAGGGGTTGGAACTGGATGGGCTTTAAGGTCCCTCCCAACCTAAATCATTTTGTGATTCTATCATCCTGTGATAACTTTATTCCCAGTGACCATTCCCTAAGGTATCTTAAAAAAATGAACCAAATATTTAATTTGGTTCCAAACCATATTTTAGTTGTTGCTATGTTTAAAATATATTTAACTTTTTGCAGAAGTTGGAATTCATGTCAAGACGAGATGTAATGTGAATTCATTTTAAGAGTGAGAAATTAACAGTCTTGTTCCCCAAGGAGCAAAGTAATTAAGCTACGTGCGTTCACTGCAATGAGCTTGGAGCAAGCACAGTTATTGTGCTTCTGTGATTCTGACCCTTTTATAGAATTTTGTGTTGTTGGTTAATTTTTTGATTTTCAGTGAGTACTTCTTGGGATATTAATGATGCTTCCCTAGGAACTCCGTGACCTTTGACTCTTCTCAGGCTTTATTCACACTGAAAAATATATCATGCTAGGCAGTGAGTTAACATGCACTACATACAGTTTCACTCCTAGTGAATAAGAGTGCTATGATATATTAAAACTATTTTTAAACCATGTCCATGCCTACATTAAGAGCCGAAACATGCTCAGAGTTACACAGATTAGAAATATCTCCTCCACATCTTCCCATTCCGACAACCAACCTTCTGTTTCTATTATTCCACTGAGCTCCAGTTACAGCTGGCTGATGTAAGGGAAGAGCCACTGGGAGAGGCAGTGCTTCCTTTTGTGTTTTCCCTTTCTCTCCCAGATAAGCAGCATGGCTGAGGCTGGGTTCTGCCTTCCTGCTTTGCTAATATATGGACATCTCTCTTCCTGGAAGATAGGTTTCACAGTATGCATAACCTTTTGCCAAACTGTCATAGCAACAGCCATAAAATGGCTACATCTGCGTTTAAATGGTTTTGCTATGACTTACGGTTTTGGGATTTTTTTTTTTTTTTTTTTTTGCTCTATGTGAAAATGTACTTCCCAGGAATAAGAAATGAAAACCTGCAAGTGAAGGCAATGTGAGTTAACACTTACCAGCTGGAAAAGGGAAAGAGCGAGAGCAAATAGCAGCAAGTTCATTCAAAAGCTGTATCAGCTTGGCTCTGTGAAATATAAAGGATCAGTCTCAAGAAGACATGCTGGGGAAAAATCTGTTAGAGGACAACTTTTTCCAGGGAGAGTTAATAGAGACCAGACAAAGAGGAAGGCACTCTCTGACCTCAGACACTTGGCTGCAGAATGAAAACGCAGTACCAGCTGTACAAAGGCAGATAGCATCGGACCAAGCTGAAAGAGTCCTGCCATATTTTATTTTTGCAATGATTCAAGAATGATTCAAGAACTCCAAGTAGTTATCAGCCTGCTTCGTAACAGTCTTAAAATATAAATGAATGCAGGAAACAATAACATGGGAAACAGCATTTCTTGCATTCATAGTGGTGTATCCTTTAATGTGGTATGGTAGCATGGCCACATCCCCAATCTCACCCCAGTTCTCCATCACACAGGACACAAGGGCATCCCAACAAACATCCTGCTCCTTTATTCCTATGCCCATCTCACCCCATGGGGCTGCATTCTGCAGCTTCCAGTGCTGAAGCTGTTGCAGCTGGTGCCAGTTACAGCTGGTACTAATTACTGCACCTACAGGATGCCCCAAAGGAGAGCAGAGTCACCCTCAGCAGATGTACAGTGAGAGGACATTCCTCTGCTGGAAATAGTTTTAATCCTTCCGCAGTAATACACTGATTTATTTAGTTTTCCATTTGATCGTAAAGCTCTGGTGAGTGGGTGTTGCTGAACAATTGTGACAGGCAACAGGAACAACAGAAAAAAATGCAAGTTCCAAAAATTAAAATATAAAAAGGAAACAATGACCAGGCAGGTCAAGTTCCCCCATTATCTCCCCAATGTCAGTGTGCCTCTGTATCCAGAGAGAGCTGGGCACAAATGCCAGCGAGTGTCAGCACAGTTCAGCAACGCTTATCCAGCAGCAGCAGTATCAGACGTTATTCTTCATTCCTGCTGTTCATGGAGATTAAGGATGCAAAGTTTGGATAGGTTTTCATGTCAAACCTAAAGTATAAGGAAATGTCAGTCTCCTGCGTTAACTTGTAATAAGCTCTCACGGAAAACAAAGGCTGTGGGGTGGGTGAAGACAGAGACACCGTTCCAAGTAATTTCCCTAATTTGGAGGAAAAACCTGTCAGGTCAGGCTTTTTGCTACTAATGTTTTGAAAGCTTCTGTGTAAATAGATCATTGGGCATTGTTAGAAATTTGGAATTCAAGCTAGTCTCTGCTGAAAGACATACACTGATTTGCAGCACAAGAATGTGCTTTTTTTTGTATGCACAGTTTAACAAGTTTGGAGAAATGTTTCCTTGCTGTAGGTCAAATGTGCCCTTCAGACACTCTTGGAAGGTCACAGGTTATCATGAATCTTCCCATTATCCAGCAAAAGGCAGGAAAACACCTCCACCTGCTGTGGCTGTGTTACGCATCAAGATTTTCCCATTTATTACCCACAAAGTATCACCAGTATTAAAACAAGGATGTGATGGAATGCGATGCATTTTCTTTAGCTGGCTCAGGCCAAAAGCTGTTTCAGGGGCTGAATACTGCTCCTGTCACTTCACTGCTATGAAAAAGATTGAAAAGTCTCATGTGAAAACATTATAGTCCATTCAGCTTCTGTGTGTAAAAGAGTGCAGGGGGCACTTAAGCAGTGTTTTGAAGCAGCAATGCTGAGCAATGCAGGGGATGCAGCACTTCAAAATGACAGTGGCAAAAAAAAAAAAGGCCAACAGAGCAATCACTTGGAATGGTAAGCATACTTATGCACACAAATTTTGTATTCACTGTCTGATGTTATTGTTGTTGTTGTTATTATTTTTTAATTTTATTGTGGACCAGTGAATTTTGTGCAAATATTTAAAAATGATTTGCATGAAGCAGGGCTGGAATCTGCAGCACAGGTACTGGAGCTAATGTAGCAACATGCTCTTCTGCACAATTCCCATGCCAAACAGCAGCCTCAAGGGTGAGAAATCCTTTACAAGCACTGCTTCTAGTCCCCTCCCCACACCCACATCCTTAATTCCTCCTGATTAGCAAGTCTGTACCTCTGAATTCTGGGTATTTAAGGACAGCTTCTCCATCATCCTGGATCTTGGCCTGAAGTTTGCTAACATTAAGATTCCCTTTAAGCTGCACTATTTGACAACAGAAGAATATTTGTATAAATAAAAACCTTACGCCTTTAAATAACTGAACCACTGATTTTGAATATACATTTCCTACACACACAACACTCCCACATGAGGAAAATAGCTAGAGCAAAGAATTAATCACATAACCAGTTAAGTTAACCGTGGCCTTATTTACCTTATTTAACTTATTCACCCGCCTTGTGCTACTCATTAAACATACTCAATGAAAGACTGAAATGAGAAGTGAAGGAACAAATCAATTCTAATGGCCTTTTTTTTTTTTTTTAATGTGCCCATTTTAATGGTTAATCCTTCTTCATGGTAGCTGGATTCTGGGGAAGATATTTTGACATGACCTCTATTTGTTTTCATACTGGGCTTTGTTGGCAGCAACATTGTTTAAACTGATGTTATGGGAAAAGAAGATGTTTAGAAAAGTACTGAGAATTCGATCATGGTAAAAATTGAAAGAGAAATGAAACAAAGTTTTATATGTTGCGGGAGATCAGCATTCTATTTCGAACTGTAATAAGCAGCTAAGTTGCTTTTGTCTCAACAATACTTCCTTAAAATTAAAAGAGGTGAGGTAAAGCCCTCTAACAAAACCCAAACAAAAGTGGTAAATCCATTTTCTTGTCCATCAGGTGCTACTTGTGATGCATTTCTATTATTAGTAAGTTTGTGGGATAGGAACAAGCACAAACTTTCTGATGCCAAGGTTCATGGAAAACAGTCAGCACAGCATTAAGGAAGGACACACTGAGGAAGCATACCATTAAGATAAGGAAATCAAGTGTAAAGATGTGGTTGTTCCTAAATGCACAACCAACTTGGTGACAAGGGTAATCAGTTCTTCATCTAGTGGCCACACTTTCAGAAACAACCCTGGCAGCAGTGGGGCAACACACCAGTGAGAGTGGAGTATCAACATAGCCCTGAACACTGTTCCTGAAATTCTGAGTGCAGTTGTTTTCAGGAAATGGATGTTCAGTGGCTCTTCAAGATCAGCTGCCGAAAATACAGAGGAAACTAGGCACCAAAACCCCATGGTATTTGGAAAACAGAGTCAGATTTCCCACCTGTCCTTGGAGGGTCTCGATGGCAGCATTCTCCTCAGACCTACCTGTACAATTCTCCAGTTTTCTTCTTGATGTCAACAGGAGTTCCCTGCATGTGGGAAAGAGCTGAATATTACTGTCAAGATCTGCCGTGCAGATCTGAGAGAAGAATTTTTGTCCTTAAGTGTTGAAAATGTAATGATCTATTTGATAGTGAGAAAAAAAAGACAGAAACAGTATGAAGATTTTTAAAAGAAAACACACACGCGCACACAATCCAAGCAGCCTTTGAAGTCAACAGCTTTGAAATAAAAAGCAGCCTCTTTACCAGCCACGTGAAACATATTCTGTTCACATTCTAGGTGTTGTATTTAAAACGGAGTTGGCCAAATTTTGCCACCAGAGACTCGAATATAACTGGAAGCAGAGATCATATCTGTGAGTCTCAGGATGCTATCAGTTGTTCTAAATGAAAGTAATGTGTAATAGCATGCCAAGAGATCTCACGAGGTTGTTTCAGAAGGAAAATATTTGGGAAGTCACCAGAGAATGACTTTATTCTCATTTGATTCTTTAGCATAAATCAATGTTGGGATTTCCAAAGGGATTTAAGAATGATGAGGGACCAAACACAACTGTTCCTTAATGGAATTTGGCAGCCTCTCTATTTAGTCTCCTCTAAAGGCTTTAGTCTGCACACGGTTTCTTGCTGGTTATGTTGAGCTCTGCAGGTAAGGGGCACTAACGCTGATTGCCTGCAAAGAGAAAATTACATTTGAGGGAAGAGGCAAGTCTGTGGTAGAATCGCTAATCCCAAAATGGTATAGCGGCAACCTTATTTTAACCAATGCATTGAAATGTGGAGATTAGTCTCCCTAAGTGGTAGATAAATAGCATTAACATGATAAAAAAAACAAAAAACAAAACAAAATAAAACAAAAAAAAAAACCACACAACCCTAAACAGAATCTCCTCTTGTAGTTAACAGAGGGTCAAACTTGATTTGTTTTTGATTTGTTTTTCATTGAAAGCAGGCCTTCTCATTTAGGGAGGTGAAAACTTTTCGTCCTCTAAAATGGCAGATATCTATGTGTGCAAATTGAATCTCATATTTTGCCACATTCTTATGAACAAGTGTGTGGGTGGGATTATTGTTTTTTTTTAATTGAGGCTTTTGGAAGAATGCTGTGGAAATGAAGTATACTAGCTAAAAATATGTCTACTTTGATGCTTTTGTTAATTATGTCCCTCTGCCTGTGAGAGTGGTCTGGCTCACAGCAAAGGAAATAGAAAGGAACTAGAAATATTTCACAAAACTTGTAAGAACTTATCACACAGACTATTTGTTAGGAAAACAGACATTTCCACATATACACATGTATCTCCCATTTACAAAAATGGATAGGCGGTGGGAGAACACAGGGAGAGGTTCAGTTACTTTCTTGGTGAATGTCTTCCTCAGTGCAATGATAACAGTTCCTGGTGATGATTTTGGAGTAACACCTTTGCTGGCTGCTATTGTGACCCTTGGGAATAGTTTGTGGGATGGAGTTCATGCTTCACAGTACTAGAAATTAAGTATATAGCATTTATTTTTCTTTTTTATTCTCCAGAATTTGCATATCCTATAAATGCATACGAGGAGAACAGAGCCTATCAGTTCTTGCAACATTTATTTTACACTGAAAATGATGAATGTCATTCCATGGAGAGGACTTGCTAGAATACTAGTTCTTCCTTTTTCACTTTCTTTTCTTTTTTTCTTTCTTTTTTTTTTTAAGCCATAGCAAGATTTATGAGTGAACAGATACACTTCCAAGATGAAACAGAAAAACATCTGCAAGATGAGAATTTACTTGCGCTATTAGTGCTATTCTTTCTGCACTGATGAGAAGTAGAGATAATCCCATCCATTACAGACGTCCATAACTTTGCTAGCAAATATTTTAACTCCTTGAAGATGCTAGCACAGATCCTGCACCACTGCAACAATTTTCAATTAAAAATAATAGAATAAATTTAGACAATGTTCTTTGGGACAACATTCAGCATAGTTCATAGATAATTGCTGCCAGAGATCTGTTTTGATCTCATTTATGCTGCTTTTATACAGATGTAATTAAGGGGAAATACAAATCCTTGAAATGAATGAATTCCAGTAGTAAGTATGGTTATATATTAAAAAAAAAAAAAAAACTTCTTTGTAGTGTGTAAATGTTTTTCAGCGTGGTGAGCCAAATGATCCACTAACTTTTACTGACTTTTTTCAGAGGGACTTTCCAATCATAAAATGTTTTTCCATCAAAACTGAGATTTTTTAAAATTTTACTTTGATAAAAACAGGCTCAAATTCAGAGGGAATGTTACACTAAGCACTCCGGTTTTATTTTGCTTCAATTCAATTTCTTCAGACCATTTCATCTTTAACTGTACAATTTAAAATATGTCTGCTTTTCTTATAACATTCTGGCATGATCAAAGTGGAATGTTTTAAAGTGGCCATTTTGCAGTCTTAAAAACAAAACATTTTTTAAATGAAATTCCAATGTCACAGTTTTGACCTTCGTCCCCATTCAAAGTGAAAACCATTCCCGTACATCAGAGCTCCCTGCAGGACTGGGTGACTGAGTCTTTACAGCAAGTAAAGCCCCACCCAGGATTCTCAGCAACTAAAATCCTGATCGCTTTGCAAACAGGACTGGCATACTTTAAGGAGGAGAATAAAACAAAGCCATCAAGAATATACAAGTGGTTTATAGATCAGAAACACATTATACATTTTCATTAACATCTTATACTTGGGAAAAATATCTATCATATAATAGAGTCATACAATCATTAGGTTGGAAAAGATCTCTAAGCTCATAAAGTCCAACCACCAACCCATCCCCACCATGCCCACTAACCATGTCCCTCATCTCCACAGCTCTTGAACACTTCCAGGGACAGTGACTCCACCACGTCCCTGGGCAGTCTATGCCAATACTTCACCACTATTTCTGAGAAGAAATTATTCCTAATTGAGTTTTAAGATCTGTAGTGTAGATCCTGACATTGCTGTTCTCCCTGCCCAATCTCAGTGCTGCTGAGCCTGAGTATCTCAACCCCAATAGTGGAAACACACATTCTGCTGGCACTTGTTGAAGTACCATGTTATGCAGCAGCAGAAGAGTGCTCTGAGCCTGCTGGCTAGTGGAAATGAAGAAGACTGACTTCCAAGGGAAGGAGTGTATGAGAGGGGAATTTTGAAAAAGGCTGAAACAACAAAACCAAGCAGCAATGTTACAGATCAGTGCTGTGAACTGTTACTTAATGCTCAGCTATGTTTCCTTTACAGATGTTCTGATGAGGTCAGGGTAACATGTACGTGTGAGTCATCCCCAAATAATGTCTAAGAATATTTATTAGCACTGTGTATGTACCTAGGGATTTTGTAAACAAAATATCAGGTCGTTTTTTTGTAGAGATGGATATAAAAATCAATCATTTTAGGAAGCGCAACAATGAATTTTATACTTGGAAGCATTTTTCAGCCTCAAAATCAAGCTGACTTGGGACCTAAAAGAGCAAATTTCACCATACTGTCTTCAAGCAGACTCCATCATGGCACTGCCATAGTCATCTATCATCAGAAATAAATTTTTTCCATTCCCCATAGCAAGAGGCCTTTTCAGTGCCCTGTAATCACTACTGGCCAAGCCTGGATGAAATGCATTTGGGCTCTTTACACCTCACAGTGTCCCACAGAGCTCCAGGCTCGCTGTGAAAGGCTTCTTCCCACCAGCCTGGGCTTTACTACTGCTGGTGGTGAGACTGAGGAGACATCCACTTGGCTTTACTCTGGGGCAAGAGGACTTGAGATTTTCAAAGAGGTTAAGCGGATGCCTGGGCCCAACTCCAGCAGAAATTTGGGTGTCTGCCTCTCTGTGGCTTGTCTGAAAATCCCAGGCTAATACGTTTAGTGTTGTAGAAATATTCTGACTTCAAAAGAGCACGATATGCAACCATAACCACTCAGGGGTTCTGATGCTGATAATACAGTACTTAGAGGGGACTGTTCATGCTATCCAGGATGATAATACCAGAATTCACAAGAAAGAGCTGTGAGCCTCTAGCACTTACCAGCTGTAATACCGAACAGATTACACAGAAAAATCAGGCAAAAAAAAGTAATATGCTTTCACCTCACAGCAAGAAACGCTGAAGTTCAGGAAGAGGAAATGTGTATTAAGAGAGCAGGTTAAAAATCTACATTATCCCAGACTTTCATGAAATCAAAATGATAGGCACGATGCTAAGTTATTATAATGTATTTATTACCGGAATTGCTTTCATATTTAACTGATTTGGTCCATCTTGAGACCTGTTTTAAAATGCACCACCTTGTCCACCTTTCCATTTTCATATGAAAAACAGGAAAGCAAAAACTAATTTACTCAGGGAGACACACCGACTGTTTGCCCGTTTATCTCTTACAGACCACCCCTCAGTCCAATGTTGACAGTACATGATATTCCATTAATCTGCCTAATGAAAATTTAACCAGTGTTATAAACAAATAATTGGCTATTATCCTCTCAAAGATCCCGAATAAATTACTTCTGCTTATTTTTTTTTCCTCTTCTCTCTCTCTATCTCGTCCCCCCCCCCTCCCTTCTGCTCCCATGAAAAATCTTTCTCCTGATTGATGTTGAAAAAAACCCCGATGGCTGCCACTGCTAACACTGAAACCTGGGATGGGCTTAAGGAGATGCTTGAGGAGGGGTCCTGCCTGCAGCTCCTTAGGCATGATGCTTTTTCAAGGGGAACTGGGCGGTGCAGGCTGGGGATCTGCTCCCACCCCATCTCCCCGTGGCTCTGCGGTGTCTCCAATTACATCCACATTCCCTCTCTTGAAGTCACACGGTCTCATCTCTTTCCTCATCTCTAGTGCTGGTCTCTCATTTTTCCACTGGTGTGCACGCACCGAGGCAGGGTAGAATGCTTTCCCTTTAACATTCGAACAGTTTGAACTGTGTCTTCATTTAGAGCAATTAAAGTGGAGAGGGATTTTAATGTAATGAATCATCCAAGCAGTTATTTAGTAAATGCTATAATGATCCTTCTGTCACTGGGCATGTAGGACTGCCTGGAAAAGCGTTGGCAGCACTTCTCCCCCTTGCAGGTGACGGCAGGATCCCAGCACCAGCATTGCCACAGCTTGGCATTGCCACGAGCAGTCCATGCACACACCACAGGATCTCCTCCATCCTTTCTGACCAGCTGAACAGTGCAAAGTCTCTGTATAAGACATGGGGGTGTGCTGAGATTCTGTTTACCAGCAGGGAGACGTGAGTTATAAATTATTTTCACAGTAAGATGTAATATTTTTTTTTCTTTTGCCAAATAGAATTTGCAAGGCATCCCTTCACAAAAAAAAAAAAAAAAAAGGAACTCTTCTTTAACCATTTGTGAGAACTACATCAGAGCTGAGTGAAAGGTGCATTTTTCAGGATTTATCCAAAATGCTTTGCACAGATCCTTATCTCTCTTTTTAGCTATTATTCCTTGCTAAACCACCTCAGCATTCACAGACACTTTAGTACAGAGCTAAATAATTAATTATTTTATTTTTTTATTTTCTATCCAATAGATGTACAGGAAGAAAAAAAATGTCTAAATAAAAACTTTCCCAATATTTGGCAAACCTAAATAATTAATCTCAGTTTGGAAATTCTTTTGTTTCTATACTTTTAATAAAAAGAAGACGTTGGCTCCTTAGGAGAGGTGCCATTCATAAATCCAGCAGGGAGGAGGAGGAGCAGCGGTCATGCAGAGTCCCTGCAGGAGCAGGCCAGCTGCTGGAGCTCAGCTTCTTTCTGGAAGTTATCGCCACCACGATAAGGAGAGCAGCAAGTCTCTACAGCAAGAAGCTTCTCCTTTTCAACCCGCTCTGGTTTACAGCCAAGGATATTTCACTTCTGGTTTCTTTTCATATAGCCAGGCCATGAAGATCCGTGCAGTGTTCCACCATCCCTTCTGTGGAACTTTGTTGTCATCTTGCCAGCGGTGAAAATACTTACACCAAAGCTGGTGTGGAAATAAGAGCTATTTCTTCCTTTGTGGAAGGAGAGCTGCTCTTGCTGCTTGTTTGTTTGTTGATTTGGGTTTTCCATCTCTGTCTTTCCACAGCCGTGCTGGGCTGTCCCCAAAATGGGCAGGAAAACTGGGACCCAGCCTGGGAGCCCTCCTGCACAGCATTCCCATTCTGAGCAGTAAAAGGAGAGGGAAACCAGCCCTGCATTTATCTGTGAGTGCTCAAATTAAGAGTAGAAATAAGATTTCCACCATAATGACAAATTAATTCTTCCTTTCATAATTTTATTAAAATAAGCATCTTCTATCTTTTAACTAGACCTGACATATGCTTACATAGATACAACACACCATGTAACCTAATCTGCGAGCAATCTTGAAGCAATTAACTCCTTCTAATCTTTAGCTAACAAAGCCCACCATGCAAAAGGTCCCCGGAGAACGGCACTCCAAAGGCCGCCCTAAGCTCCCTCTGCTATTCCTCTATTATTCGGTGTGCAGGAGCTCATTGGAGTGCTGGGAGAGCAGGGATTCGTTTGAAACAACAAAGATGAATCATCACAGATCATAAGATCTTCATTAACTCCTTATTTCTCTACTAATTAACACAAAAGGAATGACTTGAATGGTTGACAGGCAGCGAATGACCCACAGCTCAGTGGTTAATAGGATGCAAATGATGCCTAATGAGGGTCTCTAGCTGCTGTCTGGGCATCTGGCCTACTATTTTTGTTGGGGATTCAGAATGGGCTTGAGATGAAAACAGTTCAACCAATAACATTGGCTGCAGCTGAGTTCTTACTAAGTTTATGGATTTATGAGTCCAGCACGCGTGAGAATCAGCTTAAACCACTCATCAACAGGTTTGGATTCACACAACACAACTCCCAGACAAGAAGTTTGTACCTTTCCACGAGGCACAGTTCAGTATTTTAAAGGTTTTATTTCTGCATACTGAAATTAGTTACTTTACAAATTCCTAACAAACAGTACACAAAGCAGACAGATTCAAAATAACCATGATACAAGCCTTTAAAACAATTCTTTCAACTCTGTGTCCCCTTTTGGATAGAAAACAAATCTGAGTGCTCCATTCATTTCTCCAGAATCTGTTTCCAGCTGAGGCTTTAAACCCATCACGGTTAATTAGCAGGCTGCTGGTGAGGAGACAGTGTTGCTGGCACCTCTAGGAGCCCCTCACCCCCTCCTTGAATCTTGCAGAGCTGTTTCAAGTTTAGCTTCGGATTCAGCCCTTTCTGTGGGGTCCTTTCCCCAGCCCTTCACCCGGCTCCCGGCAGCACCCCGGCTCCATCAGCATGGCTCCCCTGATGCTGCAGGGCTGGGAAATGGTGACAGAAACAAGGGAGTGCTCCTGTCTCTGAAAATTCTTGTACAAATTTGGTTTCCTTTTCTTCTTTCTGTGTAAAAAACAAGGGAACAGGCTTGCTATTGAGTTGCTCATCTTAATCAAAATGTTGAAATACTGCCTTTTATTCTCCAAGCCAAGTGCTGAGCATGACCGGGAAGTGAAATAGATCTGAAGGACTTGAAATGAGAAGGGAAATCTATTTTCATTATGTAGGTGGATTAATATGTAAAAATTAAATTGAGTTCCTTATTGAAAAATAAAAAATTGGTATGTGATGATTTTCTTTCCAAACTCTAAATCGTTGTACTCCTTTGACAAAGGCAAACATCAAGTTATGTTCTTGGGTTCTGGTTTTGAAACATAATAGTTTCCACTTTGTTTTGTTCAAAGACATTTGAACAGAAGATGCCTTTCCTTTGCTGTAAGCTGTATGGAATAGAAAAGAAAAATCCTACACACACTCCGTGCTTCACCTACAAGCTGTCTCTGCACACCGCTTACGTTTCCTATTACTGTCAGAGAGCATCCAGGAAGTGTCAGTCTAAGACCATTCAGCCATGCATCATCCCACCCCACTGGATGCCTTCCATGTGGAGCAGAGAAGCAGAGCACGCAAGAATTGCTGTGCAATAGGCATGCAGAAGCATCACCTTTGCTGGACATGGGCTGCTCATCCCGAGGCACTTAAAGGATTAACGAAATGAAATTGTTTTTGGACTTGCTGCACTCTTGCTTATCTTTTAAATCCATAATGTCCCACAGAAGGCAAAATGTAGTAATTTTAGTCAGCAGCCTCTCATTAATTTTCTACCTTTGGGGGAACATACGTTTATAGAAAGAGGGGCTGTGTGGAGACTGAGCTCATCACACTGCTTTGCACTTGAAGAGCTCAGCATGGCATAGTGGAGATGGAGGTGTGTGTAACATGCCTCAAATGAAAGCTTTCTCAGGTTGGATGTGTGTCTGCAGACATACCTATCTTCATGCGTATATATATTTTTATATATATATATTTATATACACGTATATACAAACCTATAGAGTCACCAGTTTTGAAGATAATCTTTTAGGTTAAGTATTTTCTCACATTAAACTGATAATTATCCCCTCCTTTTCTTTCTCTGTCCCCAGACACCAAACAAGCTGGATTTTTGCTTCATGTTTTATTTATAGCATGGAATTAATATGCAGATTCACAAAAACTTAAAAACTCATAATTATTCATAAAGGGCTTTAAGGTTATTTAGTACATATTTATGAAACTTTATGTTTGCTAGGAACTGTGTTTGAAAGTGCTATGGAAGGGTGTTGACTGAGGTTAATTACTAGCATGGAGAGTAATCTGAAAATGATCAAACTCTTTGAATGAAAATATTTGTCAGTATTTCTGATCTATATTTAAGTGAAGTAATGGACATCAATAGCCTTGCAAATATATTCAGAAATGGCTCTGCAAAAAAGGAGATTTGCATATCTAATGCAAACAACCAATGAGGAAAAATGTCTAGTTAGACACCTTTGATCGCTCAGCAAATGTAATAAATGATAGAGATTTATCCTGCTTGTTGTCCATCCGTGTTATGTTGAGTTATGTTCTTGTACAAATACGCTCTAATCTAGAAAATATTAGCACTGATTTAAGGTAGCCAGAATCCTCCCCTCTTTTCTGGAGCAGGGCTCAGTAATGATGTGTGAGCTGCTTGTGATATCCCAGGTTTCTGTAGAAGTTACTTAGGGTAAGTACAGGCTGTATGTAAATAATAAATAATATTGGTTTTATATTTACATAAATCTTTCTATCTTATGCATAATTGACTTTCTTTCTAATCCATTGTGTGCGAAGGTTGAAAACCTATAAAATATGCCATGGGTTGTGCTGTGGCAAACAAGCAACACTGGCAGCAATTGAGGATGGCAGAAAGCACCCAAAATATCATTATGGCTCAACTCTTACCAGGAGGTGTAAATATGCTTAAGTTTATGACCTTGACTGGTCCTGTGATGTGTGCGTGTGGGCAGTGGACATCAGCAGTAATCTCAGCACAGGGCACCTCCAGAGACACCTCTAGAGACATCTAGACACCTCTGGGACACCTCTAGAGATGCTGTTCATGTCCATCCTTTGGTGTTTGAAAGCATAGACGTCAAACGTTTTGTGCTCATTTACAAGTATATGGTCATCTCTCTTAGTCTGCGGGTAAATGTGCTTACATCCTCCGCCAGGGGACACATCTGGATACCCTTGGTTATATGATCAGCACTGTCACAGCACAAGAAAGTTGCTCTTTGGAGGCTGCAGAAATGACAACAACAATGTTGATGAGTGCAAACCAACCTTTCCATTAAAGGTAGTTGGAAATATGGACCGGTGTCATGTTCTTTCATCCTTGGCTTGGCTGTGACGATGCAATGGGCTTTGTCAACAGTGCTGATGGTGTCTCTCCTTGGTAGTCTCCAGCAAGGCTCTTCTTGGCACTTGGGGTAATAACTACCTGTAACCACTGGTGTAAAAAATTCACCTTGTTTCTCAACTGTGAAACGAAAGATCAAATATTAGCATGACAAGAGCTTGAGTTGTATCTCCTGCTGTTAAGGGGGTATGTTAAAAAATAAAAAATAAAGTGGCACTGCTGCAGGGACAAGTTTGGGCATCCTTGGATTCCTCAGCCAGATCTCTGTGGGCATATGGGAGTTCTTGAGTTCATCAGCTTCTTTGCAGCTTCTCCCTGGCTCTGCCTCCTGGGGGCCGGCTCTGTATCTCAGTTCTATTCTGGACTAAAATCATGTTGTACAAGTCAAATAACCAAGCCTGAGTCTCGCTGTTCTGTCCCAGCCCTGTTCTTAATCTCTGGAGCATAGCGATCAGGATGGGCCTAGGAGGGCAGGGGGGCAGCTGAGCCCTCAGCAACACAGAGACAGTCTCTTTCTCATGCTCTTCGTGGAGGAGTAGTCCTTGCCAAAGATATTTTGAAATAAATGGAACAATAATATAGCCATAATAGTTGCCCTAAGTGCAATGACTATAGCCTGGATAGATTTGTAATCTCTTTTAATAAATACATTAAATTATTTGAAATAATGTCCTATTTGCCAACAGCTTATTCCATAAATATATATGGAATATAAAATAGGAGATATTCCCTGACATAATTAAAATTGTACAGCCAAGTAGGAGGCAGGGAATAGTGTTATCTTTTCAGCTGCAAACTATTTTACAGAAATATTTCCTGCACATAAACCCTCTATTTACCTTTAGGGACAGAATAATTGCATATTGAAAGCAGCACAGCTCCGAGGTGGAGGGGGGGCTGCTGCCTCCACCTCCCACCCCTTCCCAGAGCCAGAGCCCACTCTGTCACAGAATCACACAGAATCACCAAGGCTGGAAAAGACCTGTAAGATCATCCAGCCCAACCATTCACCCATCACCACTAGCTCTCACTAAACCATGTCCCTCAACACAACGTCCAACAAACACAACGTCAGACCACGATCCCCTCTGCAATGCCACCAACATGGAGAAAATCTCACATACCACAATAGGATCGATTTACCTCAGAGCAAATACATCACTCCTTTGCCATCATGGAGAGTTGGCATTGGATGTACACAATTCTGAGTTTCTGAGTGCCAATGCTGAAGGTGCTCAGGATGGAGCTGGGGATGGGTTACTTGAGTTTATCGTCTCCAGGAGTTCCAGTGCTGAGCAGGAACATCTCTAGCCCTGGAGCAAGAGGATGAAGGTTACAGCAGTGGGTTTTATCCTCTGTACAGACTGGGTGTTGGGCAGGGTGCTGTATGTTTTGTTCACATGTCCTAATGTCATTGTCCCAAAGGATTAACTCTGCATCGCTGAGCCCATGAATAATGCAGTAGGTCATTGATCGGATTCATCCTCCACTTAATGCATGGGTTTTTGGAGCTTTGGGGATTTATATACGGTGCAGCACACCAAAGAATGTAAACAATACAGTTGTAGTGTCTTACACTGGATGTTATATCATCCCACCTAGAGAAGCCTATTTATAACAGAGACTTTTACTTTCCCATGGCAAATTCATTTGGAGAAACTGTCTCCTTGCACTATAAACTCTTATGTCAGGCAGTTCTGATCCATCTGCCCAGCTGCAGACCCTTGGGTACCCACGGCCACTCAAGGCACCATACCTATCATTGAAACTACTACTTCTGTGCACTAATGGGAAATTAGCACAAAGCAGCCAACGCGCTGTAAGCTCACACCATTGCTGTGTGCTGACTTCCTTCTGAAAGCCTTTGTGGGATGAAAACAGGAGGTTAGGAGGGAGGTACAATGGCACAGGCAGGAGGAATAACAGTGTGCATGTAGTGTGATAGCCGGGGAGAAGAGGAGCCCATGCAAATCCTTGTTCACTTTGCTGAAGAGGTCACTTTGGGGCTTTCAGGATCAGTTTTGTTTTCAGCTGGTTTTCATGGCTGTGCAGTGGCTCCAAGGGAATGTGATTCCTTAGGGCTTGTGGGCATCTAAAAAAGGAAAACAAACAAGGCAGTGGCGTCTTGTTTTGCCCCCTCCCTGTGTGACTCAGCTGGTCCCACCTGGCAGTAGCGATCCCCTTCCCCCAACAGGCACTGAGCACCTTATGTCAAACTGATAACTTCATTCTCTACAGCAAAACTCATGGCAGATGGGCTCTAAACACCTCTTTTTTACACAGTTTGTAGAATGGAAAAGGTAAGTTGAAAGGAACTCTCAAAAGTCATCTCATCCAACTGCCTGACCTCTTCAGAGCTAACTTCTATGCGTAAAATGAGGTGTACTAGATTCTCTCATCACCTTCGGTGGGTTTTAGATCTGGTCCATCTTGCAAACATATTGCAATGTATTTCACTTTAATAAATAAATAACTCCATCAATCACACGGTATACAGTTTGGGGAACTGTAAATATATAAACTCAGTCATATAATTTTTCAGTGCAAACACCATACCATAATTTGCCTGCAGACTGAAGAAAGCTGTGTGTACCAACATACAGGACAATGATGTCAATTACAGAACTGCATAAAATAAAAACGCTTAAGTCTTTACTGGAAATAGTGTATTTCATTTATTAAACTATAGTTTACAAAATATTGCCTGAAGTCATGTTAGAGAGAGACAGAAATGATATCACACTTAAATACTGAATTTGAAGACATTGCTGAATAACCAAAATGGCTGTTTGTCATCTGATACAAAGTCTTGAATCTCAATTGCAAAGCTCATTATTATTTGCTAGGAAGAAATTCTGAGATGCAGCAACTCCTTGATGTTTCTTATATCTGGATTTAATGGAGAGTGAAGCTGGTCCTATTCCCTTCCACCTCTGTTACGCATCATTTTACATCTTGTTGTGCCTATTAGTTGGGTTTCTGCTGTATGACTGATGTCCTCAACTGCTGCTGTCCTCTGCTGTCATGGTCAGAGATGCAAGATCAGAGCTTTATTATGGGGCTGATCCAGAAATCATTTGATGTCAATATAGAGGCTCCCTCTACCTTCAGCAGAGTTCAGATTCCCCCCACATTACAGGCACATTGGGTTGCATTCTGCACACACGTGAATCACAAACCTGTATGCTATTAGATAAGGTCTGCTTTCTGTGCACTGCCAGATGCACTGCTCTCTTTTCCCCTCTGTGTACTTAGCAGATAAAAGATCCAACTGCAAAGAGCTGCTCAGTTCAGAACTCAAGTCTGAACTTCATCAAATGCAAAGTTTCATTGTGAGGGCTGAGTTTGGGATCCTGCTGCATATAGGAAGCAGCTGGAAAGTTTGGATTTGTGTCTCAGATTCACCAGAGCACAATGGGTCCTGGCATGAAGGCCATTTGCAGCATGTGTGCTGCTTAGTAGCAGAATCTGTCACTTCTTCAAAGCAGAATAATTTGTAGGTGCCCTGCTATTCTCTCACCTATTGCGCTCATAGCTAATCTGGGAAGCAGAGAATTCAACTGAAGTTGTCTTTGTGGCTTCATAGCAAAATCAAAGCTCTGCATCAGCTCCCCAGGAGCTGAGCCCTGTCCCACTGCCCTCAGCTTTTATTCCTCATTCAGCCTGTGACATGTGAAACAAAGCACAGGCAAATGCAGCCCGAGGTGCACTGGGCAGAGCATCACTCTGCCTGACCTGGGCTGTCTGATGAGGCAGTCATGAAGGCACTTTCACCTTCTGCCTCCCGCTTCATTCAGCCTTGTTCTGGGGGCTTTTAGGAAGTACATTTGTGCTATTCTGACATAGAAGCACAAGCTCTGAAATGACTCATATATACATCAACTGACCATGTGAAAAGTCTGGTCGGCCTTTGAACTCATAACAGAGAGCAGAGTGTTAAAACAACAGAGGCACTCACAGCAGCTTGGGAACTCCAGCATAATTTAGTCTGAAGTTATTCACAAACATTATCAATATTTCTGAGTTTACACTCGCACCTTTGACTGTTGACTTAAAGCATCTAGTCTGGTTCATGCCACTGGTAATGTTTACACTTTGGAATCTATTATGCATAGAAAAATTAGGGATTATCTTTGACCTGGGTCCCACATATTTTTATGCAAAACTAAATAATAGGGTTATTTATTCATTTAATCAATTCCATATATTTGCAATGAGCAGGGCTGCTTTCTTCTGAGGTCGCGATCAACATCATACTTCTGGGAGGACATATGGCTTGAGTATTAACACAGCTATCCTGCGCTCTCATATCATTTCTCAGGTTAGGAGCAGTGTATGGGTTAATCATTCCACGGCCACATCAAAAGGAAAGTCATTTCTGGGGTAATCTAGGCATGTTTAACTCTTAAATAGGGAGGGATGCGTATTTGTTAGGAAGGAAAAAGGAAAACCACAACATGTTCTACACTAGAACATAAAGAAAGGATGTGAGGCACGGACGTGCCTGCAGGACCTCTTGCAGACAGCTGTAGGCTCCCTCTGACCGCCACTGCTTTGTGGCAAAAGCTACATAAGATGTAACTATCACTCTGTAACTGCCTGGAGTGCAGGAGCAAGATGCAAAAGATCATCCTGATGTCTTTCGGAGCCCATTGTTTTAAGCCTCATGCCCTCTGTTATGCCACATGGTAGCATACCTGCCCAGCACTTTCCCAGTTTACATTAAAAATCTTTACAGAGCTAAAATTCTGCTTTTCCATACTCTTGCATCTTCCCAAGCTTCACCCTCCGACCACATTAACAGGCGAGTACTTCGATTATATCTGCTTCAGAGGACACCATCAGTAGCTTTAAAAATTAATGATTGCTAATGACCTGCAGTCCAAGAATCAGAAGCCTAGAGAACTCCACGAATATCCTGGGATAATGAATTAATTCTCTTTTTCACAGTCTGTCTGGCATTGCTGGCAAAAGAGAAACGTAAAGGCAAAGGATGTCAGATATATTTATCCACTTAAATCTATCAGTAAGTGGCTTTAAGGAAAGTAAATGCATATTACTTACTTTTAGAAGAATAAGAGTAGGTTTGGCTTGAAAAGATCTCCCTTCTAATGAGGGATAGTGTATCCTAGAAGTCAGTGCGCTTACAACTTCAAGTATCATACTAGGTGAAAAACGAAAACGCTCATTCCATTCAGGCAAGCAAGGACTAACCAGTGTAATTCACTGCATCTAAAAGTCATGCTGGTGTTAGCATCTTGATCAAAACAGCCATCATTTTGCTACTAGTAAAAGCACGCGTGAAAAAGCATTATGACCGAGTGTGGGAGGAGGGACAGTTAACATAATGGATACCTGCCACAAGCAACTGGGACCCTGTGAGAATCATCAGCATTTAATGGCTTCAGTAAGAGTATCCTCTGACAGCTGATGGATGCTCTATAGGAGCAGATGGAGCAAAATGCTAACAACTACTGTGCACCAAACATAACAGGAGATGTGAGAGCTCATCAGGATTATGCCGTGGTTACACCAATTGCCAGCCTACCTGGAAGCTTTAACAAGCATATTTTTTGCCCCTTTTCTCTTCTGACTAGAGGTTATACTTTATTTATTTGGGTTTGAACACCTCCTCTTTTGATATGGAGCCAAGAGGAATTGGTTTCAGCGTGATCAGCGCAGTGCATCGTGTAGCACTCCTGAGGCCAACATCTGCACGACAGAAGGCCCCTTCATCCCTCACTGGTGGGAGCTACATGGCAGCTCTGAAGCTCCTCCACACTGTTTGCAGGGCATAAGTAAAATGTAAGCCATAAGAAAGGTCTTCAAGTGTGCAGCTAGCAATGAACACATCAGAGTAGAGACTGTCTGAAGGAACTGGGAAATGCGGCTTGTCCAGAAAGAGAGAAGCCCTAACTCTTGACAGAACCATTGTGCAGGTTTCCTGGTAGTTGAGCTTTCTTTAAAACAAAACATCTCTTTTGACAGGAAAAACTTAGATTAAATTGAAGTAAAGCTGTTATACATTTTATACCAATATGTTGCAGATGGATACTGATTCCTATGTACTGGAGATGCTCCCCTGAGGTCTGCAGGACAGTCATAGGCTGTTGTGTAGCAGAACAAATGCTGACAGCAAAATTACAGGAGGTAATGGAATAGCACAGAGGGGAGGGAGGGAAGAGCTCTGCTCCTTGCCGTAGGTCCCATGTGGCTACTACAAAAACAAAGCAAAGAACAGGTGCAAGAACAACGTCACTGGTCCAAAGGTGCTGTCCATAGTTACACACTTCTCAACCAGCATCAGAAGAGGAAGTCTGAAAATAAGAATGGACTCAAGGGAAAAATAAAATGGAAATTTCAGGGAAAATATATCACTCCTAAGCTGTGTAACTTATGCAGATGAAGAGTTACCAATAAAATCTATCACTATATATTAGGGAGGTCTCAACTTATAGTTTCAAAGACTGAATGCTGTGTTTCCTCCTCTCATGGTCTCTGGTAGAAGACCCACATTTTCATTGTGCAATTGGCTGGATTGTGGTGAGCAGCAGAGAAAGACTTTAGGTCTTAATGTGAGCAGTCAAACTTCTAAAAGTAACTTCGTATTTAACAAAGGAGAAAATAAAGCTGGGCTGGTAACAGTGAAAATAAAACCTAACATTTAGTTCAGAGAGTCACCATCTGTAAAAGCAGGTAAGTCAGTGACGTTAAGTCCTTGGAGAGTTATTCAAAATAATGGAGTCCCAATCCATTTTTCAGATTAGCCAATTTAGGAACAGATTCCATTTTCTTCCTGCATCTGCTTGCACAGTCCGTAAAATGATTTTTGCACGCATGCTTCATCAAAAAAATATTCTAGTTCCTTTACAATAACAAATAGACTGCAACAACAGATGTACCTCTACCAGCCAGACAAGCACATGATGCTGAAGTTTACTATATCATGCTGTAAGAGACAAACTCTGTCCTTTACAAAAACAGCAAATCTAAATGGCATTTTTGGAGTTATCTGTCCAAGCTAAATTAGCAAAAAATAATGAACGCAGTTCTATGATCAGAATTTAATGCACAATAAGACATTTAAAATACCCAGGAGTCCTCAGAATGATATGATATTATGATCGTTCTGGTCTTAATATTATTGTTTCTGTCTCACTTTAGGTTACTCTCCAATGTTTATTATTAATTCAAATTCTCACTATTAAAGAGAAGATATTATCCATATGGTTGACGTGCTGCTCAGTATGTTCATAAGTCCTCCAACATTTTGATTAACACTGACAGAAAACCCTTTGAAAACATATGGCCCTATATACATCCTGTCATTTCTAATAATAGGGTACATTCTTCAGTACATTTTCTTAAGAAGATGAATTCAGTCATATTTTAGAAACATGCTAATACTTTGTTAATTAGTCCTTTGAGGTCAGGGGAAAAGAAAAGACTGAAGGAAAATAAACTTTTCCTTGAACAGACACCATGAGCACTGTAGATAATTTGTGCAACAGAAAAACGTGATATCTATGAGTAATGGTCTCTATATACAGCCAGATTTCTTAAACCAATTAGCTTCTGGCATATTCCTGAAGATATTCATACTCTATTCGATATGCCAGACCCTTCCAGCTTTAGCATGAAGACTGATTTTGGTGTTCATTTCACTGATTAGGTCAGTATTTTGTTTCTGGTGTTGAATTCCTGTATTTATACAAATTGTTTCTCTTTTCGAACACCTCTGGGAGATGCTAGAATCCCAGCACTCTTCTCCCTCAGGAGACACAGGCTGGTCTGACACCAAACCTAGTAGAGCTGTTGTTACCCTAAATTCACTTTGGCTTATGTGGTAACCTAGCATGTTTATAAGTTAGAATTTGTCACCAAGGAACATTTCCATCTTGTCTGTTTTGCAGGGACCTCAGTCCATCATTTCCACTATGACTGTAGAAGCTCTCAGCTCCATGGTTTCTTTTAACCACCTCTTTCCTCACCTAGCTACTTGTGCTGCCACTATCAGACACCTTAGCTTCTCATCAGTTCAGAGAGAAGCTGCTCAGACACGTATTCTTTACTATGAAAATTCAGAACATGACTGTGGAAGAATAATTCTGTCTAGAAGAAAACCAATATATTTTTAGGAGGATATACCAATAATTGAACTTTGTAGAACCAAACATTTTCATATAACACACATATTCAAAATACAACTGCTCAGGTTCTTTCTCCCAAAGGATGTTCTCTTAATGCTGATAGATGCATAATGCTAAAACTGTATAATTACTATCATAATGATTTCAGGTAGCACCATTTTTTGTTGTTGTTGTTTTTTACTTTCCCCCTCTCTTCTATGAAGAAAACCTAAAGATGTACAATCTTACAATGAAAATAAAATAAAATAAAATAAAAGGACTAGATGTTTTTTTTCTTTTCTTCTCCATCTCTTCCCCCTCAAATTGTTCCTGTTCCTTTTCCCTTGGGAAAAGTCCTGTCTGGACTACATCAGTGAAATATTTCTAGGCAAAAAGCCATTAGTCCTTAAAAAAAACCTCCATATCTGAACATTACTATAGAGAATTTTCTATGAGTCCATCAAACTTCTCCTTTCTAAACTCATCTCAAAGAGAGTATCAAGTAAAATTCATGGTCTTCGTCAGCAGGGAGGCAGGAGAAGCCTACTGCAATTGAAAGGCGTGGAAATTTGCAGGATGAGGTTATCGGCACTCCCATATCATACAGAGTTTGTCTCTTGAAGGACCATCAAGACAAAGGAAGTAATAATAAATAATAAAATAAATAAGATTCAAAACTTACATATCTTCCATTTCAGGTGTAAAGTACATTTCTTGGATTTTTCCTTACTCTATCATGCATTTATAAACAGGATTTACATAAACAGTGATACCCAACCAAGCACTTTCTAGAAAGTGGAACATTTTCTTGTGTATGTAGTGTTATTTTTGGAAGGTAATGAGAGAAAGAACGAAACACTTCTAGTGGAGGTTAGCAGTGTTCTTCAGAGCTCATCTGAAATGGAAAGGAAGGTAAGATCATGAGGACATTAGTAAAAGAACTGGAGAAGATCAGAATGCTCCAGCACTGATGGAAAATCACAATGAAACGAAACAATCAGAAGCACACTGATGGCTTTGTTGCCAAAATTCAGTGTGCCTTATGGTGGAAAATTATTGCCCTCCTGAGCTAATACTTTCAAAAGCAGAACAAATTTTGTTTCCTTGTGGTCAAGTCAGATAAAATATGAACTTTTACACTTCACTTTATGTTGACACTCTGTGTTCACCCTCTCAGAGCTGCCCAAGCTCCCTGCCTTGCTTTCTCAGCACCTGAGAGACATGGAGTGCCGTCATACCAGTGATGTACGGCAGCCTTCCACGTTGTTACTTACTGCTAACAAAACTGTGCCTGTGCTATGCTGTTTATCTCATGATGCTCCTTAAATTACAATACTGTTATTTTACTTTTTAGCTTTTGTTCTACATTATTTAAACCGCTGCACATGATACTGAAAACCTGAGGACTGTTATCAGTTTAGGAAAAGGGTATTAAATGGAAAAGATTAAGCTTTTGGCCTGGGTCCAGTGAGCACTTAAATGCTTGAGTAACTTTACTCCCATGAGTAGAGTCTTTGAAGCCAATGGGACCAGCCATGCATGGAAGAGCAGTGCTTGCACAGACATTGGTGGGAACTGGCAGTGCTGCAAGAGGTTCAGAACTGGGCTCTGCACTTACCTACGTGTGCAGGCCCGAATTCATAAGGCATGAACGTACTACACATGCTCACTACACTTTTTCTGACTATCAAAACTTTATTGCTACATATTCTCTTCCAAGTTCAGGCAGATGTTCTTCATTTTTTTCTTACCTGTATGCCAGATTTAGAGAGTCAGGTTACAGTTTTTTGGAGATACATAAATAATAAAAACTAACATTTCAAAAACACAAGAATACTTATTTTGTTATAAGGAATGGCTCCTGGAAATGCCTAGCCCAGTTTTCTTCAGACTATCAGAAAATGGGAAATGATCCTAAAAAGTGTGCTGAAACAACTGCCCTTCCTCAGCAGAAGTGTCACCAGGTTTTCTACACTTATGTCTTTCCTGTCACAGAAACAACTACTGTTTCCACCACTTACATCTAATATAAAAGACACTATTAATCTCTGCACAAACTTATCAGAGGAAAATGGGACCACAAGAAAACTGAACTAAAATGTCTGAAGCCTGATCTAATTCAGCGCAGTGTACTGTAAGCAGAAAAACCCTACTGCCCTACCATAAAACCCTACATAAAACACTACATTGCACAGTAGCAATGATGATAAAGGCCATGCAAATATCTAAAACCTTGTGGTTCTCCCCCTGGGAATTCATGGAAAACCTTCTGCTTAGAACTTATCATCTTATGGAATAGGGAGTCATCTACAGCTCATACCTTCGGGCTTTGCAAAGTCAAAAAGAGTTATGAAAAAGTGGTAGATTGGCCCTGTTACAGTGTCCCTCTCTCAGCGCAGTAATATATTGCAGTGCAGTTTATTTGTTTTATTTCTTGTTTTTAAATCAGTTTGCTAACTGGCTTATTAATTCCTATAGAAACTTGCTAAAAAGACAACTCTATTTGCAAAGACCACTAAGCAGATTTTCCTTTGTCAATATATGTTTGCAAGATGGAGTGTCTTATATCTAGCTGGCTGTACAAAGAGAAGAAAAAACTAAATGCCTACAAAACTTATTTTGAAGGATGATCAAGCTCCCTGCTACGGATCACAGAGCCTTATTTGCCAGATATTTGTTTCCTAGCTATTAATGCCTGCTGAATGTTTTAAGCCCATAGTAATTCAATATTCAGGCCAAGCCTAAAATAAACCTTTTACTTTTTTTTTCCTTCTGATTATTTTCATTAAGGATATTTTTGTCTTCAATCTTTCATTGCGATCTTGGCCTTTGAAAAGGCCATCTTCAACTTTAAAAGGAGCCTTAATTACTAGACAGTTTGTCTCCTACTTGGCAACATAATACAAGATGTGGAAACTGAATGCAGGGTCTAATAAACTCATAGCACTGTCCAGGAGAGGCAGTAGGGTGCTATACTCAGTTAGAAGCAGGAAACAATTAACATCATGGCATGGTAACAGATTATCAGTACCAGTTCTTCAGGCGTAAAAGTACTAGCCCAAGTTTTCTAACAGGTCACTGAGGACAGAAATGTATTGACAAGTTTTCAAACAGTAGCTGATAGACTTAGTGCTTTATTCTGATAAAGTTCATAGGATTTTGAAGGATTTTGGTTTTGTTTAAAAAACTCTGGGGTGAATGAGCTGGGTACTTCTATCTGCATCTTCAGAGCAACCCTCTTCCTTTGGGAGGCGAGTGGGAAGGGATCCTTTCCATTAGCTCTTGTGATAAAGGTAAAAGAATGTAAAACAATGTAATTCTGTCACTGGGGAATAACATAAACCCATTACCACAATTTGAGTCCTGCATTAAGCTTTAAAAAGGTCTGTGGAACTGTAGTTTTAGATGCTTTGCACCAGGTCCTATTTATAGAAAGATCACATGATCTCAGCTACATGGAAGAAAAACACAAGATCAGTCATTTCAAGAAAAATGGAGGATTTTTTAACAGCTCTGAGAAAAAAACATAGATGGAAAAGAAAACTATAAGCAAGGAAGAACTGAAGGCAGCAAATATAAAAGCAATTACATCTTCCTGCTCTTCTGAAATGTACTGATATAAGTGAGGTGGGGATGCAGCTCTGCTGTGTCACTGGCTTTTGCTCTCAGGTTGGATAATAGGAAAAGTTTCTTCTCAGAAAGGGTACTGATGCACTGGCACAAGCTGCCCAGAGAAGTGGGGAAGTCACCATCCCTGGAGGTGTTCCAGAACCACAGAGATGTGGCCCTGAGAGACATGCTCAACAGGCATGGTGGAGGTTGACTGGGGTTGGGCTTGGTGATTATGGTGGTCTTTTCCAACCTTGATGTTTCTATGCCTTTCTCTAGGAAGGGAAAGCCAACTATCTGTGATCTGAGTAGGATTCCCTCCTTAATACAACTACTGAGCTAACAAATTCTGCTTTTCCTGAAGGAGTTACAGACAAAGAGCACTCACCTTGTTTGAGGGATGCCAGAGCCACATTGCAACAGAGACTTCTCAATAGCACAAGGTCTTCTACTCTTGTAACTCTCCTGGCTGTGGAAACACCTCTGAAAATGCCACTGAAAACTTCAGTCCTCTTCCTGATCCCGTTGGGCAGCAGATAACATTTTTTTTTGTATCCATCTCCTTACATAGAGAGAAGAAACCAAAGCATCAAGTTGGATATAGTGCTATGGAGTGCTACAGAGCAGAGGACAATGATTATACCTGTGCAGCCTAGCAGGAGATCTTTGCCTTCTTGCACTGCTTCACAGTCTACAAGTATTTATTTTCTCAGCTCACAAGGTGATGGAGAAGTACACACATTGTAGTGTGAAGCCTGATCTGGGTGAGAAAACTGTCAGGGTAGATTTCAGAAAAAAATGTAGTGGAAATTTTAATGTCTTGTCTTATTTCTTTCTCTGAGTTTAGTTGGCTTAGGGATTTTGTGGTGGATTTAAACAAAGCTATATACTGAATGTTCTGTTCTTTAGACCATTAAGGTGTGAGGTGTGACAGCAGTCATAAGCTGTTGAGAAATTTACAAATATCATTGTGATACCTTGCTATGCATCACATCGCAGAATGCACTTGCTTTTTTCAGTCAAGAGGTAGCAAGGAAAACAAGAGGTATCAATAAAGTCATTTATACAGCCAGTGCCATCAATAGTGCCTTTGCATTGAGTGCTAGACAAATAAGTGTATCACATTTTTTTTCCAAATGCAGACATAGTATACCAGCACATCTTCACTCCTGTGACTTTTGTTTTTAATACTATGTGATGTCTTTCTTCCATGAGACCATTAGTTCAGTCAAAGGAATGTTACTGGATGGTAACAGTTTCCTTAAAACCTGGGTACGCTCTTTTATATCCAAGAAACACATAAGGGATTAATGCAATGATGCAAAAAGAGCATTTATGTGCCATGTTTATGAAGGACTTCATAAGCATGGCAGAGAAGTGGTGAGAACTCCAGAAAGGGATGTGCATGTGCTATTTATGTACTATCCACAGGTTTTTCTGTATTCCTCATGACACTGTACATGTAGCCAGGGAGGAGGCAGGGAGAAGGGTGGAGAAAATCTGTGTGCTCTGCTCCAAGCACCTAATTTACCTTCTGCTTGGCAGCCGTGCTTCTTATCTGTCCTCTGTGGAGCTGTGCTGCTCCAAAGGGCAGCTCTGAGCAGCTGTACCAGGTCCCTGATGTGAATTGCCCCCTGAATGACAGCTGTCAAGTGGTTTGTCACTAACACCAGCATGCCAGAAACATGCCAAATATCATTCATGGAACAGAAAGCGTGCTGGTAGAGCAGCTTTAATGATGGAGCAAAGATTTGATTTGGCTTCTGTGTTACGTCCATGATAGTGTTAATCCCATAAAAATATAAAACATCCAGAATTTCTCTCTAATAATTGTAAACACTGCTTCCTTTGTCAACTTTTTGATTTATTGGAACTTATTATAGAGCTAGACTTTATTGTATTTGCTTATGATACCACAGTAATCTTTTCCCAGGCTTTCACTTTATTTTGTTACATTTATCTAGCAAGCCAGATTCACACTCCCACAGTAACCATATGGAGAAAAGCCACAAAAGCTGTTAAGTACATTTAATTACTGTTTTGATGAGCTCATATTTTAATTATGTTTATTGATTCTGTGTGTGTTGAAATAGTTTTAGCATTTCAAGAAAAAAAAAACTGGAATCAATATACTGTAATTATGGGCATTTTGTAATTTTTCTGTGTAATTAAAACTTTCGTATAATATTTTTAACACTTTTTACTAATCCTTCAGCTGTGGTTGGCTGCCTTTCCTTCTGTGTTTAGGTGAGATTTAGTTTTCATTCTGCTGCAATGCGAAGCTAAGTTCAGGACTAAACATCATTGCCATCAAATGGTTTCTTTTCCCTTAGACCTTCATAGGAAAGCCAAAACAATGTGCATATGGTTTTTACTAACTCAGCACTGGTGGTGGCACAATGGTACATCTTTCACTTGGAGCAGTTACAATGCTGGCTAGCACTGCAGCGATGGATGGATGGTTAAGATGGCTAAAAAAGACATCTTCTGGCACAACTGAACCTCCCTGTCCTATTTCTTTACAAAAGCAGATATTCTATCTAAAAGAATAAGACCTATACTTTGACCTTAAAAGATCCATAAGCATATATTCAGGTAGAGAGCCATTTAAAACCGTTCTGGATTGTTATATCAAATTTACCTTTGGATGGATCTGAACTTTCAGACGATTGAAAATGCTAACGAAAATAGGGAGGCACAGGGACATGATTCCCTAGTGTTATAAGGATCATATCATTTTTTTTTAATTGGAAACAGGACAAATTTTAGATCAAGGTGAAGGAAAATGACTTTGGACACACATTCTGGCTGAAAACAGACACAGTCACACATTTAGTAGCCGAATGGTGGGAAGCCAAGTAGAGTGTCAAGCTTTGAAATTGCAGTATATCATGATGAAAAAAAGAATCTCCTTCCATGGGTTATCATTCATGAGAGAAATAAAAAAGGTGTCTGCACGTAAGTGAATTAGATATAACTGATTTGTAAATCCCAGACTGCTTTTGCTCTTAAAAACAGCATGCCAGTTGACCTAGATGGAAGAGCCTGATAAGCATGTCCTGTGGATAGGAAGAGAAGTGAGCAGTGTCTGCAGGAGCATTTCTGCCAGAGGGACCTGGACAGAGATTGCTTTCACCAGACACCAACATCTCAAAGTTGTGACTGCGTTTTGAAATTTCAGAATTTCTTGTGTGATAAAAATTCCATCTTCAGAATTAACTCTGATGTTAGTAGGTGTGAAATTATGAGCTTCAGACCTTTCCCTTTTTTTTTCTTTCGTATTTTAGTAGAATTAAAATCAAGAAGAAATGCCAAATCATTTGTCCAACTCAGTTTTCTTTGATTGGCATCCATTCAAAAAAAAAAAAAAAAGAAAAAAGAAAAAAAGAGCGGGGTAAACAAAACCCAAACAGTTAAATGTTTGTATTTAAGCATGCAGAAGCATCATTTTCACCCTTTTCGGTATACTTTTGAATCTCTGACAAAATACTCTGTGCTCCTGGCAGTCAAACTGGATTTGTTACACGGAGAGCTATTCTTAAACTGTTGTACACTTGGTTCTCAATCACGATCTTAAATTACCAATGAGAAAGTAATATCTTTTCTGTGGAACTCATCTTAACTTGACCTCAGGCATACAGTGTTAGGAGGGCTGGAAACTAGGTGCTGGCTGAGAAAAGAGAAAGGACTTCATCTATTTTAGTACTGTATATTACCTGAGGGTCACGAGATTACTGTGAGAAGGGGCAGAATGCATGACTCTGACAACAAAAAGAGATATCTTGAGCTGAAAGATAATATTTATGGGAAAAAAAACATGATAGCAACAAGTAGAACTACCTGAAAGAAAAGTAGGAGCAATAGCTGGGAAGAACACAAAAACAAAACGTAACTGTCTGTTTGGAATGAGATAGACCAGGATTAGAGGAGGTTTGAGTGTCATCTTGACTCCTGGAGAACAGGCAGTGGAAGAAGAGAAAGCCCTGAAATGGCATGGAGGCTCAGAGGGGCAGAAGCGCTGTTTATTTCTCTTTGGAGCACTTACCATGAGGGTGAACCTTGGCTCTTCTGTCCCTGTTATGGACTGGAGGAACACACAGGAGTTATCAGGAGCCAAAGCTATCAGATTTGCAGTGGTTTCCCTGGGCACCACGAAGAAGGAGGTTTGTTCTGAGCATCTTGATGTTTGTAAAGGAACATCAGATTCAGCATTCCTCAAAGTTGATGGGAACCATCTCCTCTGATATCAGCAATGTTTACATCAATCTCTAACATATTTTTAGACAGCCTCGTTTGTGAAGTTCATGATTCATTGCTTTTTAAGAAAAAAATATCAAGGATAATAGAAATTTTACTTCAGAAAAGCTGCTCTGCTCTTTGGTCATGTACATAGAGACAGTTATTTGAGCAGTCTGATGCTTTCCCATTAGGCTGGTAGAACTCCTTCAAAATGTTTTCCATCTAAGGAACAAAGACTCATTTACAAACTTCTTTGCATCAGCACATAATTTATTTGACAGATCAAAATGATTCCTGCAGATATGCTACAACCCCAGACTACTATGTAAATAATTTCAAGAGAGCAGCCACATATCAGAAAATCTTTAGAACATTGGTAAATGTGTAAGTACAGCACATATGTTTCTCAGTTCAGTAACTCAGCTGTTTCATTTATCTCTTTTGCTCAGCATTCAGACCCTTGAGAGTTTCTACCCTGGCTCCAGTTTGGCAGCTTCACACGCAATAAAAGTTGTGTTCATTCAGGTTTCGTGTGCCAACAGACAAAAATAAGATAAAACAGAATGATTAGTAGAATGTTTGCTTCAAGGGGAAGTTATGAGAGTCTGTCTGTGGTCTCTGTCACTAGACCAAAATGAGATAAATAATACCAATGAACAAATCATCTATGAGGACCATGAGATGACTGACCCACAGTTACATCAGAGAGGACAATAAATATTACAATTGTCTTCTCATGAAGAAAATTCCCGATGTGGGTTCTACGTGGTGTATTTAGGTAACTGACAATCTGAACAACTGCCAGAAGGGGAGGACTGGACTGGACAAGTCCCTCACTCCTAAGCTCCCCCCAGAGAACTGCATTCCACTTCTACTGTTATGAAACAAATTTGCTGATTTAAACTTGGGGCTGCTGCTAATCATTTTTTCTTGCCTATAAGCAAAGGCTACAAATTTTGCTTTGTAAAAGATTGAGAGTCACAGGCAGCTTGAGTCTCATTACTTCAGCACACATGAGGTTAAGAGCCTTAAAGATGTCAGCCTGGTTCTGTAACAGGTGAAACCGTAGATTTGCTTGCTGAGTGCCTGCCAGTTGAGGGCCAGTGCTGGATCCTTTTCTACTCCACTTGACTTATCCACTGAAAGCAGTCATGAGATGTTAAAAAAAAAAAAAAAAAAAAAAAAAGACAGACAGAGAGAGCAAGAAAGAAGCAAAACCAAGTCCTGTTAGTGATAGTGAGTACAGAAGTGATAGCAACAGAGAGTGAGAGATACTTCTTTAAGGTATCACGTGTGGATGAATCTGCAAACCACACAGAGAAGGGAACGTTTTGCCAAAGCTGCTGAATTTGATGCTGTCCAAAACAGATTCTCTACTCTAAATACAGACAAAACAACACCAACCTGAACCACTCCAACATTAAAATTATAAGGCACAACCTCTGCCCCATCAAATTCCACACAAACTTAGGAGCACATGAATGGTGGAAGATCAGTGTTAGGATTTCAGTCTTTTCTGTGGGAGATTTATCTCCACTGACATGTGCAATGCCTTGAAAAACTCATGCAAAAATGTAAAGGGCTGCCTTCACAAGAACCATGTACAAGTGAAGGAAAATTCATAGAGAACAAGAACTAAGAAGACGAGGTCGGACGTGTTTGCCATCTGTTAACAGGTAAGCAGACAGGCTGGCACAAATAGCCGCTGCTATTTGTGGTTGCTTTCCTGTGTACCTCTCTCCCATCTCCCAGCCACTCAGACTGGGTCATGGGGGAAGGGGAAATCAGAGTGTTCCTGATTATAGGGAGAAATCAGAGAGGGTACAAAGTTTCACTTAGCTTTAGATTAGTCTAAATTAAATAGAATGGCCTGGTGAGGGGTCTCAGCCTGTTGGGCAACCTGATAGTGAAGCTAGAATCACAGTCTATCTATGTTCTAAATTGATGGCAATGAAAATAATACTCCCCAGACACAAAAGTACACTTGTTTTCAGATTAATGCATCCTGAATGTGAGCTTTTCATCTCCTTTCTGAATGAGTTAACGTGTGCTCGTTCACCTTGGCCAGAAAGTGAACTGCAGATTCATTATTTGGAAACGCATTTGTGCTGAAGTCCATCAGGTCAGAAGCTTGCGAAGATGAAAACAGCTTTCCACAGGCTCTCATTTTGGGTAAAGCCACCTGCCCTGGGTTGCTAAATGCATGCCCAGTGCACTCCTCCATCTGCATGCTGTATTTGAGATGTAATTGAAACAGCCAATACCTAGCTGTGCTCAGGCCTGTTCCAAGGATCTCTGGTGGCTCTCTGCAAAGATAGATGATGCATTCGAAAAACAATTCGTAGCACAACCTGAGGAGCTGTGAGTGCTGTCACCTCGCATGAGCACTGCAAGTTCCCTCTCAGAGAGAAGTGTCACTGCCATAGTGCCAGATCCTGCACTTGGATCAGTTAGTTCCTGCAAAGCACAGTCAATCAACGTGTGTAGTGGACAATGATTTTAGAGATGTTCTAGCTTCATTTTGTGCTTTCTAAGTTGCTATTAATACAGCATTAAATTATTCCTGGCCCAGTGCAGCAACAAACTGGTCAGTGGTTTCAGACATTGCCTTTTCAGTAGCGCAACACTGTATTTTTCTTACCTCTCTCTGGATGGAAGGCATAGTTGTAAAATACATCTGTCAAGATAAACTAGAAACTACTCGGCTTTCTGCAACCAGAGAAAAAATTAATCTAATTTACACACATTATGTTACACTTAACTTCAGTTCCACTTATTCTTTCGATAAAATAGAAAGCTGAAAGAAAAAAAGTCAAGTTGGATTGAAAGACAAAACAGCATTATCAGTTCATTCCAAAAGATACATTTTGATACTGTCAAAACATTTTCAGATGTTCTGGCTGGCAATGCCTGACTTGTAAAGTACTTCAGTTCTGACAGACGGTGTGTTCTTATGTCTCGGGCATGTTTTCATCTAAGTTCCTCCAGTCTGCACTCATTTCGTATTTCTTGTGAACAGCAGAATATTCAGACTTATGGGACTTATTTGTAATAAGTTCTTCACTGCTGTTGTAACTGTTTGCAAACAGCTCTCTTTAGTCTCTGCTGATAGAAACTTCCCAAGCACAAATGATGCCAATGCCGTTGAATCAGAAGCTCCATCCTTGGCTGAGTTCATTCATATATGTAGACAAAATCTGCTTTATCCAAGCAGTAGTTTGTTATCTCTCTGCTCTCTGTGTGCGTGACTGCATCTACATCCTGAAGAGCACTAATTCAATGTATTCAACACAAAAGTGAGGCACCAGGACTGCTTTTTGCAGAGTTCCTGACAAACTGCAGTGGGTTCATTGAATCCCACCTTCCTGAAATGATCCTCATCCTCACATGTTGACGCTGCAGGTGCTGTTCCTGGACACAGGATATTGCTGTGCACTCATAACCATCATGCTACTTTCATAATTGACTGTATTTAAAAAAATAAAAAAAAAAAGAAATAAATAAGTACAGATGAAAGCTCTTTATCTCAAAAACCTGACTTTGTAAAGTTGAAAATACTCTCAAGCTTGGAAAAAAACACATTACATGATTGTGGTTTTTTTTTTCCATTACACATACAGTGATAATAGGCACAGGACAGAGTGAAGAACTGAGAAAAACAGCCCTTTCTCAGTGATGGAATTTCCCCTCATAGAGTTGCATTGCTGTTCAGTCCAGGAACACCAGTATCAGGGTTTACATCAGTGAAAGCCCTGGATGGAAATAAGCACATTATGCTACAGGACAGGAATATAAAGTCATAATTCAAATTCCTTTACTGGAAAATCATAGAATATCATAACTCAAGATCACAAACTCTTCACAGATATATGAGCTGAGGATATTTTAAGAGGTTTCTGTGAACTATTAATCTGTAGTGGTCTGTTTAGCAGTCGCTCACATCATAGGGTACATGTCCTGGTAGTTGTCCTGGGAAACAGTCAGGGAGATTTTTATGCATTCATAAACAGAACGGATCCAAAATTAACTTAATAAGAGCAATTTATTCAAGGACTAAAATACTTCCTTAGAATGGAACGCTTGTAGCGTAGCAGCCATGTAGAACATCAGATGCCAAGGTTGCCTTGGCGCAACTCTCATTTGGCAGGTCAGTTTTGACTCTATCACATACAGGTAGCTGTACTCTTCTTCTGTTTCGTGTCAATAAGACCATCTGATCAGAGCGTATGGTCATATCCAAAACCAAAGAACCCACCCAAAAAAATTAAGATCAAATCAACAAGGCCAGCGTCACTTCAGAAGCATTTTATGTCATATCTAAGGAAGATGCGTGCAGGTATGTAAGGGTTTCCTTCTCTTCATAGGACTTTCTTTCCCTTTCCAACTTGTGTCCTTGTGAACCACCGTCATCTGAATGATCTTACCCAGTTAATTTTTTAAACTTCACTTTCACAATGCTTAAAAATAGAATTAAAATTACCAATAAAAAAGTTGAGGCATTCGAACTCACTGGAGCTTTAGAATGCTGGTTAAATTTTAAAATCTAACAAGTTAGACACAAATCACCACTCTACTTGTCAAGAATGTGTAAAAAATATTACAGTGTAGAAGCACCACAGAATTACACATCCATCCCTTTGAGTGAGAATATACCTTTCCCAATCTAATAGCTATTTGACTGAGCTAATATTGAAACGGTTAATAGCATTTAAACAAAAAATGTTCAAATTTCTTTAAAAGTAGTACTCTGATCATAAGATTTAAATTACCATATTCATTAGAGAAATCCCGTGTTGGGAGTGAAACTCTAACATTGTAGTGAACCAAATTGACACACAGAAATATATTTGCCTTTATAAGAAGATAGACGCTAATGCGGGATTTATTGGCACACTGAAATGTGCTGTGCAGGCTATTGTATTTTTCCCCAGAGCTTGCTGTCATTTAACTTTCTACTTTTTCCTATTAAAAAGACAATCAATATTTTGAAAGAACAAATTAAAACTTTGTTTCAGAACACGATGGACACAGGCAGGATGGCCACGGCCACGCGTCTTCATTTTCACTCTCAATATAAATGAAAACACGAATGTTTGTTCTTAAGCCTGCAGACTAAAGCATCTAATTGATCCCACTTGGGAGACAGGGGCTGAAGAAAGGGCCATTATGTTGTGATGAGATACGCAATTGCCTTGAACTTGCCAGGAGTTCAGGTGCGGGGATATCTGTACCTGAGCGATCGCAGGAATGCCGCTGTCTGCGCTCCCGCTCATGCATCTGCCTCGTGCAGCCCTTGTAGGCACAGGCTCCATTTCACCGGAATAACTTTGCTATTCATGAACAATGAGGTTCAAATTGAACTTTTCCTTAACACAACATTAACTCTCAAAGAGCTGGAAATTCAGTATTCTGTTCCCTAAGCTTAGATTCCAAATCAGTCACTGAGAACATTATATGAGCAGTAATCCCATTAAATATATCGTCTTGCAAATATCTAAATCCAGTTAATTAACTTGTATTGCAAAAGAACTCCAAGATATAGTTTTCAGTGAGGAAACTTACATTTTAGTTTTCTAATTATGTCAGGAGGAAGTTTCATATCTCTTTTTTATATAAAAATTGAAGTCAAATTACCTAAAAATATATAAGCACCAGTGTTATAGACATATGGAATTAAAAAATATAAATTATAAAAACAAGTTATTTATTAAGCTCCTATCTTGTAGAGAGATTATATACAATAGAGCACTCCTAAACGTGGAAAAAGAGGAACATTATCTGAAGAAAGCTGTAGGATATGTTCCACTTACTGACTAAACAGGAACAGACAACTGGGCAGATAACAAGTGCTGTCATTTGGTTGCTCAGGAAGAAGGCAGTATCAGAGTTTCTTCAGTTGGAAATCAGTTTATAAAGGTGAGCAGTCGTGAGAGGGAGGGACAGCCAGGGAAGGAGAAAAATTATCTTACAAATTTCTTTGCGGTCAAAAGCAATTTAAAAAAAATTGATTTAACAGAGATTTCCAGGAGATATGGACTATTTTCCCATTATTATATGAGCAGATAACAGAGGAATTATTCCACTCAAGATCTATCTAAACTACAAAGTTATATTTTCATGTGATTTCACATCACAAGCAAGTGAAAAACAAAGCCAGTCAAAGACCATCTCAGGGTGTTTTTCCTAAAGTACTCACCTGGGATTTCCCCTCCATGTCTGGAGGTGGCCGTGCACCAGGGCAGCTCTTTCATGCTTGAAGTCCCTTGGTGGGCAGTGAAGGGGAGGAGCAGAGCAGAGCCCACACACATCTTCTGGGTGTGTTATGGAGCAGGGATCAGGTAGGGATACGTGACTGCAAAATGGCCAGGTTTGCATGTAACTATTGGCTTTTTCAGAAGGAATAAATAGTAGTTGGTTAGGTAAAATACTTAAAAAGTCTTGAAAATTGACACCGCTCCAAGAAAAAAGCTGATTCTAAATGTCTTTCAGCGAACAGTTTTTGATACTATGCAAAAATGAGTAATATGGCCTGAGCACTTCGTCTTTCAGAATGGTATAGAGGGGCACATTGAATAGTAAAGTTTAGCTGAAAACAGAGGTCCCTGCCAGGATTTGATGAATAGTCCCACTTTTAGGGTTGAAATGGTCACATGAGATGAACTAGGAACAGGATGGCGTTGGTGGAGAGAAGCAGAGGTCCTCTTGGGTCTGCAGGCTGATTTCTGAAAATGCAGTGACAAATCTATGCACTTACATTGCTAATGGGAAATGTTCTTTGTCATCACCAGTCTAGAGTCTTTCTCGTGTCGTGTGAAAAGTTCTTTTTTCTTTTGTAGGTGCCAGACAGCTTTGTAAGGTCACTTAAATGAGTACACCTCTACAGACTGTGGTTTTGGGCAGGATTCCTACCTAGGAACAACCTACTAGGCTGTTAGTTTTCAAAGTGCCAGTAATGTCAAAGGTTAAAAATGGGACACAAGCAGTAAATCCTACTGTCTTTAAAAAAAATGACCACCACAGAAAATACATCTGTCCATTAAATTACACAAGTGTATTTTAGAAACAAATCAGCCACAGTGTGTGGTTTGGTGTTTTATTAATTGAATTCTGCCCATATTAACAAGCGCTACTAGTTTTTTTTCTTCAAATTATGCCAATTATGATTGCTCTTTTGAAAATGACTATTCATGTTTTAGATTGGGTTGTCTGAACATGAAACAAAAGCAGTATGGAGTAAAACTGAAAAGAATTTTGAATTATTTCCCTCCAGTTTATCAGTCTTTCAGGTCACAGTCCACTTGCCAATTACCCAAATGGTGCTCAGTCTCAAAGAGCTAATAACTATTTAGTCATCAAAGAGGAGCTTCTGGAATTCACAAAATCTTCATTGCTGCATCCCCACTTTGTACAGCATGGATTGTGCTACTGCAGTGGCACAGCTCAGTGTCACAACTTGCTGAGTTTCACAAAAATAACCACTCCTTCAGAACTAAGGGATATATTAATAATGTTACTGCTGCCTCCTCCCCCTTAAAAAATTATCTATTGCCCTTTGTCCTTTCGCACTAAACATATTTGGCTGTTGTGGTATCTGTTACTCTGACCCACCTGCCTTGTCCAATTTCATCCAGTGGAAGACACTCATTTCATCCCATCTGACACAGGCACAATGGAGTGCAAGAAATCCCCTTCCTCTAGGCATCTCTTATAGTAGGCTTCTAATCTGGGATGTCCTATGTGCACCTAAGCCTGGAGTAGTTCCTGCCTGGGAACACCCTACTGGGTTGGGTGGTCCTGGAGCAAGCTGCAGCCTATTTAGCACTCTGTAAATCCAAAAAAGGTTCTATTCCTCCATTCCTGAAATGCTGAAGATGATGTCATTTTGTTCCAGAATGGCAGAATTGGGTTACGGTTTAACTGTCTGGCTCCTGAAGAGCAAACCAGGAGCTAAACTCAGTCCAGAGCAACATGAACAGTGTCAGCACTGTGCAAAGCCAGGAAATGGTGTTCCTTTCCAGGTCAGACATAGGCAAGATCAACGTGGACCTGAAAGACAAATTCTAGAAGCACTGTAGAAGGTCTTATCATAGCATTTAATAGCATACCATTTTTTACATATTCGGTGGTATCTGCATGCATGATTGTGGTTTTGGAACCATTGTGGAGCCAGAATTTGAATGGATAAATCCAGGCCACATAAACAAAGAGAAAAGCCTAGAAGACATGTTATAGCATCATCAACAGTTTGAAAATTATACAAAAATTGAAGAATTTTTCACTTCACAGACTGAACAACTGCTTAAGGAGTTGAATGTGACTTTGAACAATGTTGTCTGCAGCCCTACGTGTTACCTGCTCTTGGCTACTCCTTAATGGTTTGGGCAACATTTTTGTGCCAGAAACTTCACCTCCTGTCTTCCAGTCAGGTAAAAATTAGATAAACCGAAGTACATTATCTTTCCCTTTTTGCTGCCTTGAGAAACACGTGTCGTCATTTCTTCATCTTTGACCTCTGGCAAGAAAGCAGAAGGGACAGGTAAATTACTCCTCGGTATTCTTTACTACTGCTAACTTTTCCAGAACCTTCAAAAATACTATGACTTAACTTTAAAATAAATGACATTCTTTCAGCTTGCCAGGATATTCAACACAATTTCCAGGGGAAGGGTTAATGCCTACATTTTACCCATTATGGATCAAGATGTTGGAAAGCTTCATGCACCATAGGAACCTGCAGTAGTACCCTAATGATGTTATAATTAGAAGTATCATCATGGTAATGATTCTTCTCATCTGGCAAAAGGCTTTTACAGAAGACACCTTACTTATTTCACCTGCCCATGCTCTTATCCCTGCAATGCTCCACTTCTGGATCAGTATCAAAAGTTAATACCAGGTGTTCGACAAGGCCTCAGACTTTATGCTTATCAAACTAATTAAAGGGAAACACACCCAAAGCATAGTGAATTATTTAACTTTTTAAAAATGATGCCCATTCATCTTGTTTAAAGCTTTACCTGGCTCAGTGGGTCTGAGTAATGAAAGGGACAAAGGGGCTCTTGTCAGTTCAGCCTACAGTCACTTGGTTCAGGGTCAGTAGGCTGAGCGAGAAGACTCCATGTCTATATTTAGTCTCTCTCTACTTTAAAAATCCAAGGGATTGCAACCTTACTGATTTTATCAGCATGCTGTACTTAGGAAGAAAAGACAAGAAATGTCTTGATCTCAAACTTCATTCAAATTCTTTTGGTTTGTTTAAGTTACACAGCACAGAGAAGGTCTCCCATGGTGGTTCTGGACATGAATAGGCAGAAATTTATGTTAACACCAGAGCTGAGTTAATATTTTGCAAGTGGGGTATGTACTTCAAGTAAGCTTAAAATATAAAATCCTATAAATTACTACTGGGAAAAAATGCATAGTAAGCTTCACAGTAAAATATACATTTACATATATTCTAAAATGACAAAAAAAAAAGTGGGGGTGGAAATATAGCACTTATTAAATACCAATGAGCTTATAAAATCATCATCAATGTCCTGATTCTGCAAACTTTTTTGCATATAAGTATGTCACAATTGCTCTCATTGTGCCCTAGCTGGATTTCAGCTTTCTATGTTCCAATTTTGCCATAAATACGAAACAAATAAAAAACCCCCACAGACATGCAATTACAGAAGGTGCAACCAACCAGATTATTACTCAAAGCCAGGGCAACCGATGGTTCCCCTTTGATTCAACAAGAGGATGTGACCACCACCAGACTCACTGACCTCAGATCACTTCTCCATGCCCCTGCCTGCCTGCAAGACACTGACAGCTGTTGCCTCCTTGTGACATAGGCAGCGAGCAGGAAAGCACCCCGTGTGGATTATTAACTGCCCTCTAATGAGTAATACAGTTAACATTTGGCAGTGTCATTAACATTATTTATGCAATATATTAATAAGTATGCATTAAGTATGCATTGTACAACTATTATACAACTATTTGCAGTGGTGATACTGCTTATTCTTTACACCTTCCCAAGTGGCTCTGTAGTACAATCAATGGACTGAGCATCTAGGAGAGATATGTGTCACAGTACCTTGATTTGAAGACAGTCCTCGAGGTCCTTTAGCCATTGATCATTGCACCACGGCAGAGTCCATCACCAGCATAACATGGCGACACACCACTGTCCAGTGACAACCTCTGCTGAAGGAGCTGGGAAGAGCTTCCATAGCTCCCTCAAATGCCAGTCCTCCTCTAGGGCAATCAACACAACCCTGTTGCTAATTCAGCTGGGCAAAAACAGGAGAGGTGGTATCTTTAGAGCCTTGGTCCTGCATTTTGCCTATGATATGCTCTCTTCCTGTAGCAGAAAAAGGAGGAGTTGTGTTGGCCGTGTCATGGGGCATGCTCTGGACTCGTGTTTTATCCACCATCATCAGCATGGGCTGCAACTTCTCCCATAGGGCTGTGGGAGCCCTGCCTCATCCAACAGTCACTTCATTCCTGCAAATCAAGCTTTGTTGGCATCACCATTTTATTCATCTATCCTATCACCTAGGAAATGCATTTTGATAGAGAACAATCTGTTATTACACAAGTATTTCCACTAAGGAAAGATATCCAGGATTCAACTTTGTATTTAAAATGCAAGATTCAAAGAAGCTTTTATTGCCAGACTTTCACTTCTCAATAATTATGTCTTAATTGTTCTTCAAGTCTGCATTATAATTTGTCATATATTCAAGGGATTAGGATAGAGAAAAATCCATCTTCCTTTTGCTTAGTAAGTCAAGAACTTTTATTTCTAATGCTGCTTTTTAAATGCAGCTGTGTGGCAGTGTTTTTAGATTTTTAAATAGGTAAATACTACTGGGGGATGCGTGAAAGGAAAGAATAAGATTAAAGAGTGATGAGATCACTGGGGGGAAGAAAAGTGTCATAGCAAGCTCCACACAGCAAAGTTAGCTAGCAAATATAGTCAGGTAAGGAATAAAAACGAGATCAGGCACTGAACTCAATTTTCATTGTATTAAATTTGAAACACCACATCTCTTCGTTCCCATGAGAGAAGTTTATACAATCTCTAAGTTCCTTCACACTGTACTTCTGTAAGAGCCATTTGCAGACATGCTCCCTATGGTTCACAAGGCCTGAATACGAGGCAAATTCTTCCAGCATGCCATCAGTCACAGTGCACTCACCCAGTGAGGGTCTGAACGTTTCCTGCAGCAGCTTCGGAGATGACGACTGATATTTGCAACCCCTGTGAGAAGCCTTGTTTACAAATGAGAAATTCTGCTGCCTGATATTCTGGGCAGCACTAAGTGTTAGATCTTCTTTCTCAACATCATTACTCATTTGCAGGTGTTAGGTATTTCATTATTTAAGAGTAGGGAGAAAAAGCAGACAATAAGTATTCATAAAACGTTAGACGTTCTCCAAAGGGCTGTTTGAGTTAATACAGCCCATAAAGCTCTCACTTTTATTGGGCTTGAAAATGATAGTTATTCAAAGGAAATTATGTCACTACTTAAAATATTTTACCAGAAGAAACTGCTTAGCACCAAAATCTTCAACCACTAAGAAAGAAACTGCAGTTTCCACTACATTACAGCCTACTGACAGAAAAATAATCTCCCCATCCTGGGTCAAGAATACGAATGCTATGTTTGGCTGGGACCTGATGGCAGTGGTGCACCCTGCTTGGCAATTATCCACGCTGTTAACTCTCCAAAATCTTGTCTTTAGCCACTGTCACCTGAACATGAATTGATACAGGGTCAGCTGAAGACTGAAGCCATTGAAATCCTTCCTGCTCCTGCTACAGTGAGGACATAAAAACAGTATCAAAATAGCTGGGTTTGGTTGTAGAATGGGTTCCAGCTCCTGCTAGACTGTTGGGTCTGTGACAAATACTCGCATAGCTCATTTGTTTGAAGTCTGCAGATCAAAGTCAATGCACAAAGCATGCTGTTGCTTATACCTTTGTGAAGCTCCCAAGACACTGAAAACAGCCTAACAGCCAATGCAAGAGGAAGAGTAACTCTCCAAGACAGCTGAAAACAATGGATGTATTTTAGGATTTCACAGTGACACAAATGCCACATATTTTATCTGCATGGTTTTACAGTACTATTAAGAGCTGTTCACCTCCAGGTGAAAGATCCTTGCTATTAGTATACATATATTTTAAAATAGGATGAACAAATAAAAAGAACCAAAGCATCCCATTTCTGGCTGTGTTTCTAACCTCCTAGAATAGGGTCAGAAGTAAACCATGCTGCACAGAACATATTAGCTAATTAAAAGGGGTGAAAAATATTATTTGCACTGCGTAGTTTGTCTTTTCTAGGAGGATGAATGGGGGCAATCCAACAGAATTTCTTTATCTGTTATTACAAAATGCTTCTGAACTAGCAAATAAGCTCTACAGCAGAGAATATTTTTGGCATGTTTGCTCAAGTACGCGGTCACAATTGCTGGTGTCCAACTGGTAGTGATACAGCTGCCAGTTTACCTTTGTGACTTTTGCTGGATCCATCAACACAGCCATTCTGGAGGTCCCAGATGTTTGGCCTAACAGCTCCCAAGCCTCGTGTGCTGCAAGCCCTCCCCCCTCAGAAAGCCTGTGCTTGTTCCTGTAAAGACAAAGTAGGTATTTCTTTCAATAACATTCACTTGCCATTAGAAAAATATCCTAATTATGAATTCAAAAGTGACAGATTGTGAGATTCAGTTTGCAAAGATGATGTCACTGGTGGGGAATTGGTGGGTAACCTGCAATTACCTCTTTGAATAAAGACATCAGTGTTGTATCTTGAGAAATAATGGCTAATGATATGTCTTCCAAAAGGAAATAGCGTTATTAATTACCTTACTGTGAACACACCACTTATTGACAGCTTTGAAGGCCATTCATCCAATTAAGTATAATGACTAAAAGCTTCATTTGGCCTTCGTGGTTATACAGATGGGCTAAGAACAGAGAGCAAGATCCTGATTTCATTTATAACCTTCATAAATATTCAGAGAAAGTCACAAACACCCACGGAGCTACCCCAGTTTCTATTGCTGTGATTAGAGTCAGACTGTGGCAGGTAATGATGGTATAGAAAGTGCTGTAAACTGATACCTCTAATACCTTGAAGACTTATTGTTGTGCAATAATACAATCTGTCATCTCTTCTGATTGTTACTAAGCACTTTGCTTCCAAGCACTTTCCTATCAATGTGTAGGGGGAGTTTTTGTTCCCAAACTATCGTCCAGTCCTCCTTGCATTTCAGAGACAGATGATTTAGTTGCAAACACAGCCCTGAGTTACTTCTAGCTTAAATAAAAATAAAGATAAGGAAAAACAAAGCAATCTTTGGGAATACTGCAGTTTTAACAAGTGTTTTTTCCCTCTCAGACAAATCAAACAATCATTCTAAAAATCATCCATTCATATTACACTTCACCCCAGTTTCAAGGATCTGCTTCTGATTTTATTCAAACACTAATGTAAGTGGAATAGCGCAAAGAGCTTCTTTGGATTTTTTTTCTTGCAAGGAAGAAAAGAGAAAAAACATCCTCAGACATAAAGGATCATTTCTATGAACCTATTTAGGCATCTCTACAGTCCTCATTAACATGCTATTTTGCTGATTAATTATTTTAATGGCTGGCAAGGCAAATCTTAGTGCACAGCACAGCTAACATGCCTCTAAGATAGCAGTGCAGATATAGATGCCGCTTTTGCCATCACTGCCTTTTATCTTTAAAAAGCAACAGGTTGCTAATGACGTGGTTATCTTTTCCACATTTTGGAACATCAAAAATGCTGACAGACTGAGGTGGCAACAGTTTGTAAGCACTCAGGTAGAACTTCAAAGGCTTCACTAACAATTTAGTACACACCAGCAGGAGCAACAGTTTTAGATCTACCTGTAGCACCAACCTAATCACTCCGAAATCTGATGCTGATGCTCATATGACATCCCAGAAATGCTTTTTTGTTCAAAGGAAAGCAACAAGACAGCCGAATGGCAAAGCAACTGCAAGTACCCTGTTTCTACATAGAACTGAAAAGCCACAGGGCTCACAACCTTGTAACAGCTGACACTGGAGAATAACCCAATGTTGCCAACAGGTCTTGAGAGAATGCAGAATTATATGTAAATATATCAAGTAAATGTTTTTAAGTGATAGGTCTTCACCTGTGCAAACACATTGCAACAGCAGTGTTTATCAAAAGGGCGCCTGATGCAGGGAAGTCAGATCTGTTGTTGATGCAGAGGCATTCAGTCTGCATTGCAATGAGTGCAGCATGTACAATAAGAAACCACCTCCTTCATGGCAATGACTGTCAACAGGCCAGAAATGACTGCTTTATTGGTGAGCCTCACGTATGAGTATACTGGACAGTGGAAATACATAATTCAGACTGAGGAAAGTCATTTTTCCCAGGACAAGGTGATTTTTTGAACTTGAGCTTGCTTCCTACAAGATGGACAGAGATCCCATGGCTTTTTCTGGCTGCTCCTCAGAATTTACTTCTGGGCTCCACTTTTCCCAAGGTGGGGCAGCCATTCCTGCTAGCAGGAAAGTGGTCAATGTGCTGATAAAATACAAATGGAGCAGATGGCTCTGAAGTGAGACCCTGAATTGGTTCAGAATTACACAGCATGTGCTTCAGAGCAACACAGTGCCAAGGCTGATCCTAAGCAAGGCCTCAAGCACCTGGTCAGCACGGGTGGAGAACCAGGCTCATCTGTAGAGCCAAAATTCATCTTTTTGTTGTATTTTCTTGGGGTTACAGTTGATTGAGAGATGAAAAACTCACCATGACAGGTCCCCAAGGCAAACATGTGAATCCCTGGAAGCTGTGGATGCTCCATCCCTCAAGTGCTCATGGCCAAGTTGGATGGGGCTTTTGGCAGCTTGGTCTGGTTGGAGGAGGTCCTGCCCATGGTAGGGGGTTGGGTCTTGGTGGGCGTTAAGGTATGGCTTCCAACCCAAGCCATTCTCTGATTCTGTGAGTTACTCCACTATCCTCAGCTTTTCTCATTCAAGAAATTTGGCAAAGTTCATACCAGAACTGCCATGAGCTGACAGATACAGATCCCACGCATCTTGGCAAAAAAAAAAAAAAGAGAGAGGAAAAGGGAATTTGCTTCGTAACAAGTGAAAATGTCTTCTGATTTTGCACTTGATTGTCAGTCAGTAACTGCACATAAGGAAAAAGGTTCAAAAATGTGTAAAACCAGTAAGAGAGCTACTCCAGAGACAGAAGATTCAGGAAGAAAGTTCAAGCCAAGGCCATACAACACAAACAAAAACAATTCCTGTTCTCAGAAAGTAAACAACAACAAAAAAATTAATTAAAGCATTTAATTATGTCAGCTATCATAATAAACAAAAATACCTATAAAGATCTGATTTCTCTACAGCATCCTAATTCAGGACCTAATTTACTAAACATTATCTTGAACAGCAAAAACAGCAGCCCTGATTGATTTCAAGTGACCTTTTCTAATCTAAGGATAATTGTGAATACAAGCATTTTCAAGAGTGTAAAATAAAGTTTGTGGACACAGGGTAAAATTCAGAGCGTTTCCCACAGTACAAAAAAAAAAAAAAAAAAAGAGTATAATAACATTTTACCTTCCACAGACCAGAGTGTTAAGGCAAGATTTATGTAGACTTCCAGTTCCTTAAACCAAGTCACACACCATCAAAATGCCTCTGTTGCAGGAAAGGACGAATACTGGAAGTTAACAGAAAATATCACAAATATCAATGTACATGAAAAATAATCAATGATAACACTGAACCTACCATAGAGAAATTACTCAACCCAGCACCTAAGTGCAAAAGCTTCTATCATAAAGAAAGTTAGAAGCTAAGCACAGGAGGAAGAATCACATTTCATGATATAACACAGCATGTTACATACCCACGGTGCAAAGATCTGCCCCACTTTCTGTTGTACTTTCCTTATGGACCACAGAAACACTTAGTGTCCTGTTAACCCTGGGTACCATTAAGTAATTTGGGGCTGGCAATATTTTAGAAAGGATAATGCAATACTTGTGCGTCTGTAATTTACACCAGTTGCCAGGATATTTATCATTCATGACAAGTATTAAAGCAGAATTCAAATAAGAGCATATAAACTGTAGCTCAATAAATTATGTCTACTGTCTCATTAAGACAGAAATGAAAATTAAAGAAGAAATACATTTTTTTTTTTTAAGAGGACATTCTGTTTAATATTCTTCCCATTAATGTTCTCGCCATAAGAAAATCTGCCACTGGAGTCAATGAGAGATTATCTTGAGCAGGGCCTCAGCACATTAAAAGATAAATCATATATAGCCGATGCAAGTCATGGGGGAGGGGGAGATGTAATGGTTTTCTCCTTCCTTTAGTATAGGCCACAGAAAATGAGGTGCAGAACCAGGTGAGAGACAAAAGCTATGCTCCATTACCCAAACAAAAACAGGAAAAATTTTTGTGTGTGTATGTAAAGAAAAAATTAACTATATATAAAGGCGTTATAAGGCTATATGTTATTTCAGCCCAGTCAAACATAACACCATCTTAAATATCACAGTACTGTCCTCAGACCCATTTGCATTATGAATTATCTGCAGTTGTTGCAAAAACATATCCGCTGAATCTAAGAAAACACTGTAATTGTGCACAAAATGTATAATGCCAATCAAATATTTCTAAAGAGAATCTAGAGAAACAGAAGTGGTGTCATTTACATGCAACAGTGAGCATATAGGTTACTTGATTACCAAAGCTTCCATTCCAGAACTGGCTGGTACTCATGGGACTGCCATTTACAAGCCTCATTCAGAGATGTATCAACAGTTAGAGCCGATTAGGTACGAGAGAACGTTGTAGAACATTCACAGTTCATATAACCTGGTATAACAACTGCCAAACTCGATACTACCTTGCTTTCAGAAGAACAATTCACCCCTTTATACATCAAACAGCAATTTTCTTAACTGCAGCAATTTTGCATGTGATGATAAATTCTGGTGGAAATTAGCCCAATAGTTTCTCACAAAAAGTAATGCTCAGAAACTGCCTAAGCTTATTGGTGCATCTTTTTCAAAATTAGTGTATGATTTAAATATCTAAATAAACCAATATTTCTTTGGAAAAAACGAATCTCTTGGTACTTGCACTCCTCTGCTTGGATTAGACTCACTGCAGTGTGCAGGATTTACCATGACTACTTATAACCACAGGTTGAAAAACTGACAGGCACGGTATTTTTCCCAAGTGAAGAACCCTGTAGGACTCAAGAAAGACATATATTGGCAACCAAATTTAGAAAGAAAATGTACACACGTGTAAAGAAAGGTCATTGTTAGCTTAAGTGAAACAGATCTAGTCCATATTAATCTATACTGACTTGATGAAAATCCATGACTTCACTGAATTTTGGATTGACTCCTAACAATTGCAGATCCCAGCCAAATATAACAAACTCTCACTATGGTGATTTTCAGATTGGCCCATTTGGGATAATATGCTTTATAAAAACGTAGGCTGTAAAACTCATGAGTTCTTTCTAGCTTAAATAGCTCCAAGGAACTAGATCAACTGCAATTTGAACTCTGGTTTACATAAGCTTTAATGATATTTTGAAGTATCATAATAAATCCTCAATTTTTTAATTATTGTACATTAAGTACCATAAGTCTCCCTGAGAAAAAAAAAATGTTAAGTCCAGAAAAACCAAATATTGAAGTCTATTGCAAAAGGAGATTTGTTCTTCCCTTTTTGTTTTGCTTTCCCTGTGCGAAAATATTGTGTCTTTTTGAACCATGAGTTTTGCTTCAGTTCAGTGACTTGGGATTTTAAACATAAGTTACAAGTTATAGCCTAAGCCTGTATCAGTTTACTTTATGGGAGTTCAGAGCGGTCAAATAATGATAGATTCACGATAATATGTAAGGATTAAAAATATTTAATGACCACTGATACTGTGCCCAAATTCTGCTCTTTTAAACCAAGACAAAATACTTTTTACTTATTTTCATTCAATATTATGAAAACCAAGATTTTGCTTGTATGAAAATCAGAGCACAGTTCATGCCCTTCTCAAGCTTGGTTTACATCTTTCCCATCCAGCTTTTGTTGTGCTCAGTCTTTTGGTTTCAGCTTCAGCAAGATTTGGACTGGACTCATCAACTAGGGAAGATGGGAACTTCCCTAGTTTTAGCTTAGTATTAGACTTCTTACCTGAATACCTCCTGTTTTGTTTTCCATTTGCCCAAAGTAAATTCATGTGGTTAATGGAAGCTATTGAAAATGACAGAGTTTAAAAAAATAACTATTTTTTAATACTTATTTTATATACTACGTATTGTTAGTTCTAATCTTACATTGACCCATTTGGTTGTTTAAAATCTAGAAATATTCAAGCCAGTACAAGCTTTCTCTAAATTTTCAAGAACATCAGCTTACTGAGTTAAAAGTCCAGGCTAAACCTCTGCATTAACCAGTCTCAAGCTGGGTTTTGACAACACTGTCCCTTTTTTACCTTGCAAAACAGTATTTCATTTGCACCGGTTCATTCCACTGGTTCTGACTCATAATTTGTTCAGCTGAAGCTGAAAAACAAACAAAAATTGGAGGAAGTGTTTTCTTCTTGCCCATGCATAACAATACAGTGTAAGAAGAGATCTATCATCTCTAAAATTATGAAGGATAAGGATGAATATAAGTAAATTGATTCTACTTTTTAATTAAATGCAGTATTTCTTTCATTAAATAATTGAATTTGGATGTATTTATATTGTTTTTGTATATATCTAACCTACTTAGGGTTATGTATTTCAGTAGCATCAACAAGATTAATTTCTATATTTTTTATCCTTTTTACAAGCTGGCACTTTCTAACTCAATCCTTGCAGAATATATAATCATACAATAATATAACAACACTCAAAAAATGTTTATGGTTGGTCTTGTTTCTCCAGTAGTAATTCTGCTGCAAATAAAGCTTAAATACTTTGGTTTTATCAGAATGAAAGTGTAAATTTTAATGTTATCTATCATATTCTGTATTCATTGGAGGAAAAGATTTCTTGTGTATTCCTAGATATAATATTCACATTTACTGTCAGCATCGAGGCAGTACTTACCTCTGTCCACATCTCTGAGTAGTTTTGGAATGTCAGTTTGAATTCACTGTCAACAAACCATTCAGGTGACCAGAAAGCCTATACCTATTATAGTATCTATATGCCTAATGTAGTCCTGTTAAAATGGGTGAGACAGCATACAAGAATAAAAGATTGCAAGTTCTCTTTGTTTTCATTTTACATTTTTTCATCTCAAAAGGCACTATGCAGTTCAGTTCAATTCTGCACCTTGAGATGCAAAACACGAGGGTTGTTTATATTCCTATCAAGAAAATACTTAATTGCATTAACGCATTTCCTGGAAAGATGGTGTTGCCCAAAGACAGGGGAATGATCCAACCTGAGGTCCCTTCCAACACGAATTACTCTGTGATTCTAAGAGAAAAGTATCCCTGTAGCTCTTGGTGAAGTGTCCCAAATATTTTGAAAATTATTTGTCTGGAAATTACTTTCCTGTTACTGTTTTGGTCATGAGGAAATAATTTGGTCTCCTTTACTAGAGACTTGCTAATGGCTTTATTGCACAGACTGTTTCTTCCACTTTTTACATGAAGAAAGATATTTAAATTCAACTTTTTCTCCTCTTTAAGGCTGCGCCACCATCTTTTCAGCAGTAATTTTCTTTATTTAAAACACAGAAACACCTGAAAGTAAAAGCATGTTGAAGGCAAGCAGTGCAATCTGGAGTCAAACACGCCTCACCTGACCCAACATGGGCACTGACCACCAAGAAGCAGGGCAGAATGCTTTCCAAATGGGAGATGCTACTGACAGGAAGGAGATCTTGCAGCAGGAGTCTACCTGCAAGCAGTGGGAAGCAGAGCAGACATCTTGGAGGCTAAACAACATCAAAAGATGAGAGCTCATCCTGGAGAGTGATAGAATTTAAGGTTTGGCATTCAATTCCTTCATCAGCGATTCAATGAAACTGGAATGATATTTACAAATAGAAATACAGACAGTCATGTTAGGTTGTTCGAGAGTTAGTTCGACAGTGAAATCTCTTGTACTCTGCTAATTACACAAAGAAAAGGTGCAAATTCAGCATACAAGTATCTTAGTCCTACCTGTAGGAAGCATCACTCTTTTAAAACCATTTGAACAACTGCTGCTAATTTGTCAGTTTTTTAATGGAAATTCTGGGCCGTTTGAAAGGAAAATGTTTTGCAAAAACCAACATATGTTCTTTTCCTCATAGTACAGGAATTTATTTACTGGGACCTAACATTTTGTTCACATGGTGAAATTCCTGTTTAATTACGGAAATGTTAAAGCTTCCTCACTACAAGAGTTTTGAGTCATTTATTAGAAAAGATTGAAGTTTCTAAGAGGATCCAGCCACAATTTGCCCCAAGCACTGTAGAAATTCTTTATCAACTGCTGATGACTTTCTGTGCCTTTGTGACTGAAGAAAATACTCAGTAGTTTTGTTTATCAATTCAAAAACTTGTTTGAACATATTCTAGATTTCTATGTTTCTCTTTTTATGGAACAAAACATCAATTTCTCTTATTTAGAAAGCTTTAATATAAGTGATGAGAGTTATGAAACTGTAAACCTCAGATTCACTCAGAAGTTGAGAACTGACATTGGCAGTAAGTTCTGATGTGCTCTAACAAGGAGGACTACAAAATATCTGCACAGTGCTTTGGCTCAGGGATAAAGGCATTAGCAGCATAGCATGGCATCTTTTTCCTTCACTCAGTATAGAGAAGTAAAGTAAGTTTTTGGCAAATTTATTATCCTGATTTCCTCACAAATCATCCAAGTAAACAAAATCTGACCTCAAAGGCTCTAGTGTTTCTGGGAACTATTGTTTGGTGTCATCTTATGCTTTCTAGTACTTTTCAATTATCTGAAGGAAAAGATAAAGGAAAAAAAAAACAACAAAAAAACTTGATTGTGAGGGAATTTGGTTAAATACCAAAACAAAATCAGTAAAATCTGCTCTGCTTTAGTGGGTCAATTATTGTTCCTCAATGGAATTTTTTTTTTCTAGATTCAGAGTATTGCCTAAGTGTTCCACCTCTGAAATGAATACAGTGCTGCAAGGTGTCACATCCCTCTAAAACCCCGTGTTGAGTCTGCTGCCTTCACCAGTTTGATACATTCATGGAAGAAGGGTTTGCCTTTTGGGTTACTGATCTAAGAATGAGCACTTCCGCCAGCACTGCATCCTCCTCTGTACAGACTAAGGGAGAAATCACAGACATTTCAGGATGGTTCTTTTCATTTTTGTATTTCTACTTGCACAACCTCACAGAGCCTAATGGAGACATGAGGCTGTAACTCAACACGTGATTTCACGTAATTGGACCCATCTTAGGTTGCAGTCTTCTAGTATTGCCAGCCCTGGAGTCCGACCTCGTCTTGAATTTTTAAAAGTTTACTTTGCTAAAATGTCTCTTTCTCAACTTCAGTGATATATTCAAAACGATGCCAGTGCAGCTAGTAACAACAAAGTGGGCAAACAACAGAGTGCTAGTCAAACCTTTTCACACTCCGATGCCATGCTAAACATAAGGGGATTTAGGAACAGCGTGTGATTTAAATGTGCTTTGACATAGGAGATGATACTAGAAAAGATAAATGTTTTAAATCATATTCTACTTAAGATAAGTGTGGCACACCAAGTAGCTACTTGACTCTTGAATTTAAAAGCACAGTTATCAAGACACATCCTTAAATATACACGAGTGTATCTGGAAAAAATGTTCAGTAAGCTATGATATTAGTAAAGAAAATAGAATGGCATATTGCACAAGCACATTCTTCAGTTCTACAGCTTGCAAAAGTGCACGTTCTATATGGTTTGAAGCCAAACTCAAAAGTACAGGTGCACCAGCACCTGTGAGTACCCCAATGGCTGAAGAGAAAACTTATTCAGAACCAATGCTGTGCAAACCAATGTATCCAGCTGCTTACCTGTGTGCCACAGGAGGGAGGTTGCAGGAAGATGACTGATGCTGCAGCTGTCTCTCAAAGATCTCAGGTTGCAAACACATTTTTGATGTAGCTTTACCATTAGAAAAACAAAAATATTTCCTTCCTATAGAAGAGGATTTATACTCAGCCCTAAATTTTCAAAGTAGCTATTAGCTTTGTTGACAAAGGAAAACAGGTGTTGTAAGGGTCTGGTGCACTGGATATAAGATAGGCATTAAAACCAGTGCAAAATGGGAATAACTCTTGCTATAAGAATTTAGAGGTCTTTTAAACCTAGCTCTTAGTCTGACCTATTGTAATTGCAAAGTCTGGCATTAATATCAAAGTTCAGGGGAAAAAAAGAAAAAAAAATGGTCGTTGAGAATTCTATAACTTACCTCTTAGTAATGGCCTATAGACAAAACAAAAGCCCACATCACAAGTGGTCTGGAAACCAGAGATTTGGGGCTGTTGGCAGATACCCTGCCATCTTTCCTCACAGGCAGCAACAGATAGTGAAAACTTCAGGGCTGCATCGAAAATAAAGAGATTTTGTGCTGGAGGGAAGCAGGGGGTTCAGTTTTCCAATGGTCTAAATAATTAATGCCTGGCAGTTGAGAGATGGCCAGCTTGCTCCAAGGTTTTCAGAATGACTCAGCTCCCCTGGTACCACTCCTAGGTTAGTGATGGGAAAAAAAGGTCAAATCCTGGAAATTTTATCAGTGATGCTCTTACCCCTCAGTCTTGAAAAGCATCACTTTTGCATTTGGAGTTGCAGAGAGTATTTCAGCTGGGCAGCAGTGTGCTCCTATCTCTCCCCAGCTACATTATAGGGTGAAGAAAATGGGGAAGTATTTCCCAGGACATCAAGACGTATTGCAACAAGTGCTCCTGCCTGATGATTACCATTTCACAAAAAAAAGTTTCTGATGTAGAAAGAACTTTATCAGCCTAATGTGTTCAATCCTCACCATCTATTTTCCAAGCGAGATTCTGTTCCCGTCTGCAGTTATGCTGTATACTAGTATTTGATCAATCTAAAAACTGTCCTACTTCCTCTCCCTCTAAAATTAGCATTTCACTTCGTTACCTAAATGCATAACTCCCAGTTGCTAAAGATCACCATAGCTGAATGGGTTCCTCCTACTTCAGAGTATCTGAACACTGTAAAGTCCTGGAATTTAATAAGATGCTGTGTTTGTGAGAGGGGCTTTGGTTGTGTTTTTCACAGAAATATTATTTCCACTAGCACTAGCTTTTATTTATGATTACACATATTCAAAGCACAGCTATCTACTCTGCTACATCAGTTATATTTTGTATACGCTTCTCAGAAGGATGCAGGGAAAAGAATGTACACATTTTTAACCTTTTCATCTCCAAATCTTGCCACATTTCGGACAAATTAATGTCTCAAATGACATAATAAGAACTACAAGTTCAATGCTCTTTAGCTAAGACACTTAACAATTTGTGCATACTAAGCTCAAGCAGGAAATGCACAGTTTCGAGCACTTGCAGATGGAAAGTATCCTGCCTATCTCATCCTGATGGATACGTATTTGGAAATCCATCCTTTTATTTTCTTCCCTTCCCTTCAGACCGAGTGACAACATAGTTCCAAACCCTCACCCGTACCCATGAACTCTGTTCCCACCTTGACATTCCATCACCATGTTTGCTCTGTTCAGGCTTGTAGATATCCAACCAAAGCTCAAGATAGTTTTCAAACGAGCCTTTAAAAACTTGCTCTGATCCCAGTTTTGGCAGTCAGCTCTTGTCACATACTTCATTACTTTGGTCAGAAGTCCCCATCCCAAACAGACAAATAGTGAAGAAGAGGAGCAGCCTCCAAATATGGAGAGCCGCGCTGGTTTCTGGAGGAGTTCAGCACATTGGCATGCATGAGAATGAAGAGAACTGGAACAAGAATTCAATAATGCTCTAAATAGAATGTGGTGAAATGCTCAGAACTTAAAACTACTACAGAAAATTGTGAAACGGATTTAAAAACAAATAATAACTGAGAGCTCGTTAGCAAATATTCCCCTCTTGTGCATGGCTCTAGTAATAAAAGGATGCTTTACATCTCTGAAATCATTTCCAATGAAATAAAGGTTAAGCATAAGTCCTTAACATTTTGTTTATTAAGAACTAGTTAATTTATATCATCAAACGTGAACAATGAGTTTTTTCCCAAGCTATAACACTGGACACTGGTTGCAGGAAAAACCATTTTCAGTAACAACCAACTGAATCTTAAACCAAATAACATAATCCTTTTGCTCCTAATTAAGATTATTTTATTTCTCCCTGCTGCAGTTGGATGCTGCTTTCATGTGGTCTCTCAAAATCCATGCTATTTTGCACTGTTCTTTGTGTGGATTATGAAGAGGCCAATTACAATATGAGGTCTCAAACTCCAGTAACATTAATCAAGTGGCACCTATTGTAGCCAACAATAACTGGGCCCTGAACAAATTAAGAAATAGTTACTTATACAAGTCTTGAAATGGGAAAGTGTAAGAAGTATCAGATTCTGGAAATACACAAAGCACACACAGGCCAGGTACTTCAGATGCATGAGAGAAGTCAAGACTACATCTATCATTGTGTCAATATTTTCTTCCATGTTCACAGAACATAGCACTGTTGTAATACAATTCCCATTCTCTTGTCCTCCGTGTTATAAAGAAAGGAAAGCAAATTTGATTCTTGCCTGTTTGATGAAGGAGTGCTTGAGGCTATACGCCCAAGTGTAGCTGCACTGCTGTTCCATACAAAGGTTTGAACAATTTTATTTGATTTATTTAATTTTAGGGAACTCTTAATCCTGCCAGGACCCTTTTTTAATGTCTGCCATGAACAAAAGAATATATGTTTTGGCTATGTATACCTTCGAAAATAATTTGTGATCTCACCATACTACCTTACAAATTAAAATATCTAATGGGGGTAACTCTTGAATTCTAAAATGTTGGAGCCCGTATCTAAAAGGAATCAAAACTGTAAATTGCATAAAGACCTTAAATTGCTTTCTGTTACACAAGTTTAATGACTCAGTTTACAATAGCATGTAAACTCTCCTTAAAAATAGTGTAGTGAAAAACACTTAATGAAATGCAATTGCTATGCAGGAGACTTTTTGTATATAAATACCAAGTAATTCACAACTAGCAAACTATAAGCATATTTAAGCTATGAATTGTAAGTTTATGTAATAAGCTGCTTCAATGGGAAAAACTTACTATTAGGAAACAAAATACTCATAGCTGGGATGCCACGAGGCTCCTGGTTTTTCAGACAAAACCCTGGCCTCAGAGAGGCAGACTTTCATAATGCATTGTAGAAACCATTGGCAAATGACATAATATTCATTAAATTTAAATGGAGACCCTTGATGTTTTCTGTAAAGATGTCCCAGGGAGTCAATTTTCAAGGAATTCATAATGCAAGCAGCAAGTTATTGGAGACGGAGACACTCACTACCTCGTTAGGCCCCAAATGAATCATTTAGAGAAAGAGGTGACATGACACATTTTGGCATTTTCCTTGTGGTCTCCATGAGGCCCTGTGCCAGACACCCACCTCAGTAACAAGAGGGGCAACCTGGGCAGCCATGTGCTGCAGGCACCACGTTTCCTCAGGCACATTCTAACTTTCCTATGGAAGTGGTTAGTTTAATCCTTAAAGTTAATGCTACAACGTCAGAGGGACTGAGAAAGCAGAGGTGACAAGTGCCTGAAGCAATTGGCTTCTGCCTGACATCTGTCTTACACCTAATGGTAAGTAATCCATCTGTTAACTTTCCTTTTTTTTTTTTTTTTCCTCCTCTTTTTTTCTGGGTTTCACCCTGACACTGATCCTACTTGCAAAGGATGCTTTGTTCACTTCTCCTATTACAAAAAGAATCTGTCACATGCTGGGCAACCAGAACCCTTAAAATCAGAATCCTGTCCTACTAACTTCAGCTTTCTGTTGTTGAGTTATTTCTGTGTTGTGGACTATTTTTTTCCCCTCCCCTCCCTTCCCTTCCCTTCTTTTTCTTTTTTTTTTTTTTTTCCTATGATGCAGTGAAATCTACCCAGCACTCCTTCTACATGGGTCCTTCTTTACACAGCAGATATTTAGTCATAGAATCACGCAAGTTGGAAGAGACTTCTCAAGGCCATCTGGTCCAACCCCCATGCACTGAACAGGGACACCTACAGCTCCATCAGGTGCTCAAAGCCCCATCCAGCCTGACCTTGGGTGTCCTCAGGGATGGGGCATCCACATCTCCACCACATCCACTGCTTCTAATGCCGAAGCAAAGGACCATCCCAAGGAAGTTCCTTCCCTTTGAAATAACGGGCTCTATTTAAATACTGAATGTGCCCAGGAGATTTTTAAGAAGCTTACTTTTAAACTTGCCAGCATTGAGCTACGGAGAGCACTTACAAGTCACGAATAACCATCTGTTTATCAAAGCCTGATCTATGTTGCCACATGGGCTGCTGCCTGGGCTGCATCAGCACAGCCAGCAGATCGAGGGAGTGATCTGGGCAGGGCTCTGAGCACCTGATGGAGCTGTGGGTGTCCCTGTTGACTGCAGGGGAGTTGGACCAGATGGCCTTTAAAGGTCTCTTCCAACTCAAACAATTACATGATCCCATGCAGTAAAACCCCATTGTACAACACTACAAAAATGTCCACAGAGTAGACAGTGGTACACAGGGTGGAATGCAGTGATACTTACATAAGCACTGCACAGACAACATCTTCACTTGGACTGTGCTGAGCGTGGTAGCCTTCCATCATCACTATTCAATATACAGAACAGACAAGAGAGTTACAGCTTCCTTTAACAGATAGTCTTACTCCTCTCCCACAAAATGGCACTAATACAATAATAATCCAACGTTTAATTTATTAATGTGGAATGAGAGATGAGATTTGTTTTTCATCGTCATTATTTTTGGCTTTACTAACACATCCAGTGTTAGACAAAAGGGCAGCGTATCCCAAGTGAGCCGCAGCCAGAGCTTGCACAGCATTCCCTAACAACAGATTAAACAAAATCAGAAAATGAAATCCTGACTTTAAGTCCTTCTGTTTCCATAAAGAATTAACTAAATAACTTTAATACGTATCTATCTGAAGAGAGACAAATTGCTTTTAGTGATCCCTCTTTGTTTATGTCTAAGTATTTCAATAGCCTTTTAACTGCTAGCCTATAATAGTATCCTTGAAAAACTGCTATCAGGGTTTAGAAATGTTGTGAAAACTTGCAAACCAAGTCCATGCTGGGAAAATGGGAACTACCTAATCAAGCTGGAATCTTATACTGTCAGCAGAATCACAGTTGGTATCAACTAAGCAACACCATGCTGCTGAGGCATGGAAATCGCACTGGATCCATTTTCAAATGGGCACCGTACCTGAGAATGAAGCTACCGTCTGTGAATTACAGATGGAAACTGGCTTTCAAAATGCAGCACCTTCCTTCCTCCTCCATCCTCATTCCTCATCCACTCACCGATTAGGAAAGCTGCAAAGCCAGAGAGGCACGGGGTAACACAGGTGATGGAGACCTGCGGAACCAAGCATGTGTAAGTTCTCATACAACTCCAAATTTGACTGATTTGCAGCAACCATTCTGTTTTATGATGTCTGAAAGGGGAGAACCCCTTCTAAGCCTCCTGTCAAGACCGTTGTAATATGATGAAAGACTCTGCCGTGCTGCCAGTGCAAGGAAAGGAACTGCATCCAAACAAAATTCAAGCCTCCTCAACGGTCTCAGTGAATAACCCCTAAAATACTCCTCCTGAGCATCTGCTATCCTAACAACTGAAGAGATTAGAGGCTTCCTCTGTTGGCTGCCCTGTATTTACCATTCAGTTTGAACCACCCTTAAGGAAACAGAATTCTCTGAGGTTGAGACTCTCAAAAGCACAGTTCTTACAAACACGTATGGAAGTGGAACTTAGAAGTTACATTCTTTTGCAAATGCAGATTAATATCACAATTCAAACAATTCTGTGGTAGTGCATTGTGGTGCTTTATTAGTGTTACACATGCAATATTGTTTTGATGGACAGAAATTAAAATACTGAGATAATATTTTAATCAAACTGAAGGAGCTGAAGTTGCTATAATGAAACAAAAATAAAGCTTTTCATGCATCCTAGGTATATAGTTCTCACATGTGCATATAATTGTGATTCTGTACCATTATTAAATGTAGACAAAGTACCATTGATTGCACAAGACAAAATTAACCCTTAAGGTAGAAGTTCATATCTTTTACAGACTTCCTATATAACCTGGATCATCAGCTTTTTACAGCATATTGTAATACAAGACATCTGGAAGCTTCTAAGATGAATAGGAATGGCTCAGTCACTTGTAATATGCAGTGGCTGCTTCAATGAACAAATTGTGAAAGGAAAAGTAAATGTTCTCTATGCTTTAGGAGATCATGACTTTTTCCAACAGAAACAAATCTCAAAACCCTTCATAAAACAGATTAAAGTGCTACCTATTGCATATTAAATACTTCCAGTGCTCGTATGCAGATTTAGAAGTTGCAAATTCCTGAAAATAGTGTTCCGTACTGAAAGTGCTGACAGACCCTTACATCTAGCATCATGAATGCAGCAGCATTATTATCCTTCATCACGGACTTCAAAGAGAGGAAGTTAGGCAACATGCTTCAAATATCACCATTTTAAAATCACAGAGCTAACACCTCTATCATATCAACAACAGTAATGGATACAGAAACAGCAAAAAAGCTTACTTTACATACTTAATATAGGACAATATTTCTTTAAAGCTGGAAGTGTAAATTAGCCTCCAGTGCAGCAGTAAACATATTAAGACAACAGTTGTTTTTAGATGCAACTAAGAAAGGGCATCCTCTACAGAAAGAAAAGCAGACTAGTACCTAATGAGCATGAGTTTCATTAGGTCCCCACGTCATGAAGCCTCTCTAAATGCAAGGCAACATTTTCACAGCTGGAAAGTTACAAATAGTTCTTGATAGAGAGCCAACAGCAATAAATGTAGCTATGTATAATCTAGGGAGAATGCTACATTCATTAGTAGGTGGAAAACCAAGCTAAACATAAAATACAGCAGCACGAGGTAACATATATAAATATTAAACATCCTTCTTGAACAGCAGAAAGTTAATGTTACTTACAAAGCTAAAATATGGCCTTGATATTTGTACTGTAAAGTAAAGAAAGTACATTGCTATGAGCAGAGATGCTTCAAAGGAGAATTTCCAAGTATAGGGTGTGCACAGATGGACTTTCATACTTATTTTTTAAAGGAGATACCAAACAACGTGTCCAAAATTCTCATCTCTACATTTCAGAAGGCAAGAAAGACTAATTGTAAGTGGCAAGTTATTATAATTTTTACATGATCTGTCAGAGATTTGACAATTCTGTCCTGCTGGAGAAACAGAACTTCCTTTGTTTTCAGCACATAAATTACTCTGTATGAGATGTTTTCATTTGAAAGCTGCATGCTCCATCAAATACAGGTGGGACGAAGATGCTTTTCAAAAATAGTCACAAAAATATTTAAAAAAATGTTAAACTTTTCTGTTTAAACAGAAAATGGCAAGTGTGCAATTTTTCCAAACCTGCTCCGAAGCAGCTTGTATCTTTAGCCATAGAACTCCATCTCAAAATTCAGAGCTGAAACGTACCATCCTGTCTCTTTTGGTAACTTTACCTTTTCTTAAATTGCATTTGCCGTTCTCCTCTCTTTCTTGCTAAACTGTTGGAAACAAAAGGTGCGTTTATTCACTCACAGATCAGATGAAGATGAGATAGCGCATTCAAAGCTTCACTAAATTTCTTCACTAATGCACAAAAATTGATCTTTTCGCTACCTTTAATCTGCTTATCATTCTCGGTATGCAAATATGTCAAATGATCTGCTTTTAGTCAATTATGCAGTTTGATATTCTACATTTACATTCTAAAAGAAGTGGTTTCAGAGGTGCTAAATATAGTAGAGTTTCATTTTAATAATTATAAGTTGGCTAGCAAGTGAAAAGTCATTGGAACGTATTTACTTGGTAAACCCCATTGGAGTGTATGGTTTGATCATCATGGACACTGCACGCTGTCTCATGTGTACCAGTTCCTTTGAAAATGACTGTTGAATTCAAAACAATTGCACAACTCTTCCCCATAAACAATATGAGAAAACCACTTGCCTCAGCCAAACATTCAAAAATGTTCAAGAGCTTGCATGGAAATACTGAGTAACTGAAATACAGCTTGGTTGTCATTAGGAAATTAAAATCTGAGTGCAAAACCTAAATTCCAACAGTGAACGCACCATAATTTCATATATAACCTTTGGCACTTGGAGTATATTACAACAAATTTACAGTCATACAGACTTCAAGTGGGTCAAAAAGACATTCACATGGTTTGCAAGGTACAGAACTTGAGAAACCTTTCAGTCTCCAAAAGAGAAATGACTTAATGAAGTGGGCCTGCTCCTTGGTCTCAAATGACTAGATGGGGAGCACTACAACCTGGGAGGGCTTGACTGGAATTGTCAAGGCTTCATCCAGGCAAAATGACCTACACTGATGGATCCCAACACAGGGCTGAGAATACTCAAACTGCAGGAGATAGCTCTTAGAAATGGGAAAAAAAATATGAAAAGAACGAACATGAAAAGAGGAGAAAAGAATAAAAAGTAAGAAAATGAAATCTGAGAATGATCGTACAAAATTATTATTATCTTTTTGTCTAAGAAGAATCTTTCCTTGCTGTCGTATAAAACATTGCCAAAAGTACTCAGATAGTAGATCCTTTTCATCTCTTCCAGATAATAGTTATTTAAGATACCACTAATCTTTGCAGCTTTAAAAACAAAAATATAGATTTTTTACAGCATGAAAAAAGAAAAAGGAATTTTAAGCTTTTTTCTTCCTCAACAACAGCTATTACTGCTGTTATGTAAGAAATCTGATCAGATGTAGAAAGAAAAGAGAAGGTGGAAAAGAGTCACTCTTTCCAAATCCAAATCTAAAATATTCTCTGTACCTTTTTTTTTAATACTTTCTTACTGTTTCACAGCAAGAGACAATCCAACTGAGGCTCTTATGAAGGAAATTAATATCTACTTAGGTTAATATTGTAAGGATTCTTCTCCTACAGTATTTTCCCTTAATAAGTTCATTACTACATTTAGTCAATTTATTGAATAACAGATGTCCTCTTCATCTGCCATCGTACAATTATTAAATGATCAGGAAGACATTTACTACATTCTTACATTTGCATCAATGAGAACGAGTTTCAAAGTATTTATAAGGAATACAGACCTTTTTTAAAAAAATAAAATAAAGCCAAACCTTTCTAAGTCACCCTAGACATGTTTCAGCATCACAGCCTATCTCTAAAGGCTTATATTTTGTTCTCCTAAGTTAAAAAAAATCAAACCTAGGTGACATAAATCATGAAACTCAACCTTAAATTGAGTCAGTTCAATATTTTCAGAATTACCGCGTCCTTTTAATTCAGTCTGTTCATTTCTCCTATACTTTTACTGTAGAAGACCTTGACTGAACAAAGTATTCTTATGTTATTCTAAATTTTCTCCCATCCTACTTCTGCCTCCTAACACTGTTCAAAGTACTTTAACATATAAAAAAAAAGCATGCAATAACTTCATACAAAAAGATTTTCAAAATAATCCTATGTCATGAGGTTGCCACCAAAGTTCAACCATTTTACACTTAAATGCAGATTTTTTTAGTGTATATTAACTCATTCCCACATGTGCCATTAGTGAAATGGCATGGTATTTTTCACATTGCCATGTAAAAAGCATACTGCATACAGTACAGCATTTACTCTGCAAAGATTGTGCATCATTGTTTTCCTCTACTATGTGTAAAACAAACTGCATTCCATTGCGACAAGCCACATTTAGATTTAGTAAAGCATTCTACACACACTTGAAAACAGTGGCTTTAATGGCATGCTGTCATACCAGAACTGACATATTTGCATAATATTTATAGTCAGTCAAGAAAACATTCAAAACTGCACAGGGTATCCCAGCTGACACTTCATGGACACGGACACTGCGTTCCTGTGTGTTATTTACTACTCTACAGTTAAGTATACTGCAGCTAAAGGCGTTCTCAAAAAGAAAATAATAAAGTTTTCAGCTAATCCAATGAAGTACCATTTTGGCAGTACCTGCTAATGTTTGGAGCTAAAAAACAAAAAACAACAAAAAAAACACAACACAAAAATCCACACCACAGTCCCATTCTTCCAATGCCTGGAATTTTTTAGAACAAAAGGGAATGAAAAGAAGACAAAATGTGGAAATGTGATTTCCTTCCACTAATGTATTCAGCAGAAAGTACCACTGAGTGTCACCACCTTAGCTTTTGGAAAATTTGCCAGCTTTTCGAGAAGGTTCATATGGCACTCTGAGAATACTGGGTGTTTCCTCCATCACTCGTACAAGAAGATTATCAATGTAATCCTCAAGTTCCCGAATGTGGGTGTCCTTCTTCTTAAGTTGCTCTTTATGTTTCACCAGCTCCTGCAAAACCTCTTCATAAGTGAGGTTCCGGTATCCTGCAGTGGCATCAAAAGGGTTTCCATCCTGCAGGTTGGTAAAAAGAAAGCAAAACAAAAACCACCAGATTTTATTAAATAGTTTTCTGAACTGAACAATTTCATATATTTCTCATGTACACATCTGACAGAGGACATTTTTCTTATATAATATACCTCCTCCTTTTACTCTAGAGCTTTTCCCTTCAATATCCCTCCTGGAGCAAACAGCTGGCGATACGTTGCCCAGTTTGAAACATTTCCCACACTAACACATCAGAAAAAAACACTCTGTTCTCAAAAAGATGTGTACACAGTTTGCAAACATCTGAGCAGTAACCCCAACAAACTGTTAGCGGGTCCATTTGGGAAAGCCACTCTAAGGTAACATTAATTACAGCAGAAAAAAAAGCCCTGAGAATTCTAGCCCTACCGTAACTTTCCTTAGTTCTCGTCTTTAGAGAATATTATAGCAAAACATTTACTTAGCTTTAAATGACATCAGCCCTCATCTGTCTTTCATATTCTATTTTTAGTCACCAGTGGCTTGCCAGGCCTTGGCCTCTGAAATATACATTACCACTACCAATTTTAAATTTCAGGTGAAGTTAAAAAGACCAGACTGCTTAAGGCAGAAATGGGTACTGCTTAAACACCTTCCTGGTTTGCTGCCTTCAAAGCAGGGAGGGCACAGAACCAATCAGCAGAAGAAACAGCAGTGTTTTGCCATCGATTTCTGATAACTCAGTGATTGCAACATTAGCAAAGATGGGCAGAATGGTCCCTGTAAGAAAGGTCAACACACAATCTAATACACCATAATGTCTTATTCTGCATCAAGAAGAAACAGCTGTGATCTGTAGTAACAAGATAATGAAATATTTGGAAATTTATCATTAAGAAAAGGATTGTTTCTTCCCATACAGCTCCATACTGGCATGTCGAATCATTAACATATGCAAGTGCCCAGTTTTCACTCAAGCCTAGAAAGAAAAGATGGAGCACTGCAAACAGGCTGAAGTACCACAGATCAACCACTCTCCATGAATTAGATTCTAATAGCAGCTCTTGAAAACAGGTGCATTTAAGGATTTCTCACAGCATCTGAGATATTTAAGAGCACATTCACGTACGTGTATTTAGTGTTTTGAACTTCTCTTATCAAGTTACAGCATTTTACATGATCAATAAGTCCCACTTTATAAAAATGCCTACCTTCATGAAATCCATAAATTGGTTAGTAATTGATTTCCAACAAGTACAGAAGAGAAAATAACTTCACTTTGTGGTAATTCTATTTTTAGCACATTTTATTCCATAAGAAGGAAGCTAAATTTTATCTTCAAAGAACTAGGGTTTAGGCTTTTTTTTTTTTTTTTTTTTTTAACACATTGAAAAATAAATTAAGACTTCAATGTACAAAACACAGAGTTTGCTTAATTTTCTGATTTGGCAAAGGAAGAGGGGAGAATATGCAATGATGTTTTTAATCATTATATAAAGTTTACTGGAAAATCGTGTACAATACATATGCTTTAAAGATGTTTTGCCATACATATGCTTTCCACGGAGCTTTTGGTTGAATAACATAGAGGAAAAGGACCTGGGGGTGTTGGCTGATGCTCGGCTCAACATGAGCCGGCAGTGTGCCCAGGTGGCCAAGAAGGCCAATGGCATCCTGGCCTGTATTAGGAATAGTGTGGCCAGCAGGAGCAGGGAGGTGATCATCCCCCTGTACTCAGCTCTGGTGTGGCCGCATCTCGAGTACTGTGTTCAGTTTTGGGCCCCTCACTACAAGAGAGACATCGAGGCCCTGGAGTGTGTTCAGAGAAGGGCAACAAAACTGGTGAGGGGTCTGGCGCAAAAGTCTTACAAGGAGCGGCTGAGGGAGCTGGGATTGTTTAGTCTGGAGAAAAGGAGGCTCAGAGGAGACCTCATCGCACTCTACCACTTCCTGAAGGGAGGCTGTGGTGAGGAGGGGGTCGGCCTCTTCTCCCAGATAACTAATGACAGGACGAGAGGGAATGGCCACAAGTTGCGCCAGGGAAGATTTAGATTAGATTTGAGAAAATTTTTTTTCTCTGAAAGAGTGGTCAGGCACTGGAATGGCCTGCCTAGGGAGGTGGTTGAGGCACCGTCCCTAGCGCTGTTCAAGAAGCGTTTAGATGAGGTGCTAAGGGATTTGATTTAGTAGCTTGGTGGGTAGGGATGGTGGTGTGAGGATGGTTGGACTAGATGATCTTGTATGTCCTTTCCAACCTAATGAATCTATGAACTTACCAAATGAAACATAAAAGAAAATTCTAAATTGCTTTTAGTATTTAGAAAGAAATACTGTTAAAGGTAGGGGGATTTTAATTGCCCAGTTTGAGTCAAGGGTACTTACATACCTACATCCTTAACAAAACAGATACTAAAAAATTAACATAAAACATTAATCTTATAATAAAGTATTAAAAAACATGTTGCAAACAATAGGCTTGCAAAGAAGGATCACCTCAGCTGTAAGATCCTATTGGGGTGCAGCGTGACACCCAGAGATGTAGGAAGAGGAGTCAGACAAAGTCACGGCCTGGTAATCTCTGATCACCTCTGTATTGTTCTAATGAGAAATTCTACTCTGGGAACATAATCTAAACTCCTTTTGTCCCACTTACTTCACCCTCCTTTCAGTTCTTAATTAGGCCTTAAAGAGCTCATGCTGCCCTTTCAACTGGCTACTGCTCCCATCTAAGCAGTGCTGTCTGAGACAGGTGTTGGCACCAGAGTAGGAGACATACAAACATAATTACTCAATGTGATGCACAAGGAAGAAATATAATAAATTGGTGAGGGCTATTATTGCAGAACCTAGTAATAAATTACTTCAAACACCTCAGAAAGCAATCTTGAATATTAAAAAAAAAAAAAAAATCAAATGGTTTCACTCAAAACTATGGTTGAGATATAGTTTCTTCTCCTCCTAATTTGTATTTTGTATTAAATGAGCACCACCTCATAATCCTGCAGCTGACATTTAGAATAGCTGCTATTCCAAAAGAAAAATTATCAAGGATTTCTTTTATCACCTTTAAATCCTTTAAATAAAACAATCCACATATTATTTCTTTAAATAATTATAACGACGCTTTTACCAGCAATAAATTACATGATTTCCAGTGGCACATTTGCAAGCACATAGAAACTGTAATTACGGTTACTTTACAGACAATAGCTGCAAAGTTAAATCAATTTTTTGATGTTGTGTTTTGTCAGAGATTAAGTAACTGCCTGGTAGAATTCAGTTTACTATCTGATCAAAGGCAGCATTCATATACGCTGACATCTCCCACCAGTTACTTGCATTAAAAAAAAACTTGGGTGTTTATAATAACATCAAATATTATTAAAAGACATTTACATAAACCCGCAAAAACAAATAGTACAAAGTCATATTTCCCTGTGAAACTTGTTTTCTATATATTGTAGAGATTGAAAACAAACCCACTTTTAAAGATTCGATCTATTCACAGAATAAATTTGAGTAAGACCACATCTTCTTACAAACAAAGGCACTGCAAAAACCATCTGTGGAGTTTGTTTCGTCTTTTCTTCCTAGTACACATTTTTAGGTACTCTTACAGTCAAAAGAGTATTTTGAATAATAACTTTCAGTATTTATGTCTATTTTAAGTGTTTTCTGCTAGGCTGCTCATTTATTAATTTTGTTATGAATCCCACCATGCATAAGCTCATTACTTCCATTTGGATGGGCCATCTAAAACCAGTCCTCCAGTCTCAGAGCCTGGCGATAGGAAACACCTGTTAGATCAGCTAATGGGCAGCTGCCTAGTTCAGGGCTCTCATCTGACTGCATTTCTCTAGAGCTATCTGCTATTGCTGCTCTCCCTGTAAAGATCTAATTTTCCCTTTCTTTCCTACACTATAACACTGGAGGATTATTCAAATATTTTGCACACTGAGTATAAAACTCTTTATTTCCAAGTTTATTTTCATTCTCTTATTTTTCAATTAGATTTTCTGGAAATATCTATAGAAGGCAAGACAAAACAAATAAACAAGCAACAAGTATTTCCTTATGAGAAGTTAACAAGAATACTAGCTCATACTGTGCTGGGCACCAGTTAGTTGGTATCTGCTGATAGCTTCTCATAGCACTTCATAACTCACCGCTGTTTTCCTGAGGTCCTCAGTGCCAGAAGGATTCACATTAAAACTGTGGAGGAAAAACAAACATTAACTGTCCACACTAATTTGACCAAAACTTCTACTAGAAATTATTACTGAACTTGGGGTACTAGCTGCACAATGTATTTATTACAATTTATCTTCCTGACTTGTCAAAAATTAAATAACTAGGACAACATTTGAAATCAATGGAAAATTTCATATATTCTTTGTTCACAAATTTTGATATATTTACGCCATGAAATCAGAGTAAGAAAAGCAAAGATATTAAAAGACTGGGCTTCCCTAGCATTTGATTATTTCTAGATGTACTTTATGCTTCTAAGTAAAAAAGAAACACTTTGTATGAATTATTCCGGGAATAAACTGGGATGAGGTAGTTAAAATAAAATACAAAAAAAAACACCACAACAAAAAGACTAACACTCATTGCCAGCTGCCATGGAAGCTGCCAGAGGAAAAAGGTCCTTTGAGAAACTGCACTGAGGTCACCAGGTTAAGTTAGAACTAAGAAGTTATCTTGTATTAACAACATTTGCTTTATGCTTACAGTTGAGTTAAAAAACTATTATTTTATAAACACAGCGATTATCCCACATATTCAGAAGGCAATTCATGATTTTGTTTTGTGGAGATATTTTTCTCCCTCAACTGCAAGAATGATGGTAGGAATCAATAAAAGCAGCCATAGTCAAAGTGTCAGATCCAAGAAACAGACCACAGCTTGGAGAAGTTGACGCAATTTTTTGCAAGTCTTCTCAAAAACCAGTGTTGCCATGTCTCACGTACTTGCTATTGCAAGCTTTGAGAGAAAATTAAGCCTTAGAGAAAATGTGCTCAGAATTTGGATATGACTCACCAATAACATTTCCCTGGTAGCATCACAGCAGGCATCATTCTTTCACATTGCAAAACTACCGTTTACTCAGGCTGCATGTATTGGCTGTCAAGGACCATGTCTGTTCCTATTTTCCAGGCTAGAGAATCTCAACAGCCTAAAACAAATCTTAGAACGGCTTGGATTGGAAGGGACCACAAGGATCATCAAGTTCCAACACTCCTGCCATAGGCAGGGCCACCAGCCTCCAGATTTGGTACTAGACCAGGCTGCCCAGAGCTCCATCTAACCTAGTCTTCAACACCCCAAGGTATGGGGCATCCACAGCCTCCCTGGGCAGCCTGTTCCAGCACCTCACCAATCTCTCTGTGAAGAACTTCCCTTGACATCCAATCTAAACTTTCCGTCCTTGAGCTTAAAACCATTCTCCCTTGTCTAATTGCTATCTACCTGAGTAAAAAACTGATTCCCCTCCTGTTTTTTATCCTCTTTTTAACGATGAATTCCATAGTCAGCAAGCTGATGCATGAACAGAAGCAAATTAGTAAAAAAAAAAAATAAAAAAATACTGCAATCTATGGTTGAAAGAATAATTTGAAAAGTACAGACTGCACTTTCTTTAGATTTTAAAGGTAGCTTAAAGAGCATGTCTTGCATCCATTACTCTTTGATATCTGAAATAGTAAGCTATACATTTCACGGTGTATAAAAGGAAGAGACATAATATATAAACTGATGCTTTATCACGTCCTTTGTTTTTATTTGAAAAATAGTTAGCCTTTTGCTCACACACAGAAGTCCAAGGAACCATCTGCTAGACTGAGGATATTAGAGGAAGATTAGATTACGTGAACAGTCACAGCTAGAAATAAAAAGGTGTCTGAAGAATCAAGGTCTGCCTAGCTCCCTTTGCACCTGTTTCTAACAGCAATCAGGAGCGCTCTGCCTCGAGTTTGCTGCAGAACATTTTTGAATGAGGGGCTGCTTTCATGGGGTACTGTCTAAAAAGCAAAAGGCAGGAACCCTCCCTCATGGTCTGCATTTCAGTTTCACACTGACGTGTCAAACACATGATGAACTTTCTTCATTCATGGCTGCCTTTTGTGATCCAAGAAAAAAAAAATGAGTTAACTGAACTGGATCAAATTAGCTTGGTGAAAACCAAGAATATCTCTATTTAACGAAGTGTGGCATTAATTTGGGATATCTTTCTTTTGGGACTGTTTCCTCATGTTAGACAAGATATAGAATAATACAGCCTGTCTGCTCGACTGAGTGAGCTTCTGAAAGGTTAAAAAAGCAAAATCATTCACTGCACTGAATGATTTTCTCTGAAATAATTTCTGGGACTCCCTTTCACAGCAGCTGCTTAAAAGAAAAGGAGCAGTTCTATGAAAAGTTATGTTTGAAAACTAGGAATATGAATCACTAGCAATATGGATTAATCTTTTCTTCTACTAAAAACTCTGCAGTAACTTCAGTAACACTGTGCACATTGCAACTGCAATTGCAAAAGAGCACATCTGCGTATTCCACATGAAGTAACCTGAATATCCTTGCAAGAAAAAAAGAAAAAACTATTAACCTAAATATTCACCAATAAAACCTCAACCCTATGAATGCTCATATTTTAGAGAGATATGAAGAAATATACTGCTTCTCAGTGAGGCAGGAAGAAACAGGTGCTGGGATTGCATGCAGCATTTTTAAGTCAGCCTGTCCAACCAACCAACATGGGAGCAACGCGGCCCCGTGGAGCCTTGCAGGGTTTCCTGCCAGCTCCTCCGGCCCGAGGTGAACGTGAGCTGTTGCAGACTCTCCCAGCTGCACCCATAACTCACTGTCCAAGAGCCTTGTAATACCTTGAAAGAGCATACTGTAAAATTATGAATGCGTGCAGTTGGGGGAGTTGCAGATACTGCGTACCAAAATTAATGAGTGGGGTGTTTTTTTTTTAATTTAAATTTAATCGTAACAATACATTCCTGATGTTACTGCCTGACTTGATCATTTGATGACGTACGTAGATCACAGACAACACACCTCGAGCACTACAGAACATGAACTGTAAAAAGATCACAAGCATCCTTCCAGCAGCCCTTTTCTTGACTCCGTAAGAGCATTCTGAATTTATCGATCTAAGCAACTATATGAAATCATGTCATTTTTTAACAGTGTTACAATCCCAGCACATCGGCTAGTTATAGGCCTGTCTCTGTTTTTTCCCCGGGGCTTGATAAATTGGCAAGAAACTTTTGCTATGGAAGCATAAAAATATGTTCACAGCTTGAGAAAAAAATTTCTTTTTGTTTTTAAGAGCAGTTCACTGTAGAAAGTGACTGTAAAAATCCGGCATCATGGGATTTTATAATTACTGTTTCTCAATTATACCCAAACTAAACTTGTTCAGTGCACAAGTGAAAAGATATTTCTTTTCTAACAAACAGACATTCTGCCAACTGCCCCTGAGAACTGAAGTCCAACTGGGTTCCTCTGGCTCATGCATCCTCATTAACACTGTGTATAACTCCCAGGTGTTTCACCTGACCCTAGTGCCTGCTCAATGACTGTATCAGCCAAGCTACACAAACCGGTCTGTCCACTCCTTTTTCTGCTCACTGAGAAGACCTCACCTACCTTCCAACTCCTCTTTCCTTAATCAATTCAAGGAAACCAGTCACTTTCTATCTCTTCAGCTAATTTAGACAGGCTGGGAAACCCCTCTCCTCTTCCACTGCTGTCCACCAGCAGTCTCACATGCCTCTAGGTCATGGCCCAGGTCCTACACCAGAAGGTCCATGGATCTTCTCTCACAGCTAGTAAACTTCATTCACTCTGCTCACCTTAAGAAATTCAGGAACTAATACAAGGTAAATCACATGAACAAGACTGAGGATGGAGAAGCAAGCCGCACTGTGATCATAAGGTGGTTGACCAAGTGAGCCATCCAGGCTCTGCATCCCCCTGTAGCCACCAGAGGTAAAACAGACTTACTCAGTCTAGCACAGAAGTTAGTCATGCCCCCATTTTGCTCATCTGGGAATTCAATTATTTTCCTTAAGAGTTACTTTATATTAGAAATTTTTGCAAAACTAAATCCTATCCATTCTTTTATTACAATTGTTTCTTTACATTTTTCGCTGAACAGTAAAAACTTGTTAGAATTTCTGGGGTTTACTAGCTTGGATTTCAACTTTAATATGTGAGATGAGAATACTTCCCAGTTACCACGTTACTGAGGAGAGAAAAGCAATGAGAAATACATCTAGTATAAAATGATAATGGGGACAGACATACTATAACTGACTCCATACAGTGTTTTGAATGCCTACTTCATTATTATAACAAGCATATTCTTTCCTACTTTCTCGTTAAATTCAAGTTAAATACATTGCATTAGAATTACAGGAAGCTCTCACACTTCTTTCCTAACGCCGACTTTATGAGGCAGTTACATTCCTTGCTGATTATCTGCAGTTTGTGTAGAAACTTCAGTGCAATGGAAACACATCAGAAATGGTGTACATGGAAGCAGCTCAGGTGCCAAGGTGAACCACTACAGCACTGGGCTGGTAAATCACCATCTGAGTTATCTTAAGATTAAATGTAGCTCAAGTATCACAAGGACAAGTTTGCAACTGGAGTTTGTAATTTTGTCTCGTGAATCTTAATGGTAGTTAAAAATTCAAACATAGGATCGAGTGGCTGCTTAAATATTTAGCTTCTAAATGCCTAGAAATTAAAACCATGTTTTAAAAAAATCTTTCCTATAAGTGACTTAAACATTTTTAGTGCCTGAACCACTTACTCTGACAACATAATGAATGCGAGTCAGATTCCACCATGCTGTATGGAAGTCACATTTTCCTAAGGAGCAAAAGATTTTTGCTTATCTTTTGTTACTCATAGTAGTTATATGACCACTGCATTGTATGGTAGAAACTAGCTTTAGAAATTAAAGCAAAGATATTTACATTAACATTTAATATTCAAAGTACTGAAATCTTCCTAGCTAACTTGACATCTTGTAAAACATCCAGTGTACGAACTTGTCCAGTGTGAGTTTTTTTCTTTAATACAGAACATCTCTGTACAGGTAATTAGCAAAACTGTACCATGATTGTTTTCCATTAAGAGTCTGAAAACAATTCCTTTTCCTACTTCTCATCCTTATTATACTGCTTATGGATTTTTCTTTGCATTATCACAACACATAACAGAAACCTGAAATATTAGGATGCAGTTTAAGTTACTACCAGTGCAACAGAAAAACAAAAGAAATGAATAAAATTGCGTACAGTTAATGAAATTCAGAAACTTAAGTTTTTCGTGGAATATTATTAGCCTGCTGTGTCTGGCAACGTAGACATCACAATATACTCTGAGAAGGAATGACTGTCATGTCTGGCAGCTAAGCAAGCATGGAGCAAGCACATTACCATTTATTTCCCAATCAGATTCTGGGGAACATCACTTAAGACACTTCACTGCATAAATTGTCCTGCTGTCAAGACGTGTTCCAAGACCTTCTGGAGTTTGTGTAACCCCATGAGGACATAAAAAGAATATCACTTTGTGTTGCTATCACTCCATTTTCTTAATATTACTATGAAGTCCCATGCCAAGAGTAAACTGGACAGAAAACCTCAAACTCTGAACGTTAGATACTCTTTTACTGCAAGCCATTTGTTCCCAATCTACATGCTCTTTACATGCACTCCTTTTGGAAACGACCTGTTCATGAGAAGACTGCTGAACTCTGTAGCCCTCCTGATAGCAGCAGGCTCCATGAAGATGAAGTCCCAGAAGTCCTGGACAACATGCACTTCCAGGAAACAGCCTTTTCTCCTGTGCTTCACATATATCTCAAGTTTAGTGCAGTAAAAACACCACAACGCAAACACATAGAAGCAGAGATGCTATCAGACACAAAACTTGAAATAAAAAAAGCCACATAAACTTGTTAGGAAGAGCTGCACTAATTTTACGATGGCTAGCTATGGTAAAGAATCTCTGACAAGATCAACATCACACACAAAGCCAATGTTTTCCATAACAGGAATAATTAAAGCCGTTAACATTCCTAACAATAAACAACAAACTTTTTTTTTTTTAATCTGTTCCATCATATTAAACAGCAAAGCATTAGAATTTGGGATACTGAATGAGAGCTGAAGAAAACAGAAGTGAAGCAAATGGAGAATGTCAAACATGCTTCATTGTATATACTAAACACAACTGTTTCTAAGTTGAACAGCAACACAAGACAACAGTACTTAACACAGCCTAAGCACTTTGAAATTGCGTTGTTTTGCCTGAAATGACATATATTTTCAAAGAGATTTTCTGTTGTTTTTTTTTTTTCCTGATGCTTTACATAAATAAAAGACGATGCAAGAGCACAATGGACACGATGCAGTCATTCGCGCAATTGTAAGAAAACTGAGAAGTAGATATTAAATGGTACATTGGATCCTGTGCGTACATGTAAACAACTTCATTTTTAGAAAATCATGAACGGGGTCCCACACTAGGCTGGCAGCTGGCTCGGAGGTTGCTGGAGACAGACCAGGGACCTGGAGGTGTGCAGGGCTGCATTTGTGAGCTCTATCAGATGGCCAGCCCTCTGCTTCCAAATATTTAAGTATCTTTAAATAATGGAACTTGTACTTGCACACTTCTGGACCCATTACTCATGTAAGTTCACTCATTATGGGTGAATTTATACAGTGTGTTCAACTGAACATTCATGTACAACAACAGTTTTATATAAAACGTTAATATTTTAAAGCATTTAAATATTTCTGCTTTTATTAGGCAGCTGTGCTATGCCTAAAAAACTGATGAATTTTTATCCTCAGGAGACCATTAACGATCCTCTACACTAAAGGCTGTGCCAGCACCTCCATGAGAAGACTCTACTTATAGAGATGTGTGAGCCAACCAAAAAGAACGACAACCCTGAAATACAAACTTGTATTGAAGATTGAGAGAATGATTCTGAGCACTTAAAGAAATAGCACTAATCCTTAGTTCTTGAAAAGAAGCAGAACAAAACAACAAAAAAATCAGTTTTATATAGCTTCTGCATATCTTAAAAAAGGAATTGGATATTATTTTTAAAGCAAATAGATCCAGCAGCAAACTCCCCATTGGGATAGATGATACGTCTCAAAGCCATTAGGAAAAAAGATTCATACAGCCCAATGCACACCAATAGAAAATTAAAGGTTTAAAAAGTTTTGTTATTTAGCAGGAAGAACTTCTAAGAGAGTTCCTAAAACAGAGTCTAAAAAGAAGTGACTGGTGGTGAAGTCAGCAGTAAAGTAATACTAAGTACTAATATTACTAATTGTAGAAGTACTAAGTATTTCTATGATCTCTCTCCAGGAATCAACTGTTCCAACCCATCCGAGTAATGCAATAACATTATCATTGATTTGTAGCAGCTTTAGAAAAGACTTCTTTATTTTCTCGTCACACGGAGTCGTGATCTTTCTAAATCAGATGCTAGCAGTCTTAGCAGCACAGACTAAGAATCCTTGCACAATTTCTCTTTGTTTTGTAGATTCCTGTTTCCTCTCATTTACCTCTATTATATTTGCTTTAATGAATTAATAAATACTGATAGTCTACAGGATAATGAATGAACTGCCATAACCTATCAAAATTGTATCTAGCAATGGTCACATATGAATAGAAACAAAGGTAGTCAAATTCCAAGTGGTGAACTGAAATAAACCCTTTTATTTCAAGATAAAACAAAATTCTGAAAAGAGCACAGTTCACCTGATACCATTTTTTGACTAAGAAAGAAATATATGCCAAAATGCCAGAACAGACTTCATTGCTCTAGCAAGCACAGCAATAAACGTTAGAAACCAACATTACTAAACAGGGCATACAAAAAAAACATAAGTAGTGACACACACTGTGCTTTGGGAAAGTGTGACCTGCTTTGTGAGGGACTGCACAGCCATTACAGCCATTTGCCTTCATCAGCAACTTCTGTGGTTCATTCCAATGGAGCTGCTTCCAGTAATCATGTCCATCACAGACAATAAGCAACACTGAAACCATTTAGCAGTCATTTTTCTTTGCTGTTCAAGCCATTGCACTAACTTATCTTCACTGTTGCTTAAGCTAAAACATTTTACTTTACAAGTGCAGCTGACTGGTGTCAGGCACGAGCTCTACCAACATCGCTCAGTAAGCAATAAGAAGCTCAAAGCAACACATGGTTTTGCAATAGACTCTCTAGCTGGTCTATCACCACATATACTAAACGCTAATAATAACTAAAATTTGACATCAGGTGTTTCTTAGGCTCCAGCTGGCCAATAACTGATGTTTATATAAGCATTATTCACACTGGCAACAGTGAATCCCAGTAAGATATGCTTGTTTTTCCTCCACTATTCTCTCTCCCATACTTCATCGAACATAGCACATTTCTTGCTTGAACTTGAGATAAACCAGTATTCAGTAATCAGCACAGGTTTTCTTCATATGATGGAAGTACGATTTTGCAAGATATTTTTATTTAATGTATCTCCACATGTATACATATCTCTATTTATATACACACTCATGTTCAATACACAGAGAGAAAACAAACCATACAGACACACACACATATATACATGACACATACACACTACACATAATGCTGTGTAGAGAGCTCACACCTATCAATCCAGACTCCCAGATCCGGAATGTGATCAGGCTAGTAACAACCTGTCAGCTTTAAATATTGGACTATTTGTTTCCCTGTGTCCAGTGCCTAAGATCTTGTTAATTACCTAAACTCCCTTTCTGTAGGTCTTGTTAATTACCCGTCTCCTGTCTCAGAGGACCTTGTTAATAACTTGTCCAATCTCTCTAAAAAGGTCCTAACAACACATTAAAATTAAAGATGCTTTTCTCTTAGCACTTGTCAAGTGGTGCAAATTGAGAAATTTTCACATCAGTTTATTAGCCTACTGTAGTGTATTTTCCTAAACATAAACAATTTCTGAGGAATGATGCATAAGGTTTGGTCGCTGCAAATAAAAAGATCTTTGTTTTCAAGGATTACTGTCAATTTCAGTAACTGTGTTCAATACAAAATCCACGTGGCTGCTGACTGCAAATTAACCGCTTGAAAGCCAAGACAGAACTAATTGTTAGTGAATGTGTTTAAAGATAACGTTAAGTTCTGCTGGTGAGCTCCCCCAGCCTGCAGTCAATGCTGTTAGGAGCTGCAGCTCTGCACGTAATTGTTGCTTGGACAAGACTACCAGACCAAATCAATTCAGATGGACTTGAGGAAAGACCCAAGTCCCTACAGACTTGCTGAAAAGTTGCTTTACAGTGTTATTCACTGTATAGATATCAGGATCGAGTCATGCAGTCAGCAATGGAAGACACTATTTTTTTCCCCATCATTAAAGAACTGGGTTTTCTTATCTGTGCATTAAGACACAACCTCATCACTTTTACCTGTTTACAATCATTTGAGATTCTTTGCTTTATGCTACATTTGAGCTCTGGAAGAATAATCTCCCACCAGAAAGCTGGGAGCTTTGACTCTAACAAATCTAACGACAGTGATTAAAGATGCTGCTGCCCACTAATGTACAATCTGTCCCTCTGCCCCAGCCATTTTGCAGACAGAAATGCATGTCTACATCTCTGCTGTCTTTATGCCATCCAGACTCATAACTTCTGCTATTGAGAAAAGTGGTTTTTGCCTTGATGGCAAATCTAGAACAATAGCAATACAGCAACAATAACATTTAAATAAAAATGCATAACCCCACGACTGTGACATGACTATAAACATGCTGATTAAAAGAGACAACTACTGAAATTGTATTACTACAAAGACACATAAGGTTAATATGTAGGTGATAGATCCCAGCTATGTAGGGAGGAAAGAATGCAAAGAAAGGACAAAAGGATCCAGGAGAGAATCACTGAAACTAAATGAGAACAAAAGAGAAAGATAAGATGTACAGAGGTATCTCCAGACAGGAACCTCCTCTAATTTAAGGTAAACATATAGTGATGGTTCACAAAGACTGGATTGCTCTCATGATGTTGTATAAACCCTGTGAGATCTTGTTAACTAGGTGTCAGAGGAAAAAGAAACCAAACCAGTCTCTTGTGCCTCACTTGAGGTATAAATATAAAGGTTTCTAATTCATCTATTTACCCATATTTCTGGCGTGGACTGGTTGGTTTAGTGATTTGTGGGTTTGGGGATGAGAAGGTGCATTGGAAGTGTGTGGAATTTTCTTGTTTTCTTCCTCCAGTTTGTACTACTAGCCCCAGCCTGGTCCCTTGGCCTAACCATGCATCTTCCTGTTCAGCTTCACCAAACAGAAATCCATGACCGTTCCACACACAGTTAGACAGGGATAACCAGGAACTGCAAAACAAACTCCTCATCCATCCACCCCAGAACACTGATTTTTGGACACACCTTACTGAAATGTGCCGCCTGTTTTACTTGCAAGATGGTATCCATCAAAAAGCTTAATAGCATGCTGAGTAAATAAACAGCAACGCAAAATCCAAATTCCCCATGTGTTCTTCCTGCATACTGAATTTGTTACTCAGCCTCATTTATTTTGTGCTCACAGACTTATACAATTCTTTCCTCACAGTATTACTAATTCTAAAAATTAAAAATGGATTCTATTCAACAAATCCCCCACAGATAAAAGGTAAACTTAAAACTGTAAACTTATTAAATATGCACATTTTGAATTAGTTCTGACTTCAAAAGAAAATCATTGTTCAAGATACATATGAAAGAAAGTGAACTTTTCTTTTTAAGAAAATGCTTACAGACCATAACAGTGGAGCGTATGAAAACTGAGAACTCATGACATAAATTATTGCATGACACATATTACTCCAGAGTAGCTGACTTATGAAAATGGTCGTAATGTTTTCCACTTTTGGCTTTCCACTTTTGATAAGACAAGTAGCTATGTTTACATAAAAGTCAAGAACTAGTAAAAGAAACTCGCACAAGAAGGGGGAACAAATGACTAGAACCCTTCTGAATGGGCACTGTGATGAGCTTTTTAATTACAAAACAAAGAAAAAACAAGTCCATCGTGATAACTGTTTAAGATTTACATTTATCAAGATCTGTTGCATTCAAGAACTTCAAAAGATTTCACTACTGATATCTAGGATCTGCCCGAACACATTTTTTCATTGAAAAAAATATTAAATGCTATGTAATTTTAATTGTTATTTAAATTAGCTCTGCTTAAAGGAGATTATTTAAATGAAAGTTTAACTTCTGACAAACCGAGCTACATCCTAACCTCACTTTAATCTAGAGACATCCTTTATTAAATAAATAATATTCTAAGGCTCCACTGTAAATATGTTATTTAAGACAGTAGAACTGGCTTGACTTGTAGGAGGCACTAAGGAGATGAGTCGCTGAAGTCTGTATGAGCTTGTAGGAAATTAATCTTTTCTACAGTTGGCCCATTTCAGTTTATCTCATTCACAACCAAGATTAGTTTTGTTGAGAAAATGATTGTGAGTTTAAAACAGAAGTGCACGTATTCTAGCCTATGACTAAAAAGAAGTTAGGATACAATAAGATTGATCTGTTAATTAATTTCTGACATTAATGTACAGAAAATGTTTAAAATGTAAATGAATAAAAATGATTAACTGATTAATCATGAACATTATATTCACACACTACGTATTCTATACATATACATATAGTCTATCTAGTAACAAAAGCCAGAAGTGAAGTGAAATATTGAATATATATATTTTTTTTAATATAAGGAAAACAACTAAACTGCTGATAAGCAAACAAAGATTAAAATATATTATTTAAATCAAAGTTTCTTATCAACCCCTGTAACTCAAGTCATTTTGTTTAGCATATAAACTGCTGCGTGGTATAAGGCCTTGAATACACATGAACTCAGGAAAGCTAAAGGGAGCCAAATGATTCCAGGCATGATAAGGGCCTAGGCAGATGCTCCCATTTAGAAACAAAATGGTCTCTAGTTCTTGTGGTTTAACGTATAGAATCTAAGACCATTTTTTTCACAAGCATTTGCTTTCATTACTCAAATCTTTTATTCTGCTCCATCTTACCCTTACAACTAAAACTTTTCCCTTTAAAACCATGCCTTAGAGTTAAGGCAGTGCAATAGCTAGCAATGAGCAAGGTGTTCTGCATATGCAAACCCACGAAGAGTCACACCCAAAAAGCATCACAGTACTAACACATTTACTAATATAAATGTAACTTCTAAATAAAGTATAGAATGAAAAAGTTAAATTACATTAAAGGTTCACACATTACTTAGTAACAGATTAGCAATGATATAAAATGTATGACAAAGTACAAAGACTTCACATTTTCATTTACATAACATGTTCAAGATAGCAGATCAAAATACAGCCAAAACCTACCTTGAAGATGGCAACATGCTTGTAGGCTTGAAGTTTGTCATAAATGGATTAGTTGACTCATAATCAAAACTCTCTTGATGAGTTTCACCAAATGCACTTGGCGATTTCAAGTCAGTAGAGCTCTCTGATCCCCCATTGCTAAGTTTATCTGACCTCCTGCTATCTTTTTTGCCAGTAACTCTTTCAAAAAGACTAACTTTCTCTTTTTTCTCTTTTCTGATTTCTTTTTTGATTTCAACAGGTTTGGAAAACAGATTTATATTTTGATCCCACGATGCTGGGCTTTCCTCAAATGGATTCTTCTGTCTTGGCAGTGTAGCGAATTTTTGGGGTAATGAAGCACTCACGTTGGTAAATGGGTCATTTTGTGCTTCCAGTGCAGTTTCATCAGCCGTGCTGTCAAGTTGGTTCATTTTGGAAGTATCAACACTTAATGTCCTTCTATGCGGAGATTTTAGACTCCCTGCAAACAATCTGTCATTAGTACGGATGGTACTGATGAGACACTACAGCATAGTTTATAACACGCAGAGAAACCATTTTAACTTTACTACAGAAGGTCTGAAACTCAGTTTCAGCCTGAAACACCCTTGCATAATAAATCTTTATTTTTAAAATGTCAATGGCTTTGGCATTGTCTTCGTGACATTGAAATGTTTAAGGAAGAAACTACAGCATTCTTTTATTTTCTGTGTGAGAATTAGGGTCTATAAGGAATACAGTTACAGCTAGTGAAGCATTCCAGAAAGTGACAGTAATCTACTGTGTAAAAACTTTGAGCAATACAAAGTACTTTCAGTAATTTCTATAAATCAGGTTTAAAACTTTGGTGAGAGCTTTTTAAAAAAACTTAATCTTCACAGTATATTACTTTGCCTAGAGTTCTCTTTTGAATACAACATACTCTCAAAATGAGGACATGAGAAAAATTAATTAAATAATAATAATAATACATTATGACCAATGCAAGTAACTCCTTACACTTATAACAGCATTTACAAGTTACATCCAAGTAATGGAAGAGAAAAAACAGGCCAGCAATAATTCATTATTTTTTGGCCTCACAATTACTTCATAGCTAAAGAAACAGACTTTTGCAAGCTCTAGAAGCAGCAAATTATAACTGCAATGTTCGTGATTGAGTAGCATGAGTTTGACTTACCGCCTTCATCAACTGAACCAAAAGATTCTAGCTGACGCCTGAAAAGATGAGAGTAGCCAACTGTGCTGGATTTTAATTTTTCCGAGGAGACATGTGATCCTGTTAAATCTGACATCGAATGAGCTGAAGATAGCCTCTGAGGTCCCAAAAGGAAAGGTTTTTTTGGTTTTGATTTCATTTGTACTTCACCACTACATACCTCTACGTTTGCATCAGGTATGTGAGTACTTGGAATGATTGCAGATGATGTATCTGAAAACGTCCCATCATTTTTTCGACCCTTCATTTTGTCTTTTAGTTTAGCAAAAGGCGATTTGGTTTTGTCCTTCATTGACAAATCAAACATACTTGCTGTCATGTTATTCCTCATAAACTGAATATTGACCTTTATTTCTCCTCTGTCTTTGGTTCTTTTCCCTTGTCTGGACTCTAGGTGAAACCACCTTAAATGAGAAAAAGAGCAGGTTAAGTTGCATTCTCTGAAGGCTACCAATTAAAACCTAGTCAGTTGATTAATATCTGGCTAGTAAAACATGAAAGCCGAATTCCATACCAAAAAACAAAACATTTCCATATAGAAAAACTTTCTGGTCCATATTTAGTTTTGAAAGAGGACGTATGCAATAGCTAGGAAGCTCTCTGCTCTGTTCACTTCAAGAATCCAAGTCAACTCAGTGGAAGCTAACTAAACTTCAGTGTAGCTGAAGGGATCACATCTACTTAAAAAGAATAATTTGTATCTAGTATTTCTTATAAAAACAAATAAATGCTATTGAGATATTTAAGGAACAATGTTTTTTTTTCAAGAGGCTTTTATTTACCAGAGATGCATTACCTGAATGTTTACTATGGGCCAAATGCTTTATCCAATAACCTATTTTCATTCGATTTTGCCTTGGTTTATGCTCTAGCGAACTTTCTTCTGGATACAATTTATGTAAACTGCAGTAATAAGAAAATACCCAAGATCCTGGAATGATTTTCACTCGACCATTGTTTTGGTTTTGCAGCTGCAACCCTTGTCACAAACACCAGCAGCAGAACAGCATCAGTGTATCCAACACTGCCCCTTCATTGCAGGTAACCAGTAGGATTAACTTCAGCAGCATTTCCACAGGCTTTAGAACCATGATCCAAACCACCACTTGAAGAGGTTACTTGTTTCCAAAATATATGTATTTCTTTACAGTTTCAGCAAAGACTTTATCATTAGCCAGATGTCTGACTACTTGCCCATCCCGTTCCTTTGTCTACTGAACACACCAGTAGAATTTAGACTCAGTCCTTCCTACACAGCCTTACTTAAGTGAATGACTGACCTTCTCTCCACTCATCATCAGTAGTTTCTTCCTATTTCAAAAGGGGCACCAGGGCACATTTCCAATTTTCCAGTTCCACAGAAGTGCTCTAAACCCATCAGCATATGTTCTCATTGCCTTTCTCTCTCCTTTTGGAAGACATGACAGTTTTTCATATATTTCTTCTCACACATGAAAAATATTAAATGATTTCTTTGGTTGGCACAACTAAGGAAAAGAAATACGTTACTTCTCATCCTTTCTGAAAAGGTTTGGGGAAGAGAAGAAAAGCCATCCAAAGGACAAGCTCTCCTACCAGCATCAAGGTGATGCTCTACTAGAAACCCTGGAAAAAAAAAAACCTGGAAAAATCTCATAATTTCCTAAAATTAATGATTTTGGAATTATCTAACAGTTTCTAACTCACATTTCTAGCTCTCTGGTTACATAAGTTAGATGAGTAAAAAGGCTCAGCTAAATATCAAGTAACAACATCCTCCAGTTACTGAATTACCACTCCTTCTGGGAACGTGTTGTCAGCAGAAATGCACACATACACACCAACACAAGAGTACGCTATCGTGATGAAGTAACTTTTGAACTGCAGACTAAGAAATGAAATTGCCTATCAACACAGATGCAAAATTGATTATGCAGTTATACATACATTATTCAATACTGTCAAATACACAAAACAAGGTCAGGGAAGGAGAAAAATAGCACTCAATTTCCTTTCAGATTTCATAAATATATTTAAAGGTGACAGAAGAAATCAAGTGTTCAGGGAGATATACTATTTTTTGAGTTGACAAAGGTGACCTTGCAAAGAAATAATGAAAGGATAAAACGTGTTGTGACTTTGTTGCCTTGTGATATCCAAGAGGCTTTATATGATATTTGAAAGCAGAGTAATTAAGAAATGCCAGACCATCTCTGTCCTGACACTGACCCTAGACCAAGAAATCAAGAAGTTCAAAAAGGTTGGACAATAATGAAGGACATTCAACTTTTAGGAAGATCGTTCTCATTCTATCATGAGATAACTTCATTTATGTGCTTTATATGAAACGCAAAAACTGAATGTTAAGTGTCTGAAGAAGACAGGATCATTTTTCATCTTACTTACTAAGATTTCACCTTGGTAACTGACTCCAGAAACTTTTAAATTCATCTACAGAGTCTTTAAAGGAAACATACACAACAGAATCAAGAGTAATTTTTTTTTTTTTTATGATATCACAAAAAAAAAAAAAAGATGGAAAGACAACTTAGACTACTTCATATAAAAGAAAATATGTTCTTGTATTCTCTTATAAAAATAACAGCAATGTAAAAAAAAAAAAAAAAACCAACAGAAACATAACAAGCAAGCCCCTGCTTATATATTTCCAAAGGTCTGGTCTGTGTGAAAAGAAAAAAAAAAAAAAAGAATCCACCAAAAAACAATGAGCAAGTCCTGTGCACGACTGCTTACGCTGTCCCTAAATATAAATATGCATAACGCTTACGGATGTTTTAGAAGGCTTAATGGGCAGAGAGGACTTCATTTTTTGACATTCAAATTTACTAGCTCACCCTACAACACAAAGAAACGTATTCCTTTTCCCTCCTCTTGTATCGCTTAAACATTCATACACCATCTCTGATAAGATTCATAAATTTTCACGTTTCTACTTAGGAACTACTGGAACTTCAACTGATGTATGACACTGGTTAACTTGATTTAGAGCAACACCAACAACTTAAGATTTTACTTTGTTGAAGAAAGTCTTTTCATTAAAAAAATGTTTGTTGAAGAAAGTCTTTTCATTAAAAACTGAATTTAACCCAATTACTGGCATTCTTATCATGAATTAACAGCTCTATGTTACTACCAGCATTTACTTATTAATAACACATCCACATGTGCTATTTTGAGGTTCACCAGGTCTGTAGAACTTCAGTACACGACCACTACATTGCCTTCCACGGTTTGTACACCTTTTTTCAAAGCAGACTCAGGGCACCAAAGTAAGTTCAGCTGGGAAAACAAAGTAACTCTTCTCACTCTAATAAGACAGTGGAGATGCGTATGGACCCGATCCAGTACGTGGTGGTACCACGTTCTACACTACTGATCCCAACAAAATTTAATCATAAACTCGTTACTGTAGCAAAATTACTCTGGACTTCAGTGGAATTTCTACTAGAAGAATGATTGCTGGGTCAGGTCTTTGTATAAAAATTTAATCTATTAATTAAATTAATCTATTAATTATATAATTAATATATATAATAATCTATTAATCTATTAATAAATTTAATCACTATAGGCACATGAAGGAGGTGGGGTTTTTTTTGTTACATCGAAGATTTCATCTTGTATCACCTACAATGAAGGGTCTGTATGCTTCCGCTCACACAGGACAATATGAGAAGCACTCTCATTTGTCTTTGAATTTGAAGAAAATCATTAACTATTACTTTTTTTTTTTTTTAAACAGACGAGAACAAATGCAAGGAATGCATTTGTGTGGAGCTGCACATGAGTGTGTAACTGAGTCTGGAAATGTTTCTTATTAGAATCTGTTTCTACAACACATGGGCGTGAGCAACAAATAGAAAAACAGTATCGTACATAATAGAAAAAGAATTGGAAAATGAAGTCCACTGTTTTCAGATAACATTTGGGTCCCAAAATACTAAATTCCACTTCACCACTGCCAATTTAAAAAATTGTAATGTATTATAAAAGCCAATAAAACTTGCTATTTTGGTTTTGTTTACAGTACTTTTAGCCACAATAAATACTCCATTTGTCAGGCTGCCATAAGCTTATTCTATAGAAAGCCTGCACAAAGTAGGAAAATAGCCAATAACACACACACACACACACACACAAAAAAAAAAAAAAAACCAAAAAAAAAACAGGGTGGCTATTATGAGAGCAGATGCCCTTTTATTTAATAACCAAATATTACATCCAGTCTTGCAGACAGTCTTTATTTAAACAGACCTTGTACAAAGTCTGGCAAATTTTCTTAACTTCAAAGGGAACCCTATTGCCTTCTGAATCACATTCATACTGCTTGCTCTCACCTTCCAGTGCTCTGTAGGACAACGTCCATACACCCTCTAATTTCTACTTTTTCCCTATGGTTTCCATTACAACAACCACTGTTTCTTTTTCTCATATGGCTTTCGGTGTGCAAACGGGCTTTCCCTCTCTTGCTCAGGTTTCTGATCATTTCTTTTTTGTAAATATAATATAAACTCACTCTGCACGCTGGCAGCACCTTCTGACTCAGTTTCTTTGCCAGTGCCAAAGAGGTGAACTAACAGAAGAACTGTCTCCCTCATTTCACTGCTTCTCAAATACATTCTTCTGCCTTCACTCTGTAAACAACTACTGAGTTGATCTAATTTCATTTTGCTGAATTTTTAGGTTACACTCAAAGATTTCTTGAAAAATCCTGATTTGAATTCCCAAATCACCAAATGAACTCCGCAAAAAACCAAGCAATCAGAGCACCTACAAGGATGCTACCCTTGATATTATAGCTAAAACCAGCAGCCTCATCTGCTAAGCAATTCTGCTACACCATTACAAGATGGTCAGTAGGTGCTTATTAAAAACACCCCTAAAAATGTCATCAAAATCCCAACAAGTTAACAAAAAAAAAAAAAAACTACTACTTCATATTAGATTATGTACGTTCAAATAAGGTTTATGCCAAAGATATTTATTTCACAAAATCCCACTAACACCAATGTTAGATTTATCCAAGTAACAGAAAGAAAAAGAATATTTAAAGCCTAGAATTATCTAGCATACTGATTAGCAGCAAATTAATTTCAATTAAAAAAAAAAATCAGAAACCTTTTTCCTCCTCCCCCCCCCCCCCAAATAAGTCTATTAGATAGCATATCAAGAGACTGGCCAAAGAGATGGAAAAGTAGGAAAACGGCATACACAGTGGATGAGGGGAAATGAAGAAGAAAATGGATTACTTATTAAGAAAAGTGATGACATTCAAAAAGATGAATACTATTACTTTCTGGAAACCAAATGAAATGAGATATACAAAGTAGAGTTTAAAAATAAATATTACAGACTGACATTTAACACCAAAAAACATATGGGAACTGACACACATCACAATGCCCTTACTAAGGGGCTCACTAACATCAGCTGGAATCAGAGTAATTATCTGGTCTTCGTTTACACTAGTTACTATTTTGCTTAAAAACTGCGTGTGAAAACTTTTATTTTGGAAACAAAGTAACTGAAGAGATGAGAACTAAGGCCAGTTATTGCAGCTCTGTGCAAGCATGTATGTGGATATAAAATGGAGCGCAAGCATTTCAATCCAGATGGCACTCAGACTGAGTCAGAATTATGACTTACTCAGTGTATATGTTCACATTTGATGCTGAAATGTAAATGCTGGGAACACTGCTAGATCATTTTAGAATGCTTCTATAATCTCAAATAGCTACAACCACGCTTCACATTTTTGCTTCTCACTGTAACCATCTTTCCTCTGTTCTCCACTAAAATTTCCTTCTTTTTTGTTTCATTTCCTGAGTGCTACCATGAAAGCAACAGAGCAAATCCGAATGGACCATCCAAGCTGTTCACTATTTCTGTGGATTATTTATTGTGCATTGATTTTTAAAAAGCACTGTTCATCAGCAAGCAGTGAGCCCATGACAACCTGTTCATCAGCGGCTGTTTGCTTACTCATCACTCAAGTTGCATCTGAAGCCACCCACTCGTGAGCCTCCTGCTTCAGCGAATGAGGGGAGGGCAGGGGTGATCGAAGGGGAACCTTTCTGTCAAGAAGGAATTCACATTAATTTGGAGGAAGTCACGAGGTTTTCATACCTTTCAGGAAGCTCGGTAGCCTTAAGGAAAAGCGCTCACAATAGAATGGTATTGATCAGTTCACTCCTTAGGTTTTTTTATTCATTTCATGAGTCGCTTGTGATTATTATATGTGACAGACATCAGCAGAGGAAAAACAGATAAGGCCAAGATTCCTTTACTGTATTATGCTCAAATAAACAATTCTTCACTACTGCTGCAATCTGGAGGTGAGAAGGGGAGGTCATGGTATTACAGAAACCAGGGATAGGAGGAATTATGTCGCAAATCACACAAGTCTCCTCCAACAAAATTTCTGTAAGTAATAACTACCACCGCCTGCCTCCCTCTGCATTCTGCATTCCAGAGCAGAGCTGCATCTTGCATCAGCTGAACATGGAATAAAATAAGCTCTCCAAGAAAGCTAGCAAAGGAATGGGCAATAAACAGGGTGGAGTTAGAGGGTAACAAGGACCAAATGAGTGCTGACGAAATAAGTAATACTGTGGTAAAAGCTAGTGGAAATTAGTTTTTCTTTAGCTGGGCACATCAGCACGCAGGAGAAAAAATACAACTGAGCACACTCATTTGGAAAAGCCACTGAATAATGCTGCAGTAAATTAAAGCACATCAGTAAAAGCTATTTTTTACTCTATGGTCACTCAAAGACTCTCTTGGCGTTACGCATCATTCAATCATCAGTATTAAGGCAACAACAAATAATAACCGAATTGAAATAATTACAAATACACGTTGTATATGGTCTAAAACAACAGATTAAATTAACATCATCTACGTTTCAACCGCAACAGTAAAAGAGGTGCATTTCTTCTAGAACACCAGACAAAAACAAAATGTATTTACTAGGAACAAAATAAATAAAAGCCATAGGACTCTCCTGCAAATAATTAAAGGACAGCAGAAGTATAAGATCAGAAAAATTATGCTCAATATATATCTCCAATAAAGCCGTATCTCCTGTGCTATTTAAATAGTTAAAACCAACTCAGTAAAAACTCAGCATCTGGACCTAGCTTTCAGCTCTGAAGAACAGAGCAAGTTAAAGAGACTGCCTTTTTCTAACTACAGCAGAGCTGCCAGAGACTCACATTTACAAAGGTACCACACGGTGATGACACTTTCTCCACCAAGACAGAGAAAAAAATAAGCTGGGACCATGCACATGCTTTGGGTCTCTGGAAGAAGCCTAACGAGTGACCATCTGAGCCACATCTGCATCTAACTGTTCCAGGAATTTTTTGCTTTTAAGAAATTGAAAAATCACCAGTTTTAGGAAGAAAAAGGAATTTTCACTACTGAATTACAGTAGATACATTGCTTTCTTTCATTAAATCTTGTTCCAGAGAAAGTTTCTTACAGTACATGACACGCAGATCTTACCAAGAGGCCTCCTGCCTAAAAACTTTGCTCTACGAAGTCTTTCTCTTGCGGTGCCACAAGTAACAAACAAAAAAAAATGTTACAGAGAAAGAAGGATTTTTTTTCTCTCCAAGATGTTTTTCAAGTTGTGGTGAGTTTGTAAATGTATTCCTTCCAAATTATAAAATACGAAATAAAAAAAATACAAAAAGCCAAATGTCACACACCCCGCACTCTTCAATTCTAGGAATTCAGAATCAGCTGGTAGCCTTCACTTCTCATACCTCCTTACTAAAAATGCTCTGGGGAATTGCTGACAGGATTCAGCATTGTGCAGAATATTAAATATCTTTTTTGCAATACCCCGGTGACTCTTGAGTCTGTCTCTTACAGCACCATATGTACAGCTGTGTTGGAAAGAGGAAGCTATTAAATATATTAAAAAGTAGAAATATTACCAATAGACACTTCATCAAATAACTGGATCTCATTCATCCCCAAACAAAGCAAGAAATGTTAAGGTTACATCAACATAAGAAAATAACTCTGGATTTAATAACACCGCAAGCCTGTTGAACATATTTGAAAGTAAAAACATTGCTTAATAAAACAGATTAGTGTTTCTGAAACAATGAGTACAGCTTTCAACCATCAGAATGCTTCAGTAATAAAGACATTGGACTCAGTCTTGAAAGGCACAGGGTATCTCAGTTCCCACACCGCAGTCATAGCTAGATGCTCTTCAGCTCCAATATATTACCTTTTGTTTATTGCCAACTCAGGACCAGGGATATTTTGTATCAAAAGGGATTTAATAAAAGGGAAAAGAGAAGAGCATTTTGTTTGGGATCACATTTGTGAATGTATTTCTGAAAGTCTGCCCTCCTCACACATACAAATACCACATCTACCTCTCCAACCCACACTTATGAGAAACAGCAACAACATCCACACGTTGCACGAAGGCACTACGAGCAGACAACCATGGCAACTTTTCAAAAACATCTGAATGTTTGAGGACTGAATTATTTTTTCCAAAATAATTTTCCTTTTTTTTTTTCTAGCTTTCGAAGAGCATGAAGACCTCGATAGGAAAAGTGTATTTTTCAATGGCTCTACCCCACATGCTGTCCAAGAAGCCAGTAACAACCCAGCCACGCTTTTACACATACATAAGACTTTTACAAGTAGGGCTGTTAGGCTCTAGAAGCCTAACACCCACCAACTTTTAATAAGATTTCCTATCTTAAATGCTACTGTAACTTCTGAAAACAGGTCTGTTTGTAGAAGTCTCCCAAGGGGCCCCACCTCCTGCAGTATGGCTCACGGGCAGTTTGGAGAGCCCCAGCAGGTTCTGTGGCAGCCTGGGGAGGCATCGCTGCACACTCACGTAGCGTGAGCTCTTCTCTCACACTTCAGAGGAAGAAATGCAAGAATGAAGAGCACATACGAAACCACACTAAACAAAACTTCCTATAAAATACTGACAGGCTCTGCATATTCACTTAACTGTAACAAGCACTGTGTCTAATTTGCCACTTAGACTTTTTTTTTTTTTTTTTTGCGATGGTTTTGTAACACCCCAGCATCACTTTTAGTAAAATTGATGCTAAGTGTATGGTTCCCCAAAGGAAAACATTATTCATAGCAATACATGAATAATTTATGTATTTTCCTCCAGCTTGTGAATACATATTTTCATCCAGATTGACAAAGTTTTTACTTTTAGTAGCATTTTTACATTACTCAGTCACCGTTCTCCTGCAGAGCAGCGAGGTGTTTAACCTAAAGCAGTTGTCTACTGACTTGCAAGATAATTACAACTGATGATTAAAGAGTACTTAAGATCCATGTCTAAAGAGCACTGAAACTTCTTGAACCAAATGTAAACAGAAATTAAGAGCCTAAAGCTACAGGCATTACCACATATTGCATAAAGATAACTGTACTGCCGTTGGTTTGCCCTTAAAAAGATAAGCAATTAAAAAGAATATTACTTCACACCATAAACCCACAAGAGATTCTGCAAGGATGCTTTGCTCTTTATTATACGTTTAGTGAACGTACCATTCTGCTAAAAATTTTAAGGAAAAAAAAAAACACAAAGAAAAGCAATCCAAAGACAGCTTCGACCTGTCTTCGGTGCTCCTTCAACCTCAACCACCGCCACACATAAGCGGAGCCAGGTTTTGGGATGGCTTTCAGGCACTGATCAGCATGATCTGGCTAATACTGCTGCACTGACTGCCGTCTCCAACTGTCTGCTCTCACTCTGCTGGAGGTTGACGCCTCCACAGCACAGTCAGCAAAAGATAAATGATGCCAGAATCTTAGTCACTTTGATGCAAAGTCCAGCATCTTACCGTAAACCCACCACAGCGAACACAAGAAACGCCAGACTTCAGTTTTAACAGCTGAGGTTTGGGCACAGGATCCCTTCTACTCCACTGATGAGATATTAACCTCTAGAGGACAGAAGACACCTGGGCGTTAAAATTTTCAGCACTGCAGAACACCTGTGCTTAGACTTAGCTAGCCTAGAGGTCTTCAAGCTGTTCTTTTGCTAATTCTGTGTGAGACCTACAACAGTCACAATACTAACAGTACACTTACGTTTATACAGTTTATTCCCATACACTTTGAAGGACAAATTACACTAGTACCAAATATCTTTGTGCAACCACATCCTCACCAGAGATGCCAACAATTGTACAATTGTTCAGCTGAGAAACAGTCACCAAAAAAAAAAAACACAACAGTTTGATAATGACAATGACTCCTAATGCGCTGCTAAGATATTTTTTAGTTTCTTGCATTCTATGGTTAGAATTTGCCGGCAAATGACAATTTTATTTGACAAATGATTCTGTATGTAATGATGGAGGCTACTACAATAACAGAAATTTCTCTTCTGTCTTCTCCACAGAGGCCTGCTATGGTGAGGATCATGGCCTAGGACTAACCAGGATTAGAAAAGCACTGCACTGCTGTGGGAAGCCTTCATAAGTCACAGTTCGTTGGCCACTAAAACATAAATACAAAATATTTAAAGACACTTGGTTGCAGGAGTTGATGAAAAGCATTTTTAGACAGAATGACATCAGGCTTCAAGACTGAGTCTCATATATGGTTCAAACTGAGGCACATGTTGAATGGGGATATTCCCTTAATCAGAAGGAGAAAAAAAATCATTAGAAATACAGACTGCAATGAGTTCACACTGTACACAATAATCTGTCAAAGAATGTTAATGTTATTGCCAGCCCTGCCCTGTGCAGGGTGACCGCTGTGATTACAGAGAACTTCTCTTTAGAAGAGACTGGTCCCCAGTGACCTAACAGTACATCCGTGGGGCTCTCAACACTACAGAAGAAAGAAATGTCCCAATTTCATTTCCAAACACTTTGATAACAAGGCTTCTATTTCTGCCCTCCTCCAAAGTGCAAGTATACAAAGTAAGCAAGCCATAATTAAAACAAACAACTACCACTTACTCAGTTTTCCTTCTTTGCTTGTCCTCAAATACGTCATTCAGACTTATTGCCACCTGTCCCAGGAACTTGTCCAGCCCCACCAGCGACCTGTGCATGACAATCAGGTACAGGATGTATCTGTCCGGGTTCTCCTGCATGAGCAATCCGGGCAGCTCGAAGGAGGCCTCTTCTTTCCAGACTGGATCCAGGGTCTTCTCAGCAACCGAGGTGGAGTACTTCTCCTTGCCCAGCTGGATGATGGTGTACGCATCGTTAGTGCCACTTTTGCCTTTGGGCTTCAGACCTTTGGCTTGAAGAACCGTGACTTGCACGTGAGTTGGGAACCACTTCTGGGCTTGCTCTGCCAGCATCATCTTCGAAGCTCTCAGCAGCAGCAACAACCAAAACAAAGTCTCTCAAGCCTTCAAGTCACTGCGTAAGGGCACTTACAGCGGAGGCACCTGCCACCGACCCAGGGCGCTCCAGTCCACTTCCCTCAGGAGGCACTGACCTCAGGTCTCCCCCCCTCCAGGCAGCCCTACGGGTGTCTCCATCACTACAGGGCTCGCGTTTCCTCGGCCGCCCCTCCGCCCGCCGCCCTTCCCGGCACAGCCCCGCGCCGCCCCCTGCCCGGCTCCCCGCACGCCCCGCCGCCCCCAGAGCATCCCCAGGCCCACGGCCCCTCCGCCCGGCCCGGCCCGGCGCGCCGCAGCCCCCCTCCCCCCTCTTCGTAGCAGCGCGGGCCCCGCAGGCCTCCCCGGCCCCTTCCGCTCCCGCTGCCTCGGGGCGGCGGGCAGAGCGTGGGCTTGGGGGGAACCGCGCCGGCCGCCGCTCCGCGCCGCGCTGCCCTCCCGCCGCCTCAGCCTCTCGCCGCGCTCCCCCCGCGCCGCCGCCCGGCCTGACGGGCCGGCTCCGCCGCTTCCGCCTTCCCCATGCTGCCGGCGGCGGTCAGAGGGCAGAGGGCAGGGTTCGCCTCCTCCCCGCGGCCGCGGGGCGGGCGGTGCTTCCCTTCTCCTTCCCTTTCCCTTTCTCGCGGAGTGCCGGCGTGGGGCTGGGTTCCGCCTGAGCATCGCAGCTCGCTTCGTTCAGCGCTTTGCGGAGCGGAGCTCTGCGCTGCGGGGATGAGAGCCGCTTCACACCGCCCCATCCCTGCGAGCACTGAGCCGCTCCGAGCTGGCCGGGCTAGGGCCCTTGTCCCGGTGCGAGCCGCGTGTGGAAGTTATGGAACTTGTTTGGTTTTTTTACCCACCCCACCCTGAGCGTTCTGCTTAAGTGAGGATGTGAATATAAACTCTCGTATGCGGGTGCAATTCTGTGGAGTACGCAGAGTGACAGCCACTGCACCATTTCGACCCCAAGCCCATCGCTCGATGAGGGTTGAAGGCTCTGTATCCCACCCACATAACCCGCAGCAAGCAGAGAACCAAGCTTCATCCTCCTCCCCTCGCGTGTCCCCAGCCCTGGCCCACGGGTTAACAAGCAACAAACACTTGGGAAACTTTCTCCCGCTGCTCTGAGCTACAGGAAATTAAAAAGTTAAAGTTGGAGGCCGTTAGGGAGAGTCAAGTATGATGTTGACCACACGACGTAACGCCGAGCGAGTTATTGTCTGAGGTCAGGAGAGGTTGGGGATCACTGCTCGGCACACGGTCGTCAGTTTCCCTTTACAGGCTGCGTCCAAGCTGTTATCTTTAACAATTTAAATAACTACTTGGATGACCCTTAAGTTTTGACTGTGAGCTGGATATTTGTCTGCATGCTCTGATAGTTATTAATACGGTGCTGGCATTCTTTCCTCTTGCACATTGTATCTGCTTTTTGTTGACGTTGGAAGATTGTCCAGTTGGAAATGACAACTTCGGAACATTTATTGGGGTCATATTTTGAAAAAGTATGTAAATGAGTCATCTAGGGCCATTGTTGCTTGAAGATTATGAATGCTGTGATTGTCTCTGTTGGTTTGCTGAGATAACCAGTGGCCAAATTATGGCTGTATGTCAGCGTTTTGATATAAATTGTCTTTGACCCTCACCTGGAAGTTGTTTGCTCTCTGTTACTGCCAGCAAGGTCCCACATCCTTGGTTGGGTGTCTTTCCCAAACAATATGCAAGGAATTGTTAAAGTTCCCAGGGTGAATTGCTGTGTTTGTGCGCAGCGTAGCAACATCTCGGGAAAATGGCTCGAAAAGCAAGGAAGGATCACAATGAAAGAGTTCTGCAGGAGTCTGAGAGAAAGCCACTGGGTTCTTGTTGGGAAACAGTAAGACATGTGTAAATCACATTATTTCTCAAGTGAATTTTACCCCATATAAATTCTGTTTTAATAGAATATTCTTCGTTGCTTGAAGTCTAGACTGAGCATGATGCGCTCGTCAAATCAAAACAAGAAGTGCATTTTAGGTAGGCAGAATGTATTTATTTAATCAGGAATTTAAGTCAAACATCATGTCTTGCATGCTGTGCCTTGGAAGAAGTTTTATGAGCACTTATAGCAGGCAGGATTTGTGTTTTTTTTTTCCTTGACATTTATTGGTATTCTATCATTTCTTCTTATTGTATATTTCTAAATCGGAACTGGCTTGAGTACATGTGCTTGCAGCTGAACATGGGAGGGTGGAGGAACTTTTGTACCTCAGAATGCACCATACCAGTAACGTACACAGTCTGCCCTTCCTGCCTTCAAAGTCAGTGGTGGATTATTTGTCCTCCTTGCACACAGTGTGGCATGTGAGAGGAACAAGGGGGAGCCTTTCTGCTGTTCCCATTTCTCTCTCTGCTCATCTGGTCGAGCCGGCACTGGGGAGACATCCTCTTCTTTCTCCACCCCTGTGCTTGGAGTGAATTCTGCTCAATGGTGCACCAGATGTATTTTATTCACTCTTATACCCCTCCAGGGTCAAGTTGCAGTCTGGCCTTTTGATTCCATCCTCTTTGGAATAGGAACATTGTCTTCCTCTTGAATGTAATGTGCAATATAAATGGCAAAACATCTGAGTTAAATAATGATATCTCCAGCAGCACAGTGTCCCCTGGCACTATGTTAGAGCATTAATCCAGAAACGACTTGGATTACCATTTGCTACACCACAGCCACTACGCAGTGGCTGCATGCATTGTAGGTTTTGCTTATCGCTGTCTATGATTTAGTGAATACCTAACTAGAAACATCCATTTTGTTTTCTGGGTACTGTTTTGGTGACGAGACCATACTGTTCCTTCACTTTTGCTTTTCTTCCACGTTGAGACCAAAGCATCCTGGATGCAGGACAAACAGCACAGGAATATCAGTGGTCTTTAATATTAAATACTTTGCCTTAGCAGTACAGTGGGAATGCTAATAAGGATGACTGATCTTTGAGGAAACCCTTTTTTCTGCCTGGATTAGAAGTGGGCACTAAGCAAGCAACAGTTCACGTGGGGAAGGATACCCCAAAGCTGAGAGGTGATGGATAAATTCTCTTTTCACTGTCTCCTTGCTGATTGGAATAGACAGGAAAAAAAAAAAAAAAAAAAAAAAGAAAAGAGAAGGAAAGTCCTGGAACTCTGAAAGAGATCATTAAAACTCAAATGACTCTTGGGTGAAGGGGGGAATTTTTCATAGATTGTGGTTTTGGCAAGATCCATAATTCATGCTTTCACTGTGAAAAGAAGTCGGCTTTGTACTTACTTATCAAGGTCATCACGTTCCTTCATCGAGTTGGCTCACATCATCAAAACGCACCTTAATCACACAAGTTTTATTTTGGTTGGTTGATTTAGGAAAAAGTAGGAAATGGACTGGCAATGCGAGAGAAGGTGTGTTACCTATAATTATAGGAGAGGAAGTATGGGAAGCTGGGAGCACCAGCACTATAGAATAAATATTGCAAATAAAAACTTTTCTGAGACCAGTGGTTCCAGCTTTGTTGGCTTTTCTCCAGCATCAAGTGTTCTGGCCTTTCTTTTCTTCGGTGTTATCTACCTACACAGGTAGAGGGAGGTGAGGAAAAGGACAAGGCAGAGAATGATACAGAAACTGCAGGACTGCCTCGTGGAGAAGTAGTTTTCACTGTGCTGTAGTTCTCAAGATATGCTTTGGAATGCATGCTCAAAACGTAACATTCTGAGCTTAAAAATCTTCTGAAAGAAACAAAACCAAGAACTGGAAGAAAAGCCATGATTGAATATTCTCCGAATAAGTGGACTTGGACAGAAAACAAGATACACTGAGGAGAGAAAGTTTAAAAAGTGATTGTTTAACACAGAACAACAGTGCATATCCATGGCATATTTAATATGAATTCATAATCCTCATGTGTGCCATCTATCTCTATTACACATTCTTCCAGGCATTCCTGGCCCCAAGGGTCACTATTTTATTTTTTTCAAAAAAGGGAATTCCAAGAATTATGGTGGATTTTTTTTTTTTACAATTTCAGTACTTTGAAATACTCTCTCCACTCTCATTCCTGAGCCAACGGTACATCTGATTAAACATCAGGCTTGATAGTCTGGCTGCCTTTGCAAAAGAAAATGCAAGAAAATCTTCCAGCCTACGCTGCTCTGAAGCTGTTCTATCCTCTGCTTTTCATTTCCAGTTGCGTACTTGCTAAAGAGGATCAGAGCTGTTGTGCTTACAGTGGTGAACTGCAGCAAATAATTTGGTGATTTAATTTCTCCTTGACTTCTGTTTATGAAGTAGGAAACATTTTGTTGTTTTCTGCCTTTTTTTGTTTTATTTTGTCTTGAAAATGCTCTCTTTGATATTATTTGCTGAATAATTCTTTGTTGGCAGATCTTGGGTGATGCGTTTGTTTTGAACCTCATGCGGCTGCGAGGCGCAGGCTGGTTTTGTCTAGACACGTAACAAGCTTCTGCTTTCAGCCTAGCTGACTGTAACTTTCAGTAGCTGTTGCAACTGTCCAGATTACACGTTTACTGGAGACGCTGTGCAAATTTTGAGGCTGAACATAGTTGTCTGTTAACTTTATCTTAGCTTTTGTTACTGTTTCAATTACTGACTTCTTCAGGAATTCACCAGAATTAATTGATTGCAGAAATCAAATTGCTGCGATCAAACCCACCACTGCGAATTGGAAAGTTTTCCTCAAGCTACTGTTTCTGTCTGCTCTCTGGGTTTCAGAGGAAAAAGAAACAAAACACCATAATTGTTACGTTGAAAGTATTTTGATTGCAAATATTAAAAGCTAGATGAATATTCATCACGTTTCTGTCCTGAGCCCAAATTCTGCATTCTCATGTATGGAGATTCCTGATTTTCTGGAAATGGATGAGCTAGGTGATGTCCTGCATGGTCTCTTCTGCCTTCCACATTGTGGCATATGTCCTCTGATATATGATCTCATCTTCCAGATGCCTTGGCTTCAATGCTATGGCTGAAATTCCCTGTGGATCTCAACAACCATGTACACATTTCCATGCTGGTATGAAGCTCTCAGCTACTGCCCTGTCATTGCTAGTGTGCCATTGTCCCCTCTTGCTAGGTATGAGTTTATCCTCCACTTAGGATGTGGCTTCCCTGCCTCCTCCTTCTCTGGTTTTCTTATGTAACTTCAATTAACAGAATCACAGGATAAATAGCAAAGGAAAAGCATGCATGAAGAGAGGGACAAGAAGTCAAAATAAGGCAAATGCTCATGGAATTGTTCATTGTTTTGGCAGAAACCTGTCATTTTTCAACCAGAAATATGGAATCACAGATGTGTAAAATAGCAGACTAAATAAACAGCAGGTAGGAGTGCTGGAAGAACCATCCTTTTTGTTCATTTTTCGTTGAACTTGTTTTGCAGCCTTTCAATGCTGTCATCCATCGTTAAGTTCAAAGAGGCTTAAATGCTGTAAAACAGTCATCAAATGCTACAATTAAACTTGCCAGTCATCCAGATTTGACCCAAACTGCCCGTGCCTCAAGATGTTAGTTGGATGTCTGGGTTAGGATTCAATTCAGTTTTTTAAAACCATGAAGACACCTAGCTCTCAGCAACTTTCATATAAGTTAAGAAAAAGCAAGTCATTGTAGTTGTTGGTCTTTCTAATTTTTTTTTTTTTTCATATGTCAAAATATCCTTGTCATGCAAACTCCCCAAGCACTTCTAACCTATCTTCACCACGTGATGTGCAGCATTCAGGTCATCTTCAGATCTACAAGAGATGGCACCAGAAACATCATGGAATTCCCAGTGGCTGGATCCACATTTCCCTTTAGTTCTCTTAGAAATTAGCAGAGATCTCCAAGCGGACCCTTAGAGAAGCACCCATCCAAAAAATCAGAGAAGTTCAAACCTGGGTTCAATCTGAAGAGTCACACCAGAAGAAGTTGGCTATATGTCATCTATTTTCAGACTTAAATATGCACATTCTTTTTGTTTTATCTAATGCTCGAAGGTTGCAAGTATCTTTCATGCATTGAAATCGGACATAAATATAAAGAAAGTCAAGGATAATTTGACCATCTCTACAGAGAATAATCTTTTTCATACTTGACAGAAACAGAGAAACTTTAGCAATGGAAACAAATTACTTGAAAATTATGACCTTTTTTTTTGGTGTCCTAATGAACTAGGGAAAAAAAAATAAAAGAAAAGAGATTTTTATCATCGTCTGAGTGAGGTTTCTTTAGAGGTATTTTTCCTATACTTAAATATATCATACATTTGTTCTCTCTTTATAGGTCTCTGAGGAACTCAGAAACCATTACCTCAGAAATTATCCCAAAGTTACCAACTCTCTTAAGGAAAATCTTAGCAAATACCATAAAACTGTATCCTAACAAAAACTTTTAACAACTGTAGTTATGACATTCTCTACTCCTTTCCCTTTGTGTACAAGATGTAAACATTCAACATCATTAGATTGCCACACAAGACCAGGTAAAAGAAACTCATTTTTAGATACATTAAATTGTTATAATTCCATCGTTTCCTTATCTGCTAAGTTAGCAATTTCAGCAAGCTGGCAAAGTATCTACGCACCTTTAGGTAAAGCTGCTTAAAAAGGGTGAGACTTCCTTCTCGAAATTGGGTCATCTTAACTTAGACAACACACTTAAACTCATTTCCAAGACCTTTTGCCCAGGCCCCCAAAATTTCTTCCCATGGATTTTCTCCTACCAGAGAACCATCCCATCTCTCTTCTGTTGCTGAAGGATCTAATGAAATCCACCTGCAGCTCCAAATCAGCTGTGATTAATCTGCAGTTAACTGTGGGGTCTCAACACCTCCTGTGTGTTAGTAATAGGAGAACTCTTACTTTCTGATAATATTGGAGAAAAAAATAACTAATGTAAGATGTTTTAGGAAGAAAGAAAGGAGGATTTGTTTGATTATTTGTTAGGCTGAATTTGGTTCTTCTCAAGTCTTGGTAAATCAAGACACAGATTTTCTGCCTCTTCACCCCATCTTGCCAAGCTGGTTTAGAGCTCAGAAGGATATTTGGTATTTTGGAAGAACTTTTTCTTCTCACATTAATTAATAATTCAGATTTTACATCACCTTTGCCTTCTAGCAGTGTATATTTCAATTTGGCTTCAGACAGGTCTTGATATAAATGTATGATTATAGAAGAAATCTAAATTAAATTGCTGTAGTAAAGTTTTATGTGCATTAAATCTATGTACTCTGAGCACTCTTCTCCAGTGCTGCTTACAACCCTCCTTTCATTGAAGCATGGTTTATTCTTAGAAAACTCAAGCTGCTTCTAAAGTTCTGCTCCCAGTAAGAAACAAATTAGATGAAAACGACTTATTGAGATCAGCGAGCGTACAGAGCTCATGCAAATAGACACAGAGTGCTGCTTGACAGCCTTCTGTGCCTTTTTTTTTTACCCCCCGCCCCCTCCAAGAATCATTCAAAGCCTAGTCATATAACAGATAAAATTTCACTTTTCCAAAATATCTGTAGTGAATCTTCCCAACACCAAAAGTTGGAAGGGTTGTGAGGGCTATGGGAATACTGCAAATTTGTTTTGGCACAGACTTGTGCTTCAAGCGTCCTGGAAGTCAGCACTGGATGTGTTCTCATAGTCTGGATGTAAATTAGCCATATGTGCATTAGTGGCATTATTTACAGATTGAATTGTGCAACTATACTTAGGGTCTTATATAAATTATTTCTATATTGGGTCCAATTTCTGCTGTCATTTACGGTAATATAAATTATTACTGAAGTCAGTGGGGTAATTACTTTGAATTTTCCAGTGTGACTAAGAGCAGAACTTATCCTCTGGTTAGTATGAGCAGCTCTGAAGCCCTTTCCCCTGCACTAGAAGTGCACCAACTCTGCTCTGTCAGTTTCGTTCACTATTGCTTTGGAAATAAGCTGTGTCTGAAAGCAGAGCTTTGCAGTCAGATTAAGTCCTTCCTGGAATCTGAGTAAATAAATATGAAAACAGTCACCCAGTGTTACAGCCTCCTGTTGGATGTATACGTTTGTCCATTGTGTTTTTTCCTGTGCTTCTAATAGAGGAATTTCCATGAAAGCTTTCCACTTGAACACTGCCAGAATGCAAGGGCCACCCTCTGAGCTTCTTCACTCACCTCTTTAAATGAATCTAATGAACAAGTGATGTGTTTTCCTACTTTGGCCTTTATCTTATGCTTTTCGCTTCATGGGCATAAGCAAGTGGTGCTCCTTATTTATTTATGTTAGACAGCATTTTCTATCAAAATACATTTTCTATCAAAATGCAGTGAATGAAAGTAAAATCTCCTTTGAAACACCATCTGCTAGCAAAGTATAAAATAAAAGATGGGAGTGTAGCAGTCTCAGAAGAAAAATAGGAACCATTCTAACACATCAGCAACTGTTCTCTAGAAACGCTCTCACCGATGTTGGAATAAATACGACTGTCCGTGTAAGAACACAGATGTCTCATCATCCAGTAACATATTATGTTAAGGCATACCAGTGTTGGATGCAACTTTGTAACTTCAGTTCAAAGCTCATGTAAGAGGAACACACTGGGATACTGGTTATATCTTTCTCAACTCAGTATTTCTAATGAGAAGAAGATGTTCAAATGCATTTTATGTAAGTCGTGATCATTTGAAAAAAATGCATTAGCAGGCACAGGTCTCATAAGTGATTTTAAATCATCTCCATATTTTGTTTTCCTTTAGCTTCTCCCTTGTTTCTTTGCTGCTGCTCAATCCCATTTTTCCTCTCCCCCCACATCACTATGACAGCATGTTCACCTTCATTTTCTGTGGTAGAAAAGGCTGTATAATTAAATACTCCATTTTGACAACTGGATGTGCCAGCTTCATTTATCTCAAGATTGTTTGCAAAGTGTGCTACCACTGCTTGGGTCCTTCCATCTCTAGGGACAAAATCAAGAGGTCACAGAAATTTCTAGATGAGGCGTTACTAATTGCACCACTGCTGGGGTTGAATGGCATGGTAATGCATAGAGATTGCTGACTCAAAGAAGAGGCACGAGCCTAATGTCACTGCGAAAATAGCCTTTACTCAACAAAACTCAGAGGCAGTTCTAAGTGCTAATTTAAATATCATCCTGACCAAGATACCACTTTACAGGTTCATCCCTGAAAATTGCTTAAATCACAGAAATTCAGTTCAGCGTTTGAGTACCCAGTATGCATTCCCAAAAGGACATTTTCCGGACTTTTCTACCCAGTGGCAAGAGATTTATGAGTCTTTGAGGAAAAAAAAAAAAAAAGGTTGTGAAGGTGGAAGAAGGATTAGAGCAGTTGGATTGCACGTGATACAAGTGGGATTGGATATAAGGGATTACCTGGCTACATTTTAATATCTTCAACAGCAGCATGAGCTGAGAAAATGGATGATGAACACAAAAATATTTAGATAACACAAGTTTGCACATTAAAAGGGTTTTACAAGGTGTATGAATATTATATGAACTTCAAAATACTTTCAAAAAGTATCCTCCTCTGAATTTTGGAGTATGGTTTGGGTGAAGTATGAAGAGAACAGAACAGAACAGAACAATTACCATTTCCTTGTTGTAAGCTGGATGGGTCTGTATGGAAGAGTCTTCACAACTTAAACACTGTAAAAACTGAAAATAAAAAGTAGGGTGATAAACTTCAAATTATGTAAAAGCACTTCCCACTGAACTGTCCATCTGGTTTGGGATTGTACTCAAGAGGTGAGGGTGCCTACAGGATCCATCCAAGCACTCCCAAATCCAAGCATAAAAAGCATCAGTGCAAGTGCCAGAGCTTCTCAGAAGCACCAGACTTGAGGGGACCGTTTGGGGTGTGGATTTTAATGCAGTTATCCAGCTCCAGTTTTGCCAGCTAGTTTAACAGAGTAAGACTGAACTGCCCTGTGCGTGTGCTTGGTGATGGAGATCGTTGTGATTAACAAACAGTCTGGGCAGAATGTATCACCCGGAAATCCTGCATCCACCCTGCAGTTGATGGGTCAAGCACAATGTTCCTCCTTACACCAAAGAGCGATCCAGACCAAAAATCTGCTGAGTTGAAGAATCCACAATCTTTTGGTAGAAATGTTAATGATGACTAGTTAGTTTTACTGTTAATCCTGTGGTTTTTTTTTAATCCATAAGCTGAATTCTGTCCATGTTCAGCTTCTAGGTCCCAATGTGCTTCTACATGCTAACTTTCAGAGCCATTACAAATCTTTTCCACGTGTAGGTATTAATATATCATCAAGTCTCATAACCTTTCTTTTGATAAAATAAACTGCATAGGCTTGCATACAGCTATCCCTACGAGGCAGATATTACTGATCTTGAAATCATTCTTTTCTGATCTATTTTCAATTTTCCATGCCTTCTTTGAAGTGTGAACACCAAGACTAGTCATGATATTCCAGTAGTTTTCCCACCAGCTCTCACACAGCTGTATGTCTTGTGCCAGAATCCCCAGCCCAGTAATTCTGCTGCTAGCTTAGGTTTAGGAAATTCAATCTAGGGTATTAAAACACTTGCTATATATTTTCTCTTTATAATTGGAAAGCAGCGAGAGATCAAGAAAAGGATCAAATTAGGAAAAAAAAAGACGTTTCCAATTCTCAAGCTAATTGTCCTGAAAAGTTTGGAGAAGTTTACTAGAGAGATCCTCTCCCATAGAGCAATCAAGTGCTGAATGTAAGTCTGTTTATGCTTTGGACACATCTGTATGGCAGCAGCATAAAGAGTGTGGCATGCTGTTTAATATCTGTCAGGCTTCTTTTTTAAACCACTTAATAAGCATGTATGTAAATTCTATGCAATAAAAAAGTTCCAACAACCAGAACAAGAATAACCTTTTATGTGGTGGCTCCCACCCTTAATCCCAGCTTCTACATGCCAGTTCCTCCCCCCGCTTTCACATCCCTATTTCTTGACAGGTGCCAGAAGGTTTCAGAATTTTCCTGCGACTTCACCATGGGAACTGCCATTTTACCAGGAATGAATTTGACCTGCTGAGCAATAAAGTGGAGGCAAAATGCTCGTGCTCTAGGCAAACTGGGGGAATTGCTTCTCTTTCTATTGGCACATTCTCCTCTCGCACTTTTTTAACCAACGAGAGCTACGTGTTCACTTAACCTTCCTTCAAATTCACCTTGAGAAAGAGACGGAGCTTTGGAAGTGTCATTTTCCCAGCAACAGCTGCTGTTCTTAGCTTCCAACAGTCTTTAAATCCATAGAATGCTAGTTTATATGGACAGGGAAGCATTAAATACTAGGAAATTAGGGTCTTTAGGTAACTATTCCAGATCTGTTATATCTGCAGTTCCAGCAATTGGTGGTGTAGGTGGTGTTCTTTTACAGGCTTTTAATGAGACACATTTATTACTGCCTTGCGATAAACCAAAGTAAAACCATAAAAGTGACTTTCATTGAACATTTGTTTGAGTTTTGCCTAAGTCTTATAAAGCCCTGCTTGTTCAAAACTAGTTCTTGTTTTACATGCGTTCTACCTTCTTTTTGCAACAGCTGTTACCTCCTTCCTTCAGTACCCACACGAAATAAGCATGTCTGCCATGATGCAGCAGCAACTTGTTTCATGACTTGTCTGGGACAGAGTTTGTTTCTTTGCTCATGAGGTATCCATCATAATCTAGTAAATCCCTTGAGTAACCCAGCTACTCCATGTAACTGGATGCTGTTGTGCTCTTTGTATCTATTGTAGATTCCATGGAAATAAACAGAAGGCGTTACTTTAGGAACGATCTATGTATTTAAGGTTTGTGCATTTTCTTCATCCATGGGACTAGCATGTATTTCAGTAAATGTGATTTCCAATAGTGCAGCTAAACTCTCTGGAAATATTCCTCAAGAAATGTTCTTAACGATTCACCTTCATAAGTTAATACCTATTAAAACCTAAAAATGAATTAGATTTGGAATTTCCTGGATTCCTGTGTTTGTCATGCAAATTTTCAGTGCTGTTCTTTTTATGATAATACGAAATAAAGTAGTTTCTTATAGTAACATTGTAAATCATTTGCTTTCTATTACACGCAGCTGGTTTTGTTACAGTAATGATTTTGTATGGGTGCACACTGCAGTGCATATTAAAGGCAATGAGACATTCTTTTTCAGGGCTCACATGCAATTGATGTTTGTGCAAATATAACCAGATAATGACAAAACAGTAATTTATTATAATACATTAGCGAGGTTGTTTTTTTTCTCTCTCTTCTCCCAAATGCACCTTTGGATAAGCTGCCCTCCCCCCACAACAAATCCTTATTTTTCTGTTTACAGAAATGACTCCCCACCCCTGCAGATGTAGATTACAGTTTTTCAGTTCACTAGAGATCCAGAATCAAAATCTAAACCAGCTGCTGTTTTGAGGCGGGTGTCTTACTTTAGCTTACTCAAAAGAACACAAGATGAACGGTAAGAATTAAATAAACCACAAATTATTTTGGGGACTGTCTGGTTTATATTAGAAATAAACTTTTCACTGCTGGCTGTTGTTTCAAAAATATTGCCTCTATTTTTGATATTCATCCTTGGGATCTAACACAAACTATGTCTTACTAGTTTAATCCATTGTTAGGCCATGTTTAAATATCTTTTATTATAGTCATCTGCTATAAAATAGTTCTCACTGGAGTTTGCTGGCTACAAGCCAAAGGGTAATGCTGCTTCAAGTGGCACAGCACAGTATTAAAAGACCTTTTTTTTTTTCCTTTGGTGTTGGTACTTACCGATTTCACACCTTGAAAACAGCCAAATGACGTCAAAATGGGATGCATCTGCTTTGAGTGCAGCGACTAGAAAAATATTATAGAGCAAAATGAGAACAAAGAAAATAATGGTATCAACATGTTATTCATCTTTGTGAGTGTTCAGTAATTTTTGTAATTTCTTGCTGGACAGCCTATCATTTGGATCCAAATATTTCTTCAAGCTGTTTTCAAAAGTACTTCGCTTTTTAGTTGCTGCAGCAGAGCCACTTACAGGACTGTGATGACCATGACTTGACTCACAAAGTCATTTTCATCCTGAAAAGCATTTGAATGAGTGGTGTAATGTCCTCACTTCAGCTTCTGCCAGCAGTTTTATCTCATGCACTGCCACAGTCACGCAGACACTGCCAATTAGCACTGATGATAATGCTTAATAATGTGGACCTCCAATTCTGAGAGCATTTCATCCGGAGCACATTCCTTCCCTGATGCATATCTCCAGCTATGGATGAGACTCCTCTGGGATGGCCAAAGCTGGAGACAAAAAATTGCCTCTGAGATTTCATCACCGTGGTTTACACCAGCACCTCTATTCTAGGATGTTATGACATTCAGTTCTGTTGTTTTTATTATTCCTAGTGAAAACATGCCCAGAAAGGAAGGAAGGGGATTTTTAGGAGCAGTTGACCTCTGCAGCTTTCAAGGAGAGCGCTAACATTCAATATATGCCAAATGCAGGCCCATTAGATTGAATAATGAGTAAGTCTATCTGAGACTTTGTACGAGACAAGATGAAAACAGATTGGACAGGCTTTTGTACCACACTTTTATTACCTAGTGAAATGTAATTTGATCCATTTGCAAAAGGAAGAACCAGAGATGCTTGTTTCAAAATTCAATTGTTCCAGAAAGATAAGTACCCCAGTGTTGTTATTTTTATATAGATTTTTATGAAACACGTGTAGTTACATTTTTACAAGGCAATAGGCTCTCTTAACAATGGCAGTGAGAGCAGCAGTGCAAATGCTGAGGGTCTGAGCACATTTGCCTGACAAATGACAGCAGAAGGTTTATACATTTGAACTTCAGCTTTGCAGAAAGAAAAGCAGGAGCTAACAGCAGCTCAGCCAGGATGTGTCCACTTGAGTTCCCAGTGGCTCAATGGTGTCACGTCATTGTCCCAGTCCTGGGGTGGGGGTGTTTGATAGTGTATTCGCAGACAAAAGCCTTATGTTCACCACTCAGTTTCTTTAGTCCAGGAATCTCAGCTTCAGATTCAAACTTGGCTATTGATTTCAAGGTGTTGTATTCTCTACTGCAATTTAAATGTGCATTCTAGAGATTTTTACATAATTGTTTTATTTTGAGAGTGAGAATAATTTGAAATTTTGATCCTGCATGCTTGAATTTGCAGTAGGCATGTTAGTGAAAGATTATGCTTGTATCTTTAAAAGGGAAGCGCAGAATTCATTAGCATAACTTCCACTTTTTTTTTTTCACTGAATCTCTCTTGAGTTGAAATAAACAAGAAAAACAAAAACAAAAACAAAAAAACAAAACGAAAAAAAAAAAAAGGAAAGAAAAAAAAAAGAAAAAAAGACAAGGAGATATGTCCAGAGAAACTGAAAAAAAAAAAAAGATTAATGGCCCTGAACTTAGCTTGGCTGCTGTATGAATCCCAGCAAAAATGCTGCTGAGATACTATTGTATTTTCTACAGTACCTATTAAATGTAAATTACTGTATAGAATTGCACACAAAAATCAGTTTGCTGCATATACCATCAGTATAAGAAAAAAATATCGCTCTCTGTTATCAACAAAATGAAAATATTTAAAATGAAAACAAAACCCAAACACATTGTAAATAAATGAAGCTAGGAAGCTGGGCTGTAACCCAGTCTTGCTCTATTAGGAAGCTGCATGGGAAAGCATACGTCTAATTTTATGGAGATCCATCCTATCATAACTTCTCGTGAAAGTATCGCTGACATCACAGAGTTTGAGGCTGGTGCATTTGGTTTTGTGTTCTGGTGGGGTTTTTTTTCCTCTTTATTTCTGTTTTTTCAACATGAATATCCTGTACTTTTTTTTTTCCTCCTGTGATCTCCTGACACGTCTAACATCATATCATATGAACAGACACACACCTTTTTTCTCCTGTTTCTTGTTCATCGTTATAGTAGATGCACCATCTCTTAGGATGACTCTTTCTAACGCTTATCTCAGTTCCAGTTGCTTAAAAATGTTTGGCAGTCCCAAATGCAAAGCAATTGCAGTTCATTACGCTTCATCGCTTACTTGCTTTCATATATTTCAGTTTGCATTTAAGCATGGAAGCATCTGAAATCCATAAATTTTATTTCTTTATCCTCATTTAAACACTACTGTAGACACCATTAAAATATCCATACATCAAAAATCTCAAGAAATATAGCTACGTAATGTGCATGTTTAAAGATTTACTGTGGTAGAAGAATAGATAACGACAGAATAACCTGAAAACCACATCACAGAAGCTTACATTTATAATGAAAAACCTTAGCTGCAGCTTGTTACTATTCCAGTTTTTATCTGTCTTGCACACTTACTCTAGCTAAATGTGTAAATTAACGAATTTTGGCTTAACCTAGTAAATCTGTCTTAATTTTTGTAACTTTTTATTTAAAAGAATAATGAGAGAAACAATTGACTGCTTTTTCATGAGAGTTTTCCAGAGAAGTAATTGTTGGATCTTTATTCGATGTTTTTTTTTTTTGGTGATAACTGCACAACTTGTAGTGCAAGTGGTGAATAATATTAAGACACAAGGAAACATAACAAGTATTGGGAGATTCCAGAATGTTTGAACCTGAAAAATCAGACTTTTATTACAGCTATTCATGTATGTACAATGTGTAGGGTTCTCTGCTGGGCCCACCCTGTCCAACCAACAGCTGAAATACATGAACTGGAGGGTGTTCTGGAAGTTAGCTATACACAGGGTGAGAATCAAAACAGCTTTCAAATGAAATCACGTGTGTTCCATCAAATTCCTTTCAGAAATATTCCAAAATCTGGATGACAAAGAGATACTCTGCCCTGTCAGAACAGGGAGGATCTTCTAGAGGTGTCATGACAGTAGAGCAAAGAAGTAGGACTAATGAGTTAGCTAAAGATTATCTGGAGTAGAGAGCATCTCTCTCTACTGAAGCCATGCTGAAGAGAAATGAAATAACAGCAGGGCTTAATGTGGTCAGATTTTCACCTGAACAAGAACTGTGCCTAGCAGTGCTGTTTGCAACCCTGGTTAGGTTTTACTGGTGGAACAGGGTGGGGCACCCTAGGCCAGAAAAGTTCCCAGAAAGTACAGATGAGATGGGTCCGTGACACAGTTAGCATAGTAGAGCTTCGAGTTTAGAACCCAAAAGCTGCTAGCTTGTATTTCTATGTGGGAATGTAAATCTAATTGTTTCCAGCTCAGCCATAGACAGGCTCTGGTGAGCCACATCTGACAGGAGTAAAACAAGCAAGCCCAGCCATAACCATTCCTTTCCCGATTCCCATTCCATCCAACAGCTCTGCTTCACCTATATTGTATTCTGGGAGAATCACTAATAGTTTCAGAGCATATTCAAAAGCAGTAGGATCAGTTGTCTGTGACTCCCTTCCCAGCTACTGTCAGTGGTAATGCTGGTCCTGCTGAGGACTGCATCATCCCATCACAGTGCATGGCCCTGCACCACCAGCAAAGCCCCACTTGCTGACCCTGGGTCAAATCTTCACCATAGATCAACAAGATTAATGGCAAGAGTTGTTAGTTTCAAGACCCAGCTCTGCAAATAAAAGATATTTTTTAATTACTGTCCAATCCTATTAAGCACAGGACTGGATAACATGTGTTTCCTCTTAGAGATGAGCTGCCCCAGCAGTGGTCCCAAAGCACTTTGGAATAACTCTTTCCCCCTCCCCTTTTCCTCCCGGAGCCCTACCTTTGTGCTGATGTGTTAATGTGCAGACACTAATAATGGCTCAGATATGTGTCATTTTAAACAGCAGTTTTGACCTTTTTTTTTTTTTTTCCCTGAGTCTGTATCGTATCCTTGGTGCTTGCCACAAGTGTACTGGCAAGTGCCAAAAGATTTTGGAGATTCCCTCATTACGTGGCCTGACTTCTCCTCAAAGATAGACCTCTCTCCCTTACCCCACCAAATACCATTTCTGCTTTGACCTGAGGGTTTGGTTTCCTCCTTGATTGGATCCTTCCCAGTTTCATCCATGTTTTTGTCTTTTGGTTGGGTTAACCACCTAAGAGATCTTAATGGAGGGGGTTCTTGGGCTCTGCCATTAAGTGCATCAAGTTTTAGCACTTGTCCAAGTACATTCTAGGGAAATCTCCTTTCCCACAGCATGTTACTCCTTTTATTCAAACAATTGTTTTCATGTGGTTGGAAGTATTTTAGAAGGTCTTAGCCAAGGAAAGATATAACGCTTAGCCCACCAGCTTCCATCCATTCACTGTCCTGGGTGAATTCCATAGCCACTGCCTACATGAGTAGCACACAGCCCTATGAAGAGGCTTAGGAAGATAATATGGGTAATTACAGGTTATTCAAATAAAAGACAATTGCAGGATCAGGCCCATCAATTTCAGTACAGCAGCAGAGGGGACATGCTGCAGTTGGGTTGCAGGATACAACCTCCATTTATACTTCTGAGATGATCCAGTTTTCTCTCACTTTCTTTCCTGTCTGCCCCTGCTCCTGGTCAAACCAAAATGTTCCACTGTTCAAATACCTAGCAACAACTATTTAATTTGACAATTTGTAGATGGTATTCCTGTATTACCCTTTAGGACCTTAATAATAGGTTTTTCTTTAGTGAAGCATTAAAACATTAAAGGCCATAAATTCCACAGTCACCTGTATCCATTTATTGCTAATTTATTATGGAACATATCATAAAACTTTGCTTGACATATAGGCCTCTTCATAACTATAAATCTTTTTTCAACTGTTTAGATAACTTATGCTTAAGTTCAAGGAAAGACCTCTATGAACAAATACTTAAAACTTCTATTTATTATGCAATAGTAGTGCATGTGAACTACAAGGGAAATCCTGAGAGAAAAAATACTCCACATTCAGGTTACTTATCAATTCACATTTTTGTAGGGATACAACTAATACAAAAATAAAATGAAAACTCTGTGTAAAGTGCCTGCTTTATTCAAAGCTTTAAGAGGTCTAACTGGATAAAGCTTTTATTACAGTTAACACAGAAGTGCTTTGCATCAGATTAAATTTGTCACTTGCAACCTGCAACCACTGAAAGGATTGAAAGAGTGCTGCATACAAGAGAGCTCATCAGAGGGAAAACAAAAGTTTTCAGAGCTTATAACTCCAGATCAAAACGCAGTCTGTAATGCCATGCAGCAGAGCCTGATCTCACACTCAGTTTTAAAATCTCAGTAAAGCTGGATCTGACTCATAAACAGAAATAACGTGGGCATTTCATTTATTTTATCTCAAAAGAATAGTTTGGGTTTTGATAATGTTTATCTTTGTTGCTTTTATATTACAAGCTGTTGTTTCATTTGAGAGAGTGCTCTTTCAGCATACAAATTCCAAAGTTTTGTATATATATATATCAAAGCAGCCTTCTACAAAACACTGCTTTTCTTTTTTCCTTTATTTCATATTTTCGCTCTGGCTGAAATTTAGGAAGTGTTGGCATAAATAATAAACCATTTGCTTCTAGCAGCAACGCATGTGCTTCTGCCGAGCTCCATCTGAACATTTCATTAAAAGACTCTGTTTTGGATGACATGTTTATAAGCGTGGCTTTTTTTTTCTCCCCACAAATCAGTTTGCTCACACACTGAAGGTCATTTTTATTTTCAAAACAAATTTCCATCTTTATCACTCCAGTCTGGAAAGGGGTTGTGTATGCTCAGTAGCCTCAGGATTTCTGTGTAAATAGTTTGGCTTACAGCTGCTGCCACGCTGAAAGGCCAGAATAGTGCAGGAAGCACAGGACTTGGGTGGGCAGAGGTGCCCCACTTTTCGAGGGATTCAGGCACCTTAAACCCATTCGTTGTTTGGGCCTCCACAGAAGGAATAATAACCTGATACACACCTGACCAAGAAATAATACTGGCAGTGTGTAAGCTTAAGCAAAGTTATGTTTCAGTTAAATTATCTAGAGCAGGCATCATTTTAATATTACTTATAGACTCTACAACAGGCTCCCAGTACATCTCTAAATTCTACAGCAACATAATAAATAATTTTTTATATTGTGTCCTGAAAGCTGACCCCGATGGATTCCTTAATTGTCTATATTGCTGATATCTGACAGAATAAGCAATTTTCCAAGTTATTTATGGTCTTACATTTCACCAAACTATGTAACACAATGTCTCTTTAAATGCTGTCAGGTGCTGTGAAAATTATCAGCCTCCAGCAGCGATGCCTGGAACAGGGCGAGGGTTAAAGCCATACCATGAGTCACTGATAGCATCTTACCAAAATAAGAGATTTATCTTTAATAAATATATTCCAGGACACACTGTGATGGGACTCAACAAGCCAATTAACCACTATATTCAAATGCCTTTTTTTTTTTCTGGTCTCTGCAGAGCAGCTCCTGGGCCAGGCTCCCTTCTGGCACGAGTCTGCTTAAGTCAACAAATGGTGTTACACCCGAGATGAATTTGCCATGCTATGTTTTTCTAAATAGATTAGGGGTCATTTGAAAAGCTGTAAATAAACCTTTCAAATTCTTTAAGGCAAAAAGAAACAAATCTCTGAGAGGAAGAGAAAGGAAAAAAAAAAAGAAAAAAGATTTATTCTGCTTTCCCAGAACTGCAAGTTTCCAGGTGTTCACCTTTTGATCTGGCTACAGGCAATGATTTTCTGAAGTGGTTTCTGATGGTGCCTGACATCATTTATGGCACTCTTGAACAATCTTGTAATGTGCTAAACTACACAAAATTAAGTGAGTTAGTGGCTAGCTAAGAGCAGAAAAAGGGCCGTGGATATCGCAAGAGCTCTGCTACTTGTGCAAGCATCTGTTTAGTTTCTTCAAAGAAGCATCATTTCTTTGATTTGGTAACAGGAACAGATAATGACTGCTCCCAATTATTGATAGGACAGTAGTGTGAGAAAGCTTTGGATTCTTGCTGTGCCTGGTCCTGTTGAAACAGAGCAAGAAAACCAGCTTTTCCTAATAACTTACATCCCAACTCGGCAAAGTGCAGTGATAGAGGCAGCAGCCCATGGGGAGGAGAAAGAAAATCAGGACAAAACCCCATTAAGTCAGCACAGCTGTGAGCATGGTTGGGCAGCCCACATTGCTCATGAATGGTAGTTTTTTGGATATATTTTTCATATTTTATCATTAAAAGACAGAATGAGCTTTCCTGTTTCCTGCTGAAGACACAGCAGAGCTGTGCTGAGCCAGTGGGAATGTCACTATTTGCTTGCGTGGGTAAAAGATCAGGCTCTTGTAGCACAAGAGATATTTTGGGCCATGAGAGCGGAGATTCCCCCTGCAGTACTGATGCAGCATCAACAGAGCTTTGTGACATCCCCTGTGCACCAAATCCATGTCCCTAAGCATGTCTAACTTTTACCCAAACATGGGGACTCCACCACCTCCCTGGGCAGTCTGTTCCAATGTATCATCACTCTGAGAAGAAATCTTTCCTAACATCCAACCTGAAGTGTCATAGTTACTGTCAAAATACCAAATCCATAAATAAATAATTGAGAGCCTTGCAGAATTTGTCATCACAGATGTTGATTCTAGAGGTTGAATTTCTTAATGGCATTTTGTATTCTGTTCTATCCATAAAGGCTGAGTGCTTAGCCAAACTAATGGAAATAACATTGTCTGGAATCATTTCTCCCACAGAATAAAGTCTAAGAAGAAGAGTGTATCTTTGAGATTCTAAAGTGATTTGGGGAAGTCTTTTCCAAGTGCTTATTCTGCAAATCACTAGATTAATACCACTTAGAAAGATCAGGCAAATGAAGCTGCAATTAAAAGAATTAGTTAAATCCATTATAGACTGCTGGCCTTACTCCCCAACTCAGGGGTGATTAAGCACCACACCCGAAGTCTGGTTGATCCTATCTTGAGGGCACTATTTATTAATTGAACTTAATTATTCATGGCATACCCCAAAATGAAGCAGTTGAACATTAATCCAGCTGTTACCTTTCCCTCAGTTCCAGGGCTACTATGGCATGCTTTTCTCATCTTCTTGTCTCTTCCACCCTTAGTTTTGAGAGCCCCTTGCAGCAGAAGCAGCCTCATTTTCTGTAAGCTACTGGATCACTCTGTCACTCATCAGTGCTAAATCCTCTGAAAGCAACTTACAACCAGTGTCAGGTGTTATAGAAACCAAATATTGACGCTGATTAACAGGCCCTGTGCCCTGTCCTACTTGTTTTGTGTGTTGTTTTTGGGGTTGTTTAGAATCCTAAAAATGAGGATTCAGCATACCTAAAATAGCCATTATGAAATAAAACTCACAGGAAAGTTCATTCTTTAGGATTTATTTCTAACCTTACTTGTTATATCAAAGAGCAAGTCTTCCCTTCTCTCCCACGTGGAGCAGCATATTTAACTGGAACATGGGTAGACCATGACTGAAATTTTATTAGTGTATTTGAAGCAGGGTAGGAAGCCAGTTACCTCCAAGAATTAGATCTGTGGTGCTGCAGTTAGACTCTGCATCTGAGTTATATCCTACAGAGTATATACTGTACTTATGTTGAGTCAGGGCTCAAATGCTATTCACTGCTTTAAGGACAGAGTTAACTTCTCATCTGTAACCACAGAGGTTTTGTCAGTTGTCAAGAGTGGTTTTGTGGTTATTTTCTTCAATAAGGATTCTTCTTTACGTAGAACAGAAATGATCAGAAGGTGATACAAGTGCTTCTGAAAAAAATCATCACACAATGACTTAAAACTGCAGAGGTCTTTGATCACAAAACAGTAAAGGGAAACACTACCCACTTATTTGCTCCCTATGCCCACCAGAGCTTTTCACTGGAGTTTGATTCTTAAGGATGTTCCAGCTGTTTTTTTCAGTGTGGAGTGCCAACAAAGTGGTAGAAACCATCTGAAACATAGGTCCTAACTCTCATGAACAGCACCAAGTCTCCCTTTTGAAACTGAGCTCTTCTACAATCAGATTTAGAGTTGATTAAAAAAAAAAATTCCCCTCCACCTAAAACCATAATCTCTATTCCTGCCTCTGGATTTGCTGATGTACGAAGGCTTTTAAATATTCACCTTCTATATATGAAACTTCTTAGAACTGTGTAATGCCTTATCACTATTAGCACTCCCTGAAGTCATAAGGAACTCTGGATTATAACATATTCCATATTTAAGTTTCCAGGATCAACTTTTATTATATTTTCTTTATTCTGAAATTTTAAAGTTGCATAATTAGTTCTTCTCTACTTCTCTATTCTACTACACAACAAGAACTGATTGGCAAGTTCATCATCTCAAATCGTTGGGAAAACTTGTCGACAGTGGGAAGATATTTCACAATTCCATTCGTTTGATTTAATGATCCAGTGAGCTGGTACTAGTTACAACCGCCAAATAACGTTATTATGAATTTCAGAGTGAGGATGTGCTTTGCTGGTGATTATGGACAAATACATGCCCACCCAACTAAGAACTGCCTAAAGAAGAGTATGGCTGCTTTGGTTTTACCTGCTTTTCACTGGGCCAGAGACACAGAAATTATCTCTCACACAAGATTTGAGTCATTCTTGATAGAAATTTGCCATCTAATCTTTTCTTGATGGCATCATAGAGCCAGTATGTCAAACCTGGTCAGCTCTCAAAGCTTTAACACTGTGAATGATTTATGACACTTCAGCCATTAGAGGCACCTAGAAAAACGTGCCTGATAAAACAGTATTTTTTTTTACTTATCTGCTGACTTCATTTAAGAAATAAATTCAAATTCTGCCTTCATATGCATTTTCATAGCCCCAGTGATATAAAAAAAATTCTGAAATCAGCTAATGTGATATCTTACAATCCAATTATGTGACAATGTTAAAATAGATTTCCTTAGGTACCATTATGGCATGCATCACCACTGTCATAAGCACAATTGCCATTGGTTTTGCTACAGATCCTTTCTCTGCTTCCTTACTTCTTGAGCTGCACCCTGTTAGGGACTGACTCTTCCTTAGTCTGTGTTTTCTTAATAATACTACAGATTTATGCAAGAACGTGAGGCTTCAGGCCAAATTGTTCTGGTTTTCTGTTTTTGTGGGTGAGGGTTGTTATATTCTATTTTTAATACTCTATGAGTTTTCCATTAATTTTCTACAACACAACTTCTTTTATTAGCAGCAGGAGCACTTGCTCACCAGCTCTTTTTCAGGAAATCTGCATTTGGCGCAAACAGTGAAGGCTGACAAATACAAATGGATATGAGAAGGCATTTGGTTTCAGAGTTGCAGTTCTAGCATAAACAAAAAATAAGGTCTCATTCTCCACGCAAGGAGAACTTGGATTTTTTCTTGAAAATAAGAAATGGGAAGATTGTCAACATACCAGCATAACTCTTAATGGAGTTTAAATCTCCCTGACAGGATCTGAACTAAATGACAACCTTGCATGTCAAATTCTATGGACTACTGAGGGAAAAGCAGTGAATTTTATTCCTTATCCCTGTCCTCTCCTCCCCCTGCTCGTGTCCAAAAAGCCAAACCACCAGCTGATGGATGCACACACCAAAACCTCGAACATCACATTTTCCATTCTCATTTGTCTAGCTGAAAGCTCTCTGTTCTGCTGACACCAAATGCAGTCAGTACATCCATCCTCTGTTGTGATAAAACACGTAGAGCAGGGAGCAGAACACAGGCAACAGCATGCTTTGTGGAAATCAGTTCCCTGGTACTGAGGCAGAGAGCACCAAAGGGTGATGGGGTGAGGATGATTCAGCTTAATATCCGTGCAGAAGTCAGCATAGCAGGACTGCTCTGTCTGCAAGCAGCGTGTGGCTGAGTGCATAATAGCATCCTGTTGTTGAATCTGCACTGCACACCTACACCAAAGGCCATATGATGGAACAGATTATGGGGGTGTGGATTAGAACATCAAGTGTATGGGGAATGCAGAGGGTGTTAGGTTTGCTTGATGTTACATCTCACCATTGTCCAAAAAAACATTTAATAGAAGCTCAAAGGAACTCCACCCAAAATCACTGCATCTACTCTCACTGGACTTTAGATGTTGAAAGCCAGGATCTAGGATGCAATTTCATAACACTATATAGCACATCAGGTGTCCTAAATCCTCCTGTATTACAGGCACATAATTGAGGATTTCCCAGGGAACATGAGGCACACAAATACACATAAACCTGGAGAGTCATTCTAGTCCCAGTGATGATGCTGTGGGAAAACTGCTTGCAAATGGGAGGAAACTGGGCCAGAGGTATTCCAAGGCTAAAGGAGCCAGGGAAACCCAAATGTTTATCTGCACAAAATGAAAACACCTTTGGCAGAGCTCACGTGTAGAACTTGTTTCCATGAAAACTTGCCCATCTTTCTCTAGTAAAATTAGCTTTTCACTCATACAAGGCACTGCCTCTCCCTGCAAGCCTCATCCACTACACTTCTCAGAGTTTGAACAGGTGAGATAACCTACTGGTCTCCAAGTCCTTTGTAACATGATGGAAAGTGCAGCAATGACAGCAAAGAAGTCAAAGAAGTAAGAATCCAGGCTGCAGCAAGCAAGGAGATGCTCAAACACAACATTCTCAGGCACAGAAATAAAGGAAAGAAGCTGCATACCTTCAGAAGGATTCAGATACACAGGGATCTCCAGCAAAATACCCTTGCCTCCACAGCCAACCCTTAAATGAGGTCTGGGAAGGGGTGGATCCTGGCTCCACCCCTTCTGCTCACTCAGGTGCGTGTACCTAAGCTCTCCGGGGCCCTGCCTTCCCATCAGGTGCTGGATCTGTGGTTCAATCCTTAGCATTTCTTCTACACCTGTGACTTGGAAATACTTGTGGGTTTTGGCTGGTCTGAATCTGAATGCCCTTCTAACCTGCATACAATTATGGGAAATATGCACTTCCCATTCAGGAAGAAATATAGTCCTAACATGTACTTAAAACCTTCCCTCTCCAAACTTCAGCTGGCAAACTGAGAGGTGAATGCTCCATCCTGAAGCACACCTGTTTAGACTCCTTGATTTGTAGCCCCTGTTGTATCTCAGCTCAGAAGAAGGCAGAAGGACACTTTGGAGTGGATTTGTTCACCACAGAGTGAAACTATACTGCAGAGGTGGCAATGTTCTAAGAGCCAGGCACCTCTGCAGAAAGAAATTAGTCATTTCTCTATGCAGCTGTGGTACAGCTGGGTTACACCAGGTCATGCTAGTTGTGTCTGTCCAATATTCCAGTAAGCTCTATCCGTCTGAAAAGTTATGGATTCTGCAGCCTTTATTCAGGTCATTATGTATTTAATACTAGTTCTCAAGGATTTGTATCCAGACTCCTTGAGCCTGACTCACCTGTTCCGTGTGCTGTGTCCCAGGCAGGTGTGTTCTTGGCCACTAATTTTCCCTATGGAAGTCTCTTGTGAAAAGTCTGCATTTCACCGTAGCAGCTCAAGTTTAGATGATTCTCAGTAGACAATTATGCACAATATCTCTGTTTCATGGAGAGCAGCACACTTCCATCAGCAAGAGATAGCCTTTGGGAATCCAGAGACCTCGACCTGCTGTAGCACAAGCTCGTTTCTTTCTTCTTTCCTTCTTTTGTTGTTTCCTATTCTAGACCTTTCTGAACTGAGCTTCCCTGCCTCAAAGTTGCTATTCACAAAGGTGGGAAAGATATTGCTTTATTTTTCAGTTTCAGCACTTTCCACCTCCAGGAGAAGAAAGGTTTGTGTTTTCACATCGTCCCCCAGAGTTACCACTTACTGTTATTATGGCCTTTGTTCAGGGTAACACCACTTTGACAGCTTCCAGTGTATTAATGTTGTTAAATATGTTAATAAGCATGCCATTTATTATTAACATAACATTCTTCAATTACACTGGTACAGCCTTATCCAGCAAAAGCAAACCTGTGCCAAATGTACCTTTAAAGTGTCTGCACACACGCCAGTGCCAGTCAAGGGTGTGATGTTTTGGGGTTTTTATTTTTACAGTTTTTAGAAACACTTCGCACTGCAAAAGCTTTCAGAGAGACACAGCTTATACTGGCATCAAGTGCTTTTTGTTCATACAGCTCGCCTTGTTTGCAGAACCGTTTCAGGCTATAGCAGAAAGGTGCACTCTGGCCAGCACAAGCTGAGCCTGTGCCAGGGCACACACACCCGCTGGGCAGCTGCAGCTGTGTCCTGCCATCAAAACAGGGAATTCATGGGCAGTGCTAATAGGGAGCCTCCAGTTGACCCTTATTTACCCCCCCCCCCCCCCCAGTAAACGCTTCTTGCTTCTTGTTCGGAATCATCACCTTTGTAGCTAGGAGTTGACATGCTTTGCTCAGCTTCAGAATGCTTAACTCCCCAAAATATGGGACCAGCATTTAATTTCCCCAATAGAAGAAATGCACATAAACCCAAAACTGTTGCTTATACACCTGCTCAGCTTGCCTGACCCCACCTTAGTTTGACCAGTAAGGACATTCTTTGCTTTTCTTACTTCCCCTTGATGCCATCTGACCAGCAGAGTAGTTAGATTCAGAAGTGTCTTTGGGCTGAGAGGAGAACACAAGCACATGGATAAGGATTTACTGCATACATCCCTTCTTTTGGAGATGTAGGAGACTTTGTGTAAAAATTCTACTGGTAGAGATGGAGTGCTACTGTGTTCTGGGTCTTGAAAAATGTTCCAGTTTTCCTGTATTCTAACTGACCTAACTGCAACATCATCTAACTCTGGAGTACACCTGAAACAACTTTTTAATCTCAGGATGTTGTTGTAGGTTGTTGGGCAAGAAGGCTGAGACTTGCCATCAGTAAGAACTGCATCTTTCTAAGAGCACATAAATCTGTGCCTCCTAGCAGACCCTGCTGCAATGCAGCCCATGCTTTCCCATGGGAAGGTACCAACCCAATGTAAATGACTGGCACAAACTTTCTGGTGTTTTACATATACATTGCGGGATACTGACGTGTGACATCAAAGAGTTAGTGTGGATGAAAACGATTGCTCTCTTTCTACTTGAACTGATTACATTTTGAATTTTGATACTGCAAAGCTGCAGATTTATCTTGAGGTAAGCCAGCAGAAAGGCACCATTTTCCTGTAAGCATCAGCCACTCTGTGCCTTAAAAGAAATTTGGGACAGATGTGTGTGTCTTTTTATTACAATGAATGCAGGGAGAAAATGTATTTTATTTCTTATTTAATAAATTTGCCCGTTCATCTCAGTATGTGGGACTGTCAAAATTTATAAATTTGGCAGTATTTTAACATGATCATTCTGTTTTTCTTTAAACCAAGGTTATTAAATTGGTATATTTTTATAAAAAGCAGAGCCTGATGGAAACATTTTTTTTCATCTTTTGAATTTAGCTGACTGTTAGGGGTTTTTAAGTGACTCTGTATCTTAAATCAGAGTGGTGGAAAGATAAAAGTGCTCCCAAAGCCTGCTGGAAGCCAACCAGCCAACAGGGAGGCACGGGGTCCTTTGCTGAAGCATTGGTAATGTTTGTTATTTCACTTGTTTGTTATTTTGCTGTTGCTTTTTGCGTGCTAATGCAGCTCCATGCATCTCTTGGATAAGCAGGAACAGGAATTTTGCTGATTTTAACCAACCTCACTCCCTCTCCTGGTAAGGCTCTAAACTCTAAATCATCCTAAAGACCCTTTATGTTGTTTCAGTAGCAGTAATCTGCCATCAGCACAACTCAGGTGAAGGCCTGACCCTGCAATCCTGCCTCAGGAAAGCTCCCAACTCTTTCTTGAAGAAACTTGTCTTCGAGTTGTATGGTGAAAAGCTGTTGTGACTGTGCAAGTAGGTATTAAACCAAACCCCCTGTGGGTTTTTTTGTTTTTTGTTTTTTTTTCAGTCTCTTTCCAATTAGATGAGAACCATTTAACTTTCTAACAAACAAAATTAGGCATTTTTATGTGGAGTGAGGAACTCATCAGCCATTGTGCAAGGCAGTGATTGATGCTTCTTTGTGCAGTGCTGGCACACTTCCTGTACGAGAAGAAGATAGGGCATAGCATTCAGAAGCAGAAGTAGTACAAAAATGTATTGATTTGCATTTGTTCCATTCCCAGCTGACAAAGCTATTTAGTTATGCCCTCAACTATGTTGAATTCTTTGCTCTCCTCTAGGCTATTATGGTCCCACACGTAGGAAAGACAACTTACGTTAGGGAGTTACTTCATGTCTTTTTGCGTGACTGGGAGCAGTCAGAGCCACAATTTGAATATTTTAAAATCACATGTTGGTAAGAATTTGCCAGAAAGAGGCGTCTCTTCCCATTTCTTAAGGCTGAACGAGTTGGAGCTTGGATAAAAATTTGAAAGGAACTTCAATCTGATGGGCAAGTTCAGTGTTCCAGCAGCTGTTGCAATCCCCAAACACGACATTGTTTGCAAACATGGAAACTTTCCATGGAACAAAACCTTTTAAGGATTGTTGATCCAGGGCCCTGGACATGTTTCTTCGGACATATCTAATCCAAGAAGGGTATTTCACACAGAACAGAAAGAAAGTTCTCCTTGTGTGAGATGCTGTCTGGGCAGGTCCCTCACTTACAGCTGGGCACAAAAGGGAAATGCAGTTCTGTTCCTCGAGAAGTTACTCAGGAAAATAAACATAAATTAATGTTAGCTTTGTCCAAAACAAAGCTCTACAGTCAGATTCCAGTAACCATGAGGCCAAGCACATTGCTTTGCACTCAAACTGCACTGCTGGTTGGCTTTGTCCTCACCACTAAGAGAATGGGTGCACTTGGATGGGCACATCTTCAGTGGGATGGGATGTGCCCCTTCCTGTGCCCGTGGAGCATGGGCTGGGGATCACAGCAGAAGGAGTTGCAGCAAGGCAGGGGTGTCCGGCCTGCATTCACTCTGTGTCACACGTACCTACGTGCCTTTGTTCAGCCAGCAGGAGCAGACAGCAATTCTGTGAAGAACAGACCCAACCACTCCAGATGCACTTCACTTCTAAGTGCCTGCCCATGCCACGCTGGCAAATTAAATGGAAAACAATGTTTATTCCACCTCTTATCTGCAGATAATGGTGGAACGTTGCAGGGTTTTTTTAGCCTCTTTCCAGCACCTGTGCTTATTTGTCGAACATTTTATAGCTCCATCGGAAGCATTATCCTGCTGACTGTAGGAGGTATTTGCAGTGCAGCACAACATAATCCTCCCCTTGGAGATTAAGACTATTACCTCATTGATGCTCCCGGTCTCTGCCAGCCTTGGCATACCAGAGTGCAGCATGAATGCAGGTCGGCAGCATAATAGCTCACTATGCTACCAGCTAAGCCACTGAATGCTTCTACAGTCATGCCTTTCATTGCCAGAGTGACATGACAGTAATAATGGATAATGAATTCTGTTAATGAGATGACTTATTTCAAAAGTAAATAAAGCTCAGGTGTCACATGGATGAAAAATTTGAAATACCTGCAAATGTGATTTAGACAAATGTTCCGAGAAATAGTAAAGAAATGATAATAATAGTAAAGATCAACCTGGCCCTGAGGCAGCCTGAGTAAGATCCCAGGGGTAAGAAGTGGGGTGGGACAGGTGGCCTGGCCATACCCTGCTGCTGCTGTCACCATGCTGGTCCCCAGGGCAGCCCAACATCAGCTGGTAACTGCTCACTGCGTTGGTGGCAAGAGGCTCAACCTGCCTGAACCAACACCAAGGGGAGCACAAGTACTCACCAGCACCTCCACTAAATAATACTTATTCTTTTGCCATATTATATTGGGTTTTCCCCTAGTGCTTACTGTGAATAAACCACTTCTTTTCACTGCACAGAAATGCTAGTGACTTTTTCCTCTCCTTGTGCTCTCAGATGAGTGAATTGTGTTTTGCCTCATTTTTGCCAACAGGTTCACTGACATGCACAGACTGAGCTTATAGCAGCTTGCTTCATCAGACGTAAGAATGTTATCAGCAGCATCAGCACCATGCAGAGATGCAAACAGGCATCACTTCCAAGAAGCAGCTCTGGTGAGGATGCTAATATTAGAGCTGCCAGACTGCCTTTGTACAATTCAACATTCCTTTATTGACCACAAAAGTGTTATAGCATCAAAGAAAGAGACTACTCGGTGTCTACAGACGTATTTATCTTCCCTAAGATTTCTTGCCCCGATGTGGACCATGACTACTGCACATCTTTAATACATTTATCCTCACAGTGTGCCTGTGAGATGCAGAAGAGCTACAATTTGCATTTTGCAAACAGCAAACTGAAACTCAAGGGAGGAGACAGGCAGGTCCACATTCTGCAGACTTTGCAGCTGAAGCCCTTCTCCTTCTTCATCTTCTTCTTGGCACGTGGTCCAGCATCAGAGCCATGGCACCGTCAAGAAGACTGGCCTTGAAAACGGACCCGGTGAAGTGGAGCAAGAATATTACCCAAAATAACCACAAAATCCAGGCCATCCTTCAACTCTCAGCACCACTCTTTTGTAAATCAAGAGGAGAAAGGCCCCAGAGGGATAGCAGAGGGGGGATGAGGGACCCCAAAAAGGCTGAGCCATGCCACAGCCACGTGCAATTCTTTCTGGAGCGCTCAGTGTGAGTTCGGGCTGCTGTGAAGCTGCCCCGCTGTTTGGTTGTTTAAGCTGCGGCTGCAGAAGAAAAGAAAAGCAAAACCATAACCATGGCTTGATTTATATCTGGTGGTTACTGTAAGTCATTCCCAAAAGAAACAAACAAACAACCCCAACCATTTTTAAGTTAAAGCGCTTAAAAAGTGGCAAAGCGCTTCTATCATTTTCGGTAATTGAAGCGTGAGCAAAATTTAAAAACTCAGCTGGCTCTTTCCATTCGATGACTCTGAGACTGTTTTTTCCCCCTCGCATACTCCTTGCACATTTCATTCCTCACAATCCCGTCCCCATTAGTGGTGATGACAAAGCCCCCATCGCTCCCCATGTGTGGGAGAATCACGCTGTATGTATGGATTTAATCATCAACCTTCAAAGTGACTAAGAAAGCAGATAGATGGGATTCCTGGGGAGACTTTCAAACGTGAAGTTTGACATCTTGGCTCTTTTGAAAACGTTGCTGTTCTTTCCTAACCATTGTGGAGAGCCTGTCCTGCTGGGGCTCATTGCAGGTGTGGGCATGGAGCTGGTCCCCGTGTCTGGGCAAAGGGGATGGGGTGGGCAGTGCTGCTGGCACTTCTACTTCTCTTATTAATTGGAAAGGAAAGCTGTGAGCAACATCCACAAATAAGAACAGAAAACAGCTCTCTTGCACTCACTGAAATCTGATTTTTATGTCACTTTGCATATTTAGGAAGGTTATCTCTGAATACCAAATGAACCCACCTACTTTAGTGTGCTCATTAACTATGATTTTATATGCATGAAATGGTATTATTGGGGTAATATTAATATAAGCAGTTTGGTTCCGGATCCATATCTATTCCTATTGAAGTCCATGGGAAAATGCTCATTTATTTCAGTGAAAGCAAGGTTGGAGCTCAGTGAATAGTTATCTGTTGGTGCATGGAAAAGAGCGGTGCATGCAAGGAGATGTACAGATATCAAGCTGCTCACACGTCTAGTCAATCTGAAGAAGCACAGTATGCTTCTTAGCAAAATATCATAGAATCATAGAAGATCCCGTGTTGGAAGGGACCCACAAGGATCACCAAGTCCAACATTTGGCCCCACACAGCACCCCCAAGCCCAAACCCTGTGTCTGAGAGCAGTGTCCCAGTGCTCCCTGAGTTCCAGCAGCTCAGGGCTGTGTTCACTGCCCTCTGGTGCAGACCTTTCCCCAACCCCCACAACCCTCCCCTGGTACCTGCTCTGCTCAGGGCCCAACAGTCCAAGTTAGCTCATCTTCATACCTCTTGTTCTCTATGCCCTGAGGGGTCCTGAAGCAAGCTGGTAATGTCCCACTGCAAAACAGAGACATCAAGGACATTTCTTGGGTGAATCAGGAAGGGCAAGAGGGGATGTAGAAGACACAAGCCAAAAACTGCCACAATTGGGCTGTCTTCCTTCAGACACCACACGTTGAAGTGTCCCTCCAGCTATGGATGTGGACCTTCTTCTTGCAGCTTTGCAGGAATATAGGAACACCTTAATCTGTACCGAACAGCTTTCCAGAGCAAGTACAAAAAAAGTATTACGGTGTGAACGTATTCCTTACTGAGCAAAGTAGCGCTGCATGCAAACAATCACTGCGTGTTGAGAAAGAAATGTTGTCATGCAGACTGTAGAACCATGGAATCACTAAAGTCAGCAAAGACTTCTCAGATCCTCTAGTCTAACCACCAACCCATCCCCACCGTGCCCACTAACCACAACACTCAGTTCCACATCTCCACAGCTCTGGAACACCTCCAGAGATGATGATCCCACCACCTTCTTGGGCAGCCTGTGTCACTGCATTGCCACTCTTCCTGTGAAATTTTTTTTCTCATATTCAGACTGAATCACAGCAAGTGTAATTGCTGAGGGGTTGTGCGGCTTCTGCACTGTCAGGGCTGGGAAAAGGAGAGCTCATCGCCATGGAGCTGTGCTGGCAGTAGTCCCGGCTACTGGTGTGAGTGCAGTGGTCAGGCTATACCTTTATCAGCACACTCTTTATTCTACTTGGTGGTAGTTTTACTCTGCTGGTGAAAGTAAACCAGAGCTAATTATCAGGGCTAGACAGAAGGAAGTGTTAGAAAGTTAACGCACGAATACAGAAGTGATTATGTGTTTCTTTTCCAGGTTCCTGTGCCCCAGTTCAGCCTGCACCAGTAGAAGCTGCCCACAGGCTGCAGCCTTCCCAGCACAGCTCCAGCCAGCATCGTCTGCAGCATCCACGCTCCTTGAATTAGAGACAGCTGTGCATTCCTCAGTTATTATGAATTATCTTCGTTCATTAGCTACTTCCATGTGCCACAGTAGTGCCTGTATAAGAATGAACCGAGCGTGCAGTTGTGAAGAACTGCATGCAAACTATTTAAAAGTCACTCTCCGCTCACTTACAGTGTATTTCATAAACAGTTTGGAAGTTGCTTCATACATGGTTGTGTTTTTTTTTTTTTTTTTTATAATGGCTCAACGCTGATTGTATCAGCAAAGTTATTATGCTGAGTCCCTGCAGTAATTTGTCAAATAATCATCTCCTGGCACATAGTTTTTTCTACAAAGGCGCTAATGACTACAAGCATGATTAATAACTAAACTAAGCTGTTATTGCTGGGAAGTTCTCCGTCGATTCAAGGAATCGTGACCTGTGTAAAAAACAATGTAAGAACAACAGAGGCTGATCGTGCCTTGCAGAAGGAATGCACGACCCGCAGTCCTGTTTCCTTTTCCCTTGCCATGCTTTTTTATTAGATCCCTGGATAGAAACCTTGCGTGGGTCATTCTGCGGTCAGTGCTCATCTCCCTGTTGTTCTGAGGAAGGACAGGAGGGTTTCTTTAAGGAATGGCACTGTTTATAAAATAAATATAAAACCAGACCTCCATTTTGCACAAGTGACAAGTCAGAAGAACTCCAGCGGCTGTATATTTGTTGAACACCCGCCTCCTGTGAGTATAAATTGCACCTTACTGAGGAGAAATAAAATACGGTCCACCAGAGACTTAGCTGCAAGGTGTAGCTGCCTGTCTGTGGGCAAGTAATGACTTGAGTTTTCAGCTGCTCCTTAGTAAGAGCCTTAGTAATTGGAATCAGTTATTCAAAACATCTCTAAATGTGATTTAAATGGCAAGGATTTAATAACATAGAAAGAAGTCATTACAGAGGTTCAAGCAGGGGAGAAGGGAATTCCGTTTTTCAGAGCAGAGGGAGAAAAATAAAGCAATTACTTGATGTAAAGGCCAGAAACAGGACTCCTGCTGTCACAGAGAAATCAAATCTGTCAGCAATTAGTGGGATCTTAGGAGGCAAAGAACCCTTCAGTGTTGAACAGTGAATAAGGGGTTAGCAATTATATGAACTGATAAAAGTGTTCTGGTTTTCAAACAGCAGGTTAACAAGGCTTACTTTTCTCATAACTTCATGCAGATGTGATGAGTCACACTTCGTGACATTTTTCAGGCGGGCTGCATGCAAAGGTAAGAGAATAATAAAGTGCATCTTGTTGCCGTTGTGTCTGAGTTGCTGCTGACTTAGTTACTACGAAGTGACACACAGCCTAATGATCGCAGCAGCTCTGATGGCTGACACTTCTCCCCGAGCCCAGACCATGACTTCCTTAGCTCCATACAGACTGCCTTTAGAAGCAGTTTGTCTGCCATACGTGAGCGTCCATGTGACCAAAGAAAATCATAACTAGGTCTCATTCTGTTTGATGCCAATGATTTCCAAGGATGTAGCATACTCCAAAGTCCTGGTAGAAGGTACTTATGGCCTATGAGACTGATTCTGGAATAGAAGAATTCATGCAGGGAAAAGGGAACTGTTGTGGTTACGTCGCTCCAGTCTTGATTGTTGCTAATGCTATAGACAAATGTATAGATGTTACATAATATATTTACACAATAAGAAGGATATTTTCAGGAAACTGAGATGATGGAACTTTGTCAGTGTGTCAGAGGCTGAGGCAGAACTAGAACTCAGGATCGCATCTTGTTATTCACTTTCATAGGGAACTTCATAAGCAACAAGAAGCAGAACCAGACTAGGAACCCAAATCTTCCAGCTGTCCCATAGCAGATGTGCAGGGTAGTGGTGGGCTTTGAAACCTTCAGCTCCTTCCCAGCCTCTCCCAGCTTGTTCGCAGGCACCAAAGACCTTCATAGCAGGAACACAAAGAAGTGCTAGTGGTTTCAAAGGGCTTTCTCAAAACAAAGGGATGAAGTGTGTCTAGACTTGAGATGCAAAATCCTCTTGGAATGTCTAAAAAAATTAGGGCTACTGAGATTAACAGAGAAGGCCTTTCAGTGGCAGCAACAATTACAGAGAAGACTACTTTACAATAACTTTTCAGTCAGTGACAACTACATCCACTGAAGCAAAAACCTGTTGGCTTTTATGTTGGCTGCTTGATGGATCCACCTGCTCCAGGCAAGGACTGTGGGCTGCTGAGCTCCTCCAGCCTGGGCATCACCTCATTTGGTAGCCCTGGGAGTACAGTATCAGCCCATTCTATCATGATTTTTTTAAAACATACCCTAACATAGAGCAGTGGTGGCATTGCAGAATGTGTTAACGTGATGCTGAGCCTTGTTGTGAAGGTAAATAAGATGATAAGGAAAACCAGCACAACCAGAACCACAGTGCAGGTTAAGATTTCTCTTCCCTAAAAATCTTACAAGACATCCTGGGCAGAATAGGGTGTGGGAGATAACAGAAAATACAAAAATTCTGTTGAAAATCTGGTATTAACCTCCAAACACCATGCAAATCATGGTGTGGGCTGTATTTAAGGGAAACATTAGATCACTCCTGTCACCTACATATCTCAGAAAGCAATGTAAGGCTTCCTTCTAAAGAAGGAAAGCTTCCAAGCAGGTTCACTTTCAAGTGAATCCCTCAGGTTGCTCTGACCTGGGCAAATCCTTTGGATATCATATCAAAATGCTTGAGATAACTTCCTATTTCAGCACCCTTTGAACCCAGCCCTGATCCAGTTTTTGGCTCATGACATGCATGTGAATGCACAATTACTGCTGAGCTCAGTAGCAGCTTAGGTGTTTGGTATCCTTCCAGATCAGTCCTTGTTTTAGCTATTTCACAATCTTACATTAAGGAAATCCCAAATACTAAGTGCCTATTGAAAATCAGAAGAGTAACTCCTAGGTATACAGTTCTGACAGCAACACATTTACTGGGAAAACACCTAGATGTGAGGAAAGAAGAAGGTCTGCCACCTTATTCTGGGAAAGATGTATCCACCCTTATTGTGAAAATAAGATGCAAATTCTACTGAAGTTCCCTGCTTCTCTCATAGCAGCAACCCATAGGATCTATTCAACAAGGAGCTGCTGGGTGCTGGCAGTCTTACTGGCAATCCAACTCTGTCTGTCTTCTTGTCTGGGGAAAATTAGTAGGTTTCAGAAAATCTTTGGTGGAAACAGGTATCACTTCATATTTTTTTGAACTTCAGGAATGAATGATGCACAAAGACCACACTTGTTGCATTGCTTGCTGATACCTTCTTGGTCATGGACAATTTCCAGGATGTTTTAGCAGATTTGTCAGGTACAACAGAAGCTGCTATCTAAGAGGATCCTCAGCAGGGATTTTGTTGCCCCCCCCACAGACTGCAGATTGTATGTGGACATTTCCTGGGTCGCCCCTTGAGTGCAGCTCACCCAAGTGCCCTTTCCAAAGGAGCTCACTGCAACTCAGCTCACAGATGTGAAGGATCTTCGCAGCACAGTGCCTCAGGACTTCCAAGCACGGAGAAGATCCTTTGGAGCTGTCACCCATGAATGGCTGTGCCAGGATGGGCCATCCTTGTGATGAACAGCTTCCCAGATGTGGTGGTGATGATACATGTCCACAGGGCTGCCCCACTCCCTCTCCTGAAGCTGCCCTGACATCCTCCATTCAGCCATTTTCTCAATCACTCCCAAGATTTCACTGATTAAGATCTTATCTTTGACACGTTTCCTCCAAGAATATCTGCAAACACTTTGCAAAACTGCACATGAGAGGCGTGCAGCTATTTACCACTTGGTGAACTGATTGCATCAGGCCAGAGGATGAAGTTTATCTCCTCAAGAAGCACGATCTTGCAAAATCCCTCAGGCAGCCACCTCTGATGTGAGCCTTGCATTGCACTGCAGCCTACAACCTGTGCTCTGCCGGCAAATGGAGGCCACTGCATTTCCAGAATCATTATTTCAACAATAATTGTACAATTGTAATCGTTGCAAACACTGGAGTTCGCAGATTTGAAAGGTAGGTTTTTTAAAACTAATATTTCCATCTCCTACATCCCTAAAAAAAAAAGTGAATTGCTCAAATGCTTCTGAAGAATCTCTTCTCAACCTGCAGATAACAAACAGAAGGATGTGCTCCATGAGCCATGGGGCTGCAAGGGAGCCCACACAGAAATTGAGGGGGGGAAAGCAAAGCGGCAATGGGATAGAGCTGCACTTTTCTGCCTGGTCCTCTGCTTTCCATTGCCTGGTGTCCCCAAATAAGGACCATACAACATGTTGTGAGATGGAGAGAAAAGAGGGATGCAGTTCATAGAGAAGATAATTCCACCTGCTAGCTTACAGAGGTAACAAAATGTGTATTTAGGAAGCTGCTTTGCTGTATGCATTTCTGTCATCTATTTTTGCAGTGACTGTGTCTTTCAAAAACAAACACAGTGATTTATCTACATAAATGCTGACCAAACCAGAGGAATACTGCTAATTGAAAGTAAAACCATGAGCAGTGGCATAATTGTTTCGAGCTTCCTAAGTTATATAGCGTCAGTAATTGAGGGAAAGACAAAGCCTATTTTGACCAGGGTTATCTTGTCCCTGAGTGCCAATACTTGACCAAATGCCAGCAGTCACCCCTCCTTGCAGCTCCCATTACTGGGGGCCTGGCACAATGCAGCTCGCTGCAGGGCAGGGGCATAAAGGCACTAAAGAAGTAACCTTTATAACAAATACACTTCTTTAGTGAGTCAGTTATTCTCAGTGAATCCTCTGCCAGCTCATTCAAAAATCCAGGGCTGTGTTTGCATAAATCATTTTTTGGATGGGCTTCTGATGCTACAGGGCTTGTGTCTGTGGGGAAGGATCCCCCTCGGCTCAGGTCTCAGGTTTTTTTAGGTGTTACAAGATTAAAAATCAGAACCTATCCATCATAATAAGACTTTGTTCTGAGGCTGAAGGTACCTACTGCAAACACATCAGGCGCAGCAGCCAAAATAATAGCTGAGCAGGTGGTAATTATCATGATTAACTTCTGTTACCTACCTTCACATTTCAGGCAATTGCTCTGCTTTAGCACCCACCTTTGCTGGGGTGTCTGCCCCAGGCTTTCAGCGTGAACCTGTCTGCTCTGTGGGTTTTTGCAGGTTGGGAGCTCTTTCTGGACACAAAACTCGCATAAAGCTTCTAATTAATGCTAGCAGCAGCACTTAGAGTAATCTGGTACTTTCTAAGTCAAACTTGCAGTTACATTTTTCAGAACTTCAGTCACTTATTGCACAGGCAGGGAGAAAATGAACTACAAGCACTGATCTTTCTCTCTCTTAACCTCAGGGCTTCCATCTTTGCTCCTCCCTGCTCCTAAATCACATCTTACTGCTATTTTTACAACAGAAGATTAATGGATGTGAATGAGCACAGGTAATTCTGCATTGTTCAAAGTCTCTCCAAACAGCACCTGCTGTAAATTCTTCAGCTCTCATTATCTCAACAACACATCTCATACTCTAAACAGTTGGCTGCGTGGAGGACACGTGTGAAGGGTCATGATATCCTGGTAGCACTGCGCAGCCATCCTGGAGCTTTGGGGGCTGTTGGGAGGGTTGGTTTGGTGAGGTCCCAGCAGGACCAGACCCTGAGCATCTCTGAGTCTCTTGGAGGGGTGCATGTAGCTGCTTCAGGGCTTGCTGGGACTGTGGGAGAAGTGCCCATGCCAGCGGACTCAGAGATGAACTTTTGCTTTTGTAATTTCCTCCTGTTTGGTGCATTCAGCGCTCAGCTGAGCTTTGTTCCAATAGCTGGGAGGGATGTGACTTCACCGAGATATAAAACACACGCACACAAAAAGAAAATGCTTGAAAAATCGCAATGACATGGTTCTGTTGGTAGCTTGTGATTTTCTGAAATGAAATATGCCTAGACAATGAAAATTGAGCCAAGGTACCACATTTTGCAAGCCACCTCTCTAGCCTTCAAAGAAGCTCCTTGGCAGAGCTGCACACCAGCAAGCTACCTACTTGATGCAATCATTTTTGATCAGTCATTGAAGTAGAAATGCACAGCACAAAGGCCAGTACATTAGGTAGACTGGCTCACATCACAAGAATGCATGGAAATGGATGGATAGCAAGAAGCCAAAGGGGCAGGAGGCATCAGTGCATGGGTACAGCATGGCACCACAGTATCCAGTTGGAGACCCATGCCCATGCAGGCACTAGCACCTCTGCAAAGCAGCTGGATGTCAGGGATGCAAATGAGCTGTGCCAGCGCGGGAAATATGGGACTTGTGTGTCTAACTAGTTGCAGGTGGAAAACCACGGGCAATGGTTCAAGAAGTGGCTTTGAAAGTTGGCCCATTGCGACCATAAACAAGAAACTGAAAAGCTTTACAGTATGTACTTGCAGCTTTTAATTTTCTCTCCCTGTTCACAGATATCTGAGTATCTCGCACACTCGCGGACAAGTATTTTGATTGTTCAGCCATGGTTTTACATTTAATAGCTTTGCTACCTTCTCCCAGCAGCAACCGCGCTCTGCTCCCACATGTGGAACAATTTACGTTTCCCTTTTGCACAGTGGTGGAAGGCTCAGCTCGTGCTGCGAGCAGAGGAGGCTCACAAGCTCCTTCCAAAGCCCATCAGCTGCCTGGTTGCTGCCACAAATATTACACAACAGGAGCCTCTGCGTAGAAGAAGGACCAGGATCCGGTAGCGCTGCCTGCAAACAGGATTTTCCCCTGTTCCACAGTTACCCTGCAGCCCTGTGGCACCAAACATTCATTAACAACCAGCACAGTTTTTGAGCAACTTGTATTTACGTGTAAGGACAATGACTCATTATCATTGTCATCTACGTATTGTTGTTTTACATAACAGCTGCAGTAGAGCAAGTGCACTTTGGTCAATAGTTTCGTTTATTATAAAGTAATAAATTAGGAATATTCTTCCCTTGACAATAAGTTTTATGCCAAGATTTTATGTAGCTTAAAGCAAGTTGTCAATTAGGCTACTTAAATTAATTTTTGGCAGCAGTTAATTGGAGCCTAGAGTCTTTTGTCTTTAAACAGCTAATCCTAAACAAGAAAATACAATGATTAAATGTTTCTTAAACAATATTATTCACAGAATTTAAAATATAGCATTTAATTAAGATTTGGACTTGTTAAGCTCTCTCTCTTTTTTTTTTTTTTTTTTTTTTTTTTTTAAGAGAGATTAATTTAAATATCTTGAACTAAAGTTGCTACCATGACTTTGATTAAACTGACTTACAGCACGGCTTTGGTCTGAGACCTTCCAACACTCCTATAGCTCTTACAGCCAAAGGGAAATGATTTTGGATTCTTTTCTAAAATATATACATATCTATTGTCCTTTCAAAGAAGCAGGACATTCACCTCTGGAGCTCCAGATGTCTGAGTTGTGTTCACGGGATAGAAGTGTTGTACTACCACACTCATGTTCTGAAATATGGTCTAAACAAATACAAGGCTGCAGTAAGCAAGGCCAACACGGATGGCTTCTGGGCAGGAAACCAAGACTTCTTACAAAAAGAAATCATGGAGCTTTACTTCACAAAGACAAGCTACCAACAATTCAGTCCAAGGTTATGATTATTCTAATGTGTTCAGATCAGTGACAGTAGGGCAGCTAGAGTGAGTCTCTCAGTCTTGATTCAAACTTTTTTCCAGTTCTGGAAATCTGCCATATTCCTTCATAAATGCAACATACAGTATCATGATTTGCACAGGAAGAAGTCCTGATAGAACCATATCCTTGTCTCAATAACTCATTGATACCCACCATCAGTTCTGGAAAGGAGAACAGATTAAGGTTCTTTGATAAGCTACACAAGAGCGCAGGTTCATGGTCATGAATCTACATTTGTAGCTAATTTGTAGTTATGATTTATTTAAAGAACAACAGCAATGAAAAGAAGCATTATTAATGGTAAGTATCTAGTCACCTTCAAAAGATTGTGATTATGGTCTTCAGTGCCTCCTTTACCAACTGAGAACGTGCATCAGGGTGACTACACACATTTGAGACCTTCTGGAGCAAGAACCTGCACATGTTAAGTACTCTGCACATACACGATCACAGAAAGGCCATCACAGAAAACCAGCTACACATGAAAGATGTGTGGACACATAGACAGATGTCTCCACAAACACAATGCATGTATTCAGAAAGTCCCTCCTCATTTGTGAGATTTTGAGAGAAGTAATTCCTTAATTATTGTCTCCAAATGTTTGAGCCTTCAAGCTTTGCATTCTTGACCACCTCTTCTCAACCAAGAGACTAGAAAATTCTTCCCTTCTTTGCTTAAAAATAAAAAAGAAAAAAAAGAAAAAAGAAATTCAAGTGTGTTCATAAGGCTCCAGCAACTGGGTCTTCACAAAAACCATCAAAATTCATGAGTCATCCTAAAACCACAAGGCAAGCTGAGAATGCTGCTGAAGGCCATATGTCTCACAAAGAAAGAGCATTGCTTCTTAACTGGAAGCACTGTGCCTGGTTGCTATTTGAAAATTAATAGGAGAACTTCACTGCTATGGTGGGGTTTTCTTATATCTCAGTATTATCCAGCACAGAAGCACTGAATCAATCTACCGAGGAAAAAAAAAAAAAACAGCAAAAACTGAAGGTGAGAATGACTGAAACCCAATGTGAAATGAGCGAGGCTGTTCTCATTGCTCGAGCTGATTGAATTGCTGAACAGCCTTTTCAGTCATTTAAAATCAATTTCAGTTCACTTGTGAAAAGCTGATTTTGGGTTTGAGACACAATGATTTAACTTTTAATGAAAACCCACACATTGAAAAGATGGTCATCAAATATGAAATCAAAATATAGTATCAAGATCAAATGCTTACTCATGGGCAACCAGTGAAAAAACCTTGAACTATATAAATTAAAACCAGACGCTTTAAATTAAAACACATAAATTACTGATGCTGATATTACTATAAATTTCAGTGATGAAAATTCATCACTGAAGACTTTAAGGGAGACTCTAAAGGTTATGTATAGGAGTATTTTGCATTATTAAACAAAGTGTCACCTGAAGAAGTTCCCTGGAAGAATGCAGAAGGTAAAGCATGTCAGATTATTGTGACATGATTCAACTACTTGTGCTGCTTTTAGTCTGAATAGATGCTGTATGTCTTGGTCATTTCTTTGTTCAGTTTCTGATGTGTATTTAGTGTTTGAACACAGAAACCCATGTAACTCATTCTGTTTCCAGCTGGACGTATACTTTCTCCCTCTCTCCTATGCAGAGAACACAGCTGGAACCAGTAACATCTCTATAAATGAACTGAACTTTTAAGTTCAACTATTGTATCATGCTTCAGGCTGCTTAGTGTCTTTCAAACCCTATGGTAATTTGGTATTATTTCCACTAAATAGTGACCAAAACTTGTGTATATGTATGGAAAGCTTCCATGTCCTCAGAACAGTGGGCTAGTTAAAAATATCATTTATCCAGTGTAAAAATTTTGAAAAAAGAAAGCTTTATTTATAGTTCATTATTTTAGAGGAGTGACATTTACCTCCAGCTGGAGTATTAGGATTTTGCATTGAGCAGTTTTGGTTTTGAACAGTTTGAAACACTGCAGTAGTGTTGAAAACCATATATCAGCGTAATAAACAGATGTTATATAAAATACACATGCATGTAAAGCTGAATTATGCGGGGGCACAAATATATATATTCTCACATTTATGTTTGTGAAAATTGACATTTTTCAAACTACACACATATGAAATACATTTTATCCAGAATAAAAAAATTCTTTTTTTTTTTTTTTCATAGCTTCGTATATGAAGAATTTGTTGGTTTCTTTTTAAACCATTTTCAGACTTTTCTGCTATGGCCACCCACTATTTATACTTAATATTCTGTACCTAATAAACTATTTCTGAGCTGGGACCTCACTAGATAAAGACCAAGTCTGCCTTAAAGACAAGAAAAATCGACTCGTAAAAAATGCACCTTGTAAACACCATGAGGTATATGTTCACAAGTTTCTCTGAATTCTGTTTGTATTATTATTTGTAATGATGATACAGTCAGTGGGAATGCAGTACCAACAACTGACATAATCAGAAGTTGAAGAGAGAAAAATGATGGAGATTCTCTGATATTTCTCTGTGCTGTGGTATTTGGAGAACATCTGAGGTGGTCTCAACCTTTGACTGGGGGACTGAACAAGCTTTTTCTAATTTCCCCATCCCAAATGCACAACAATTTCTATTTTGGTATGAAGGAAGATATTTTTTTACTGCAGACTGACGTTAGCTTCTTGATGACTGAACTGCCTGAAGAGAAGTTGTTGGGTTTGGACAGTCAGCTATCATAAATTTAGCAGGAGATTGGATACCAAACCCTTCAAGCATCTTAGAAGCATTGGAAAATCATGTTGCAGAAACATGAATTTATATTCAGGTTTGTTTGTTTTTCATTCATAATTGTGAACAGTGAAAATCATTCTTTCACTATCTTACTCAGTCACCTATGGTCTCTCTCTACAGCCAGAAAGAAAGTGACCTACCATAGCTACGAAGTTGAGATGATAGCCCGTGATGCTTTTCTTCACATCTAAGAGTATCTTAAAAAACAGATTCTTAAGTCAGGAAGCTCTACCAGATTATCTTCAATAACCCACTGAGAGGATTTCATCAGCCTACCATTTATTACGCCCAGTGACTTTTTTTTGTAATTAAATCATATCTTCTAGAGAAAGACCAAGTTAGAGCATCCCCAGTTTCCCTTACAGCTTTTGTCCATGAATAATCAGCAACACTGCATCTGTTTACTGAATATTTACTATCTTTACACCACTTGTCAAAGGATGCATAAAAATGCTCAAACAATGGTTTCAAGCACTGTCCACACTGTGCCTGCACTTCGTACTTCTGGTGACCACCATCCTTCACCATTTCAGTCAAACAACCTCTTATAAATGAGACCATGTATTTTCCTAATCCACGTTTTGTCATTCTTCCTTTCAAGCTTATGCAGCAATTTTGAAGGCTGTGTTAGCCTTCCTATGACCTTGAAAAGGTAAGGGAAAACCCTATGTTAACAATTCTTCTCTACCTTATTTGGGTAAACTAGAAGCCATGAGAGCCTTTTATTGACTTTCACTATAGTTTTCACCCTTGGCAGTACAACTGAACCTGCCCTGACCTCTTTTGACCAAACGCCTTTGTCCAACAAAATGTTCAAAGCATCTTGCAGCCAGATGTGAGCCCCCACACCCTGAATGTATAGCCTCGGCTGTACAGATCTCCTGCTACCTCCCCTTGACTGCTTGCACCGCCAGCAATTGCCTTCAGCTTGCTGCCAGCTGGCCTGATTCTGAGATAAGACCCACTGGCCGGGTTAAGAAAATGACACCTGATCGTGGAGCTGGTCTTGTTCCCATGAGCTGCACCCTCTCAAAATGCTCAAAGAAAAAAAAAAAAAAAAGAAAAAAACCTCTCCATGCTGAAGGAAATAAAAGCAGCACCTTCCACAGGCAATGGGAGGAAGGCATGCAGCCCCCTCTCTCCCAGCAGTGTTTGTTCTGCCTATTCCTCAGAGAATCAGAAGACTTAGTTTGCAACTACACCAGCTAAAAGGTGAGCACTGAAGTGGGAAGAGGATCCTGAAAGCTGTGTAATGCAATGTATCTGCTTATCACAGAATAAAATAACATTGCCTTTTCAACATAGATATTCTCTCTTCCTGAATGGCAAAAGGTCATGAAGACCTCATGTGTCATCCCCTATTTGTCTATCTTAAAGGCTGTCCATGCAGACTCCTAGTAGCTTATGACTGATTAACTGGTGTGCACAGAGCTTGGTTACCTGTTTGTGCAGCTCATTCTGATCTCATGGCTGTCAGGATGTAGACAAACCTAGATTAATAGAGGTAAAGAGACAACAGCCTCTGACTTCATGCTTGGACAGAATTTGCATGATTTCTGTAGGCCTTGGATTAGATGTAGGCTTTGGTTTTTTATCAGCTCTTATAATACCTACACTTCTTTGAATCACACTCTATTTCTTCTACTCTTTGCATTATTTTGTCCTAGATATCTATGAGCAAGAATATAAGTTACTGTCTTTCCCCATGTTCACCAGACATTTTCACCACTTTCTGGTCTTCTGTACTCTCACGGAAATGCAGAACAAAGTATTTCTTTCGGTCCTATTTTGATCTTATTTTGAGTCATTTCCCAACGCACTTTGACATTCTTGCGTCTCTCAGCAACAACTATTTGTTTATCAGCTTTATCCCTGACTCACACAGTATTGAAAACCTCAGCACCACTCACCACAAACAGCATGTACGACTTCTTATTTACTCTGATTCTCCTTACACTTAGCTGCCATCTCTGTCTCACTACTCCACTTGAGTATATCCAACATCTGGAAAGCAGATCAATTCCTGAAGTCAATCTGACTCACATTATCTGGAAATAGCCTGGTTCCATTATAACAAGACCTTCACTGCCCCACTGCCTTCATGGCTGAAAGACATCTCAGCCAATGGGGGCATGGATTAATGTCCTGAAGGTAAAATGTGCAAACCTTCCAACAAGCTTTTTCTTCTCTGTGTAAAGAACCGTCAGCAATGAAGCTTCCTTGTAGTTCTTCAGTTAAGCGCTCACTATTATTATTTCTTTTCTTTTAAAAATGAGAAGCATGTAGAAATAAGCCCGTTCATAAAATGCTTGTTCAGTAACAAGTCCTCTAGAAGTGAAATTCTTGCCCAATTCTTGTCCAATCTACAAGCCAGCCAAACTCCTGCCAGTAAATACTGACATATTCCCACCTGGCAAAAGTAAAAATGAGTATTTGAAAGCTTAAATATTCACATACCTGTGAGACTTTGAGCCAGCCCTACAGGATGTAATATTGCTGATAGTCCTTGCAAAAAAAAAAAAGTAACCAAAATATGAAACCCTCTTTCTCACCCCTTCGACCCCCATCATCGCTGTTCATTTGGATCAGGTGTTTTTGAAGTTTGCACATGGCAGTCTCATTTGCATTTAATGTCCTTCAGATTACTTCCTTTTTGTTGTGCTAAACACCTCTCTCAGTTGAGTCTAATTTGATGAGGTCATGCTTTGACTCCTGACCCCGTGGGTTCTAAATGAAACCATCTGACAAAAAAGTGAGTAGAGTGAGTCTTTTGCCTGCTCGTGGACATTTGATATTTGCAGATGTGCTGCAAGTTTTACAGACAATTCTTTTGCCAGGCTAATGCTTGACTGGAGAAGTGGCAAGAAGTGAGTTCCTAGAAAGAGTAAAATCATCCAAGAATAAACAGGCCACAATACTCAAGCCTCCACAAATCCACAAGCTAAAATAAAAATAGGTCAGAAGTAAGTATGGCCTATAATCTAAGTCAAAGGAATCCTACATCCTAGCAAAGCTTTTCCACCCCAATAATGACTTAATATCTTAGAGTTTTCTCCAAATGTCTGTGAATGCACACACCTGTGTGGCTTGGCACAGAGATCCCAGGGCTGTCTGATGGCTCATCGTGCTCGGAGAAAGACTCCATCTGCCTTGGGCTGTTGTCCCCATAAGGGAAGAGCTGAAGAAGTAAGTATTTATCTCCAGTTGTCTGCAGCTGTGTTATGCAGGAGGTCAGCCTGGATGGTCTCACAGTCCTCATCTGGCCTTAAAAGTCTGGATCTGTTACTACAAATTTTGAAATGCTTTCAACTGCTGATCACTTCATTCCAGGCTAATTTTATGTAGAGTCACTGGAACGTTAACACATATGGTCCAAAAAAAATGCCAGAATGTTATTGCAGACTTCTCTGGCCCCGAAAAAGAGCCAAGTTTTACTAGAATATTGTGGTATAAAACTGGACAAGGGAATCAATAAGATCACAAATTTCTTCAAAATATTTTTTCACCTTTCCTATGCTCTTCACCCTTTATTTTGCAAGGCTGGAATCGAGATCACTCTTAAATAGTATTTGGGTTTCAGCCAAAATTCACTGAAACTGCCAGAAAGACCTCATCAGATGAGGCCGTATATCTCTTTTTGCTTGCAACACTTCCTGTGCCAACTCTTCCTCCTTCTACATAGAAAGATAATTTTCCTTATGAATTGTATGGCTAATTGTTCAGCTGCCTGTGGTATTGCATGCCCTCCACAGCAACACTATTTCAGAATTATCTGCCTGTAGTAAATCATCTTGAGATATACTGTAATTAAGTAGGAATATGCAAAGCTTCAGACAGATTATCTTTGAAATGCATCAAAGTACATTATATTGTAAAAATATTAGTTAAATCTGTAGGTCATATATCCACTGAACTCCTCTACCTTATATGAAAATGAGTCATCTTCCATCATACCCTGAGGGTGAGGAAGCTGTCAGATGAAGAAATAAAAGACACTGCTAGTTAAGAAGAGCAGACCATGCCAAATTACTAATTAAAATTTATGTATGTTTTTGTGTGGAGAGCAGGTGCATGTGCTAAAAGCTTTTCCAAAACTGGACTGACCTTATCTCACTTATTTTTAAATGCTTTTTTAGAGACCTGAGTAGGAGCCACAAAGACAATGTATTAGTAAAGCAAATTCACATGTTAAAAATGGAACGCTAAGAATTGTGTCTTAACTTACAAGAAGCATGTTTTCAATTAATTGAAAAGCATTTTTAAATAGTTTTATTGATCAAATTGTGTTTATTTTATTCAGGAGTGAGATACAGATATGTGATTATATTTAGTTACACCTTCACACAGCTTTAATTCCTGAAATTTTAAGACCTCATGTCTTTTCAGTTGTCCACTAAGCTCTCTGTACACATTATAATGGGACAGAAAAAGGTTTTCATTGCTGTTTTCAAGATGAAGGTCCTATGAAACTTTACATACCTGAATCTGAGCTGTTTTTTAATGCATTAATTGTATATACCAGTAATTTAAATGGTTCTTCAGAAGTAAATGTAAGAGATTTTATAACATTTTGATGCATCCATTTCTATTCACATATCTTCAAATCTACAAAATTATTTGGAAATGCTTTACTCCCACTGCCTTCACTGGATCACTGGACCAACTACAGGAAGAACTGTACCAGGTCCTTGTCAGGGAGAGGTACCAAAACCCAAATTCCACAGAGAAACAAAAGAATCTGAAGGACTCACCTGCTGCAGTGTCCATCCTCTGGATTTCCGCAGCTGTATGGCCCAAACTGAGGAATGATGTTTAATGAGCAGCTTGGTACTGCAGGCATACTGGAAAGGTGAGATTTTACAAGGAAAAAAAAAAGGCATGCATACATATGGATAGAGAATGCCATTTTTAACTTTGTTATTTTGACTTAAAGATGCGGAATCTAAACTTGCATCTGAGCACATTCTGGAATTCCATATAAATTCATATTCATCAGGATTATAGCAAATTTGGGCCTGAAAAAGGATTGGGATTTTCCTTGTACTTCATCTACTGCAAGAGATGTAGACCCAGAAGCACATGCATGCCTGCTAGCAAGTGGAACCTTGCTGATACCTAAAACACTGGGGGCTTTTTCCAAAATGATTCATCCTTATATTACTTGAAGATTACTCATGTAATCCTGTTTGTAAAGCTGAATGAAATCGTAACGTACTTCCTACAAATATCCATCTGAATACTTAAATGATTTTATATATATATATATATTTTTTTTTTTTTTTTACTATGTTCACATGTCTTCGGTGTTTATTTTTCCAAGGAATTCCTCAAAATGAATTGACTGACCCAGAAATAACTCTTTCAGAAAATGTACTGGAATATGATTATTTGTCTGAATTTTTATAATTATTATTCATATTACAGAAGCATTCAGAGATGCCAATCAGGCAATGAGCCCTATCATGGCAGACCAAATTAAAATGACAAGAATTACACCAGCAGCCTGATCCCATGTCTAACACTGTCAGTTCCCCATTGGAGGCAGAAATCAGCTTCTTCTGTAACATTCTCTATTCTTAAAAATATAAGATAAGTGATAGGACAACACACAATATTAATCTTCCTTATACTTATAACATTTAAATAGTTGAATTAACTATGAAGTAATGTCAATTAAAATGGTCTCAGAAGATCTTCTGTGAGGACATGCCACACAGACAAGGGTCAGGGGTTGTCCCTCTGCGAAAGCCCCAAGTGCCACCTGGGGCCACAGCAGGTCCTCCTGCTCAGGATTCATCTCCAACGCTGGGCTGAAACAGCCCAGTTTCGTCAACCCTCAGGACATGCTGCAATGCACATTTATTTTCCCAAATAGAGAAAAACTGGGAGAACTCTGGCAGGAGATCACAAGGACTAGAAATTTCTTTTCATCTGCTAGGTTATGATTTATGTTAATGATTGGGCAAAGGAAGGAGGGGGATGCAAGAGCAGGCTGTGTGTACAGCAATGAGATCTCCCCAGACTGTGGGAAGGAGTGCTCAGTGAAAAGAAGGGGCCTTCCTTGGATATAAAAAAGCCACAAGAAGGGGCAGGTGAGTGCATGGCAGATCCATCAGACAAAATCCTCTCTCCACGCTGAGCACAGGGAAGTAATCATTGCTTCACTATGTAAATAATAGCCAGAGCTGTGATGGAGTCTGATGAGAGAACTGAGCCCTGCAGAGATCCCCTGTGCAAGATACGTTCCTTCCAGTTTTTCTCAGGGGACCAGGCTTTTGCTACTAAACACAAGCAAAAGTAAAAAATTCAAATGCAGCGACAATTACATATGAGAGCAAAGCTCCTCTTTTCCTCTGCTTTAGCACGTACCTCTTTCTGAAACCCTTGTTTATTTCACTAAATGCTGAGTTCACGTGCACTGTAAATTTAAGACCTAGACACAAATGAGACTCTCACGAATCACACACATTTCATGTGACTTCTGCAGCAGCTCCTTTTCTCATTCACTGATGTCTAGGAGAAGGTGGAAGGAGTGAGAAGGTGAAGGCAGGAGCAAATGGCAGGGAAAGACCCAAGCTCTGAAACACTGCATCCCAAATCCTCTAGGGATCACCAGCACCATTCCCATTTTTCCAGCTGATGGTTAGCACTTCAGCTATATGTGCTAACGTAGGAGAAACTTGGAGTGAAAGTTCACAGATGATCATGCTAGTCTTCCTGATGAACTGTTTGGCTAAAGATGCTTACAAACAAGTGAAAATGCTGCTTACCAGGCACACAAGAACATTACAGACAGGTGAGATCTGGGCTATTCCACCTTAATCTTCAGTTCATTCACGAGCCTCTTCAGTTTTCTCCTTTGTTATTGAAACAAAGCATCTACATCACATATACTGAGGGTTTGTCTCTGCTTGGGCTAACAGTGCCTTCAGTCCAGGTTTCCTCAAACCTCCTCTGAAGACCAGTCTCGCTGGATCAAACACAAACACATGACCAAGGACACTGTCACCAATCCTACTGCTCTGATTCCCTCCTATCACACCTTTCTCCAATGGGACATCTCAGTTTCTGTGTGCCCTGTGTGCCTGCAGGCCCCTACCACCAGCTACAGCTCCATGTTGGAGGCACAGCACTTCCAGACTGGGATACCTCTGAGAAGGGCTCGAAAGTGTGTAGGAAGCTCAGTGGGAAGTGACCTATGAACGGATGCTGCCCACTCCTGCCCTTCGTCAGCAGCAGATATTGTAGCAGTGGTGACCTTCCACTTAGTAAACCCTTCAGGCTTTACCTTAGTTTGAATGTCCCTTTCTAAAACCACCACAAAAACACCAAAAAGAAAACTTACATCCAAGAATCTTAAGGACTTTCTGCGCATTAATTAACCTTGTGTCACCCAGAGCGAGGCAGGGAAGTGTGGTTAAACCAATTACATGGAAGATGAAGAAGAACTGGAGGTTAAATGCCTTGCAGATGTGGGGAGTGCAACCCAGGCTTTTTGGCTCTCAGTCTCAGATTGTCTTCCCGGGAGAACTGGAAGTGAAACTTTCCCTGTAGAGCTGTTGCTGTATAAAATCAGCTTGGCAGTGTGTGACAGACATAATCCTTTTCCCATATGTTTTATTTTCTATAAATAGAAAAACATCTCATTAGCATTCAGTAACTTTGTAAGATAAGGAGAGTGAACAAACAGAAAAACAAATATCCAAATCATTTCCAGAGAATTGCTTAAAATCCCACGCAGCCCAGGAGGGCAGAACTGGATTTGGCCCTCTTGCTTCTGATTTCCCATCACCTGCATTACCAGGAAAATATTTCTCCTTTCTTCAAGGAGTGGTTGAGCCCATCACAGCACCCTGCACCACTGTTAGTGAAACCAGCCATGTGATGCACCCATAATGTTTCAGTTGGGTTTAATCACAGAGACTGTGTAGTCCCAACGCCAGTCTTTGGCAGACCACAGCCACAAGGCCACAAGATGAAATGTTTTTTGTGTTTGTGACATTCATGCCCCATGTCAGAACAACTGTAACCCACCCTCTGTCCCTGTGAAACCACAACGGCTTTGTTACCACTATAATGGCTGCATTACAGATTTGTAGGCACCTCCCATGTTTCTGAAGATACAATACTGCTGGGATTGTTCTCAACAGTTTATCATGGTATAGCCTTGCAAATTAGGGGATGATATAGTCTGTCCTTGACATTAAACATGTAATGTGCGTGCTCTCAATTATTTTAGTCCCAATTAAAATAGTCTTTCATATAATTAGACTAGAAAAAAAGAGACTCTGTTTTGTATTTGATAATTGGGTGAAGGTTTTTTAAACACAATAAAGCATGCAAGAACTGCCACAATAAATCGGAGACGAAACCATTTTGCCCAGAACATTTCCAACCGTAGCTAGAAAGAATCTTTTAAAGCATCATGAAATCAACCTGCATAGGAAGGAATAGTAAAACTGCAATTTAGTTTAGTCCAGACATTCACATTTTCAAAAACAGATTATTACTTTTTTTTCAATTCACAATGAAAAAAATTCAGAATAAAGAAAGTTGAAAATTTTTCTGATGAAATAGGCACCTAAGGTGGGAGAGATTACTTGGGGCGAATTAATTTTGGCACTACACCATTGTAGTTGCAGATCAGTCAGTGTCTTTCCACCTTTGGCTCAAAAAATCTTCCCTGAAACATATGCAAAAATATATGTATTTCAGGTATGACAAAATGCTATTTATTCATAACAATTCTTTGTTGTGATCACTTCTGAACATTTATGGAGCATTTTAAGACCTATTTGTTCTTTCTCTAATTAATATCTCTATTTAAACGCGAGATAAAATATTTTTGTTCCTTGTATTATACAAGTTGCAAACAACACCACCAAATCTGCCTTCCCTTTGGAACATGTTGATTTTAGGTCATCTTCTTTTTGTTTCTTTCCTCTCAAAAATAAACCACCTCATTCTGCATCATACAGAAACTCACTGTGACTCCAGCTACTGGTGTTTCCAGTCTCTAAAGCACTCCCACGCCTGCTGCAGAAACAGTCTACCTCCAGACACAGGTTAGCCAAGAAGAACCATCAGGGTTTGAATGGAACCTGAGGGTGTATACACACAGTGACACAGTCCCTTCTTATAAGAACTTCTGGGCATTTAAAGGATCTTCAAGTGTATGAATTAGTAAAAATTCTTGTTTCCATTCTAACGCATTAATGATTCATTCCATCAGTAATTAAAAATAACAGGCTGAGGACAGGGGATAAACATACCAAGGCCCTTTTTTTTTTTATTTCTTTTTTTTTTTTTTGTCAGTAAGAACTCTATCAAAATCATAGGGAAGGAAAAAAACCCTAGCACACTGTCATACCAAAATTATGTGAATGCCTGACTCCAGAAGGATAATTACAGTACAACACTACTTGAAATCTTTTTCATCTGTCTGTCAGGATCTTTTTCCCATAGCAATGTTTTGCCAGAGGCCAGCACACGGCTTTAAAAAACAAGCACTTTTTCTTCAAAGAGGATATCCATGATTACTGTATGATCTCAAGAACAACTGTAGAAGCTCTGGGTAAGATTTATCTTTGTCACTTGCCACGAGCACACAGCGCCCGGTTTTGCAGCCATGCTGTTCTGCGCCTGCATCCCCACTGCCCAGCTCCAGGTGCAGCTTTTGGGAGGGCTGAAACTGGGTTGGGATTTGGGGTTGCAGTGTTTGTAGTCCCATCCATGGGCCCCTGGGGGCTCTCCCTCTCTCTATTCTTGTTCTTCCTCTATTCTTTGAGGTTTTAGAAGTTATTTCTATTACTAGTGCTTTCATCCAATGTTTATGGATCACTCTGATTAAGAGCTTTCTTAGGGGAATTGGCCCCTAAGGTCTAGAAGTCCATGTCACATGGTACAATGGGACACATATAGCTATTCATGTATTATTCTCCTCTGGTCTGAAGCAATGGTAAGTTTGAGCTCTGAACCACAGCATCTTAGGAGAAAAAAGGTAGGAAAGTACATCAGAGAGGAAGGTATGAGCTGAAGCACACACAGGCATCTTAAAATATCACAATATTCTCCATGGGAGCCAACACACAAACTGTGCTCAGAACACCATCAGAATATTTTCCAGAAATGGTAAGATAATTAAGTATAAATGGAATCTCTTGGAAACAGCTAAGTATTGAAACCAAGCCACTGAATATCTCTATAGAGATGTACAATTATGATTTTTATTAATTGTTTCCACAATGGAAAATTCCACAATCAGCTAAGCTCCCAGAAATTTAGCTCTCACACAGAAATGTTTCCATACTTGAAATGAGTTTTCTAAGGGAAAAATCTTTATTTCGGGTAGTAAATAAATCATGGTTAATCTTTCTAAAAAAAAAAAAAAATTATTTTAAACCTGAAATAAAACAGGGGACTTTCAGAGCTTGTTCTTAACCAACCGTATGGTTGGTAGAACATCTTTCAACAGATCTCAAATTTTTTATTGCAACATTTTCAGAGTAAATCAGTTTTTCTCCCTTGTATAATGTTGTCCTTCCCTCTTTTGTTTTATCAAGTTCAATCCATCAGCAGTCTCTGAGAGTAGATTGTAACCGAGAGAGGGTTGTTTGTATGAAATTACAAACTCTGGCTCATATTATGTGTTTGACTCATGCCTAAACTTGCCCAAGATAAGCCTATTAAATAACATTCCAGACAGCAGCTCTGCCCAAGGGAGACACTTGTCACTCCCTTGGAGGACTACCAGTTGGACACAGGTCTGCTGCCCTGTGCTACCCTCAGCTGCTTGACTGCTTCCTGTGGAAAATGGTCTGCGAGTAGCAGAAATGATGAGCAGGTGAGCAAGATCAGAGGCTGCTACTGGAGCAGGTGACGAGGAGGCAACACGAGGTACAAGCAGCGGACTTCGTTCCATCTGCCCTTTCTGGAGTGCAGGCGGGGTAAACTCACTCATTTTGGATTCTTAGGGTCTAATCGTTGTAGGAAGCAGTGTCTACCAGGGTATTTCTATGTTTGCTAACATGATTGCTACCACGTTTAATACTTGAATGACTTCAAGGCATCCTGTAGTTAAGAGTCATATGCTAAGCTTGCTAAATGGATATATGTATATATCATGTTAAATTCATTGTTTTCCTGTCTTATCAAACCAGAATAAAATAGAATACCTGATCATGTGGGTGGATGTCCCATCTCTGGAGGTGTTTAAAGCCAGCTTGGATGGAACCCACTGCAACTTGATCCGGTGGGTGGCAACCAGCCCACAGCACCGGAATTGGAACTAGATGATCTTCAAGGTTCCTTCCAATTCAAGCCACTCTGTCATTCTGTAACCATGCAGAACCTTGGAAAAAGCACATGCAAATGACTGATGTGAGTTTGGTTAATCTTAGAGGTCACATCTTGTGCGAACCTCAGTGTGACTCAGACCTAAACCTAGAAGCGGTCACTATACTGAAGTCAGAGACAAGAACAATTGTTGGATTGAATTGTGCATTTAACACACTTTATAGTAATTAATTTTCTCTTGACAAGTGCAGTCAAACGGTGAGTCCCCAGTATGTCTGGCCCCATGCACACATTTCACATCATGTCCCTGCCCAGCAGAAGATGCAGCGGAGGAAGCACTGGCTCTGCAGCATGCAGGGCTTGGGCAAAACTCAGTACTTCAAAGGGAACTTTGACTTTGATAGAGAGTGAGCGGGGGCTGCTGGAAAGGGACCTGTGCTACAGAACAAGCCAGCATGTGCTTCACATTTCAGAAATGATATGCAGAAAATCTTCGCAGATGAAAAAGGGAGGGGAAAAATAATAAATAAATACAAAAAGCAGACTACAAAGATCCTGGGCATCTCAGCTCTTCATAAGGTAGTCATTCAGAACTCCACAGACACTGTGACATTTTAGCCTGAAAACTGCAGTGTTCACATTTAAATAAAAAAAATGAATACTTCTTATCCCATTTGGACTTATTTTGCATCTCCTGGGATGTGAAAGAATGCAAATAAAACATCCAATATGATCTTTACCAAATGCAAATTATATTAATTTGTTCTTTGGAGAATAACCTTTAAACATTACAAAATATGCACTACTGGATTGCATGCTTTCTTTTTCCTCTTTCACTGTTTTCTTGGACTTTCGAAGAGGATTTTTGTCGAATAGATCATACGGGATTATATGGTTATAACTTGCTTTCATATATATCAAAAAGAAAATCAAAAATATGACCTCATATGTTAATAAATCAATTATGGAATGCTGTTTTACACATATGCTCAAAACATGACCTTTTCCAAGCTCTCGTAGAGCAGAAAGTTGGAGTTTAGGTTTCAGGCACTTTAGCTTTAAAAACACTGGGACTAACATTATCTGGTAAATATTAAGTAAAACAATTTTTCATTCAAGTTTTACTTTACCTTCGGTGCTTTATTAAAGCTTGCTCAAGAACACCATTTTAGCTGCACATGAATAAGCCTTAGCCTTACTTTTCTTCGAAAACTAAAACCAGTTTTATAATCCGCACTCACTACTTTTGAGTTGATGAAGGAGTAAAGCAGGAGCAGCTTGAGTTTCGTATATGCTCTTTTGCACTCTCAGAGGCAATTCAGTGCTGAAGAATTTCCATTTCATAAAACAAAACAATGCCAGTGACTCATTTGTAATGAGGACTTGCATAATTGCTTTTTTGGGAGTTTGACAAGAAAAAACGTTCAGCAGCCAATCCACCACACAACTTTTAAAACTGCTTAACAAAAGATACACAAAGCACATTTCGTTCTATTTCAGTTTTAATCCTCTACAAAATTTCCTCCTGGATTTAACGTAAAAGCGTTAGCTTCATTGCTGCCTACCTGAAGGAGATGAAATAGTGTTGAAAACACTCGATACAAAAATCACAACACCGACCAAATATCTTTCACACTTTTTTCTCTAGCCCCTTCACAGCTTCCACAGCCGTGACATTGGAGCATGCCTTTGTTTCTCCTTAGTGTTCCCGTCTTTGAGCCTGAGCTCTCCTGGTTGGGGGGACAGATGCAAAGACCCAAAGCTGGGTGACCCAGCTCTGCATCCAGTGCAGGATGGGGGCACAGGTTGCTGCTGGGCTTGAGCAAGCAAAGGTACTGAAACTCAGTTTTGCATCCATTTGAGATGAAAGGAGTTCAGAATCTGAGATGCTCTTCCTAAAACCTATAGATAACCAAAATTTCTAGATGCAGACAACATATGTACTCATGCTGAGACCTGCACCAGTTATACAACCCCTTGGTTATAAGGTTGAACCTTTCCCACTCTGTGCCTGCACTCCTCAGAAAAGGCTGAACAAGGCAGGAGGTGTCCCCATAGCTGGGGACATACCAGCACAGCTAGGTGACACCCCCATGGAGAATCATGGAATGGCTGTGCACGATCATAGAATGACAGAATGGCGAGTGTTGGGAGGGTTCAACAAACAGGGAATAAAAGCTTAACAAAACTGATCACTCTTAACCCCCAGCCAAGCCACTGTTTCTCCACCTTTCCTGCTTTAAAAGTAATCCCCAAGCAATCAGCACAGCTGTTGTTAGAGTTTGCATTCAGCAGAGTTATTCCTTCTGGTAGTAGAGCAGTGCCAGCTTCCATCAACTCAGAGTCCTGCTCCTCTATCTCATCACACCTAACATCAGCACGCAGCCCAGTCACATAGTGACAAAACACCTTCCTTGACTTGAATTGCTCGGTATCTGGCAGGACACGTGTCTCGGCACTCACAAACCCTCCTGCCCTTAGAGTGGGGTGCCTGGGAAATTGAAATGAGTATGAGCTTATTGCCATCAGGACACTTGTGAGAAGTGGAGAGCTGGTCCTGTGCATTTCAGAGAAAACAGCACTATTAAGGACACAAATGTGATACTTCACTGGGACACTTTCCCATGCGAATGAAAGGAATCACTCCTCGTGCAATGCTGAAAGAAACTGATTAGATTTATGCAGGCAAGTATCAGCTTGTGATTAGCATTTAGGTGAGGATGAAGCTATGTGCTACAGGAAATATTGGTGTGTGCATTTTCTGTTTACTTTCATTACCTAATGTGCTCTGCATTAAGCAGGGGAAGAAAGAATCAGTTATTTGGGAGATTTTCTAGCACATGTAGATTTATCAGTATTTCCTGACAAAAGAACCATACACACTGCACGTCCATAACATGGTATTTTGGATGCACTCACATAAAACGCCTCCCAAGCAGTTCCGATAAAAGAATCAGACTGTTGTAGTTCTGCTCCAGACAGGTAGGAAAAGCTTTGAAGAACCAGTTTTTCCAAGGAAAATTCCATCTCACAATAACATTTGCTTTAAGAAGTAATGCTGCCTTTGATGAAAAGTTCAATCACAAAAGTGCACGGGAGGTTATTTACACATTCCTGCACAAGAATATGCACACACACGTATGTATGTTTTGCAACTGATTTGGGATAAAACAAATCTGAGGTTTTATATTTTTCATTTATCAAGCAAATCTGTTACCAAAAAGCTTCACTTTTGGCAGCAGCTGTATTGAGTCCCACAGGGATATTTACCTTCATGTAACCTCAGTGTAATTCGTATCTTCATTACAGCTAATGGGGAGATAGACTCGCTAGTCACTACCTCAAGAAAAACAAATTAAAAAAAAACCAAAAAAACAAAACAAAAAAAAAAAACCCCAAACCCTACAGAAACAGCCAAGATTGTCGTATAAAAGCTCAGAAATCCTTTCATGCACTGTCTAGGCTTGGAATATAGAAGGAAATCTCTGCCAAGAAGCAAAGGATGTTGAAACAGAATCATGCAATGTGTTAATGCCGCAGGGCATTGGAAGTAAGATGCCAGGGACTTCAATCAGAAATTGAATGATCTTTGTGATATAGCAAAGAGGATGGAATAACATCAGAGAACTGTTCACACAATGGAAAGAAACAGCATAATCATTTGTCATCACTCCAAGCAAACAAGTGCTGGCAATGACGTTTTCTGCACCAACCAATTCATGTCATAGTTTGAGGTTCAAATACCTTTCAGTAGCAGATCCCACCAGCAACATCCCCCGGTGGCAAGGAAATTTGCAGAAACATCCACCTCTTCTGACACTTCAAAGGACTTGCGCTCTGGACCTCAGACAGTTAAGTGTGGATATGCTAAGGTAGCTATGAAATCAGATTAACTTAAAGAGCTTGTATAATTCACAGCCTATTAAGTTAACCCAGTTTCAAAACTGGTCCCACTTTGCATGAGAATGGACATCTGTGGCCTTCAAAATCCTCTAGTATATTTCATTCTTTATTAAGTATTCCTCCTTCCTTCATACTTGTTCTGATCTTTAGCTGTGTTTTATAAAAACTCGGCTGAGGCTGGTCAGATATTAAACCTGGCAGTGGCCCATTATACTTGAAATATATAATTACACTGAAATCTTATAGAAAGAAAAGGTGTCAAAATGTCTTGCAGATGGACAGAATTTGGATTAGAAACATTCACTTTAACCCAGGTGAACAATTCAGTTGCCAGTACTGGTCATCTTTGTGCATATTTTAACAATAAAGTGAGCCAGTTCCCTGGTATCTAAAAGTGTCACAAAGCATCCAGCTCTTCGGTATAAGGCTATACAAAAAAAAAAACTTTAGCCCCCATTTCTTAACATCTTGCATTTATCTTAACATTCAGCCTTCATTTGCCTAAAAATAAAGGGATAAAAAATTTCAACTGTATACTAGAAGCCTTACCTAGAAATATAAGGAGTGTTAAGATCCTGGGATTTACTCAGGTATGTACGTTCAGCAAAGAGCAGTACTTCAGTACTGAAAAGCAGTCAGTCAACACATCCACTTAGATGGTAAAACCAACCCTAAATTAGAAGATCTTGGCTAGCCAATTTAGTCTTGAAATATTTCAGAAACATTTCTTGAAGAAGCTTTCCTGCTTCTGGGGTGGCGTGGACATCCAGAAAGAAGAAAGTGTATGCCAAAATTGTTGAAGCTGACTGTCTTCTCTGTGGTATTTAGATCTTGATTTCAAGGGAAGGGCATGAATTCACCTTTCCAAAAAGCTCTACCTTCACTCTAAGTAAATCAATAGCATTCCACCTACTTACAATAGTAGCTGAAGACAATTCACTGATTTTAGAGGAAAAGCTTGGTTTTGTTCCACATTCATCCATATTCCTAAAATAGAGAGCATTCCTCCCCCTGCTACAGTTTTTTCATCTCTGTTTCCAGACACCACAATCTTGTCATTTATTCCTCCTGGATTTCCCAAATATGCAGTGCCCCTGATTTCCCTTGCCAGAAGGCACATGTTGCTGATGTGTAGGGAAGCAGAATTTAGCTGTCCGTGACCAGCACAGCAAAAGGTCTACAGGTATTTTTGATGAGAATGAATGACATGAACGTTTTTCATCTAATATGCACGCACGGATACAACTCCTCAGTGACCCACGATCCAATTTCTCTTCACAGACATGTTTTTCCCATTCTTCTAATAAACATGATTCATGGATGAATTCCAGTTGATTGCAGTGCAAATGCAAATGCAAGAAGAATGCAAGAAGAAGCAAATGCAATGGAAATGCTGGCAAGCACATTTTCACCAAGATTTGCATAAGTTTTCATTCAGGATTACAAGCTTCATCCTACACAGATGAAGACATTTTACATTTTCTTTGACTTTATCAGCAACTGGAACATAAGTAGGATGGTTAAGAGATTTCCCCAGGAAGTCAAAGCTCCACCATTCTTAAAAAAGAGGTTAGCCATTTGTAAAGATGTGTCTTTATGAATGTTCTCTGCTACTTATAGAAGGGGGTACATCCTACACAATCAAACTGAGATTCTCAGATGCTTCGTTACTGCATAACAATCAGATGCTTCTTCCAAAGATACACTGCTTGAGGATCTGTAAATACAGATAGGCCAGAAACATCTCTGGTTACAAAGAGGGTTTGAAGGGAGGTTATAAGTACAGTTATACTGCAGAATTATGCAGGCATAATATGACTAGCTGCTTTGAATGCTCTCGAGTACTACATTGGAGAAAGATCATTTTTTTAAGTAGATATACCTGATATTTTCTTCAATATATTCATTATCACTGAAAATGCACTTTGGAATCAGTTTCTCTACACCAAACTTCATTTCTTGGAAAGGCATAAAAAGAAATGGTCATGTACAATCACAAGATAAAAAGCTAGACGCATCCACAGAAACAGCTTCACTACCAGATGTTACATTTGGGCAGCATTCAGTATTTAACTAGAGCTTTTAAAATACTTTCTCCAGGCAATTAATACTGCCTGTCTCAAGACTACCACAGTTTTCCTGATGCTTTTTACCTAGAAACAATTGAGCAATTTATATCAAGTTATTTAATTGACCTTTACTGTGCACTGAACTATTGTAACTGATAGTAATGTACCAACCTGTCCTGACATCAGCTTCATTGAGCTTGCTGAATCCATCAATTACATTGAACAGATTCCTTGTAAAATGAATGGAATGCTTGTTATTATGAGAAAACAAGTCAAAAGTACTCAATAACATTAATCAAATAAAAATAATGTGGAAATTTAGACTTTCAAAAAAGAACAGTGAATCATCCATGAACTTGGCACTGCATCAAGCATACACTATTCATCTTCACTCCAAGGGCCCTTCATGACCTATCCACACTCCACCTATCATTTTTTTTCAATGTTATCAACATGTCAGCTTCCTCTGCTGATCAGCCAGCAATGCCTGCCATCATCACCCATTTGTTATGTTTACCAGCAAGCACCTTTGCCCTTTCTTCCATGCCAGACTTCATGCATGGAAGAAGCTCCCATAAATATCAGTAAGCCCAAATCATTGTTTTTCTCAAATGCCCCCCAAAATACCTCCTTTTCTGTGGTAGCAACATGAAAACACCTGATAGTACAGTGATTGTTTTGTATTTTTATTATTTATTTATTCTAACTACTCTTACTTAATTATTTCCTTGTGCTTCCCCATCTATCTGGTAAGACTATCTGATATTTCTCGTCTTGGACTCTAAGCAGCTAAGGACAGAAACTGGATTTTTGTTCTATATCAGCACAGTGCAGAGCAGAATGGGTTTCTGCCTATAACCAGGGCTTCTTTACCATCTCTGCAGTATCCAACCATATGGACCTAATCATTTTGCTATTTAAAAATGAATTACCTTAAAACTTTGATTTTTTTTTTCTTATTGCTAATCTAATTAATAGGCAATAGCCAACCAATCAGCCTAAAATTTGTCCAAACCTTTTTTTTGAGGGGAAAAATTTAACATGAACAGAGGGTAGTAAGGACTCTTATCCATTTGTTCATCCACACCTTTGTGGCCTGATTTTGCAGAATGCATGCTTAGTGAGCTCAACTGTTTCACTGGCAGAAGACATTGTTGCCCCATGGTTCAAGGAAAGGTGTTTAAGTCTGGGGTTTTGGTTTGCATTGTTTTACTTTCATTACACATGCCCATCATGGGAGGAAACTAATTTGTTACTAGCGTAGTAAAAAGTTTTCTTTGACCAGTATTAGTATTATTTGGTTTTCATTTAAATGCTTTTGGTTCTATCTAAACCATATTTTCAGACATTTTTTCCCCCCACAGCCTTAATCTCAAGTAATAACTTAAGAAAAGCAGCAGAATTTAATATAAACCATTACTGGTAAGACAGGTAATAATAATAACAGTAAAAATTGATTTCCCCACCACCACCACAGTTATTCGTCATTCTCAAATGCCTGGGGGAGAAAAGGTGAACTTTCTGCATGTCTGAATGTCATGAAATTCAGGCAGTTTTAGACCAAGAAAGCATGAATTCCAAAGCTGTGAATCTGTTCTTTCCATTATGGTTCTAAAAGAAATACAAGACCTTCCACAGCATATAGGGAAATAAAAATATCTCATGGATATAGAGTTTACTGTGGTTAAATCCAAGACATTTGATATTTCTGTTGCATGGCTTACAGTACAGTGAGTAGCACAGTTGATGTCAGGTAAATATTTATTATTCTATATAATACAAAAGACTCCAGAAGTAATCTGTGGCAACTTGTAAAAAAAAAAAAAATGAAATGAAATGAAATGTAATTTAAAAAAACATAAAATGATCATCCCTCATTTTGAAGTTACTTTTCATCACTTCTCTCGTGACCTTGTGAGCTGAGGCAGCTTATAGTACATATACATACCTACACACAGATGTATGCAAAGGAAAAGAAGGAAGAGTGGTACCCCTCTTATCAAAGCCAATAGCAAACACACCACTGACTAAATAGGCACATGAGGGTAGCCCCAGAATAAATGAAACAGCTGTATGCATTGTGTCAAGGAAGGGCACCGACAGTTTGGCTGTTGGCTGATGTTTCTAATAAGACCTTGAAGTGACACAGGCACCCCACAAAATCACCTTTTGTAACAAATAATGAGTAAAGCAAAAAACAAGCAGGTAGATGAGAACTCTCTAAAGCATTAAGGGATGCAAGTCTCAGTGGTTGTTTATGCTTTTCTCATTGCTGCATTTGCTTGGTGGGGTGCATAGACCTCCCAGACAGAAACATCAGTCAGCAAAAAGAAATCCTACCACTCCAAACCCTCAGCTTCTCCTGATATACAAACAGCCAAACCTAAAACTGTAGCAGCCAAAATCATCAACTATGGCTTATGCCCAGAGATAAGTTCTCCTTGCAGATTTCAACTCCATTCTTGTCAGGCTTTCAGCTTTATTTTATCCCAGAACAAAAAATATATTAAAAAAAAACAAACTCAGCTCACCAACCACATCCACTTTCATCCACTTGTTGAGGATTTTGCAGATCCTCTAGTGCAACACCTGAGAATAAAAAAATAAATGTATGTATATATATATGTATATGTTTATGTATATATATTTTCAACTACTCAAGCTTTCAGCATTACTCTCCTAATAACGATATCCAACCACCAGCATTCAGCTGTTTGTAGATTTTAAACACTTAGCAACCTCCACAACCAAGTGAACAATGCTAGAAACCAAACGACCCACCTAGCTCCAGGTGGGGTGGTTTAACTAATTGCATCTGAGTGCAGAGTCTGTCTCATCCTTCACATGACGCAACATCCAAAAAGATCTTCCTTTGGCTTACCCAAAAGTCACATTTTTGCTGAAGGTAACCTAAAGGAAAAGGAAGAGGTACTGGACTGCCATCAGAATCCGAATTCCTAAGAGCTATAGGGGTGCAGAGCTTTGGTGCTGGATGAATTTCACCTCCTATCTGATTGATAGTGGTAAGGGGAGGAAAAAGTAAGAGAGCAGAAACACCTGGAAACATTTCTTTCTCCTGCCCGACATACTCTCTCTGTGCCTTTCCTCCCCACCTGCAAATTCACTGTTTGAGAACCCTTTCCCCCATCCTCATCTGGAGATAACAGTGCTTTCCCACTTCATTGAAATAATAAATATTTAGGAGATGATGAGGTTCTCAGATGATGCTTGAGCACTGGGATATAGAAAACACCTAAGACAGGCTGGTTACATGTCTATTACTACATCTATTTTTCACATAATCAGGAATGGAACAGCTTGAGTCCCTAACAAACCTCTCCTCTTGAATGCAGCCTGAAGTCACAGCACTCACCAGGGCTTTTCTTCCCCTCCTCTAAATCCCTGGGCTTTTCAACCACCTTCTAAATGTAGCTGCCCTTTTGGACAGCGTGTTATGAGATTCTGTTAGGTTACATTACCAATCAGAATTTAGGGACACTAAATCAATGGCAAATCACGGTAGCATGATTTGCATCAGCTGAGGGATTGGTTTTTCTGCTTTGTCAGTTTAAAAAGAACCACCATTTCCATCACTAAACGCAGGAATCAGTGAAAACCTTTTTCAAGTTTTGCCAATAATCTTCACAGAGTGTTTTCATAAAATCATAGAATCACCAAATTGGAAAAGGCCTTCAAGACCATGAGTTCCAACCATCATTACATAACAGATTTTCATGAGTTCTCTAATACAGAATTAAGCAGACAGAAGCAGAGTTTTGAGTATTCGCTCACCTATGAGAAATTCTGCAGATAGTGGATGGGACTCCTCCTGTCCATAAGCACAGCCCAAGATGACATGGAGTAGCTCTATCATTTCGAGGGGACAGCTACATCTTATGGAGTTATCCTTTGCAAAAGAGAGGGATGAAATAAACACCTTCAAGCTTGAGGCTCACACCAATTCTTCATCGTGATTTTGCTGCAGGTGTCCATTCCTTGCAACACTGAGCCTAATCTTGCTCCATTAAATTTAATGGAAGAAATTTCCTGTCACCCACTTCCTAAGAGTAGCGTAGTTGTCATTACCGTGTTGAAATGATGTTTCAAAATACCTGATGTGTTTCAAAAAGATTTCAAAAAGTTTGCCTTTTTTTTTTTTGTAATTGCCAGCAATTAAACACATTTATCAGATTGTAGTCTTTCTCCATCATTCAGAGAGGTAATTAAAGGTTTAGTCATTGCATGCTGGGCTGTTTTTGTTTCGCATACTGTGGTGAGTCTCTGAGAATCAGGCTGATTCTACTCTCGCAGTGTTGCAATACCAAGTGTCTTCCAGCAGGGCAACACGTGCCCTGATGTCTCTTTTCAAAACCAATTTCACAAGTGGCACCCAATGGGGTGCAGACTTCCTTCTGCACCATCCTCTGTCCCCTGTGCAAGGCAGATGTCCCTAGGGTTGCAGTGCACCTCTCCCAGGTGCTGGGAGGTCATCAGTGACTCAAGCTCAAGGGACAGGTAAGAAGATACAGGAAAAAGAAAGCAACACAACAGGATGGCCAAAATTAGGTGTTCCACCAGACTGGAAAATTCATTTATCAAAATGCCACAGGTTTTAGTGGCTAAATTACAATATTTGAGTCACTGTATCTGGAATTTTATTCATACTGACTCTGAGAGTAAAAATTTAGTTGTTGTTACTACATTGTTGTTACACTAAGATCCAATCATCTCCTTCATAAAATAGCATCACATATCTGAGAGGCTATCATCCCCGTTAGGGCTGTGGTACCTGAACTCTGTGCCAGGGGAAGGCTGTCTTTGCTGGGCTGTGAAACCAAAATTGCAGGGACTGGAAAAACCCAAAGCACTTCAGGTTTCACTGTTTACTTTCAATTCTGCACTGCGCAGGCTGACTTCAAAGGGAAGGCATGCCATTCACATATCACAATTGCAATTGCTGAAGCTATTTACTCTGAAGAGTTTGTATTACTGTGCTAGTGGTGATGTATGAAAATAAAATATTTACTCAGCTGTGGGATTCACCCCTCAGCTTGGGAAGAAGGCTTGCCTAAAAAGAGTCTGCAAACTTTTTGCTGACCGAATAGAGTGACATTATAACCACGGAAAATATATATGAACCCATTTCTTATATGAAATTATTCATCCCTATATAAGAGATATCTCATTGACACTCCCCAAAGGTGATGTGGTCATGATGTAAACAAATAGAGATCGTAAAATAATTATATGGGACAGATGGGAGTCATTATAAATAATTTTATTTTGCCATTGTTTGGGATATCTATATTAAACTGACAACTGAGAAAACTGGGCCATGGGATCGCAGTAAATGCATATGAATGTCAGTGATAAACTTGCTGCAAAGATTGGTGTCATAGAAAATAACAATGCATAACCTTAATGTATGGGTTTAGTGCAGCCACAGTTTCACATCTACCCTGTTTTTCTGACCTGATTCTGCTTAAAGCATTCCTACCATTCTACTGTAGTGTATTAAAGAGTCCAGTGCTCAGGACACAGAAAAGAAAGTAATTCTAATCTTATAAAAATGGTGAGCATGTTTGAAAAATAAAGAAAATAATTTTGTGAGTGTTATAGTTTCATACTATTGTACCTTTTAAAATCAGTTTACAAATAATAGAGTGATTGTACCCTTAATTGGAAAATAAAGATTTGGTTGGTAATACATCTAAGTGTAAATTTTGTGTGTAAGTAAATTGTTCACAGTGATTATATTCTTCATTTCTTAAAAAGTCACACATTCATTCTGGCATTAACTTCTCCAAGAATATCTTCAATGATATCGCACTTTTTTTTTTTTTTTTTTCTGTTAAAATGTTGGCTTTCAAGAGCTGGTATTAAAGTGGTTGTTATAAACTATATTTTCCAGAATATGCGTCATCCAACCAAGCATATCCAGAGCACTTCCCTGTAACATTTTCTCCCTTGACTTACAAGTACAAACTCCAGGAAGTTTTCCCACTATTATTTGAACAAACTAAACGTTTCTCTGGATTCACACTGACATGCAATTGTGTGCTCTTTATTAAGCAGGTATGTTAATGTTGCTGCTTTTGAGATGGAAATCCTAGTTGCTTAATTTTTACCTTACAAACAAACTGCATAAACTCATTCTAACGGGATTAGAATTTATTGCCTGTAACCACCTTCCAAACGCAGATGAAAGTCCTCTCCCTCTATCAAAAACATCATTAAGATAGAATCACATCTTTTCATTGACCCAACGAGGAGGGAACGCATCTTCTGCCAACCCAGGAACCATTTAGCTGCCATAACAAAGAAAGTTTCTTCTTCAGTATATATTTGGGTTAAATATTCAGTGGACACTTCTGATAGCATGTATCTTTTCAGTGTCTCACTCTCCCTCACAAGTTTCCCCAGATGTTTTCCTGTTTCATTATTTGGTTCTTTGGGTTCCCTAGATACTAAAGTGTTCAGCTTGCTTGCTTACTTAGCCCAAATGGATAACTGGTGACAACTTATCAGCTATTCTTCCTTCTCCAACTGAGAATTGTCCACACACAACTGGGACATCCCACCCAGACAGCAAACTGCACTCAAACCCCTTTCCCACAGGCTGTTGCCTCCTTTCCCCACATGAAACAACAAATGCATGTACTTACCTCCCTCTTCTACCAATGGAACATTTCACAAGGAGAAGTTATAGCACAAAATCTCATTTGTTCTCCTCTCTTATCATTGCTGGGATAAGCAGAGCTGTAAGGAGCTACCTAATGGTACTGAGAGAGAAGAAATTTGGGTACAGCAGAAAATCATGTTGTGTATTATTTTTGCACAATCTTCACAACTTCTGAAAAATGTCTAAGGGAATTGTGATTTCATTGCTAAATTAATTTTAGTGAAACTCTTCTGGACAGCATGCTTCAGGAATTTCTATAAGTTATATTTATCCTGCCAGTGAGGATTATCTGACTTTTTATAAGCTAATCCTCCTGAGTGTTATGTCTCAATCTCATGAGAAAGCATGTAATATTTTACATTACAAGTGTTTTAATTTTACCTTCATTAATTTCTAGCACAACACTTTAAACACATATGATTTCCACACAATGGCAGACAGCAATTCAGATGCAACATTCATAGGTTTTGATAATTGTTTTCCATTATCATGAAATACCATGTAGTATTTTTTTTTCTTTTTGAGTAATTCCTTTGTTTTCACTCTTATTTCCATTGCTTCTTATTTCACAGGCCATCCCCATTTCTTCATGTCTTGGCACGTATCAGCTGCAAGAGTGATTCACCTTCTGATGAATTTCTGTCTCAGCAGAACAACCAAGGGAAGAGAAAGAAGCGATTTCATATTTATATTGGATTGTGCTTATTATATAGGGTGGTCAAATTCTGCCTTGACATGGAGGTACAGCTTTGCCTGTGAACACTGGAGACTGGGTTTCATGTGAAGGTATTTTGCCATTAATTTTTGTCTTGCACAAGGATATAGGTATTTTATGGCTGCAGAAAGAGCAAGATGATAGTTATTAATTTCAGTGAAATCTCAATTATAGCAGCTACGAATCTGTTTTAAATACATAGCTGACACTCTTTCAAAAGCCACGACTGGGACCTGGCACAATTCTGAATAATCATGCTGCCTTTATAAGGATATATGCAAATATCTATGTGCTAATTTTCCCAACATATACACTTGCAAACAGGATACATTGCATTTTCTTTTTTAAAAACAGCCTGTGTGTTAACTAGCCTGTGCTGATATAAACCACTAATTTTTCTTGGATAAGCTGAACAATTTTTAGCAAATAGAAGAAGTAAAGCTTGCTAAATTTCAGAAAGAATCAGTGTTTCACACTAGATGTCTGCACAAAGGCAGGCACAGTCACAGACTGGCACCCTCCCAAAGTTATATGTATGGAGTCAATAGGAAGTTCAGCAAGCCTGGATTACATGGGTGATAAATGAATGACATTGCATGGGTTCTTTTGGGTAAAGCAGAAGTGGTATAGCACTGTACTTGATGAACACCCAACACTTATGCTATCTCTTGTGCCTCTACCAGTTCTGCATCCACAACTTCCGGATCTCTTGCACCTTGCACCAAGCTATCCCAAGAAGGACTGCTTTGTTACCTGCTTTTCTGTTGGAAATGGTATCACAGTTCTTGAAACAAAGAGGCAGCACTGTGCAGCCAGCCACTGAATCATTTTTACACTCCGCTTAAATCTCACTAATACTATCTCAAGGCTTAAGGGGCGTTTCAATCACACACAGTCTTCTATCAGCTTTCCACAGACATGTGGATTTCAAGAGAGAAAACATCTCTATTTGGAAAGACATACATTGTATGTCCTATCTAGTAACTATGTTCTGTTCTAGATCTTCTATGGTTCCGGTGCGTCCAGGTGCCAAACTCACGAATGAAAGCCAGTATAGCCACACCAAGACTCAGTTTGGGCTACAGTTTTGAAAGCCACAGATAAGGGCATTCTGAGGCACAGACAAGGCTTCCATCACTGGCACATGTAGAAACATTGCACTGTTTTATAAACAGGTGTTTCTTTTCATACATAATACTGTAAAGGCCATTTTATCTGCCTAATAAAAGTTTACAAGACAATTCCATTATACATTATATCATACAATAGCATCACATATTTTTGCATAATTCCTTTATCTTGGATGGAAACCCACATGTTTCCTATAGAATCTTCTCAGTGTATTTCTGTTTAGAGATCTATTCCTTATGAATTTGTAGATGCAGGTCCAGGAGAAACAGAGCAATTTTCCCCAACTTGAGCAGTATTGGACTGTCATCATCAGGAAATGAAAATGTTCCAATTGCATCTGTATCTCTTGCTGCTCTCTGTACCACAGTTCTTCAGAAACACAAATCCTCCTAGTGATCATGAGCAATACATTTTGCATTTGGACCTTGGACTTGGCTGACACTTTGTAAAAAATATTATATATATATATTTATATATATATATAGTCAGACAACGCCCTGGAGACTATTGCACATCTGCAGATGCTGAAGGGCACAAATTATTCCTGTTAAGGTCAACATTACCTTACACTAAAAAATTGTCTTCCTGATCATGGCTTGCACACTGTGAACAAGTGATGAATTTTTATGATTTCACCACCAACACTTGGTCTTAATATGCACTCCTTAGGGAGGAGAAGTGAGGAGGTGGAAAGAGGTCCCAGACCACATATAGACACCTAAAAATCTGTCTTTCTTTTTGTTTCATAAGATCCCATTGGGCCAGATGAGCCAAAATTTAGCTTGGAAGCTGTTACCAGACTTAATCACGGTCAATGTAAGCGAGCCACAAAATGAAAGTCATGAAAGGGGTAGAAGGATGTATTCAGACAGTCCAGATTTCAGCTCATGTTCAAAGTCTACTGTTTCCTACCGGCGAGCCAGTTTGGAAGGCGAACAGCCAAGAACAGATCCGACACCTAAGTGTAAGTTAGGCAATTTTAATATTGCCCAGAGCTGCTTAGCAGTAAGTGAAATTCCCCAAGCTGAACCTGTGAGAAGGATAGACCTACTCCTTGAAGCAATATACTGCCTTAAAATATGATTGAATTCAGATGTGGTATGAAAGACAGAAAATTTAGAAGTTCCCCTTGACTTTTCTTTAAGCAACTGAAATATTATATTCACCTACACTGAAAAAAATTTAGCTTGGTCATTGTAATACTTAAAGCAGCATAAATTTTAAAGAACTCTACTTCAAAAATGAAAGCTTATGCCTTGCAAGCTTTGTAAGAGTCCCATTCTACTTTTTCCTTCTGATCTATTTTCTCATTAAAAATGATACCATTGCATGAAATATTTTTATTTCAACTAAAGTGTGTTTTGCAACAAGAAAATGTGGTCCTTCAAAAATATTCCTATTACCCTTACCCATTTCCTAGTGCATTTCCTTCTTTCTCCAACAGAAGACGGGTGAACAAAGGATTGTCTGTTGTTTAATACTCTATTACAAGCATTCAGATGCTGAAATACCAGAATGAGGAGACTTAGAGAGGAGCAGGATTCAGAGGCTGCAGGCAAGAACTTTCTCACTTTTTGTTAAGGCAGGCAGCATGTAGAGTCTGGCCCTAATCAGATTAGGTTGTGCATATTTATAAACATCTGAAGACCATTAAGAAAGGCTCCCAATTAAAAGATACTCTGGATTTACTTCTGCAAGAGTTGCAGAAAAACATGGTGATTAGCATTTCCATTAGAGACTGCTATTTGGCACAAAGCAGTCTCGTATAAATGGGTCCTCTCTAAACATCTTTTATACCAGAGCATATCTCTGCATTCTATTCTGATACATTGAAAAAATATGCCACATTTTATCTGCGTGTATGAAGTTACACCATGCCATGTCACCACGTGGGATGTAACCCCATGTAATATAATGCACATTTGAGCAAAACTCTCTTTTCCATTATGGGAAGGAGTAAATTACAGATAGGAGTTTACCATAATTAACCACAAGCTGGCAAGAAGGCCTATTTTCTGTCTTTCTAGATTATTATCAAGTTAGCTAAGCTTTTCTCAAGCTTACTTTTAAAAATAGTTAGGAATACAATAAAAGATTCATAGATTCATTAGGTTGGAAAGGACCTACAAGATCATCTAGTCCAACCATCCTCCCACTACCATCCCTACCCACCAAGCTACGAAATCAAATCCCTTAGCACCTCATCTAAACGCTTCTTGAACAGCGCTAGGGACGGTGCCTCAACCACCTCCCTAGGCAGGCCATTCCAGTGCCTGGCCACTCTTCCAGAGAAAAAATGTTTCCTCAAATCTAATCTAAATCTTCCCCAGCACAACTTGTGGCCATTCCCTCTCGTCCTGTCATTAGTTATCTGGGAGAAGAGGCCGACCCTCTCCTCATTCTGTGAACAAACATGTTTTGCAAACCATCCCATACAACTGAGTAGAGAGTGAACCTGAGATCCTGGTTAGGTGTGTCCTGTTTGGTGAACAGACTTCACCTAGCTGTTGTTTCTCATAAAAATGCTGAACTCTTTTCTTTGTTTTTTTTTTCCTTCTGACAGGTTTTCCTTTTTCCCTTCAATTAAAATCTGTGCTATTGTTACCTCTTAACCATAACACGTCTGAACCCACAAGCTGCAGCTGTCTGCAATGTGTCTCTTGCAGCTGAAATCACTTCATCAGTTATTATTCCAAAAGACTAAATAAGGGCAGGCATTTTCCTAAAGAATTGATTTTTGAGGGCTCAGTATCAATCAGATCTTTTTGCCTTTGATCCTCTGTAATCAGAGAGCCCAATATTTATGGAATTCAATATGCAGTGCATTTAAAGACATTCTAGACTTTCTGCTGCTTCCATCACTACCTATTTACTATGGACAATCAACAACCTTCTATTAGCAGAATGCTTTATCAGCACAGAAGACAAGCTCAGGGCAGTGCCTCTCAAACTCAGGAGAGGCAGATTTAGAAAAGCAAGCACTCTCACTGGGCCATTTGTATTTCAATAACTGTGCAGCAACTCTGACTGCAGCACGGGCACAGAGTCTTCCCTATGCACCAGTCTCCACTAACTCTTATAGATCCCAGCCCCATCCCCGGTGTCACAGTGGTCACTATGTGGCTGTCTGGGATCATCCAGGTCTGCCCAGCCCCAAAACCACCCAAAGCACAGCTCACCCACGAGTGTCCACAGCTTAGTTTTGCTTGTGGAAGCAGAACAGGCACCTGAAACATCTGCAGATCATACCCATTCATTTCTGAGTTCAAGCACTGGAGAAACTCCAATTAATACTTTTGCAATATTTTTGGTGAGCAAGTGAGCAATCAATCAAATCCTTTAAAGCTGCACCTTTCCAAACCCATTCACATTTTATTTTCTCTATTGTAGACTGTACTTCTCAGCTTCTTTTACTCTCAGTGTCCTAGTGACAACTGACCCCTATCTTATTTAGCAAATGAGGTAATCTCCAGTTGCTATAAAACACTGCATATGTTAATCAAATGCAACCCCTAAAGCAGCATATCATAAAAGCCACTGCATCTGCACCAATCTTTTACTTCCTTGGCTGTCCATGGATGTGTTCAAGTGGAGAGGGAAGGAATACGGGTGTATTTATTGTCAGAACAGAGAGAAAAATCCTACAGTTAAAATGTCCTGCAGTTGTTTTTTTTTTTTTTTTTTTGGTTTTTTTTTCCCAGTCTTTCTTGGAAATTAATAAAAAAGGACTTAAACTGTAGACTTTCTCATTATGGTTATTACTGGATTTGCAGTAATACTACAGTAGGACACACCTATAGGCAAGAAATGTGTGTGACCACATTCAACACTTACAGACTGTTGTTTTGAACAGGGTGGGAAGGCTTTGTGACCATACGTAGCAAAACAAGACTCTGTAAGCACCCCAGAGGGTCTGCCTTCCCATTGCTGAGTCCTGCTGTAACACTGCTCCCCATGTAATTTGCACTCAGGTTAATAAGATAAGATTTCAAGTCATTTCCAGTCTGTAATGTATTTGGAAAAAGAACCTGAAATGGTGCCACAAAGCTCCAGCAGTTTTGTGCACCTTAAACCCTAGCTCACTGTGTCGTGGAATGCAATCCAGAAACCAATAAATAATCAAACTGATAATTCCTTGGGTCACTTTTAATTGTGGAATTAAGCAGTCACGGGCATTAAAATTTCTTACCATTTTAAGACTGACTTGGAAAAATGGTTTGTGATGCATCCTCCAAATAGAAAATTTTGCTTATATTACTCAAGCATTTTTTAAAATTCTGCTTTTTCTTTTTTGATAAAAATAAAAATCCACTGACCTTCTAGAAAGTTCACAGAAAACCAGCGGAAAGCAGCTATCTGACTGGACTCTACTCCAGCCTGCTATCAGCAGAAGACCAAGAGCATAACACACTGTCCACAGAGCTAACCCCCTTCCTGAGTTCAATCTGATCAACAACAAAAATAGCTTCTGTTCATAGGGCTGAAAGCTTTGGCATCTCTAGTATTGGTCATAGACCATGCATTCACAAACGTAAATCCCATTTCTCTCATATTAACTTGGAATACTAGGCCAAGGGGAGCTAGTAACTTTCTTTGGATTCTCAAGGCTGTGAGAGGATGGGTTTCCCACCTGGCTGTTTTCTGAATTAGATATGATTATATACCAGGCACATTTCATAAGCGTCTAAGTACCTGAGAGTGAAGACATATCCATCTGATAATAAATCCTCCCAGAAGTGGCTACTTTTGAGATTTAGAAGCAAATTCTTATGACTGAATCATCATCATTCAATTGTTCTCTTTTAAAAATAATTTCATTAAGTAAACAATTAAGTATGATTATATGGATTTAGAAAGCTTTTACTCCAACTCACTCTTGCAGTGACAAGTTATAGCATAAGCCTTAACACCACTTCTGACAAGACTGCCTAGACAAACACTTTTCTTTGGTTACCAGCAATCCCTCAGGTCCTTCCTTCTCATGTCACTATGCCTCTGGGACTGTAACAAAAACTGATGGGGCACAGGAGAACAGCACAGGACATGACAGAAAGACACCTTTTCTCAGACTTGACTCTAGTCCGACATGTGAAAGATCAGTGTTGATCACACGTGAATCCAAAGAGCAGAATTCCTCTGACAAATCACGCTGAAGCAGTGCCCTAGCTGATCATGGCCGTGAAACTTCAGTCAGAGAGAGAGATCTTCATCCAGAAAGCTGAAAGTTGCTCAGCCTGATCAGTCTTGGTCGGGAAAGGATGAAAACAAACCAGTGGCATATTTGCTCATCTAGATGTTTTTTAACAGTCCCACTGGGACCAAAATCAACGTACATGTGCCCAGGAACCCACCCATCACATGTTCTGAGGACTACAAACATGCTCCCAGTTCTCAGGTTGACCACCATGCACTTCACCTCACCCATTCTGAAGAAATTGTTGAAAATTACTGCAAAAGCTTCTGTGGCTGCCTAAGCACTTTGAGTGTTTTCATAAATGCTTCATAAGTGCTTCCAGACTGAAGGCTTCTTCTCTCCAGCTTCAGCTGAAAGTTCTCTTTTCCAAACAAATGCTCTACCTAACTTCATTTATGTAGCTTGCTTCCAAAGAAAGAATAAAGAATGACACATCTGTGTAAGTCACTAAACTTCTAGAGAGAAGTCCTCCAGTGAACAACCACTGCTTTTTCTTCCCTCTTTTTATTTAAATATAATTGTACATAATCTTAATAGATGTATTGACTACAAATTCCAAGTGAATTTTGGTTGCTCACATTCTGAAAGCATAACCCTGAAATGCACACTCAGGTCATTGGTCCTCTATGCTTTGACCTGCTTGCCTAATGCTCCTTGGGTGATAAATATTTTCCATCATGAGATCCTACAAGACCTCCCCCCCCCCAAAAAAAAAAAAATCCTTAATGACTCTAACAATATTAGGAGTCAGCTATTTCATAGTAATGACTCGCTGAAGTATCATTATTACTAGTGCTTTAACTACTGTTGTCCTTAAATGCTGTGTTGCTTGTTATCATGGAGGACTTCGGGAAAAAGAGAGTATGGTGCTGAGACTTATTGCATTAAGAGATCGGTTTAACAGATTGTTTAGTTTTGGTAATATAATTTGACATCTAAACATAAGCTGAGAGGGATCTCCCACAAAACCTTTGATAATATGATTCATTGTCAAATGTTTGTTTTGCCTATCTGGTACTCATTAATTAATTCTTTTTAATATATCTTGGATTTACTGATTTGGAAAAAGAGAATTATTCTTATTGATGTTGCTAAAATATCCAGGTGGCTTGAATTTCACCAACTAGATGGTATAATCTAGCACATTTGTGTAGACCTAATCAAATCTCTACTAACAGATGTGAAGAGCCCAGCATGGGAGCAAATGTTTGTGTCTATATGATAATTAAATTACCTCAATAAAGAGAATAAATGAACAATGATGACTATAGTTTTTTTAAACCTAGGTTATCTTCCCCGTGCACAGCCTCTTTTAACCCCTCTAGCAATTGTCAAAACTTAAAGTTTTTCAGGAAGTGCCTTTGATTAACTCTAAGAATCAGGAAAAACAACAAACAGGTTTAAGAATCCTTATGCATCTCCATTAGTGGAAATCAAATGAATAATAAGTTCTGTGCTAAAGCTACACTGCGTATATTGTACTTTCCTTCACACAAGCAGTTTGAAGACATCAGCCTATATTTCAATTCCTCATTTAGTTCTCTTGCTTTTGGAGAATCTCTTGGATCGTTAATGCGGCATTCTTGAAGACCTCTGTCCAGACTTAGAAAGTGTTACTATGTTCAAGAGTCAGGCAGTTGTTCTTCAGATGGGCTCAGTGTGGGTGTACAGGCATTTCTGAGAGCCCCAGTAAGCACTAGAGTGAACCACATCTTAGGTATCTTCAAAATCTGCCCCTTCAAACCCAGTCTGCCACACGGCCTGGTGACTTTCCTTTAAGAGCTGCAAAGTGTAACAGAGACCTCCATTGTAACCCATCACCAAATAATCATTTTGCTATAGTCCACTCCAGGAAGGCCTATAAAAACAAACTCTGGGACATAAAAAGACGTTTTAAACGTATCTTTGTTTTAAAGGTGGCCATGTGGAAGTGAGATGCTTCTACAAGAAAGAGAAGCCAGCCCTCAGCAGTGGTATTGCTTAGATATCATTAGGCAGGCCAGGTTGCAGCTGGAGTTCAAATCACTTCTGACCATGTTTTTGCTACAAACAGGGGAACAGTTCTTCCTCTGTTCACTCCGCGGCGTGCTCTGACCTTGCTGGAGGCTAAGTAATGTCACCAGCTGCATGTGTAACATGGTCATTGGTGATGAAAAGTGAACCAGTGTAGCTCGCCTAGGGATGCAACCCCTTTTAACATATCTAACATTCCTGCAGGTGTGGTGGCTTTATTTGTGTGTTTTACTGTGTTTGTTTATTTGCCTGACTAACTAACTCATGTCCCCTTGCCCACTGCAGATAGAGCTTTCTGATTTAACATTCCTGAAACTCTGACTGTTTAGGATATAGATTGTTTCCAGTCTCAGGATGTAAAAGACATGGGATAGAAGCTAGAGAGATTAGGACTCTTTTCCTAAAAGTTAAACAACTGTATTGGTTTTCAGGCAGTGGGGCCCTGAAATAGCTAAATAAAAATAGTCTTGCACTTACAAGGAATTCACAGATTGTATTTCTAGAAGGTCTGACCGAGAAGCTGATATGACCAGCAGCACTTGGGAATTGCCAGTGCACACAAAGCAGTTACCTGCTCTGTCATAAAGAGACCTTTAGCCTGCCGAAGTGATGCAGCAGTGAGGCTGGAGTCATTTGGGAGGTTAATTACATCCTCTTGGTATTTAAACGAATCTTTATACTAAGACGTCTGTACTGTGGGAGAGAAACAAAGTCAGGAAACCGGCCAATCGCTCCCAGCTCTGTGTGATCCTAACTGCAGAACGTTTCTGAGCAGTCACAGACAAAAAGAAGTTGACTTTTACTGAGCTCTACTGCACGTGCAGTGGAGCTTGATGTTGCTGGTCCATGCTCAACACCACAGATAAGGAAAGGAGAAAAAGGCAGTTAAAAATGCAGAAGCTAGAACGAATTAGCAGTTCCTGAAATGGAACTATCGTGTGGTTGCTAAATCTTTGATTGCTCAACAGTTTCTATTTCCTAAGTGTTGCAGCTGACAGCTAGCACAAATAGTTTTCAATGTCTTTTCTTAGCCCTCTGTCCAGCCTTGACTACAGATATGGCAGGATACAGACATCTCCCATATTCTCATGGCTATTTCCACAGCTGTTAAAATTCACACTGTCACCAGGTATCCACAGTACAGAGTTTCTCCTGTATCCCACTGTAAATAACTAGATGCACCCATTCAATGCCCATCTCCTGACCTATTTTTCTTTGGCATTTGAGACTCATCTCTGTGGGTTGTTTCTGGTGGAATTAGTTTTCTCCCCTTTTATGGTTTTCCTGGACTGCGCACATCCCACCACAATATTGTTGTATAACTGCTTCTAGATACTCTTTGGCACTCTAGTGATTGAACATCTGAGCTCACACCCATACTCCACAGAGCCATGCATTGCCTGACTCCCACTTTTACCTCTACAAACAAAAAAAGAACACTGAAATTGCAATCAAAACAATTTTCTGTTCATTACTGTTCACGTGATCATTCTTTTCTGTGTACTCATACAAATTCAAGCAAGTTTGCCTGCAGTGACTCCCTGGCTTCTCAGCCCACACAGCTCTAAAATGAGTACATTAACAACTCTTTGTCTACCTATTTAAAGCAGGAACTGATAATTGAAATAATTTTAAGTAATTTGAAATATTCCCTTCAAGGAAGGATGGGGGGAAGTTTATCCTCACTAGATTTGGATGCCAGCCCACTGAGGACAAGTAGAGAGAACGGTCTTTTGCTACCCCATAAAATTCCTGGTCTTCATGGTAAAAGGCATAGCTAAGCATCACCAGCAAGCTGCGAAATTATAGCATGAAATATTCTTGCAGGGTGCACCCCACCCAAAGCTCAAGACAAGCTCTGGGTCTGGATGGAAATCCAGGCTGAGCTGGAAAGATGCTAGAATTAAGACATGCCTGAAGGCTAATACGGCCTTAAAAGTTTTCCTGACTGAGGAGAGTTAGTAGACAAAGAAACACAGAAACACAAATGCTTCTCTGAAGAAGTGGAAACTAATCATTTGATTTTGATCTGTAACTCCAAAATCGTTGGATTTTTACAGTTGTGGTGAACTATTCCTGACTCACACCTGTGCGTGATATTAAAACAGACTTCAGATGAGGTAGGAAGTGGTCCCTGTACACCTCTATGCTACCCTGTTTTGACAGCTGTGTCAACCTACTGACACCAAGAGACTAAGGTAGGCACAATTACCAAACACCTTAATTAAGCTCTCAGACATTGACTTTACTGTTCCACATAACTTGTGGTTTACTTAGAGATAGAAAAACCTAACAGAGTTTGAGATTGTCTAGATCATCTGAGTCTGAGAGGATACAAGTGAAGGGATTCTGTTTAAGACTGTCTCTCTTTCAAAAGTAGATGGGGCCCTGAGGGACACAGTTAGTGGGCATGGTGAGGGTGGGTTTGTGGTTGGTCTGGATGATCTTAGTACTCCTTTTTCCAGCCTTAATAATTCTATAAGCTCTGATGAATTCACAAGTTTGAGAAGTGCATTATGGGGTACAATTAAAGCATGAACATAATCAGACACCTTCTAAGACCTTAACTCTCTTTCTGTGGTCATTCCAACGACTTCCTTCTCTCAGTTATATTTTCATCTTTACACTTCCATCCCACCTGCTTTCAAACATTTCCATGAAGACTAAGAAATGTTTCAATGTGAAAAGGTTTGCTCCCTCATTTTGCCTTTATTCTGCTAAGAGTTACCTACAAGGAACTCTTATCACATACACAGATTTTAGCCCAGTTCTTCATGAGAAGGTCTGAGTTACACAAGTGTGATTTTAGATAAAGTGAAAACAGGTTCAGTAGTTTGTAAATACCCTTCGGTTGAAAAGGAGTTAAAACTACAGTCACAGAGATTTGCTTCCCTCGTTTCTCCCCTGGTTCACGACCTTTGCTTTTTTCAACTTCCTCAATTTAGTTTCAGTAAATTGTCACAGAATGGCACAACACCTGCCTTGGGTACTTGAGAAATTGACTTTTCCTGCAAATTACCCTGATCAGTGACCTTGTCTGGCTACTAAAGCAGTTTGCAGGAGTAGCATAGCTTTATGTGTGGCCATCTTCCATTTTCTGATTGGTATTTAGCCCCTTTGAAGTCCACTTATCTCCTTAATGTACAGCTACTTTTTGGGAGAAAAAGATACCACAACACACTTGTCATCTACGAATCCAAAATACCAGCAGAAAGACATCCTGTGCTCCATCTCAGAAGGCGCACAAAACAACACGAGCTGAAAGCTTCCACTTCCCAGAATGTATAGCATCACTTTTTCCTCTTTGGCAGTTAAATATTCTGACACAGGCTGCTGTCATTGCAGCAGAGCAGTCTTTACTAGCAATGATGTAACAAGGCTGACCTTTCTGATCCTTCTTGTATTATTTTAAAAATTTATTTTATAAAAAGTCACCGCTCTGTGAGGGGAAAGCAGAAATCCACCCCTCCACCTCCCACATGAGTGCTGGGGCAGAGGTTACTCCTGGAAACCTAAAAGCTAAAATTCTATTTTAGGCTGAGGCTTTGATTTCACGGTGCCACATAAAGGGGGCTATTTGTTTAATTAATTATTAATTGCTCTGGCTGCTAACAGGTGCTAGGCCTCATGCACACTCCCTGGGGTAAGAAGCCCTAGGGGAAGAGTGATTCACTGCAACCTTGAGCAAATTGGCCCAGGAGAAAGTTCTGGAGCTACTTCCCATGTCTTTGTCAAATATCAAAGAAAAACAGTTAAAACGTAAACTTATATTAAGCATTGTACTTAATTCTGACAAGCTTTTAGGATCAAATTGCAGGCTTTGGTCAACACAGGGGAATTAGCCCAGGCCCTTCAATGAGGGCAGTGGGAGAGCACTTGGGAGCTGTATGCATAGCTCTCATCTTATTTTTCACATCTGTTCTGTTTAATTTAGCTAAGCATGTTGAGTCGCAACTTGTGGCTGAAAACTAGAATCCTATTTTACCTGGGACTCCGACTGATATTCTAGATCTTAAAAGGAAATTAAAAAATGCCTGAAAGATTACATTATCTAATAAATTTCCCCCACCCCACTCTCTTTATTTTTGCAACTGGTGAAGATTTATTGCTTAATTGCAATTTAAGAAAAATCTTCATGCAGTAGAATGCAAATTCTGTTTGAACGCGTGGGAGGATTTTTCTTCCTTTCCTTTTCCCCTTATCTTAAGAAAAAAAGCCTCACAGAAAAGCCCACAGATACATTTAATGGAAAGAAAAAAAAACAGCGGAAAAATATTTTTTCTTTATATTGTTATCCTCACTCTGTGATGCCTGATCCTTCCCCATGATTTGCAACTTTAACCTCCTAACACTGCTCTGAACTGCAGAGACATTACTCTGGTGTTAGAGAGAGGGAAGTCGGGACAGGATGAGATGCCCACAACCATGGACGGGATGCTTGTTTGGATCTGAGATGGTCCTCAATCTGCTCAGCTCTCAGATGGCAGAAGCCATCTGTGTGATCAGACCCCACTCTCTTGATCATAGTGAGGAGCGTTCCTCAAAGCATCCCCCAGCACATGGTTCTTCTTCAGGTGCCTCCTTCCAGGAAATCACCAAGTCTCTTATCTGAGTCTCCCCTGTTGCTCTATGAATCACCTCCCACTGCAGCTTCAGGGCACACCTTATCTTTGTGAGGACCTCCCAGAGGCTCTGCCTGAACCACATAACAAAGCACAGTGACATCCTGCTGCTCTGCTTTCAGAGAGGACAGGCTGATGAACGAGCCTATGGTAAGAGGGTCCAAAAGCCTGGTGCATTCAGACTTCAGGGCTTAGATGTGATCTCTCTTGCCTCAGGGTCAGCCACTATGCATGAACTATGATCTGAGGCTGCAAATGAGATGGAAAATTGGATGGAAGGACACCTCAATGGAGCAAAGCAGCCCCACATGTCCAGCTCAGAGCCTACATGGCTGTGTAGAGGTGCTGGGTCCACAAAACTGAGCACTGCAGGCAGGTCTGGGCATCTTTAAGCTGTTGTACATCTTTAAGCTGACTCTGTGATTTTTAAAGGTCCTTTCCAGCCCCTACAATTCCATGATTCTATGATTAACATTTGGCTGAACTGTTCCTCACCCTGCATTCTTGGTTTGGCCAGATTAAAAAGCAAACACACCCCAACACAAGCTCAGCTCTGATACAGTAAGTAGCTGAGTTTGATGGAGAATCACTTGTAGTTTCTCATTTGTTTAAGTTAAAGATCAGCCTGTTCAGAAAATCAGCACCCAACACCATGTTTTACCATAAATTAAAACAATTAGAACACAAATCACATCTTGAATCTGTTAACTTTCAGATAAGTATAATTAGACCCCAAAATGCTTTAAGTAGTGTTTACGCATTTATTTACCAAAAGAATTATTTAAACAAAGAAACATTTCCAGTTAATTGATAGAAAGATATGAGAAAATGTAATTAGTTGTCATTAGAGCACAGGGCCCTTTATTGTTCAATGGGATGTAGCTGTGGGAAGCGTTGGCAATGCTCCTGTCTCCAGGGCTTGCTTTAGAGGATCAGCAGTGGCTCTGGTTGGACCCAGGCAGAGCTTCAGATGGCTCCTGTCTAAAGATGCTGACAACACAGTAAGGGTCTTTTCCTCAGCCCCATTTTGACAAGTGGGAGAGACTGAAATGATTCAGGGCAAACAAATATAGTCCTGAGTGGTGGAAATCAGACAAAATTTATACATGTCAATAGAATTACTCCAGTGAGGGAAGAACAAAGTAGTCTGATGTCCTTTAGCTATTCAGTTCTCCAAAGCACAATACAACAATTTTACTTTTTGCATGAGAGCTTTTTATATTAATATGACGTGAAGTAGCTTTGCTTGAAATATATCTTCTGCCCTTCCAAAAACCCTTAATGTATCCCAGAGGGAAAATGGGGATTACAACAGTAAACCCTGAACAAGCATGCCCATTGCAGGAGCATTTGTTCAGCACAGAACCAACACTGATCATTTCCTTAATTGCAGCAACTCAGACAATTACTTCTCTTTTGTCAGAATGACTTTTTGATCTAGATGAGCTGCCTCCTATAAAACACAAACCTTTATAAATTCAGTCTTCCCAGCTCCTGGTAAAGGATTGTCTCAACTTTCTACATTATTCTACATTAGCTATTGAGAAACTTCTAGTAAGAAATCTATAAATCCAAACCTTCAAATCTTCAACTCAAAGCTGCTCAACTTTTGCTGTCATAAACCCACTGCTTTAAATTGACTGAAAATCTGAAAATAAGCAAATTCAGAACTTTTACAAAGGATCACAAAATTTCAGTCAAGACACATCAACCACAGCCTGAGTTTGGAATGATGTCTAGTTCTTTATGCACTTGTAGATGTGCCTTGCAAAATATACAAACTATCCAAACCAAGGCAACAAAATTTTGGTCAGAATGGAATTAATCTCTTTCTTGTCTCTCAATTTTTGTTGCATTAGAACAGGAGACATCAGATTTATAGGTGACTGTGGTCTCAGGGATGCTCTTCTGCTCTTTGCAATGTTGAAGGCTATAAGAAAAACTAATTCTGGCAAAATCCTGTCCTGAATGTTTACACCTGATTTACTTAATTCTTCCTTTCACCCCTGCCTCCAGTCTCATTCCTCTTTACCACTTAATTATATCAGCACAACTGTGCACCACATTCATGCATGCAAGCAGCACTAACAGAGTAATGCATGCATTGCACAAGGGAACCCCTCTATAATCCCCCTACACAGTCCTTTGTAGAAGTAAACAGAAATTCACCATGTTCTGATTGGTAGATGGATGCTTCACTTCCAGAAATAAATGTTATGTTTTTACTCTATTTTTCTCTCCACCTCTCCTCAAGACCTAGTCTTTATGGGTCATAACAAACAAATTAGCCTAATATCTGCCCCAAACACCTCTTTACAGTACAGATGATCTATGAATCACACTTGGGACAGAGTACCCAACACAAGACACTTCTATAGAAAGCTTTTTCCTTCAGAATAAAAAGAAAAAAAACAACCACCCAGTTTTCTGAGTTTCTTAGTTGAAAAAACAGACACCTGATCTAGCAGTATAAGGCTTCCTAATGCTCCTGAAGGAACAAAACCAACATATCTAGCCAGTAAATGGCAAGGAGCTCTCAGTAACAGGAGCCATCACTTAACCAGGCAGAGCAAGGTGCTGGGACATGAGCAAAGATGGACCTCCCACAGCAACAGCACCCAGTCCACACCAATGGCAATAACATAATTGACCATAGATAAAAACTTTGTCTTTTTCTCCACTGTGGTGGGTGCAAGGTGAGCTGGTAACAGACAGAAGGAGGAGAAACTGAAATGTATTAGTAGTACACAAGGTGAAAAGTTTGATATATTGAAAAATTATGCTTCTTGTCATACAAATGCAGATTTATAGTGTAAATAGAAAGCACATCACTCAGTTTTCTAGTTTCAGATTACCTGGTTTTGCTATTTTTTTTTTATTAAAAGACAATTTTCATGTGTATTCTCATGCTATCTTCACACATAAGCAGTAAAGAAGATGGCTTGGGAGAAGATGCAGTAAAACATGAACAGTAATTATAATTAATATATACTGCTTCAAATTATTGATATTACATCACCACAGAGTTCTCTGGGGCTATGTGAAAATATTAATCACTAAACTAACTGAGGACTCATGTCCTTCCTGCTTCTTTGGTTCTTTCAGCCTCAAGAAGCTCATCTCTGCAGCAGCAGGTCAGACCTTTTATTAGGTACATCACTGCTGGAGCCTGCATTTCATGTATGGCACACAATCTTCTTTTTCCTTTCCCTTTTAAAGCCAGGCCATCTTTACTCAATTCTCTTAATTTACCTGCCTAATTTGTAACAAAAAAAGGTTAAAAAATAGAAAGGTCTGTAATACCACTCTTCAGAAAAACAAAAGAAAGACAGCAAACAAGTGAGAATGACAAGTTCCAAGGTGCAGGTAGAACCCATGGTAAGAAACCTCTAAGTGAAGTGAAAGTATCTTCAATCACTTTGAGCTTACAGTTGTACATCCTAACCATCTGGCTTGATACAGACCTCCCTGTTAATTTTGCCTGTTTTGAGCAAAACATCAATTTCCTGGTTGTATAGCTCCTGATGACCTAGTCTTGATGGGATCAGGATTATCATTTCTGCTCTATGCTTCATATACATAAATTTGTCAAATTTGACTACCCACTAAAACTTAAGGAGGTACTTGGTATTATGCATGAGTTTCTCCTGTGTTGAGCTCACCTGACTTCCAAGTTGCTCTAGATAAGAGCCTGTATCAGAGAAAGGAGAACCAGCTTCCACTACACAAGTTCAAGAAAACTCAAGAAAAAGATACAGGGAAGACATTCCCCCTAAGATGACTACTGTCTGGGGAGAGACCGTCAAAAAAAGCAAGCTGAACACTTTCAGCGCCTCATTCCTCACGACACTTTTAGTTTGCAATGTTCTGTGCCACACTTGGCTATATACAGAAAGCCCATGGTCCAAATCTCCCAACTAAAAACAGATTTTAGGGGGTAAGGAGAGGGGATGGGTTGACTACAAACTCTATTTCTTCATTAAAATCTACATACTTTTCATTGATTAAAAATGTGGACCTTTAAGATATACAATTTAAAGGATGATTTCAGCAAACACATTTTTGTCAGTTCTAGTTCTGTCTGGCTGTATAATCAGCAACAAAACAAAGAATTCCTCTTTCTTCCTGAGACACAAAATAGAACACAGATCCGAGGCACATCTCTTACAGGCGGCATTCAGAGTGATTCCCTTCAAGGACTGTGTAAATCAACACTCAGCCTGAGACCCCTAATTTATACCTGCCATCACAGTCACAGACCCAGCACCCAAATAGCTACTCTCATTCTCCTCACATACCTTCCCCCAAAGATAACTAGTGGCTTGCATGATATATAATATCCGCTGCAACGTACCAGTGGAGACAAGAAACTGTTTTGTTGATGAGCTGAGGCAGAGACTGATCCTGTCTCCCTCCCAGGCACTCAACAAAACTCTTTTTTTCTTTCTCCTGTCTGGTTACTCTGAAATTCTTTTATTATTTCTTTATTTTTCCTAGTCAAAATAAGAAGGCCTCCTCAAATTTCTGGACCTCCAGACCACCTGCTCAGAGCCGTGGTGGCGGCCGATCCACAGGCACTTGGTCTGTCTGGATTCAGGATTGTTGCACAGGCACAAGTCTATTTCTCAACTACATCCTGCTCTCCTGGGAGCCTGCGCAAGTGATCTGAGAGTGCTCTGCAACTTTCCTGCTCCCAGATAATCATCCCATGCCCCTAACACAGCCAATCCATGAAAGCACAATGAAACCTCTTACTAAGAATGTCCTCGGCAGCTTTAGGGCTGCATTTATTACCTTGATTGTTATCCAAGAAACCTCAAACTTTAGTACAAGGACATCACAGGCTGCAGGGGTAACTCAGCAGCAGTGAGAGGCATTTCTGACTACATGTGCATCCCTGCAAGCACATTCAACTGACATATTTCTAGTGGTTCGTGCAATAATACTGAAGTATTTTATCATCATGTACAGACTTCCCACATGCCTCCAGCCTCCATTAGCAGGGCTGTATCACAGTTACATCCCCATGCACAGTAAACATGCCCCCTAAAATCCAGTGGGGGAGATGCTATATATCCCCTGCATGGAGATACATACCTAAACTGTGATGGATTACAAGCTGACCAGGGAAAGAAATGAGATTAGAACGCAAATAAATAAAATGTGAACAAGGAGATGGAGACATGCACGGGGCCCCCACCAGATCAGGCTGCCCAGGACCTCATGCAGCCTGGCCTCAAGCATCGCTGCAGATAGGGCACCCACAGCTCCTCTGGGTGACATTACTAATAATCCAACCTTACACTCAAACTGTGCTGCAAAAGGGTGAGGAATTAGGCCCCTACCTTTCAGAAATAAGCAAAAGAAACACACACATGCCCCTGGGATGAAATTGGGACCTACTGTATTATTATTTTTTAAATCATGGACCTAGCTGTTGTATTCCTCCTAAAATTCTGTTTCTCAATTTCCAAGTTAGAAGCAGTGAGCAGCATACAAGCCTTCAGGGCAGGATTTTTCTTCTTGCATTGCTTTTTGTCACAGACCATTAAAAAAAAACAACTCTTACCAGCCTGCTTCATAAACACAACATGTTCTTATGCGTCACAACATACTCCTACTCCTTCCTCCCCTCTGTGACAGGTATTTAATTGAGCTAAAACTTTGTTTCTACTACAATGCAAATTTGGAAAAACAAGATCACGGCTGCCGCAGGCTAGGTTAGCTGCAAGATAAAAAAGCAACACCTGTTTTAGGTATGGCCATGTTGAGACGCAGGTATTCCTCAGGCAACATACCCATGGTAACCAGCAACAAAACTTGTCCTTCTCGTTTGCTTCCTGGAGACTACAGCGCAGATACAGATTGAGAAGGCTGTGTATAACACGCTTTTTTTTTTTTTTGAATAATATTGCCTTGTGAAATGTTGCTCATTATCATTTTTAATGTGACATAGAAGACAGCTTTCCATTTAAGTTGCCCGTTAGTCTGATTAATAACTTATTTTTATTTTACATTTTGTGTTTTATGCTGCCTGCGAGGCAAATATTATCAGTGTTTTCCTACAAGAAGGAACACAATTCACAGAACACATTTTATGCCCCAAGATCAGAGAAATAAGTTTAGATTTATAATACCCAAGGACTGTGGCTTTTTATGAAGTGTATAAAGAGGGCATGTTTAATTATGTTTTGTTTATATCAGTGCTTTGTCTGCAAAAATAACATGAATTACCATACTTTCCTATCATTGGCGGTTATTTCTAATGATTGATTAAATTTCTTAAGTGCAGAATGGATTAAATTGCAATTTCCTGCCGATAATTTAGGGAAGAAAAGATACAACTAACCACCCAATTAAAGCAGGAAAGATCAGAGTCTGACAGCTTGAGGCAGATTCCTGTCCATCTTCTACAGCAGCAACAACCAAAAAAGGAGCTCGAAATGCTCATCTGAAACCACAGGTACCAAGAGGTAAATCCCAACAGTTGCATTTTTTGATGTCTACATCCATTCTCAGAGGTGGGAAACACTTCTCAGTCCTACCCCAGCAGCAGGGCTGTCTCATTAGGTTACTCCACTAAATTCCCTGTGCTGGTGTGCAACTCCAACAGCACTGAGCTGTCTTCGCATCCTCGTTTAACAACAAGAGTGGAATGCTGGGAAGTGCTGGAAGCCCTAGGTGTGATAGGACCAGCTCTTCTGTCTTGGAAAGAGAAGGCCAAGCCAAAAATACGCTGGAGGGAAAGCAGCCTTGCAGCATAGGTCCTTTCCAACCTAATGAATCTATGAATCAGGGCCAAAAAAGAGGCTCGGTGCTTTTCCCTAAGCAAGGTCGACCACAGTCTAGATGCGATCCCCGCAGATCTTTAGCTTTCTTTCAGCTGGTTAGCTCAACAGCAGCTTTGTTCACCTGCGCGCTATAAATATAATAATTAAAAAAAAAAGATATGATGGAAAGAGTTTCCCCGGCAGCAGGGCAAAGCGGCCGGGCCGGTTTGGGAGCCGGGCGCGGCTCTTGCAGTGGTTGCCAAATACCATCTAGTGGCTGCGAAGCTCAGTGCAGCCGGCTCTCGGCGCACGGGGAGGCGAAACCTCTGCCACCAGGACAGAGAAGAGGTGGTTTGGTAAAAGGGATAGGCAAAAAGCAGGACTTCCTCCACCCTGGGTGGGCTCCATAGCAAAATCACAGAAGACACCAGAGGACCAGGCACAGGAAACCCAAGAGGCCGCCAGGAAGATGTGGGCTGGTCCTCAGCTTCAGTAAGTGGGCAGTGCAGTGCTGGGAGATGCAAGACTCCCTGTGCAGGAGCTGCAGCTACACCACTTCACTGGATGAGGGTACAGAGAAAAATGGCCAGGTCTGTCTTGTCTTAGGGCTGAGGAATAGAGCCCAGCCCCCTTAACCTTTCTCCACTCTAGCAGTGAGCTGCACATGCTCACAAATGGATTAACATCACTTTCTGTGTCCTGCTACACATTTGCAGGGACCAGCTCATGTCTGATGACCAGTGGCCAATCTCAACTCTAACACACCAGCTCTGAGGGCTGACTGGGGCTACTCACTGTGTTCACACAGGCTCTCATGCCTGCCAGGAATACGAGTATGCCACATTTTCAGAATTACACAGTTTATTTTTCAATCTACTAGTCCTCTTTCCTAAAAGAGTGCATCATTTCCTGTTAGACCAAGACATATCTAGCCGAGTACTCAGCTGAACTACTTGCCTGAAGCTATTCCCCATCACATTTAGTCTCATTCATCCTCTTCCACTATTTACAGATATAGGACCTGATCTTGCAGCTAGCAAGACCCTGTGGATAGACCCTTGGGGCTGTGTAGAGTTCCACTGACATTAATGAGATCCTGTTGTGCAGACTGTGCAGCAGAAGCATTACATCAATAATCCATAGCAAGGTCTAATCGACATGAAAGCCAAGATGCCATCTGGCAGGAGCAAAGCACTCAGTCCTACACTTGCATGACATGCTCCTGTGCCAAGAGCATAGAGGGAGAGCTTCTTCCTAACAGGAGACCCCACTGGTTGAGGTGAGCAGGGCTTCATAGGGGTGGATCAACAGGGGTGAAGAAGATAGAACAGATCTGAGGCTCCAAAGATCTGAGATGCCTACAAATCTTATGGAGTGACTGTAGGGCTTCAGACAACACTGACACTTCGTACTCCACTTTGCCTCTTGCCCCTGAGGGCAATAGCTTTCCAGGCTTGTGCCAAAATTACCCATTCCAGTTTTTAAATTATTTTTACTATGATAACTTCTGCCTATGAATCCACATCTATTCAAAACAGAATAGATAAAACCATTCAAGACAAAGCGTCCTTGCTTCTTAACTGCTTTTCTTCCAGCTTCTCCCCCCGGACATTATTTCCACATATTTGAGAAGTACAAAAGGAATGCAGGAGTCTGTTTATCCGAACTTGAAACACTGACTCTATCACAGACCTTTGCAGGAGCTCAGATACCAGGATGACAGGTGCAATATAAGAACCACCTGTGCAGATTACTTTAGACTTACTCATTGCAAATGCTGGATTCCTCGTGTTTTGCATTCACAAGGAATTCTTGGACTGTAATCCTGTATTCAATTGCAAAGTTGATAATTATGGCTTAGTTGGGGAAAAGAATTATTCAACACAAGTGCGAGGTCACTAGTACAGAACAGGCTATCTTCAGCTCCAACACAGAAAGATAAGTGGCCACAGCAATCAAACCAAACAGTGCACCTGCTACCAGGGGTTCACAACGAAGCTTGTTAAAAATCTTTTGGTCTGCTCTCATGCACAAGTTTTGTGGGTTTTTTTGGAGTATTTTGTACTGAACCTCTCTTCTACAAAGAAGCTGAGATCTCTGCTGTAGAATCACCTTTGTACAAAGGGCAGCTGGCAGGAAATCACTTACAACCAGAAATGTCTATGAGAAAACTTCAAATTGCTCATTTGTGTTCAGTTCCTTGCAGTACTTCGACCAGGAAACTCTAACAGGCACATTAAACCATACCTCACAGGCTGCATACACATGAAGTGCTAATTAAAACTGCATTAACCCTAATGGATTGGAAAGAAGTCGTCTAATTGAGAAAACTTCTGTTTACCTAAGGCTTTCTGGAAAAAAACAAGTGATTCCATATTTCTTTTCAGTCTTTTTGTTTCCACCTTTCAGCATGTGCATCCAGAATTGCCTCCTCTTCCTCTATAATTTACTAAAACAACATCTTGGGGAAAAGTTTAAGCATGCTAAACCTCTGATACAGCACCTTGCAACAAACCCTGCATTATCTGCAACTTCAGGATATGTGCTGCCACTCTCAAAGCCACGCAAACAATGAGCTTGTGCCATTGTCACAGGTGCTTACTGCTGCTTTCTACCTAATTATTTCATCATCTTTTTCCACTCCAAGGATCAGTCTGCGTTTCCCAGTAAAGGGTTTAACCTATTGCTGTCACTTCCTGGGGGTCAGTCCATCAATTCCATGAATCCTCTCTCGGTTTGGGCAAGTCTTGATTTCTCACATGGATGGAACAGAAGTACCGGCGTGGAGTTTCTTTAATCAAGAGCTCCTAGTAACAGTATTGATAAGTGATCTCTTTCTTGAGACTTTATTTTAGGCGCAATTATTTCTCCTATGTTTTACTTTAGGCACAAGCGCTCACCTTTCCCCACACCCATGTGTTGGGAGCACGTTTAAACTCCTATTTCTAAAGCTGAGCACCCCTCCTCCTAAACAGGAAAACCTCAGCTGCTGGGGTTGGGGTGGGGAAGATAAGCAGTAAATAGCCCCCTGAGGCTTGTTGTCCTAATGAATACCAGGCTACAAATTAATGAAGGTTTTAGGAAAACATTGTGATTTTTAGTTCTTCAAGTATCAGCCAGCAGGTCTGTTGGAAGTTAAGACAGCTGTTTATAGCTTGTTAAGAAGTTGATTGTTTACAAATTAGATTTTCCCTTTGAAAAATCCCACACAAATCAGCCTGCTATTGTCACTCATCGATACTGAGAGTATCAGTGCTAAAGAAGAAAGGCTAACATTAGGTGGTCTAGCCTTTAGGTGAGCTTGGTTTTTATCTCCTGTCATCAAAAGTATTCAATATTTTCCTAACCTCCTAATTTCAGACGTTTTTAACCTTGGCTTTCTTAAGCACTCTTGAATCCACTTGTTTGTAAATGTTCCTAACTGAGACTCTATTAATACAGTACACATGTTGACTCTGCATTTTGGATGTATAGAAGTTTTGGGCTTGTTTTTTTTCCTAGAAACAAAGATGAAAAGAAAGTAGTATGATATAAAAGAGGAGTTTCTGTATAAGATTTGTTTTCTCACTGACAGCTGTGCAGCCCCACAGGCAGCACAGATTGGCTAGGTGGTAAAGTCAAGGCCAGTGCCTGCAGCACTCAGCAGCTTCCTGTGTCTCAATCATTCTGTTTGGGGAGCAAATTACAATATGTTTTAATTGACCCATAGCTTCAGTTGCTGAGTGTAGGATTACCTTAATGGACCCAAACTAGAGAGACATCAACTTTCTTTCTAGTCCTTCCAGTTCTATGCCCTTTCTTACACCATTTGACCCCTCCAGTCAGAGCAGAGCAGCCCAGAAGGGAGTGAGGATGCTCTGAGGCTGCCTCCAACCCCCAGGCAGGGCCGGTCCCATATCCCTGTGAGTCCCCAGCCCTGTCTTCCTCTGCTTCCTGCTGTCTTCCCACCCCCACATCACCTCAAGAGCCTGAGTAACTTCTAGGAATTCTGCCTCAGCTATGGGGGCCATAAATCAAACTGTACCTAGAACACAGAGGCATTCTAGAAGGTAAATTTGTGAGGGCCTTTGCATAAACTTCAGACACTGAGAGGTTGTTTAGAAAAATGCATTACAGATTCCTAGGAGAATCTGAAATCTTCCAAATCCTTTCCAAAAAACTATATGAAGCTCCAACAAATGAACAAGCACAGCCTCAGAGCAAGCTGCTGTGCAACACCAAAATTAAGCCTTAAGCTTTTTTTTAAGGCACAGAAGTCACTAGAAGATTTACCTCCTGCTCACTACAACACAGGAAAGTTATTAAACAAGGAAATCCAAACTCAGACATTTTAAATCACTTCTAAACAGGAGTCTCTAGTAACCATGCCTGCCAGGTGTACGGAGGTTTTCAAAGAAACACCAACATTCACTGATTTCTAGACCCATGGTCCATCTGCTGTTCAAGTTCTTAAACCAGTCCAACAGGCAGTAGGAATTTTGGAGTCAGTAAATCCTTTTTTGTTGTTGTTAAATAATGAGCTTTCCTGGGACTTTATCAACTCTTCTCACCTGAAAAGTTTTTTTTTTTTGTCTTTTATGAGAAGTTTCTCAGTCAGGAGTAATAACTATGTGATCTTTAAGGTCTCTTCCAACCTAAGTCTTTCTATGATTCTGCCATACTGGAGATACAACCAAAGATAAAACAGTTTATCAACACAATCAGCATATCAAAATGCAAATCATTACTGAAAAATGTTGACAAAACAGCTAGAAGACAGCCCGTCATCATTCAGAAGTGAAAGAAAAACAATAAAACCAGAACCCAACAACTTGTATCTAACCAGACCCTGTGTTGGAGAGGGCATAGAGACCAGACCCTTAGCATTTTTTACAAGCCTCAGCTACACTTGCAAAACAAGAAAAACAAATAGATAAGAAGCAGATTACCTTGGATATAAAAAGTAATAATTCCTAGTTTTTGTCTGTTCTTTAACATAGTCATATTTAATGCCATATTCAAGCAGCACCCTCATCGGAAGCAAGCCATATCTTACAAACACTTAAACAAATCACGGCAGTGAGCAATAACTTCAAAGTTAAAGAACTAGACATCATTTTTTCCACTGTCCATCTTCTAAACTAAGAACATTCATTCCAGTTTTCCAGCTTTTTCCTTTGTTATGCAGGCCAGTACAAGGACTGACATCACAGAGTCAAATAAATGACTCATATCAATATCTTTAAGACAAACTCAGAGACTGTAGAGCTTGTCAGCAAGCAAGAAAAATCAATTTGAGATCCACAGTTCCTTATTCCCAACGGGAGAACTGGTTGTTCTTTAGCCTGTCAGACATCGTGAGAAGTAAACATTCAGTATTTACAGTTGCATCCATCAGATTGTTCATGCACAGTCAGTACCATGGGTGAAACAACTTCTTCAAGCAAAGACCCACCAGGAGCAGGTGGCTCAGGAACATCAAATGCTTTGAGATCTGTTTTAGGCAGCACAGAGGAAGAAACACTCTTCCCTCTCCAATTCTCCTCCACACACTGCCCTTTCTCTCCTCCCATAGCTGCATCAAACATTGACGGTGTCAAAGTCTCTGGAAGAAAAGTAGTTTCCCATTCTCCCCTTCACTTTCAGTGAAATAGGAAACCTCAGGTGAAATGTATAAAGCTCCAGCACAAGTAAAGATCCAATCAATCTTCAGTCACTGACCAAAAACTCCTAGCTATTCCTAAAACAAGTCGAGCTGTAATACTCACTGAGTTTACTAGCAGGACTCACAATATTCAAAATATAGTAATATGCCTTCAGGAAAATAAAGAGTTAACAGAATTACCTTGCATTTAGTATTCATCTTTTTTCAGCCTTGTCAGGTAGCAAACCACAAGCCCAGGCTTGACTGGGAGCATCAGCTCTGTGCTAACATAATCTTGTGGGTAGCCTAATGTAATACTAATAGAGAATTGACATCTCTGTTGAGATCAGTTACACGTGTAGGATTTGAGTTATTTAACAGTTTGTGAAACTGTAGTTGAATTCTGGTAAAAAAAAGACACAAGTTGGGTTAACATGGCCAGAGCCAGAGTTGCATAGAGCAGAAGGGATCTGGGACTCATGTTTATAGAGGAGAGAAGCATACTATTCCCATGTACTGTTCTCAAATAGATACTGTTTTATAACAATAAACACATCACAAAGTCAGTATTTCATCTGAAATCGTCCCTAATTTGACCTGTTAAAAGACCAAAAATTATGAGCAGGAAGGAATATCCTCTCCTCTACCTGCTGATTCATTCATGTCTTCCTCTCTGGAATGAGACATGGACAGCTACAGGCATCACTCCCTCTTATATTTTAACCAAAGCTTTGAGAATACCTACCCTCCCTGAGTTTCACTAAGCCCTCTACTCTTTATTGTTACACCTTGGTCTCCGGAAGAGATTACATTTTCATTTGAGAACCAGTTTACACAGTGTAATGCTGTAATACAATGGAAAATGCAACAGTGACAGCAGAGGGACAAAGCCCCAGGCTACAGCAAGTGAAAATATGCTCCAATCCAAAAGCTATAAACACAGAAACAAAGGAGAAAAAAAGAAATCCACTTACCTTTACAAGACCTCAGGTACACAGAGATCCCCAGTAAGAAATCCTCATCTCTACTGCCAACCCTTAAATGAGGTCTGGGAAGGGGTGGATCCTGGTTCCACATTTTCTGATCGTTCAGGTACATTGCATGCACCTGAGCTCCTCTGGGTTGGCCCTGCTTTCCCACCAGGTGCTCAGTCACTGCTTCTAACCATGGCTTAGCATTTCTGCTACACCTGGAATGCTGGCAAAGCCATGAAAATAGAATGGAAGCAGGAGTACTGCTTGGGTACCCATCCTACTGCCACAAAGGCCAGTTCTGCTCCCAGTGTGTGAGCTTGGTTACATAATTTATTTCCTTATTTAGCTGTGTGGGTGAAAGCGTCTCATGGGGGAAAAAAAGTGTGTAAGAAAATCAGGCAACAGACTGATGAGGGTACATTTTTTCCAACTTGATTTGCTCAGAGGAAACTTTGCTGTATATATATATATATATATATATATATATATATATATATGCAATTTTTTTCTTAAAAAAAATAAAATAAAATAAAATCTTTAATGTAAAAAAAAAAAAACTAAAAAAAAAAAAAAAAACTAAACTAAACCCAACTAAACAAACTAAACCCATCTGCTTCAAAGTGGGTATGGTCTAGAAAACTGGCAGAGTGGTTTCACAGGAGCACTAAAAATTAATTCCTTGTGCTGTTTGCTTTCCTGTCTTGTGCTCCTGATGCCAAAACCCCATGCATTTCAAATCCAATCCGCTGCAATTACACCAGTCCCAACCACACACCATGCATCTGGAGGAGCACAGTGAGCAAGAAATGGATTTGCCTCAGTGAAGGTGTCAGGGGAACGACCAGCAGGCCAGAATCGTATCCAGCCATTTGTTCAGATAGACAGTAGTTAAAGGAAAAATCCTTTCCACCCTACGCTGAGGTACTGCTCACAAAGCCTTTCTGCTATTTTATCTTTTTTGGCCAGGGTCCTGCTTTTATCCTGATCCTAAAAGCCTTTCAAAGACATGGCATGCTCCTACACAGGTACAGAATTTACCTCTGGGAGCTGTAAAACATGTACGCTAACATGTTCCTGTACCATGATGGGACAAATACCTCATGTTTAGATGAACCCTTACAGTATAAGTCTATGGAAGTGTGAAATCTTTTGAAATTGTATCTTCAGACTGCAGGTAGGCAAACTTGTTGGAGAGTCTGCTGGCTAAATCCATGTGATAGATTTAGATATGGCATGTGCAGGGAGAGGACTATTAGATGGCTCTGACCAAATTCTCAGAGCTGCCTCTAATACAACTGGGTGGCCCTGACCAAATTCCTCTAATACAACTGGACACTCCAGTGCTTCTGTCAGCATCTGGCAGTGGCAGGTATATCACTGTCAAGGTGCTGTAGCAGATGTTGCTGCCATCACGCCTGCAATGAAGAAATAATTGTGAATGAACACCTGTTTTTTGTAGCACCCAACGTACTGATGACACAGAGGAAAGCAAAGCAAACATTCATTTAGAAAGCATGAAAATATCCAAGTGAAGGGGAGCCTATGGTGCAGGGAGTCCTGAAGACTGGTATTTATGAAATAAAATGCTTTTGTGAGGAAGAGAATAGAATAGAAGCAGTGGTCTGGCCTGGCAAGGGCACAATCCTTTATTTCTAGTCACTTGTTTTAGACTGAACTGTCATGCTCCATTTCAGTAAGGCAGTTGTACTTATCCTGGGTACATGTATAAGTGAAACCAAGGAGGACACAGAGAGAAGGACTACTTCCATCTTGTCACAGAAAAGACTGAGGATGCAATTACACTTTTCCTCATGCCCCCCTTGCAATGAAAGCTGCCCCATACTTCTTGCATCGGTGCTACTTCTGCTCACCTTGCCAGCCCTGCAACCCTCCCCTGAGAGCTATTATCTAGACGGTTTTCAACTTTAGGATTGTAGTCATCTAAACTGCCATCTGCCACAGAAATCTGTAACTTTTTACATAGAAATGTGATGAGAATATCTAAGGTTTTGAGGCTAAGACAAAAGGCAAGGAATTTATTACATTTTAAACACAAACTGACTTGCAGCTGCTGCCAGACCTGGAAGCAGCAAGTAATTTTTTTGTCCTGTTGGATTTCTGAGACAATATACCGCATACTACAGCTGCATAATAGCTGTACTGTTGTTATCATAGTACCTCATAGTAAAAACTTTAAGGTCAACCTGAAAACATCTTTGATATCATCTTGAGATCCTTTGTCTTCTCCAGATATAGTCAAGCAAAAAATTTTTGTTTCATTCTACAGATGAAACATTCTCACTTTGGACTGTATTGTCATTGCATGTATTCTAACCCTGTGATAAGCTCTTGCCACCCATAGAGAAAATGAAGGTCTTCTAATAGCTAATTTATCACCCTGGTCTCCATCCCAGCATAACCTAGTCCAGTTCCACTGGCTTTTACAGGCTGACAATCATTCTCGTGAGGCAAAAACTTAGAGAAGTAACTTCATAAATTTAAAGGGTTTACGTATGGACTGCACTGTGTTAAAGCACCAAGCTCCTTTTACTAATCTGCCCACTAGAACCCTGCTCTGCGTATCTTCTGATAAGCAAGCCTAGTTTAAGACAGCAAACTAAATCACAGTTATTCCCAAATATCCAAACGATAGAAGAAGAATTGTATATCATCCTTTATCTGACTGACTGCTATCTTTCGGGCATTATTAATGGCTCAGCTGAAGTGGGGATATCTTTTTCAGGGATCACTGGGGTTACAGACAAATGAGGGAGTGTAGGTGCCAAAGCAGCCTGCAGCTTAACTTTTGTAAAAGGCCATCACATGACCGACGTTGAAGAAAAAGTCAACAAATGAAGGCACTTGCATTTTTGTACTGTAATGTGGACAATGCTTATTCCTTCATATGACCCAGATAAAATCACACTCAATTCTCACCGTATCTCCTTTTCTAATGCTCATAAACAGAGCTCTTCCAGTGCTTTAAATTAGATCTGTGATTTGTGAGCGACACGTATAATAATTAGAGTGTGAAGATGTACAGTTAATCCATTTAAAGGTGTAAAGAAGTCCATTTAATGAACATTATAGTCACATTAGACTTGGAAACATCTAACTCTTTTGTTGAATAAAAAGAAGTTCAATGAGATTAACTTCTCTTAGTTGGTTTTAAAGAATACTCAAACATGTCCTACTCTGATAGTGTACTATTCCTTAGTGCATGATTTCTGCATACCAATGTCTTCAGTGTAGAAGAGTAAGAATAAGACTGGGAGACATTCTATTTCAGTTAAATAATTACAAATTAAAGAGGATCACTTCTACTTTCTATACTTACTGTAGCATGATAAGAAGCTGAACTCCTTGAACTTGTAATTATATAACAGAAATGTTAATCTCCTGGTTCGGTATTCAGTTTTACTGCATTAAATGTATTCTTAAAATTATCAAGTTTACTACATGGCACATAGACATTTCTATTGGGAAACCTATTATTTGTTCATATCAGATTTTGACCATAAATACAGTAATGGAATTCTGTTTTCAAATCTCTCACTGCCACAAAATGACTAATGAGGGTTAATACACCTATGTAACTTGAGAACCTGAAAAAACACTGGTATAATTTCTGATTTTCAATTTGTAATGCTAACTGAGCTGATTATTTTCCACAGCTTCGTGCAATTAAAAAAAAAAAATTAAGCTAGAGAACATATAAGTCCAAAATACACTAAGTAACTTGTAATAAAGAAATTTAATTTTAAATATATGTACTTTGAGCAGCTGTTCTCCTCTTAGGAGAAACTCATTTAGGCTTAAGAGTTACTGGCCGAAGCTATCTTCTTTTCACAGCATATTATAATGTGTGCTTTTGGTTTTAATAGTTTGGAAGTACAATTTACATCCTCAACCATTTAAATTTATATAAAACTATTTCAAGGGGTAGCATAGCCTGCTAGAAAAAAAAAATAAGATAATTCTCTGACTGCTTCTTTCACATTTTTTGTGAAAAAAAAAGGTTATCTTTTGAACGAAAAGCTGGCTTTCAGTGTGTTAATGAGGCCATGCTTTGTAAAAAACTGAAGATAAATTCCATAGATAGCATTAGTCACTTCTGACTTTAGCCACTGAAGCACTTGGTTATTGCAGAGATACCTGGCTTGTTGCATACACTGGAAAGAATTAGTAGTTTGCAGAGCAAAATCTGATAAAATGGAGAAACAACGTAATCTTGGCTAATGCAGATGACTTCTATGCTGAATGTGAAACAGTTGAACATCAGGAAGACAATCCTGACACCTGAGGAGGCTTGAGCTGGGGAAATGTCCTCTACATTGCTAACTCTGCCCCTAAATGACGTTCTTGGGTTTTGCCTACTGAACATGTTGAACCGTGCAAGTTATTGCCTAAAAGGAAGGAGGCATTTTGCACCCATCTCAGGAGGCTGCATACTGGAATCGTACAACTCCCCACCATCATCCCCTCAGTAGAAACTGTCAGAGCACCATGTGAAAAGCACAGTCACGAACACATCAAAACAACACGTTTTTCAGATGTGTCAGTGTGAGTTCTGTTGCTCAGACTCTTAGGCAGAGGCTTCTACAGACTAAATGGACAAAAGGAAAGAGAAGCACAGAAGAGCAGCCCATTCGAGATGCATTGCTAAGGATCTCTGAAGCTAATGCTGCTTCTGTCACACCCTGGACGTAGACAGATTGTAGATGTCTGCAGGCACCTTGGAAAGAGATAACTTGTTTCGTACTCTAAAGGTTGGCCTCATGTTTGACGCCCAGATTCCTTGTTTTATTGAGGAAGCAGGACCCACCAGACCCAGGCACAGGGCTGTCCCTGTCTGTCACGGGGCTGCTTTCTGCCACCACGGAACCAGCCCTGTGTGCCCTTTAGACTTCAGCTTTCTCAGCAGCCTCCTCAAGTATCAAATCAGGCATTTGATGCTCACTGGAGCAAGCAACTGAGATAAGGACAAAATCAACTTTGATTGCTCTGCATAGAAAATATATTTCCCTTTAAATTTCCTGCCTGCCTGAGTTATTGGATACACACACAATACCCGGTCTAATGACTCAGTCATGCAAGCCGAGCTACCCAGGCTGACCCACCAAGCTTCTCTGACGTGACTTCTCACAGAGCGTGGTTTGCAATGGTACAGCTAACTCTAGGCTTTCGAAGAAAATAACCATTTTCTGAAAATATCACACAAAATTCTAAAACACCAGAATTCTCAAAGTTGCTCTTATTTTTTGTCTTCCCATCCTCTCCAGGTATTACTTCATTATCTTCCTGTTAGTAAGTTCCAGCTACCATCAGTACTGAATCTTCCCTGTTTCTGCTGAACATCTGTGATGCACATGCAGGAAGGAGTGGGTTTCAAGTGAACTCCACTCCTTGTCTTGGACACTATGAACATGGGGGATAAGTTACTACCTATCTCCTTACACACACCCCTCTGCTTTGTACATGCACGCTTACATAAGCACTGCCTCGCCTCCCTTCCTACAGACAAACCAGAACCTTTATTTCTTTCTTTTTATCATTCTCTCTTTAATCACTTTTTCTGAACTTCTACTCATTCTTGCTCCCTTTCTCCACTTTTAGAAGCATGGTGCCTCTGAATATAGTGCTTCAGCTGAGGTTTTGTCAATATTAAGTGCTGCTTCTCCTGTCAAGCTGGCTCTTTTCTTCTGATTAGAAAACCATTAGAAAAGACATGGTGTTTGGCTTTGTCACATGGCATTTTTGATTCACCTTCAACATGTAAGCTGGGGAAACTCCAGATCCTTTTCTGAAAGATGCTGAATAATTCTAATAATTAGTTAATATCAGTATCCACTATCATAAATCCTAAGTCTCAGTTTGTTTTCCCAGTCTATTGTTACTTGTGGCACCTGCTAGCACCCTCTCTAGTTCTGAATTGGCCTGAAAAACTCATAAACTCGTTCCAGGAAAGGTCTTTTCTGTATCACAGCTTGCTTGAGTCATGTTGCTGAGCCACCTTGGGAAACCTGCCCTCTGGCTGCCAGGTCTGCTGCTTTGCAAACAGCATGCTTTGCTTTTTGGGGTAAAGTAAATTCACAGGTTTGAGTAAGCCACTGACAGTCAGTGATCACAAAGATAGGAACATGCTGAGGTAGTTGAGACGTTGCAGGAATAACTAAGAAGAATAAAGGTCAGCAGGAATGATTAGGCTCCAGTGTGAAAGAGCAGGGAATCCCACCAAGACCCCAGGGTGAAGCCAGGCCCTGATCCTGCCCTCCATTGCTACAAATCCCTCCCAGCCCTGTAAGCAGGGATGCATCAGCAAAGATACAGAAAATGTCACTGATGCAGGGTGAACAGAGTCTTACACAACCACAACGCCACTGCTCGTCCTCAACTACAGCAGTGTCCTGCGCATGGAACAGAGAGCAGCAGCAAGGAAGCAGGTTTTGTTTGTGTTTAAAGTACAGCTGGCAAGTACCTGAAGAATGCATTCCAGTCTCATTTTCTTGTAAGAAATGTCACTCTTCTTTCATATATACTGTCTTACTGGAATTCAATATCTCGATTAGGTTACAAAGCTGTTCAGATAATTAAACAGCGTGCATAAATGTGAACTGACACATTGGGAAATATACTGCTCTGCTGCCTAGATATGGGAGATAAAGGAGGCAACAGAACGTAGTGCTGTAAGATTAGACAGATATAAATTCACGTACTACGTTGTAGTGACATTGGAATATGGGGAGAAAGTTATTAGAAACAAAATGAATTCAGTAGCGCCTTGAACTCACTATCATAGTCTGGGGCACGTTAATCACTTCATCCTCATCCACTAACACATTTATCCACCTACTAATTCTCCACCTAATTAGAGAGAAATTCAGAGCTCTACTGGTCAGGGAGGCAGGGATTAGGGTTAAGAAAACACTTGTATTTGAAACCCCCTACCTCTGCTGGTTAGTGTGAAAGATCCTATAAGAAACTCCCACCCTAGCTAATCCATGACCCTCAGCAGGGAGGAGTGTTAACAATTTGGTTTAAAACTCACACTCTCAGACAAATGCATCAAAAACGGCTTTTCTTCTTTGATTTATAGGTATTACTTGTTTTTCCAAGCTCCATTAAGGACTCTTCATCATGTACTGCAAGGGGCATTAAGCACTGAAAGTTGTTCCCAGCTCTGTATTATTCAAAGGCAATTTACACTAATTATTGGAGTCCATGGTGTTACCCATACTCATAGAACGATCCATCTCAGCAGGCTAAAGTACTTTTGAAATGTTAATTTATTACTGAGGTATAAAAACGTCCTTACATTAAAGCACGATTCTTTCTTAAATGCCAAGGGTTTTCTATTACTGATATATTACACTCTTACTATTTATTTTAGATATAAGAATAAAGATATAATTTAATTTACTATATAATAGTGCCTATAAAAGCCTCTATTAACACAAATTGCACTGCATTTAAACTCAGTTACGACACTGATCTTATTCTTGTTTTTCTTGTTTAGCAATTTTCCCAATGCACATGCAAACAGAACCTGCAGAGCTGCTTCATGGAGGCAAGCAGCTGAATGAAGTGAAAAAAGTCGTTCGCTGGAGAATGCTTCACTGATTCCAAAGCAATTTCATTCATATTCAAGTACTGATATTAGTGTGATATCACTCCAAAGACAAGCAGAGCAAATGTCTTCATAAACTAGCTAGAGAGAGCATCGGTGTGCTGAACTCCCAACTAAATAAATTTCACTAAAATTACACAAGCTTTCAGTTAAATTCTGCCACAAAACACATTTGTTTTAGCAAGGATAGTTAACCAGTGCTGAGCTCAAAGACCTCACCTCTTAAAGGTTTTGCTTTTTTTGATCACAGTGTGTAAAACTACATCCATGCCAATAAAAAAAAAAATGATTTAACTTTGTGTTGACAAAAGCCCCTGAACAATCGAGGGTATTATTTCTTAACCTGCTTAATCGACAACTTTTAATTCACTCTAAATGCCACTGCATTGCATTCACTGCTATCAGAAGCACTGTCCAGAGCCTTGGGATGTGTAAGGAGCTTGCAGTAAATGCAAAAATGGCCCCACTGCTTTCCTAACTCCTCTCCAAGATAGTTGTCACCCATAAAATGGATCCTTTAGTGAATTGAGACAGTGTGTTTTACATCTGAAATACCCAGATAACATCATATAAACAAAACTTGCCATGATAAGCTCAAATCCTTTTTATCCAAGAATTACAGGCTACCTAGAATTTGCTTGCATAGCTGAAATACAAAACACAGCGTTGGAATAACAGCACTCTATTCCCCAACTCTGATAAGATTTATATGACCTTCTCCTAGATTTCGTTTACCTCTCCAGGACTCTGATCACTGGAGATACCCTTCCTCATAAATAGCAGCTCCTAAAATGTAAAGACTTAAGAAATAAACTGTTAGGCTGACATATAACCCAGTCCCCACTAAGACTACCTGTTCACCCAAAAAAATCCAAGTTCCAGAACCATGGCCTCAGAACCTGGCCAGAGAAATGCAGGTATTCAGGAGACAGACACTTTGCAGAGAAGTCAGGCAATTATGTGGGGGAAGCATTGTGCTTGCCTGCATGCCTAAATTCCAGGCATAGGACTATAATTTGCATGCACAATGGTTTGCATACATAAGGATTTTTTTGCCTGCTAGATGCCAACCTAATGACTTGTGTACAAAACCACAGTAATCCTATCTGCAAGTCAGACCTTTAGATATACAAGCTTGGCTTACAAAAAGCAACTCTTAAACTATGAAAATCTGCTTTCAAGGAATGTATGTTCTCACCAACTGTTTGTGCAACTGATCATGAAAATGATTTGCATTGCAAAAAAAACCAAGTCACAACTCCTCATGCAAAATTTAAGTCATGAATTAAAAGTGAGCAGTGTCATTATTTTGCAGCAGATCTGGAAAGAAATGGTACTTGAGCATTCATCTAATCAGCCATCTTTAATCTTGAGGTTGTTCACACTTAGTCTAGGGTTCCTCTTATTTTAGGAAAAGCTGGGAATTAAACTTTGGAAGGAAGCCATCCAGATATAAACATCCATCTTAAAGAGTAACCTCATCCGTCCATAGTACACAGAATTTTGATATGCAGACAAACCTGATTTTTGCAATTTTCTGATTTCCTCTTGGCTGAAATTTAGCAAGCCTTCAACAATTTGAATCATCAGTGGTCCCCACGTAGAAGTTATTTTCAAATATTAAAAAAAAAAAAAAAAATGATTTCCCTTTTTCTAAGCTATCCAGGTCCCAGATAGCCAGGAGAAGGGTGGGTGATACTGGTGAGCAGCTGCTCAGGAGCAGTGATTCTGTTGGGCAGCATCACCACCAGACAGTTCTGATTTTAGCTGAAGTTCAGCAGGGAAGAAACAAATTCAGGCAGAGAATGTAAATACCATTCTTGCCTGAAATTCTTACTGTGTCTCAGACTGTGATGTTTCTGCAGGTTAAGCTAAGGTGATAGCAGGAACTCTCTTGTCTACCAACACCAAAATAAACAAAGGCCACCGTGGAGCCATTCTACTCATTTGCCTTCAACAAAGGAATGGTTGGACAGATAAATGCAGCTCAGGTGTAATTTTTGGCAATGAACCTACTCTTTATCCTCACGGAACTCCAGATAAAGAAACGCTTAGAGCTGTGCAAACTTTCAGTAGTCGCTGACATAGATTCAGTGGCTCAGTTTGAGTAGAAAAAGGCAAACTGATGACATTTGTGATGAGAATGTAAGATCTATGGAAAACATGTTATCTATCTCACTGTAGGAAATATTTTCCACCTTTGAATTAGTGGAAATTCAGAAGACAACAACAAAAAAAATAGCACAGGAAAAGAAGTCTACCAAATCCTCAGCTTCTCCTCTAAAAGCACTATTCTAAAGATCCTGGACGTTATTTACTGGTATCTAACCTAGGACGTTACACACATTTCAAGCTGGCTAAACATTCATCAAATGGTAACACCTGGGATTTAAGGAGTTTGAACTTGCAGCCCAGATATCAATATTCTATTTCTTCCTAGAATTCTCCTCAGTAGTTCAGTCACCCCATGTCTCTCTCTGAAATATATATCAGTACTTCTTTGGTATGTATTTATATCAGCAATAGCTTAGACTTTTCCAATGAACAACTTCAAGAAAAAAGTTTTCAAGCAAAACAAAAGGAAAAAATTCCTCTCATTTCTCAAGAAAAAAACAAAACAAAACAAAACAGCCATAAAAGGATCTTCTTCCAGACCTCAGGTTTATGCTCTCACTATTTTCAGTGGCCCAACAGTTTTCAATGACTGTGGATCAGTACAGAATAAAGATTTCATTGTGGGGCTATAGGAAACATTTCTGATTATCAGAGAAAATAGAAATAGGTGTCAAGCTCTACACTAAAGCCTATCTAACCGAATGGCGGCTGGATTAGGTACTTAATGTTTTATCTTATTAGACAGAAATAATAAGTAGAGTTTGGAGGAAAAAAGAATCTGTTAGCTATCTCACTTGTACTAATTAAATTTTCAGTAATATATTTTATTTAACGGGTAAGTTTTCCTCAAAAAATATCAACAGGTTTGCCTAACATCATCAAAAAGAATACCCTGTATTTTATAAACTCATCAGGATATAGCTGTGCTGCCATTCAGATCACATAGCAGCTGTGCATTATATATGCAGGACTACTGGCACCAGACAGTTCTTTTTCTAATTAATACAAATCAGAATTGTTAGGAGGAGGAAAATAGAGCAAAATGAGAGAAAAGGGGATTTCCACACAATTGCCTATTGCAACATGACTACTCAGCTCATCTACATAATATTAATGACACCAAATATGCAAACAGATGTTTCTCTCATTAAATGCTGTATGCAAATAACACTAGGAGGAGTGGTAATGTTGTTTCAGGGTTGAGAGATCACAGGGGGTAATTAAAGGTTAATCCAGTTTTCAGTTCACAGACTGTAAGACATGTGGGGTTATAAAGAAAAATTGTCACTTAACCTCCAATTCATTACTCACGGCGCATGGATTTTTCTTCTAAAATAACAAAAACATATATGTATTTATCCACGTCATAGCTCCGACGTGCAAAGAACAGGAATTATTTGTTGTTATGAATGCCATTAAGTGCAGGAATGCATTAATTAGGGAAGGTAGAAGATGATCAGGAGTTCCTAGATATAAATGCTGTAATCTCACTAAACATATTTCAAATGCTGAGATGTCATCAAATGTTAATAGACTATCATCTCAATTACCTGTGAACCAAGCCCCCTAAAAAATTGAAAGTCTGAAGTTCAGACATCACGCGAGTTTTGCTGTGAGCCTCTGTGACTTGGACAGTACCAACAGCAGCAGGCTGTCAACCATCACTTTTACTCAGAGCCTCCTGCTGGGAAGACTGAAAGCAGTAAACATTTTAGCACTTAGATCCGAGTTCAACACACCAGATGAGACATTCCCACTCCTTGCTCATAGGAGAAAATAAAGTGATAAGTGTCTGCGCTGCAGTCTAGCCATGTTCTTCAGCAGCAAGATTTTGTGCTGAGGGAAAGGCAAGGCCGGTGTGAACTACAGCAGCCACAGGTGGGAAGAAGTAGAAAGAAGCAAAGAAATATCTTCATTTGTGCAACCTTTTCCATATAATATCTGGGTGAAAATTGATGTGGACCTGGGATACCGAGAGTTGAAAGAGCAAAGAGGAGATTACAGTCAGCTCTGTTTGGCCTTAGATCCAACAACAAGAGCACTCTCTCCTTTCATGACTCTACAGCAAGTTTGAATATTTTGGTGTTTCACTTGAAAATCTGCTTCCATTTGTCTTGAAATTTATTTTTTTTAAACACAGTTTCCGAGGGAAAAAAATGCTTTTACTCAGTCTTCCATGTATTATCTCATCTTCTGACTGTCTCCATTGTCTCTCACTGCTCCTCCAGCAGCACTCAACATTGGACCTTCCATCTGGGCCTCCTCCATCTCTCTGGGTCTGAGAAGCAGCTTCATTCCTCTCTGGGCTCTCAAGTTCCCACTTCTGAGCCTCACACTCAAAGAATCATGACCGCATCACCTATCCTCCGACTTCATCTTGGTTTCCAGGGAAGAGGACCTCAGGTCTGGCTCAGAAGAACTGAGTATGGTATACTCTTAACTTAAGCTGCCATGACTGTTTGTTCTCTTCATTGCAAATCTTGCTGGTGGAAACAGGCCAAATACTGCTTGGCACTATGGATTACATACATGGCATTATCATTTATTTTTGAATTGCATCACTTTCCTCCTTGCCTGATCTGCTCTTTTCCTCATTGTTCCTCCTAGTAATTCTGGAAATCGCTTTATGGAATTCAATTGAAAAACTTCTTAATTGAGGGTATGAAAAAAAGACACTGGAAGTGTATTATATGAGATAAAAATAATCAAATCTGTATGTTTTCATCTGCATTCATTCGGTATCCTAAGGCACACACTCTGTTTCATAGAAATTCTCCTTCTCCATGATTTTCACAGCTATTTACAGCCCGGTTCCTTTTGAAAAAGGTCTGATATCCAAGAGAAAAAGCATGTGAAAATGTCACATTTCTGAAGACAAGCACAGCAAAGGGATTTTATTAGGTATATTTTGTCCTGCCTGATGCAAAGTAGAAGCATTACCTTCCTTGCCTTAAGTGTGCAAGAGACGCTTATGTTCCCTTGGAAAGGGAATTCTTTGAGGTTATCATATTCAGCTAGCCACAAATTTTAGGACCGTGAAAGGGTCAGGATAAGAGTTTTAAACAGCACAGTCTCCAGTTACTCCATATATCTTCTTCTGCAGTGGGAGCTTTGTGTGAGGCCCACAGCAGGGACAGCACATGGGGGAAAACCACCTTCTAACCCTGCTCGACCTGAGCGTGGCTGCCTGTAGCTGTACACCCTTTATCCACAATGGAGCAGCAGCTGTTGTTCCCTCTGAGCTGCTGGAACAAACAGCTGAGGATTACCCCACTGTGAGCGCACACCCGCTGGCGCAGTCAGCTCGGCGTCACCCCAGGGTAAGAGGAGCACACGACGGGATGCAGCACGGCCATAAAGGAGCGTGGTCGGCAGGTGCAGCAGCCCCGTGGGGGCCTGTCATGGGCTGATAGCATTTAGACAGCCGTCAGTGCCCTGCTTTGATCACTTGAACACAAAGGTGGCTTCTAGCCTTCCCCATCGCACTCATTCCTATCCCAGCGCTGGGACTTGGAGAGCAATTCAGGCTGGAAATCTCACTGTCACTTATCTCAAGGTCCCACTAGAAAAGGCATCTGTCAAAATCTCATCTCTGGCTTATCGCTTCAGCATCGCTCACACTTTCTAGCTGAAGCAAACGGGGGAAGACTTAAAGTTGCGCCCTTGAAGTTGGCATCGTTCTTGTAAATGCCACCTGATCCCTATTAAAGCAGATTACAAGCATCCCCTTGAAATGCTGCGATGCATTTACAGGGCGAGCCGCATGACAAAAATACTGAGCCGTAAGATTTTCCCTTATCACGCTCCAAATGCCGTTTCAAGGAAGGCGGGTAGTGCTAATGGTGCAAGCAAAGCAGTGAGGGTTTTGGTCCAAAGCTCACAAGAGCATAAAAAAAAACCAAAACAGAAACAAATGGATTCAGTGGGTCAGGGATGCACACTGCTCTGAGGAAAACATCTCACAGCTTGTTTCATCTCATGGTGTGCATTCCCCATCCTTTGTTATCTGGGGGACGGCCTGGCTCTGGGAAGCGAGCCCCTGGGCTCTGGGTTACACAAGGAAATAAGGAGCTGTTACATCTGTTTATCACGAGAGGAGTTTTGAACGTTTAACGGCTGCAGTCGGTTCGAGGAACTAACAGATCTTTCCTGGCTTCAGCCACATCCAAGGGGATTAATTTGTCACTCTTCAAAAACAAGTCATCGGAGGAATACCCTCTTTGATTCTTTATTCTCACACTAATTAGGAGTCATAAGTACGCTAGATACACTTGGTGTTTAAAAATTAGTAGAAATAAATCTGCCGCACATCTCAAGAGGGCACGAAGATCGGGGCAGAGCCGGGTGGGGCAGCCCGCAATACACACGGGCAGCGGCGCACTACCCGCGGCGCCGCGTGGAGCGCGCCCCCTGCTGGCCGTCCTGGGGCACTGCAACATGAGGGCTGAGGCCACAGCCCCCTCTGATCCGTCCCACCCCACCTGCACCGTCCCACCTCACCTGCACTGTCCCACCTCACCTGCACCATCCTCGGCAAAGCCCAAAGCAAAGCCCAGCACCCGCCCCTGCGAGCCCAGCTGGTCTCCTCTCTTTCTTTCAGCGCACGGAGCGATGTCCTGCTGGAGGCCCTAGAGCACCTCATCCTCCATTCTGTACCTCATACAAAGCAAAAAAAAAAAAACAGATGGTTGACTGAGCAATTCTCCTCCAGAGTACAGTTCTCACAGCCTTGTACCAAAGCCCAGGTTCCAGACATCAGTTTTTAAAATGAGAAACCCCCTCGATGCTTCCAGTGTCCACAAATCCCTCTCGGAAGCAATTTCTGAGGATGCCTTTCCCACAGTTGAGTGTAAAAAGTTGATTTAATTTTAGAGAAGATGTGGAATTTTTGACTTTTTAAAGTTTCTCAGTGTTAGAGAAAACACATGCTACCCAGAGAGAAATACATGGCGCTGTTGACTGAGGAGGGATGAGTAGCAGTGTTAAAATGCACCTTTTCATTATTTAAAATCAGTGCTTCACACTGACGGAAAATAATTGTGCCTCACATAGCAATGCGTTCGAGTGGATTAAAAAAAATTATAAATATACACAGTACATACAAAAACCACAACATGCAATGCTCAAATATCTATATCTATATGTTCTGTGGGGAAATTTTAAAAACAGGACACTTTTTAGAAGCAAACCATAAAGGAAAACATATAATATGGAAATTCTCCATTTAAAATCTATCTAGCAGCCAGCAGTGCGTTGATTTGAAATGCTTTGCCTTTCTAACCGTTCCCCTCCTCCTAATAAGCACTGCATCCAATTTGTATGTTATTCGGATGAAATGGTTTAAGCAAGAGAAAATGAGGAGTTTGAAAAATAAAGGAAAGGTCTACAGAAGAAATGAAGTGCTATCATTGAAATCTTTATTTATATGAAAAGAAAGGGCTAAAACATTACCTCAGAATTCAAGATTACAACATCAGTAGGATATAAAGTAAATCCATTCTAGTAGTGAAACATCAGAAACCATAATCCTTTTTCAAAGACCTTTTGTTATTTTAATGTCTGACAAATTATGCTTTTTTAAAAGGAGAAAAACACTTAGATTTAAGAGGTTTCTTTTACTTCAGTAAAAGTAGTTTCACTATTTAAAAGTTTTAATTTTCTGTAACCAATAGTATTTACTATGCTGGCTAAGTATTAACACAAGAGTAAGGTTATTTTAGCCTCAATAGGACCGAGTACAAAGTTGCTGCCAAAGACTTTTGCATCAAGTTGTTATGGCAACTCAGTGTTCCAGATAGTATTAAGTTTTAGCCATGGTTTTTGTTTTGTTAATTTGGTTACTTTTCCTTGCACTTTGTACGGTAAGTGTTACAAAACGTTGTGCCAGTGTTGGGCTCAGTGCCACCTCAGAAGGTCTCTGAACCTGTTCGGCACTGGCTTATGTTGCAGCAAGAAATTCCAAGGTGATGTCCAAGGATCCTCATCACTGCCTTTTGAGGGGAACCTCCTGACCTCAATATGAGCCTCGGAGTCATGAGCCCCAGTGTTCTTGGCACTAAGAAATAAGGGCGAATGAAACAAACTGTAATTCATTATGTATAAACACCTCAGTGTACTAAAGGAGAGAGAGGATGGATCAAAGGATGGAAAAAGAGACCTTTCAGTTCTGCATTCAGCATCTCTGTTTCATATGTTCACGTGGAAAAGCACCGAGAATAAGATCCTATTTTGTATTCTGGACTCTTCACATCACATGGACAACTGGAAAAGTAAAATGGGCTCCTGAGAGCTCAGCAAACATGGGGCAGGTTTGTCAGGCACAGGAAATTCGTACAAGTCCGTGACACAGGTAGGGAAGAGGCAGAGTTGGGGGTTTAAAAAGAGCTGGACAAGAGCTCAGGATCACAAATGTCACGTGCCGTTCACAACAGAAACATCCCCAGTGATGTAAGTTCCTTGTTTTCTCAACCTAACTCTATTCTACAGCAAAGCCTCTTCCATCTCCAAATGCACCAGGAGCTATGCAGACTACAGCACTTCTTGTCAGTGGGGCAGGGGAGCACTGGAGCTCAGCCCAAAGATGTCAGAGGATCAGTCACGCAAAGAGCAACATGTCCTGGGCTGACTTTCACATGCAGTCTCATCACAGTTCTGGTGTACTGCTTATTCTCACTACACATCTCAGATCTTTCTTCTCCTAGTTTTCATGCTAACCTGTTTTTAAATAGGAATATAGACGGAAGTAAGATGGAGATATTGAAAAGAGAAAAAATATACTGAATAATAATTTAAAAAAATAATGACATATGCACATGCCTGCAATAGATTTAAAGGTGACAAAAATAATTTCTTTTTACAACCTGACAGTATTTTGATATTTAAAAGAGTGATTTCTTTCAATACCTAAATGACAGACATCTCCCTACAAGACAAACAGAACATGAACCTTTGTTTACCAAAATCTACCTAAGATTTCTTGCATGAACTTGGGCAAATAACTCAATTTTCCAGTTTCTCAGTCCGCTGTTCGGAAAATGAGAACAATACTACTTCCTTTTTCTCATCCTTTGTCTTGTTTATGGAGATAGACACCACTCCAGGGAGTACACAATCACTAATTATGAACAACCAGCATAATAGCACCCTGATCTCTAGGACCTACCGCAATACAAAGAACTAATAATCATCACAAGTCTTTCGTTCTGATGCATGATCAGCAAGAACTATGAATATGAACATATGCTGAAAGTTGAGTTTAATTTAGAGTCTTTGAGAGAAAATAAAAGCCTATTTTCCCATTGTTGTCCTTTATACAGGCTTATACTTTCCAGGAAGCTTCTGCCTTTACATTTTTTCTTCCTTACTCTTTTCAAAATAGAAATAAAAACAATGAAAGCCTCACTAAATAAAATAAAGATTTGGAATGGCCAATCTTTTCCTTCCTGCCAGTTACTGTCACCCAGGAACATGCAGCAAAGGATGTCTACATTATCATTTAGTTTCATAGAGATCTGCAGAGTTCTGCCAGCTGCTGGCCATATGCCTCCTGCTTAAAGGAACTATATATGTCCTGTGTTGTCTGTACACATCTGATTCCCTATTTACGTATTTTTGCTTGATTACAGCATAGTATTAAGCACAATTAGCTTAACTCTCATGGTTAGGATCCAAATCCTTCATTTCTTCATTATTATTATTTTCATTATTATTAATTTGTCTTTCAAATGAAATTACACTTCAGTATGTGAAATTCATACAGCAACAAATGGGATGAAAATGGTAAGATGTCGCACAAATGTGTCTGACACAAAACATTTACAGAATTTCATTTACAATTACATTTCTTATTTAGAGCGCTGCCTTTTTTTCTTCTCTTTTTTTTTTCTTCTTTTTTTTTCTTTAACAGCCTGACAGTATTTCAAAGCGGACAGAATTTCCTGTTAGCTTCCATGGTCCTGTCCAGAATCTCTATCCACTAAGTGATTTGTGTGGTTTCCACCATGGGGACCACTGGCCACCCCAGTCATCACAAGGGTGGGAATGTTCTCCTTCACTCCTCTCACCATCCCTGATGAGTGGGAACTGTGAAGCAGAGAACGATGAAGTGAATTGCTCACAGTGAGAGGAAATAGCTGACCTGGGAACTGAGCTCCAATTGCCCAACTCTCTGGCAGGAGCCAAACCACAGGCTATTGTTTGCTATTGAAGCCTGTGGACATCCCCAGATACTTGAAGTCTGATTTTATGAGCAGACTTGCTATGCACATACTCATGTTAAGATGATAAAACCGTGTTTGACATCACACAAGCTTTTACATTTCTGGGTGATAAATCCTTACCACAAAAGCATTCTGAAGCACCTTTTACATGGCAGGTATATTTTTCAGAACACAGGAACATCTCTCAGAGGTGCAGATTTTTTCCTCAGCATACAACTTAAATGTTCCTGCGTGGTAAAGTGAAAGAGGAAGATCCATTGAGAGGAGTTCTCACTTCTCATTTAATTTACTACCTAATACTCAACAGTCCAAGATTTATAACTCTGTACTGAACTGTCTACATGTTTCCCCTTGTGGCAGATAGCAGATAACTATTAATAGACTTGCTTAGAATGTTTATTTAAAAGAAGAACTTAGCTATATTATTTTTCCTGAAGATGTGAACAACGCTGAAGGAGCTTAAGTCTCCATGTAGAAATATTATCAGATAGGTTCATGAGGATGCTAACTGTACTAATATGAAACTCCAAAAAGAGCCTTCGCTGCTATACACATGGAGAGCCAGTTAGTAAATAGTGTACTCTCTGATACTGCACAGCTCTGAGACTGCAGAATATGTTGCTATTTCTGAGCACAATAACATTAACACACAACACATACCTCTTATATCCTTTCTGCAAATCCTGTAAATCCAACATCAAAACTAGTCTTGAAGAGTCAGAAGTCTGTGTCTGTTATTTTCTTGTGGATTTTTTTAGGGGGGAAGGTGCTTTGTTTTTTTGTTTATACATAAGCATCATCTCCTGCCATTTACAACCTAAAGTCCTTCAGCATTGGCTTAGTTAATAGGATCCAGATAATGAAGCTGGAGCAAGAGACTGCTTCAGTTTCACCAGCCAAAGAGAAGAAAAGACTCCATTTGATAAATGGTGGGAAGCATATTAGATGTATAAAAAACATTTCATCTTTAATAAACCTAGGTGTTACTGACAAACCAGGTAAAAAGCAAAGTTCATTTCTTCAAAATGTATCTAACCTGACAGTACGCCTTTAATTAAGAAGCGATTTAGATTTTCTTCTTCTCCACATACAAAGCTTTAATGAAACATGAAAGCCACAAAAGAAAACTGTGTGTGTTTCATGGCAAGACATGAGGAATGATTTTCTGTTTAAATTCACAGACAGTAGCTATACAAATAACGTTTAATATTTGTCGGAAGTATTATCTGCCTTTTTCCCTCACAGCATTACATTACTAAGGTAATAAGTACATGAGAATACATGATTTCCTGGCTACTGTATTGAATATGCACCTTTAAACAAAGTTAGACTTGGGAATTTATCCATATCTTAAAATGCTAATCTAACACTAATTAAAAGGCCAGTGAGTATGCTTTGATGAATTCTAGTTCATAGAATATGACAAATGAATTCAGATGGCATGCTCGACTGTAGCAGAATTACAATATCCGAGCTGCAGTGAGCTGGGGGAGGACAGGCAAACCACACTCTGCACCAGTACTGGGGACAGCTGGAGCTTCGTAGCTCTCGGGGTGCTGCTGTCCTCTGCAGTGTTGCCAACTACAGCTCTTGTTTCTTATTGCATAGATGCTTTCCAGGCCATGCTGAAACAAAAAATTTGTCTGCTTCTACATCTGAGCCTCCCTCTAGCATATGCAGCCTCCCTGCTATTCACTGTGAGGTGCCTAGCTCTAAAGAAAGGACAATGGCTACCTTGGAGAAGAAAAGCTGAATCATAGCATTCCCTTTCTTTCACAAAAGCAGGTCATCCCTAAGGCTTCATCATCTCCTTAATCTATGTACATTTTTCATTAAAGAATTATACTGAGATCAGGTAGGTATTTCTGAACGAGACTGCATCCAGCATCTCCTGCAATCTCTTGATGGTTTTCTCTTAGAATCAGGCCAAACTTCACATTCATCCTATAACACCATTTGGAAGTATTCCCTATGAAGAGGCTTCTTTAAACCACTTGCAGATCTTTCCAGACGTATTCACTGCAAAATGACAAAACTGTACTTTTACCTTCATCCTTCCCACACGAGGAAAGAAAATAAAATTAGGATAAATTTAGAACTTCAGGTAAAAGAAGTTGGGTTTTGGAAGAAACCTTCTTAGACTTCATTCAGAAAGGGAATTCAAAAATCAAGCTTTCCATCTACCTTTAATTACCTGCCTATATAAAACAGACTGCACACCCCTTTCTTACAGAGTTCTATATAACTCGTGGCAAATTCTCCATTATCTCTTTCGGCTTTATAACCCCTTGCAGCTGCTTTCAGTACACTAAACACAAGTGAGACTGCCCACCATTTGAGAAACCTGAAAGAAAAAAGATGAAGTCTACCTATTGTCCTGGGAAAAGTAATCAGTAGCAGGCACCAATACAACAAACGATGCTCGCCAAAGGAACTGGGCTGTTTGGTTTGGCCAGAGTTGAAGAGCCAGGTTCAGAGAACTACAAATACAAAAACAAATCGCTAAGAAGAGAATTGTCCAGTGGGAGGAGGTAGAAGCAACTACATTTGCTTTCACTGTAGTGAAAGCCTTTATTCTCAGAACACAGAGCTCTGTCCAGGAGTACTTTGTAAAGGAAAGAGCTGGGAGCTTAGGTGTTGGTTTATTCAAAGATATATTGCAGGCAGGGGAGGTTCCTGAATAGAATCATTCTTTGGAATGGAGAACTTCTTTCACTCTGCTGAGGAAATATCCTGGCCACTGAGACACCAAGTATCCTGAGGTTGAACCATTCTTCCTAATTGTATCATGTCAGTTTGTATAATTAGATTTCTACTGGTTCAGAATGAGCGTGCCTGTACTTTGGGGTTAATGCACAAGTCCATTCACAGCCTTCCCAAGAGGCAGTGTCAAAGTTTGAGTGGCTTTATATATATATATCCTCTGGCAAAAACATAGATTGCAACCGAGCAGCGTCTTTTAAAAGATCAGTAGCATTTTAACAGTGGGCTCTGGGATGCCTCCCTGCGTTAAAAAATCTGGCTCAAGGCATTTTTTACCAGGGTCTCACAGTGAAATGGTGCCAGTGCTGGATATTGAACTAATATTTTCTGAGGAACTTCTATCCAGATATTTGCAAACAAGGCTTAGGGGCTCTCAGAGGATTTAACAGAGTGGACACAGCTCTGCGCTAATAGAGCTGCACAGATTTGGGATTGGAGCTAGATGGTTGCTAGCCATCACGGATTGCAGATGGTGTGATTACTTTGACTGGTCTGAAAAGATCACGGAAAAGTATCCAGAGTCCCAGCCCACATCTTTAAACCAACATCAGGCTGTGCTTTAGGGGAGAAGAGAGATTTTCCAGATTGCTCTTTTCCCTTTGTGAGGGTGGATCTTATAATGAGCGCAGCCAAATTTCTAGATGAAGAAAATTCTCCTTCTCAGAAGTTCTGCTTGATCTTACTATCACAGACTGTGTGTACACTCCTAATATGTTCCTTGACTGCTACTTCTGTGTTCCCCTGCTCTTCGATCAGAGATAAATAAAGCAAAGACAGCATGATGCCTGTTATCTAAAAAGATTCAGGTAGAGTTAGTATCATAGCACAGTCACGGTGCTTGAAAATTGTATTTTCCTGGAAAGGACTTTTACTAACCTACTTGGATCATACACAGAGGAAGTCCTAGGTCTAAGGGGAGAAACTAACTCTTAGTAACAGAATGTTTGAACATTCATACAGGATTAATTACTTGTTTTATTTTTCTTTTAATTTTAAATGATTGTAGTGCGAGCAAAAGTAAGAAATAAAGGCTCTGATCTACGCCAGGCACTTAGTACATGCAAATACTCTGCAAGTTTTTCCTATCTTAAAGAATTTCAGCATAGACCACAAAGGCAAAGTAGACTGAAGTGATCCCTGGAGAAAACATGTGCAGTTCCACTAACATGAAAAGACCACTTGCTTCAATACCGCTGTATACACTTATCCTCAGGATAAATTCAATTTTCTTATTGTTATTAGATGGACATCTTTTTTTCAGTTGAGGTGTATGTGATCTAAGCATCTACACTCCTTTTCTCTTAGTAGAAATCTATGCTTATATGATGAATTGCAGCGCTGCTGCACAGTGCTGTAAATATCAAGTGAGGTGTGCTTGTAATGCCATTAAGCTAAGTCTGAAATACTAGACTGAAACAAATAAATAAGTAGAAATAAAAATAGAATAATAATAAATAAAACTTCAGATTTACACAGAAGATGTTTAGTCTGTGGCATATCACACCAGCAAATTATCACCCTGAGGATACAACTCCCAAAATGTCATAAAAATGGATGAATTTCACAACAAATAAATAACATGGAAAGAATGCTGATTTTCTAACCATTACTTCCAAAAACCCGGATGTGTCCTGGATACAACTGCCACACCTAAATTCCCAGTTAACATTTAGGTATGACAATAACCGAGTTGAAAGCATTCAGCCTGGGACAAACAAAACACAGAAGGCCTAAAGGTTATGAACAGTAGAAAACAGGGACTTATAACAGATTACTTGTGAATCACAAAGGTTGCTGCCAGGTTCTTACCATATAAAAGTCAAGTGTCAGGCTGCCTGTTCTTGCTATGATTCATGTGAGATCAGATCTCTACTCTTTGTGAGTCATGCTCTCCATGGCTCTGGCCAACACTCCTAACTCACTTATGCTTTCACTGGGGCAGGGGGGAAAGGCACATTTATACTAAATACTCGAGCCCTTACAAGTCAGCACTGTTAACTGAGAGCACTGCAAACAACCAGTGCAATAGAAATGAACATTTGACGAAGTCGCAATGAAAGTAAAATTGCTACTCAAGTCAGATTTCGTTCACATCTCTGCAAGCAGTACATGCTCAATCCACCCCCAAAGGGAGCTCAGATATGACAAGCAGAAGTTACAGCATGGCTTTAATTTCCCCATTGCATGACTAGAGGGAGATACTTTGAAAAGCCATTCAAGATTACTGAAACATTCTCCCTAAAACACACTTGCTGATGTCTTGGCTCCTATTGTCCAGCAGCTTCCTCTCTCCTTTTTAAGCTAAGAAACTGATCAGGAAGGTGTGCACTTCCAAATGACACTGAGAATTTGTCTTACATGGTCCTCTTGTTTCTTATGTCAGTCCTTAACAGTCTGCTTACAGTGCTAGTGATGGTTACCTGTATGTATCTGGTGTACATCTCTTGAGTGAGGGTAAAGAAAAAGGCACGTCAGCTGTGATAAACTCTCACTGAACAACACAAAAACATTTTTGGGAAGGTCTTCTGCTAGAAGTGGTAGATGTGATGAATTTTACAGATACTTTCCAGACAGCCTTGAGTACCTAGCATATCCTTGTACCTAGTTTAAGGGCATTTAACTTGCTATGTAAGGCATCTTTATTTGCTTATTTGATTTTTAATATACAGAAACTCTCTCAACATCAGTGGACCAGGAAGCATTTCCACCAGTCCTCCTTAATCTCTGGTCCTTCAGCTTAATTTGCTCTCAATTACTTCTGTAATGATTCATTGTACCCTTTGCCTAGCATCAAAGAAATCAGGTCTGGACATTTCACAACATTTTCTTATAGCTGTTGGTTAAAGTCTCCATAATCAGTTCCACTCCACCTTACTTAAGACAATACTCCAAATGCACTCAGACCAAGATGCAGGTACTTTATGGAGCCCATTAGTTCCAATCAGAATTACATTCTGAGAAACTGAAAATCCCCAATAGAACTCAGGCAACATGCATACGCTAGAATCAATGAATGCTAGTGCTGAAGAATGGAGCTCAGGTATGTGCAAAGCAGTTAACATGTAGGAGAGCTGTTTCACTGCTACAGTAGGTTTAGCAGCACCAAGCACTGCAGTGCCTGCTTCATTTCCTCTGCCTAACAGTTTCCTTCAGAGATTAAAGATTTATAAACCCTTCTCCACTCAGCATCGAAATAGGAGCTAATATCTGTTCCCCTCAGCAAATGCAGGCACTCACTCCCAGCCTAGCATGCTTTCATACAAATTTTACCATGTTTATTTGTTCCAGTGTGACAAGTTTTGAAGTAAGAGCACTGCTCTATTTGACCGAGGGCAGCAGAATACTGGGAATACAATCCCCAGTGATTTTGCAGAGCCCTGTCCGTGGCTAAGATGCACCATTTGCACAATGAATGATTCTGGCAATGTATTCCTAGAGCATGAATGAACCAGAAAATAAAAAATTAATTAAATCAAATTATTCTACCCTTCAATCCACAATCACATTTGACAACATCCAGTATTATCAACAGCTATCAAAATCCATGAAGGTTTATTCCATGGGTGGTGACACACTGGAACAGGCTGCCCAGAGAGGTTGTGGATGCCCCATCACTGGAGGCATTCAAGACAAGGCTGGATGTAGCTCTGGACAGCCTGTTCTAGCAGTCTGCAACCCTGCCCATGGCAGGGGGGGGTTGAAATTAGATGATCTTTGAGGTCCTCTTCAACCCAGGCCATTTTATGATTCTATGAGCACTGTCGGACTAAGCACGGGGCTCCTGAGTGCAGCATATCCTGAGGTAACATCAGGTCAAGAGATGCAACCCTCCCTCTTTCCTATTCTAGAAACCTCACCCTTCTATTCTGACCTTTCCGATGTGCTGTCACTCTTTCTGTTGTTGGAGTCACATCCTGAACAGGAAAGGAAAAAGCTTTAAAACCAAGACACTTGAAAATGTGATTGAAAAGGCAGCAACAACTGCTAAGCACACCAGAGGCAGGTAACCTGAAGTCCCGACCCAAATGGCCAGCAGTCCACTGCAGGGTGTGATCTGACACAGAAGCAGTGCAAAACCATAATGGCATCAAGGTGTGTGTTGAGGTGGGATGTGAGTTTTTAGAAAGACTGCTTAAGGTATGGGGTGAAACCACAGTCCCACAGAGCTTAGAAAAACGCGCTCTTCTGCAGTACAGTACACCCAAATCCCTTCTCTGAGCTGTTCTTTGAAAATTAAAGCAATCTGAAGCAAAGCTTATTTTAAAATGTTTGTTAGAATAAACAAAGAACAGAGCCAGAGAAGGAAATAATTTGTAGCAAAAGTAAAGTTAAATCCTATGATGCACATATTTCCACAAGAAGGGCCCTTTGCACTGCTGTGGACATTTTATTAATTTATTTCTATAAAGAGTGAAGTATTCAAATAGGAAACATCCATTTGGCTGACTCACTTGTTTGCAGTTTGTATACAGAGGACGGCTCTTGCTAGCAGGCTGCTCTCAATGCTCTCTTCATTAACTCCAGAAAAAAATAAAAGCTCCATTCTCAATTCCTTGCGAGCTGAATCATGCTCTTTTCCAATGTGCCAACGTTCTTTGGTTGTTTAGTTTACACTGGCATATTATACCTGGTTTTATTTAGGGCTTTCTTGGAAACCTGCAGTATTACGGAGAGGGCAGCCTGGGGAGTTGATGACCTACTTAGAACGTAACTGTGGAATAGGTATTTTAATAAATTATAGAGAAGAGGAATAAATGTTTAAAAAAAATCTGAATCAGCCCAGTTATGCTGATTTTTCACAAAATCATCACATTTATCAGAGGATACAGGTGATTTTCACTCATCTAATTGAACAGGTCTGAAAAATTGAAGGGACTATTAGTTTTGAGTTAGCAGTCTCCACTGGTAAAAGCTAACCAGTATTTCAGCACTAAGCAAGATCCACAAGGTCATCAACCAACCCTCTAAACAGAAAGACTCAAAATACCATAAATACCTTCCAGCTAAGTGACTCCACAGACAGAACCATGTTTTTAGTCAATAAACCACAAGCAGCAAGTCTAGTTATATTGGTCATTTTAGGTAGCTCATCAAAAAGGATGATCAAAATTTCCTCTGCTATAAGAAGGCAGGTGCTTCTCATGTGAGCAACAATCCTTACTTTCCTATCTAACTTCCCTCTTTCATCATGTGAATTTACACTCTTTTACAGCAAAAATTAAGTTGTGAAAGGCCAGTTCATTCTGAAACATAAAACACACATACACAGCTGCTCAAATCTATCTGTACTTGCTTAATATTGATCTGAAGTCAATTCATCTGTGGTAGAGCCTACCTGGGAAAGTTCAAGGACAATGAACGCTGTATTTAAGCTAGGATGATTATTCAATAACTGACACACACCTCTGTGACTTGGAACTCAACCAACATCTTGGCTTAAGGCAGTCTTTCCACCACAAACAGCTTTCCTTTACTCAAATGGTATCTGTATTTATCAATTATAACTGAAGTACAGGCTTGGTAAGAGCCATCACACGCAGAATCTACGTAGCTCATTTCACCTATAAAGTTGGCTGTTCACATATATTAGCATCTAATTCCTATGCTTTTCAAGAAGTGTCATATTTCAAATCTGATTCTGAACAAGGATATAGAGAAAAACTCTCAATTCTGTCACCCATTTCTAAGGAAACTGGAAAAACAAGATTTGATGGTGAAATAAATACAGCTGTAGACAGATAAAAAGCAACGCAACCACTTCTAGACAAAGATAACAACTTATCTTGAATGAAATTAGTGCTTCCTTCAACTCCGTGGGACATTTGGAAAATTCACATTCAGTGTTAAAGTTTCCTGCCCTCTCAGTAGGGCAGAAGGCAATGAGGCACCTAGTTCCCATTGACTTTCAGAGATTTAGACACCCACCTCATGTTTTGAAGACTTTTCTTTGTTATCACCAGATAAGAAAACCATGCACAAAACAGGGAAGAGTGTCCATTTGTCCCTTTACTGTTAGCTTCAGTCTGTCCTTGAATAAATTGTTAAAGATTTTTATTTCTCTTTTAGAAATCCCATTTGTAAAGTAAAAAAAAAAAAAACCCAAAGCATTAATACATTCTTTAAATGTTCAGAACTTGAGCCGTAGGTACATTAAAAATAGATGCCTATCTGAACTGGCAACAGTCAGAAATAACTGGGAAAAAGACTTTGTTGGATTAACTCTATATGATCAATACCAAATAAAAACCTGCTCTGGTCTTGCTGAGGTTGTTCAGTGCTATGCAATTCTCGTAAGGCAAGTTGTTTGGTTTTTTTTCCTTTTTGAAAATGGGAAATGCTCCGAGATTAAGCAATAATTACATTTTTTGACCAAATGCCAGAACCCATAGGTGTATAGGAAACAGACATCAGTAATTACAGTTTGTACTTCAGCTATTTCAAAACCCCCTGCTTCAATGAACAAGTATTAACTGGACAGACACTCCTTCACAAATTAGAGGTTGCAAAGGTTTATTACACACCATATTTATCTTTGAAACTTGTCCAGCAGAATTAAACAGAAAAATAATGATACAGATTATGGTTGCAGGCAAAAAAACTATTAAAACTAACAACTATATATATGTTTTTATCTGTCAAACTGTCCCTGCAGCCACTCTTTGGTTTAGGAGCTCAGGAATGTGGTATTTAGAGATATTAATTATTTTATTAGCATGCTGTTGTCAAACTTTAGACTGTATTTTCTCATAGGAGTTGATAAACAATTTCTTTCTTAATTACTCAGGCCTATGAACACAGAGTTGTAAGAACGTGAGTCTGGACAAATTAAAAAGTACGACGTCCATGGGAGTGAGAAACTTACAATGAACAGCATCTGACACTGCCTAGAGAAAATGTGGAGAGTCATTAAGCTGGCACGGACCAAATCTACTGTAAAACCCAAACGACTTCACAGTATTATGGTGTCTGCTGTAATAAGTTAGTTAAGAAGCCTTGCTGGCAAAGTTGGATAGCTAAGACAGCTCTGATCAGGTCAGGCAGCTCACATTAAGATTGCACTTGTGAAGCTACAAGCTTTTCCCTCTAAAAGATGCAAGCTCCTTGGGCTATCCATGAGAACATCAAGACTGCAGTTTGAAGAAATACAAAATTGGCGGGTAAAGAATTGGTGCATAGATTTAGGTTTCCCTGAGGCTTCTGAAATAGGAAGAAGCATAGACAAGACTGCTTATCTTTCGCCCAACCCAAGAATCCAACAACTGATCTAATAAACATTTTGCTTTGTCAACACAACAGACTTGCGCACAAATTAATAATTTAAGTACATTCCTATGGGTAAATAATTTCAGTCAGACTGGGAGATAGCGTCAAAGCTTTTCATTTACTGAAAGAATCTCAAATTCAGTTCAGTATATAATATAGTTAAGCTGATTAGAAAGGTTTCAGTTAACTGAAACAAGCATTGGGACTGTTTTAATGGTTCAACACCAGGAAAAGTTGGATCTCAGAGGGTAGTTTTACTCAGTTGGTCAAAATTCACAGCGCAGAGCAGGAGAACTCTACCGAAAAAAGTCAGGAATGTAAAACATCTTAGATGAGTAATTTAGGGCATTTATAAAAGGTATAATTATGCGTTCATTTATTATGCATTTAGATTATCTCTACACAGCTGCATTAGGCTTTTATGTTTTCTCCAGCAATCAGCTTTCTTTTGAACACAGTATAATTCTGGGAATTAACTAACATTCTGAGAGCATAGTTTAGGTATACCAAAATACTTGGAATGTGATCGTTCTCAATTAATCACCTAAGTAACTCAAAGCAAATGTTTTGCATACTTCCTAACTAATTATGTTATTGTTTAACATAAAACTAATTAGTTGAGTGAAAAATATTACATAACAATTTGCAATGCTCTGACAAATATGAAGCGTTGAATTTCCAGACAAATTCTTGAGGATTTGGAATTCCTTAGTATTTTCAAACAACAGTGCTGATCTTATGATTAAGATATTTAACAATGAAGTGTTATTATTAAAGACAGTATTATGAGCAGACGTATAGCATGCTTAACCAGCACTACTTTTACGGGCATCAATAACAGATGTTCAAATACTGATGTTTTCAGCGCAGCAGTATTAGCAACATATATACTGAAAAGTTAAAAGAAGCAGAAAGGTCCACTCTATGTAACGCCCATCTACAGGTGCTTAGAAGTAGTAACTAACTATGGAAACTTGCATTCTGTAAGTCTGGGACAAGAACGTTTTACACAAACCTACCTCACAACTGGAAAATTCTAGATGTCATTTCATGGTGTCATCTAGATTGGGTGAAACAGTAAACGCAAAACATACCTTTATAAACACCAGGAGGTATCATTTGCCTCTATCCACAGCAAAGCTCCTCCAGCTGATACGTTTGGAAACCAGAGTGTGATTTATGATGTTATATTGCAGAAACCTGTTCAGCCTCTTACAGTCCTGGAGATTGTATGCAACTCTGTCATCGTAACTAATTACAGCTAACTGCAGATTACCATATTGCAAACATCTTTGTGAAAGAAATATGATGTTCTGCCTAAAAAAAAAAAAAAAAACCTTAAAAAAAAAAACACCTGAAGGCTAGTGAACAAAAATGCACTATTCCACATCAGGCTGTGAATCTAAACTCTTTAAATTGGTGCCATAAAACTTCAAATTACTATTTATTGGCAAGTTGTTTTAGCCTCAAGTACTTACACAGTAAATCACCATTACTCTAGTACCATACCTTTGGCCTGAAACATATTCATCTCGGTTAACAGTAACTGACATTTATTTTACCAATTCAATTCATTGTGGTGAATACACATACACGCAAAAGCTTCAGGGAGAGAACTTGTTTCAAGTGGGTCCTTTTCACGGAGAACAATTTCGAGAAATCACCATCATCAGTTCTTGTTCTAATGCTTACAAGCATTCAAATCCTAATTTATCCGTAAAAACATTTGGCTTGGAGTAAAATCCTGGTTTCTTGGGTACAGACAACTGTACAATGTAAGAGATCCTAGATATATTTCAAGATAAGTGTTTCTATTCTTGATATACTCAAAGAAACTAGGACTTTAAAAACTTGAGTTCTTCAGAAGGAAAGGATCAAGGGAATCTGAAGCACTCAGAAGAACGCGGCACTCACACATGATGAATAGCATCAGATTCTCCTAGTAGAGGGATAATGGACTTTTTGGGCCAGCTTCTCTACACATTTACTAAGCCCACAAATGCAAAAATAATAGTAGCTTTAAACAAATTGAGCATTTTTGGTTCTGTTTCTTCTTTTCCCCCCTCTTATTCACCCCACGCACCATGCTCTCAAGCTGACACTGGAAAAAAAAAATGAAGTACTTCGCTAAGTTTGTACAGGACAGTAGGAAAAAAAACACAGCAAAACTTCTCTCTCCTTGTACCCACACAATGGGCATATAACAATACAGCACAGAGAACACATCTGGAACAAGTATTTTATTCCATCTCTAGACAGCCTTCTACCAGACTTCAAATGCATTCTGCAATGCATCACCCTAATATTTACATTTAGGAGAAACATACTATCTGTAACATAGTTCTGACTTTTTAAAAGCATTTTTAAAAAAGCTCTTGTAAGAATGACAAACCAAGATAGTGTAATCTCACAGGATTAAGAGGAAGCAAGGGATCTGTTTCTTTTCCTGTTTTGTCTCGACATTTGAGAGTTTTTTGCACTTTGTGTGTGTGTGTGTGTTTAGTCACCCACAAAAATTCTTCAAGTACAAAATGGGTGTTTGACTCTCGAGGAGAACAGGAGGGACTACATGTATCCCATGTTGCTTTTTGTTTCCCATCTTTTCTTAGCTTCAAACCTGAAAAAGAGTACAGAACTGCATGAGGACTCATGTACATACATACATGCATTGGGTATTTAACCCTATTATTTTTAAGCAGTAATAATGGAAAAAAAAATCAAAACTTATTTTTAATAATGTAATGAAAATGAAGGCAATTTTTACTGTACAACAAATACATTAACCCTGGTGAAGTGTCCATAGTCACATACATTGCTCAGGAAAAGAAAAACAACAAAAACACAAGGTTAAACTAAACAAATGAGAGCAACATGAGCCTACTTCAGGCAAGGAAACATTTAACTGATATTGCACTGCATACACTGAGTGCCACTGTTAACGACAAATGTTTAATTCCATACTCAAATGACTTACCCCCAAGCAAGCTTCTTTTTCTTTCGAGCTTCTTGGGCAGCCTCTGCTTCTTGTTTGGCTTTCACAAAGTTGCGGCAAGCAGCAGCTTTGGCAATTTTCACACCAAGCTGAGACATAAAAGGGAACAAAGGAAAACTGAATAGAAGCAAATGGCTCATGTGAAACGTAAGCCTCACAAATTACTTGGTCTGGTATTGTTTCTCAAAAGTCAATAAATATTAAAATATCTTTCCAATATTAAGCTGATGTTATACGGTAAGATTGGATGGGAAAGAATGTCTCTTGAGAAACATATAAAGTAGTGGGATCCTGTGGCAAGCAACCCTTCTCTTGCAATTCCTTCATCTTGAAGGACAAAAGCAAAGGGCAATAGCTGCGCCTCTCCCACTACACTCTTTTAGTTTTTTTTTTCATTTTTAAAATATATAGACAGATACACACTCCCTCCCTCTCTCTTTCAATTATTACAGTCAGCCTATAACCTCAACTATGTTGAAACACTGTCAGGTCCCACCAATAGGAAAAACTTCCAATTTGGAACTGTTTGGATGAACTGCTACTACAACTCATTCTCCAGTAGTACCTGTAGTCATGCTTCAGCCAGTCTGCTCGGAAAGAAAATTAAGCTATGTCCTTACAGTGCACCTGGCATTTAATCTTTGTATTACCAGCTTCCAAATTTTGGGTGCCATAATATACATGCCTTTCAAACTTTAAGACAGTCAGTCTTACTGGCTGTGGGTCAATGCTACTTTACTTTCACAGTTCTCATTGGACGAATAAGTTTAAGTTGACACTGGTGCATATCAAGAGGAAGAAGAGGAGAAAAGGTGGAAGGTACCACAAATTATGACCAAATCATTGCCCTTAATCAGCATTCATAATTTGTTCACCGTTGTCAGATTTTGTGATCGCTGTCGTGACTTGACATTATTTGCAACTAAACTATGAAAGAATTTGGGGTCAGAAGTTACCATTTTTCTCCAATTAAAAATAATTAATTTAGCCAGAACTACTACAAGCTGTGATGTGGACAAACAGGCTTTTCTTCTATCCTACTTTGTAGGTCCAAAACCTACAAATAAGATACAACATGACATTCTGCACTGCCCTAAAAAGTCATGGGATCATTAAAAGAAAAAAGCATAGGAGATCTAACCAAAAGAATACTCCCGAACACTTTGGTTAGGGGTCCGTTATTGAAGTGTATTTCCATGAACAATCTGCTGCATCTGTACAGGCAATTATTTACTCTGAAAAACATTCTACTGCCCCTGAACAGGCTATTATTTACTCTGAAAAACACTCTACCCAAATAAGACGAGAGGCTCAACTTAAGACAGTAGATGCACTGGTAAATCTTCTACCTTCCTCCCATTTAACACCTTCCCTGAAGGTAGGCTGATACCCAGATTTGCAAAAGAAGAAGAAAAGCCTTTTTACTCATCACTACACATTATTACCTTAAGGTTCTTTCAGTATTTATGAATCAAAAAAAAGAACAAAAAACAATCTTTCTGCAAAAGAGAATCTGCACACATATCAGGCATTAAACATCAGCTTGCGCACCACAATAGGCTCTAAGCACTGCTAAGCATATGATTTCCCCCCCCCAAAGGAACTGTACAAAATTACTAGCACTAAACCATTTTTGAATCTAGTTTTTGCAAAGGCTTGTTACAAGGGCATAAATATGTACCTGTGAAATCACCCTGATGCACAAGAGGTGACGAGACATTTCCAAACTTTTCTATTAGGTATACATCTGTATTTTTTTAATGAGCATTAAAAATATTTTATATAAATCATAACACATTGTCAATGTCTGAACTGCCAAATCTCATTTGAAAGACTACTAAATAACATTTTTATTCACACTGTCAATTAATTTTTAGGCACAGTCATTTATATACATGTATTATAAACATGCTTATGAAAAGTCACGTAAAATACTAATTAAAAAATACTTGCTATGAAAAGATCTATTACTGTTCTATATTTAGAGCTAACCTGATGCCTTACATCCATCAGAATCATGCCATCATTATTTTTGAATTGCATTTTACATCCTAATAAGCTTTAAAAAAAAAAAATCAGCTCATAATATGTGATAATTGTTTCTCCCTAAATATAACATTCCGGGAATCTATAGAACACTTACACACATACAGGCATACACTTCCAATGTCTATCTAAGAGTAAGACGGAAAAAAAAACAAAACATTGATCTGTGTTTCCTGGAAGACAGAATGAGTTCTTCCATCTTTGAAAAGTACAGAAAAATGGGATAATAAGATCCTCTGTAGAGTATGTGGAAGGAAAAGCAGAAATGTTTTTGCAGTGTTAATGTTATCATTTCTAGGCTACATTGAGACAAATTTGCAAGACGTGAAAAACAAATGGGTTGAATATAAACACACACAAACACTGCAGTCAGATTAAATGTCTTTTGCTCCTACCCACACCCACACATGCATCTACACCACCCCTCCCAAAAGAAATCCATGAAAGCTTGGTCAATGGGTTTTACATTAAAAAAAAAAATTCAGGTCATCAGATAACTCAATAAAATACATTGTTAAAAGAAGTAAGAAAGCATGAATAAAAAATATATACAACAATTTCTTGTGTAGTAAAAGTATCAGCATTTTCCATATAGAACATCCAATATTTTGCTGCATTTTAATTAAGGTGTCTAAACATTATCACAAAGAACTGCAAATTGGTCAGAGCACGCAGTAAGGAAAATTAAGCTCTAAAGGCTTTTTATCACCATATTTCAGGAACCAAGGGTGTAAAATGTTCTAATTTGGGATATATTAAAAGCCATAAAAGGTCTTTCAAAAAGATTAATGGTACTTTGCTTGGATTTAAGATAAGGGCTTTAGCTGGTTGGAAAAGCAGGGCCCTGGCTAGACCCTTGAGGCATTCATCTTTACAGCCACTTGGAAGATTTGTAAAAGCGTCTGCATAACCTCCAGCAAACGCACTGCGACATTTTTTTTTTTTATTATTTTTTCTTTTTTTTTTTTTTTAGAATTCCTTTCAATTTTACAGGTTTAAAGTCTGTAAACCACATCGGATAGTAAAGCTGATATGGTGGGTCACCCCGTAACAAAGCACATATGTATTTAAGACAAACTAAATAAAACAACTTAGCTTCTAAGAGGTCAGAGACCCTTCCACTTGGAAGTTTACCAATAGCCATGGCAAGCACCTCACTGTCCATGCTTCATGCAGCGTGAGTGAAAAATTCCTCGTCCATTATTTTGCATGATATTCCTACTCATCTGAAAGCGTTACCTCGTAACAAATTCCTCAAGCTTTGCTTCTTCCTAAACAAACGCCTTCAAAAATAGCAATTACCAAACTTTCACTTTTTACGGAATAACAGGTCTCTATGAAAAAATATTTATGCCATTCTCTTTTGTTCTTTAATTAAATGAAAACAGATGTTTTCTGAAGTAAAGCGGAACCATTACTGGAGTACTTAAAGTGTTAAGGTCTTTAATTTTTATATCAGTTTGGTCTACAATTCCTGATTGTCTTTACTCAAGCTCAACATTAATGTCAAGCAAGTTACCTAGGAGACGAAAGAGATCAAAGAGACAAAAAACCCTCAAATGTCTGATTAATCAAGCCTGCAAACAGCTTATTTCTTTTAGCCTGCATGCAAGTATGAAAATGAGATTCTGGGAGCCGTACATTGTGCAGATTTGTTCATTCTTATCAGAACAAAGCCAGCGGCAGCTTATTTCATGGATCATTGGCACTGTCATCAGTGCTACACAGAACGGGTGACAGCTCCTCATTTTGAGGCTTGAACAAAATTAGCAAAAAGTCGGCACAAATTAGCCTCTCATCTTTTTAGTAATATGACATTATTCATTTACTTTTTATCCAATTTTTAATTTTTTCCTTGTCAGCTATCCCTTTCTAGTGTTTCTTGCACAGCATCATAAAACACTTTTAAAACAAGCAAAGAAATGGATGAAGTTGAAATAGTTCAGGCAGAAGAGTAAACATTTGTATTAAGTTGCACCAGCATCTGCTACAACTTCCAGAAAACTTCCTCGAAAAACATCAGGGCATTGAACACTTGGGTGCTGCACAGTAAGCACATTTCATTACACCACACTGCGCTGTGTAAATGCTGAGTGGTACAGGCATGAGACAACAGCTTCCAGAATTGCTCCCCAAATATTTAGGCATAACATACAAAGTGCTAAACCCGCAGAGGCTTTAAGGAAACATCTATATTCAAACAGGTCCTGAAATATCCTATGATCATAGGAGTGAAGCCAAACAGCCTTTTAATACAGTGTTACAGTTTCTCATCAAATATGAATCTAGTTATTTCAGGCTTGCCTTTAGCAATGATTTTCTCCTTTTATGTTATGGAATGTTATCCATTGCTGACGTATATAAAATATATAAAGCAAACAAGAATACAGAGTGGATTTTGCAGCGAAAATTGTCCCCTTTCAATGATGTACTCAGCTCCCACTGTAAAATACTTTGTAATACCTTTGTTGTATTTTTATGCCGTGTATTACAACATTAAATTATATTTGGATGGCACAGTAATGGAGCAAGGACAGAAAACTGTTGTAGCATTAAGCTCTTCTCTAGATTTAAACATTTAAATGCCAGTAACTTCCTCCATTCATGAGAAAACACAGCAATAAAAAATTAACTATAAGCTGTTAGATGCTTTACACAGCCCCCTTATAAGAAAGGCAGTTTTAAAAAAAGAACTGTAGTACTGTTTTCAGCAATTTCTTTATCTCTGTTCTTCTAAGTAAGAAAGCTTATTAACAAGCTTTGAACTTAAAATCACATTTACAATAATGTGCCATCAACAGTTTTATAAGCTAATTAGAAAAAAAGATTAATTAATGACTGGCTGCTAATAAAATGGCAATCATGAAGAAAGAAACCAAGGGTGCTAAGCTTCAACTACCACCAATTAAGAGCTAATTACAAACAAATTATATATGTGTTTTGCTGTGGGCTTTAATTTACTAAAATGGTTTTAATTAAAAGAGAAAACATGCTGATTAATTGAACTGCAGAAAAAATCTACAGTATAAACTGTGCTTTGTCTGTCTCTTTAATTAGACTTGTAACATCTGAAATCTTTTTTTAAGGTTTGTTAAGGAAAAGATATACATAATTAAGGGAGCATAAGAATGTAATTCTAGGTGATAACCCTGCCATGTTCCAAAGGTTAAAAGAAAACAACCTCAATGAAGAGTGATATTTGGAAGCATCACTGGTAAGTGCAAGAAAGAAAATCCTTCACAGATTAGAAATAAATAAATTCTTCCTTCCCCCCCACCCCGAGTCCTTCAATGGGCAAGACTTCCAAGGTAATTGATGCTTAGTTACATTCAGATAAAATTGCATCAATCTCTTAGGTACCTAAAAGCATCACGAGAAACTGAATTTTGCACAGAATTTAGAAACAAAGCTCTATTAAACCAAAGGAAGAGCAGTCAGTTCGAGGCACTACAACCGACCTGAAATTGTCATGTATGACCTACCCACATTCACAAAACAAAACACAGCTAAGAGAAGGGTTCTCAATTGTTAAAACGTACAATCTTGCTCACATCTTTCCTGTTATAAAAGATATAGCTAGAAGTTTCTAACATATAATGAACACCAACTTGAATGCTACAAAATGGTCCAATTTGATGCAACACAAACTTTGATGACAAGACCAATAATTCTGCAAAATAAAAAGGATACCCTAGTGAGTAGATAATTAATTTGGTCCGTTATGATGTAGATCTTTCATTTAAGCTTGATTACAGCACCATCACTTCCTTGTAAGTCAGAGCTTTAAAAAAAAAAAAAAAAACCTCACCAAAACGCCAGAAGCCATGAAGCTAAGCACACACCAACAGTGCTGTCAAAAAGCCTACACTATTTAGAGACTGACAACTATTTCAGTAGTTTGATGTACTAAATTACAAAATATTTCTAAACTTCCATTTTGACAGGTAAATCTAACATGGTCTTACTGTGTTCAAGTTACAGTCCCCAGGCTAATGTGCTCTTAGACAACGTGGCACCTCCTTACCAAGCAGTAACAAGAAATCCCACTAGTCAGACACGACGTTTGAGACTTAGACAGATTAGTGCTTAGAATATTACAGCCATAAGAAGTCTACATTCAAAATCATTTCACGAAGAAAAAGTACTAAGACAAACTCTTTCTCTGGGAAATGAAAAAAGAAGCCTGAAAAATATTCACAGGCTGACAAGTTGAGGATGTAGGGGAAAATTTGTTTGAGTTATTTCACTGAACTAGGAAAAGACCTTTTAAAGTATTTCTCCAAACTGAAATCAGTTTACAGCAAAGTGAAGGTGGCAGACATTTCCACACACAGTCCTTACTCAAATGGATACTCACTTCCAACAACACAGTCACAGCACTCTCACTACTCAACATCCATTCCTCAAAAAAAAAAAATAAAAAAAAATCCAGGCAGAGCCACACAGACAGTAACAACAGAAGTACAAATCAAGGTATTACACCAAGAAGGTTTCTTTAAACTGCTAAGTGTCAGTTACTTACTACATGCAAACCCAACTACTCTCCTCCATTCAATCTCAATCATCCTAGAAAATCATCATTGTAATTCAGTTAAACATCCACAAACTTCCCTCTCTCTAAAAAATTCATTCTAGGACTCCCATATTAATATTAGCATTTATCTTGACATCTACCAAATTAAACAATTCATAATTAAATGCAGTGCTCAAACTATAGCTTTAGACATGCCATTCCACATTGAGAATGCAGAACTTTAAAACACGAGCAGTCGCCAATGCTGAATACCCAAGACACTTACAACAAAGACAGTTACTGGATTATAATAGCGAACCTTAGCTTCTCACATTGTGCCACCGTACTATACTGACTTGCTAGTTATTTAAATACTAACAGTAACCTGATACTGGCTTTAGAAGAACAACTTCCACTCTTGCACTATGCTGAAAATCCACAGTGAATTGCACTGTGACACACCTGCACTATGCAAACATTAAAACAAAAATTCATCGAACAAAAGGAGGGCAGATCTTCCATGCTATGATCGCACAGTAACATTGAGATGCCCAAGCTACACTGGGTTCTAGAAGCAGTCCAGCTGAAGAAGCAGACAATTACTGATGGACCACATTATTCTGCACAGCACAAGCCAGACATGAACATATTATTTCATGAAGGTTGTCACAAATTATGCAATCAAGAATTCTGGGATAACCGTAACTCCCTGGTGAAGCAGAACCCCCCATGAGACATGCTGCAGGGACAACAGGAGACAAGGAGCAACACTTGGTAGTGAGGTTAGCCAAGACATTAGGTGTACAATTCATTAATTGAAACGTAATTGCCAGAACACGAGTAACACATTTTTAGCAACAGTCTCAAAAGCTACATGCAAATCCACATGCGCAATCACAAAGCTCATGCACAGGGTACCTAAGTTGTGGCTACCATAGTCAAAAAACTTTGAACTCTACCAGATTTTCTCATTTTGTTTCCAAAAAATCAGCATCTGTGTCTTTGCCAAGCAGAAGAAAGCAACAACTAACACACAGCCCAGAGTCTCATTTACAGCACATTTTTCTTAAAGAGCCAGCAACAAGTACCACATGGAAACCAAAACATCCAAAACCTTGAAGCAGTATCATTTAGGTGTTAAGGATATGCATTTCAGTGATTCACTCATAGCTGCTAGATTATGCATATTGGCCACATCATCACTGATTTTAAGGAAATCTGATTTTAGAAAACCTCACCGTGTCGTAACGATAGCATATTGACAGCATCACTTTAGCATTCCTTTGCTTTTTAGGACATATTTCTACTGCCCATTCTCAGTCATCTGTTTATTTTTGGCTTCATTTTTCTAAATACTGAAGCTGCCCTATCAGTTTCACAGGCTTATAAATGTTATACATCAAAAATTAGTTTCACTTATTAAGGCAGAAAACGGCTTTAAGAACTCTGGGATCTGTGCCTCAAAGCAAAAGCTTTATCAGCAGGTTCCAGTCACTGCTTCTTGCAAAAGAAAATGGTGCCGATTAAAACCCCATACACCTGATTTCAAAAAGGAACACCTACCCATTGAATGCTTCTCACATGGCTACAAGGGGAGCTGTACCCCCTGCACCCCAAACGGAGGCAGCTACCTCTCACACACAGTCCTGCAACACTTCTCACAAAAAAAAAAAGCTATACATAAAAAGATGAGGTTGAGATAACAGAACAATAATTCACCCACTTATTTTTCTAGACTTCAGAACTGTCGCACTTCAATACGTGCCTGACTTCCTCGCAATACTGTTGTTGGAATTTGGAAGTTAAGACACAAATAACCCATACTTTAAAAATTAACTCAGCTCTTACAGGTATTACATAAAATGAGTGTTAAAAACGAGCTTCAAATTGCAAATACCAGAGGAAAGTTGTGATTGAATTGCTACCACACAACATGAAAGCAGTATTTTATTTATTCTACTTTTGCATAAAGAAGCATTGCTTTCAATCAGCCTCTCCTATAACTAAATCCTTTGCTACAGCTCTTCACTGAATCAGAATTAGTCACTGCAAGAAGGACATTTTCGGAGTAAGAAGTACTTTAAATGATTGAAAGAAAAAAAATAAATAAATGCAAGCTCTTAAGATCACAAAGTAAAATAAAATTTTGCAGCAGGTTACTTCGCAAATCCTTGGAACACCAGAGAACCCTACAGTGAATTTCACTGCATTTCTGCCTTCACAGAATTCCTCATGAGATCAAGACAGAGTCATTTGAGTTTTCCTTCCTTCAGTACACTATTTATTCAGATAAACTCACTTAACCAAAACCAAATCAAGGCTGTGAATACTAATAATACTTCAAGCATTTTGTTTTCAGAATTACAACATGCTAATATTTGAAAGTCAACAATTTGGATCTAATGTTCCACAAATATTATACTGCTGTAACACCTGCGATATGCTAGATGTGGCAATCCCACGGTTACCAAAATCAGATAACAGTTTATCATAAATATTACAAAGCCTTAAAACTTCTTACACCGATTTGTATTTATAGTCAAACAACTTGCAGTAGAACCTTAGTATGTTTTATTGATTATAATACCCTAACCACTTTAGATGGAATAATGACATTTGTGAAGGAGAAGCTTTAGAGTGTTTTTAATTCCATACACAAAAGGTAACAGAACAGTATCACTGTGAGAAGTTGGCTGGACTTAAATGGAACGTTAGGCTACATTTCTGTCATTGTCAGAAGCTGTTACCCTTGTGCAGTGAGGTTCTGTGACCACCAGTGGAAAAAGGCTGTCTAGCAACAAGAAACTGCACTGAGTGATCAAGTGTAGGAATTTCTAACGAATGCATAAGAACATACACTGAGGAAGTTAGATTTACCTCACCATACTTATGGAACACAAAGAACTGCATTTCCATAAAGAACAGTATTTCCTGTCCCAAAAAATCATCTAGTTTAAGTTGTCGCAATATCACATTCTATGCCATTAAAACAAACTCAAACCTGGTAATTTTACATTAAAGTTTTGCTTAAAATTTCGTACTTACAATATGCTAAATATTTGTACGAGAATGAGAAGCATTCAGAATGTTCTGGATTCTTTTTTCTTTAAATGCCTTTTATATCTCTGAATACCTCTGAATTTTCTGGTACATGCAGTGAACAGAAAATTCCTATTTCATCTGAAGTTATTTGAGCACGCAAGACAGATGAAAGAAAGCAAAGCCCTCGTTGGAATTATATAAATCAGATGAGTTTTTGAAAGGCTAGTTCTTACACTCACCTAAAAAAGCATTATATTTAGGTTTCTCTGCTTAGCTTCAAAACTATTCTATTTCCACTTTAATTCTTCTTCTTTTGCACTTCCCATGCCTGCATTCCCATAGGCACAACAGCTTATATGGATTTCAGTGAAGTGCTGCTATTGCTACTACCCCACCCACCACATATGCATCAGCTGAACCATTTCTCATAATGAACTGAACTTCCATACGCGATAGAGAGATTCCCAAGCATTTTCTCAGCACTACATACAAGTTTGCTGCAATAATCTGGTCTTTCAAACAGCCACAAAACCATCCTACAAACAGGCAAAAATACAAAAAAAAAAAAAACGCCCTCAGTTACTAACAACTGACTTGTGGAGCCAGTATCCAGGTCCCAAGGTAAGGTTACTTGGGAACATTCGTGGCTGAATTTTCAATTCTTATTCATTGCTACACGTGTCCAAACATTACAGGATCAGCAGCTAAATCCTTCAATCATTGACAGAAAGGATGTCCCAAGCAATCTTCAGTAGTACTTTATTTACAACGTAAAACAAAAATTACAAAAACCAACACAGATGTCCAAAACTACTTTTTTTTTTCCTAAAGGCTTTTGTTAACAGACCACTTACCTCACGAGTTGCTAATCTATCACTCAGCTCCTCAGCTTTATCAACGTCACCTTCAGCCACAGACTTCTCTATGCTAAGTTCAAGGCCAGACTAGAAAGAAGAAAGTAAATATCTTTAGGATAAATAAATAGAGAAATAATACATCTAAAGGGAGCATCTCCTTTTAAAAAAGATAATTTTAACAGAAGTCTTCATTTTAAGACACCGCATAAACCTGTAATTTCTATGTAACATAAATCACTTTGTCTATGTATTGTAATGGACAGTATAATTAAGAATTCACTGAAAGACTGCCTGAGCACAAATCATTGCATTAGTTCCACCTTATGTGCAGGATAATACTGTAGGTTAAAAAAAAATTACACGGACTAGTTTATGCCTGTCACAATAAAATTCATCTGAAGATCTGGCTTATCTCTTCCATCCCTGGAGCTTTCTAAACAAAATGTGAAGTATATGTGTCAGGTAACACGAAGAATGGCAATTACCACTGTATCGTTACAGTTCTGTGATCTTATCTTTATCCAAAAACTGAGCTCTGGCAAAGTGCCACTCCACTACACTAATAAATTCAGAATTCTAGTTATCCTGTGGAAAACAATGAAAACAGTTCAAAACTGAACCTTTATGATCAACATAACTCACTTAATGACATTTACAAATAATGTAACAATAAAACATTTAATGGAAATTACGGTTGGAAGTTTCTGAAACGATCCAGAAGGATAGCACAGCAGTTGGCACTGACTTCAGAATTTCACAAAAAACTCATTCATTAATCACAAGAGACATTTTACAGCCTCACTGGATTTAAGCTTTAGCAATGCTAAAGAAAACAATCCAGTTGGTTTCATAATAAACACTTTTTTTTAAAATAGAAAAGCAAACAACTATTGAGAAACAGAACACTTGATTATTCAGAGGAAAGTTAATAGAGTGCACAACTGAAAAGACAACTGTTAGATGCCTTTTCTGGAATTAATGAGACATGTTCCACTAGCAATTAAATCACAACTTAAATAGAGAACAGCTGCATGTTAACAGTTTGGGCTTCACTCCAGATCTATACAGAGCTGTTAAATGACAAGCTAATGTCCACCAAACATCAGAATTCAGAAGTGATCAATATGAGTGTCAATGCAGAAGTTTAAGCAAATGAAGAAAGTCTGAGATAAAGGATGCCAACCGAATATTTGATGTCTTAAAATTAACAGGGGTCTACTACAGAAAACCTGCAGAACAAGTTAATCACATTTCAAGTTCCTGACTCATCTATCATGTTCTGTCTGCAATTTCAAATATGACTAGTTATACAGCAACAGTTAGGAATTAAACGTGTTGTAAATTCAGTAAAACTTTATGGTAGATTCGACCCTCTAATTCAAAAAGCCACTGGTTTCAGTGGACTGATCTGACACACTGAAGTTAAAACACAATAAAAGGACACTGTAATCAACCCCTATCAAATCTTTTGTCTCTCACAGAACACAAAACCAAGAAAGGAAATAGGCACGAATATCATCTAGAAAGAAAGCACAGCAATTTTGCAAGCCAAGTAAAACTTACATGATACCTAAAAGAAACTCATTTAAAAATATGCACAAAATTATTCTTCCTCAGAGTGACACAATCATACACTTACTTCTGAACAGACTCAATTTTACTCTTATCTCAGTTAAAAGTGACTTCTTTTACTATAAAAAAAAAAATGACATAGCTTTTGTAACAACAATCACCTTTTGTGGAGCTCTGCTATCCACAGGTGATTCAAATCTATCATTGATTCCAAAGTATTGTGTAAGCTCTTTCCAATGGTCTTCACTGGCCAACTGCTGACTACTAAAACCGAAAAATAAAACTCATTAATAAAACCAATTTGTTTCCCACAACTTGTTTTAGTTTTCAAAGGAACATTACAACTTCTTCTATTTGGCAGAAGTGTTCTTTTCACCTGACATTTTTTAATGCAGGTCATTCCTTTTCATCTGTTACCACAATGCCATAATTGCATACAAGCTTTTAACATTGTATGACAAACACCATTAGGAATAATAATAAATTAATTTTACATTGCATTAAATTATACAATTCTATTGTTTTTAAATCTAGCAACAAGCTATCAAGAAATCACTGGAAGTCAATTCAGACTGTGTGAGAACACAAAACAACTTCTTAATGTGACTTAATGTGACGATGTTCAAAGCCAGTGCTCAGCTACACTTTTTACAAGTTTTGCTTGATATTAAAAACAGACCTCAGATAATCACATTGACATGGTTATACCTCTTAGTCACTTCGTTTTTGTTCTTTTCCAGTCTTTCTAGAAAAGAAAAAGAAATCCAGCATTACACAGTGATACCCTATCGCATCCAATAAAGTTAACAGATCACTAATAGAGCACGTTCCCATTGAAAGACTGTCACGGGAGCATCTATACTAAGTGATCAAGGGGATTTAAACTACTCTGCTGCGAGGCTTTTCACACGGAGAACCTCCTACGATATCTGTCAAGAAGCTCTAATCGGAGCAGACAAAATAATGCATGAAATAACGTCTTGAAAATACGCCCACCCATTTTAAGTCAGTATCGACCAAATAAATTCTGCCTCCTCTTTAAAATGAAGAGGAATCTTTCACTCGAAAGTTCCAAGTAGCAACTTACAGTCTAGTCCCAGAAGGGATGTGCAACAACTAGAAAAAGAAAATCTTAGATAACAGAAGACACCTACTGAGGCTTTCAATTATTAGTAAAAGTTAAAAATTGCACTTGCAATGAACTCGATACTAATTTCATTCAGAGAAAATAAGGTCTGGAAAAACACAAAACACCTTTTCTGCGTCGCTTTCTTTTTCGGCCTTTGCTTCCCTGATTTGCTTGCATTTTCATTTCACGGTTTTTCTTCTGAAGCTCCAAAAACTTCTACAAGATTAAAAAAAAGCAAGGATCAATATTCCTTAATTATCTCTGTTTTCTTAAGTTATACAGAACGCTGAGAAATACTGCCCTAATAACTCACAGTTGCTTCCTGTATCTATTACATTCAAACTTAGGCACTGAGAGCAGCCAACCCTGATGGTGTTAAAATGGCATTGGCTCTAACATTTTATCACCTGGATCACTGACTTTCTGCCATCCCTAAGCCCCAGGTGGTTGCAACACATAGTTTTCTCATGGAGCACGATGCTGAATATACTCATGTTGGTTGTGCACTCCTGTGCTATACAATGGCTAGCTAATTCACAGACAGTAGTTTAGAATCCAAGATTACTGACAGTGTATTCCTTGTACATTAGGCTATCTACATGGCTGGACAGAGGAGAGCAACAAATTTCTGCAAATTCTCATTTTGATTCAAAAACCTGGAACATAGACTTCTCTATTTCACCTTTCCAGTTTTTACATGCAAAAAGAAAAATAAAGAGAGGTTACAAGCAATTATGAGTTTGAAAACCTGCACCTAACCCCTACACAACACAGAAAGGTACAGCTCTACTTCACAGGCACAAATGACTAACATGCTTAGCTATAAGCCCTAACTCACAAAAAAAAGCAGTTATGAGGAAGCTGAGAACCCATACAATAATATAATACCACAAACACAAGTACTTGTGCAAATGCACAGTTACTCAAACATTTCTCTTCTGTGCTTTTAATCAGTGCTACACAAAAAAAAATTAATGCAAGGTTTCCCTCCCATTTAAAATCATGTTCACCCTAATTGAAGTAATCTCAGGTATATTACCGTGACAACACTTTGATCGCATTTCGTTTTGTATTGGTATACCTAAAACATCCAAATTTGAGTTGTTTTAATATAAAGAAAATAGTTCCTCATGTATGCTCTGGATATTTGGAGCCACGGTACGATACCCACATTCCACATATTTAAAGGAATTCCAGCAGGGCATGCTTCAGATGCATCTTCTTCACCTGCCACAGATATTACAGCTGATTTAGCAGTAACATTACTTTCAGGTCCACTCTCCTGCAGTTCAGGAAGCTGAACTCTTTCTGTGTCCTCTTCCGTATCTTCCTCCTTCAAAAAAGAAATACACGACTCCTCTCCATCCTCAGAGCTCAAGTCAACGTCACTTTCATTCAGTCCGGGAGGTAACAGACCGCTCCACATCTTCCTCTTCACGCAAGGCCAAGGCACTGGGGTCACTGCACAGACACAGGAGTCACGTGAGCACACCTGTTCCGAGACAAAACCGCAGTTGGCCCACAGAGTCAGAAATACAATAACGGAAATATTTCTTCTGAGGTGCCTCAGACAAACTCTTTATAACGCTGCTAATATTTATAACTTCAGAGGGGAGTTAAGCAGAGAACTTACTTAAGAACACAGATTAAAGACAGTATGCCTTTTTTTTCCCCTTCCTTACGGTTTTCTCGCGTCGGGTTTGTTTACGGTTGCTTCCCAGCTTTAAGCACGACACGGCAACAACGCCTCTCCGGGGCAGCGGAGGAGTACCCGCCGAGCGGGCAGGGCCGAATCTCGAAAGCGAGAGGACGGAGGGAAGAGCCCGCCCCGGAGCGAAGCTTCAGAACAGAGAGACAGAAGGACTCGAAGAAAAACAGACACACCACCACCACCTCAGCCCGAGCTGCGGCAGCGCGCCGTGTTTACCTGACCGCCATCTTGACACTTCTGGAACACCCCGCCCGCTGATTGGACGCCGCCCCGCAGCCAATCAGCGAGTGCTTTGCTGCGCCTTGCCCGGCCTCCGTGAGCTCCATGGCAACAGGGCGGGGCGTGCGGTGGGACCGCGCTGAGGTGACGGGGTGACCCCGCTGCCGGCAGGGCAGCTCCGGATTGGTGTCGTGTCCCCAAATGTGCGACTGAGGTGTGCACCTCAAAATAACAGCTGTGCTCTCGAGAGAATGACAAGCCACATTCTGCTTTCCTCCCTGTAACAGAGGATTATGGAAGGTGTTCAAAGCTAAACTCTGGACAGGTCCCAGATGTTTGGCATGGGACAGAGAGTAGGGTCTGCCACCTTACTCTTCCTGGAAGAGAATATCTTTTTTAAGTCGCCTGAATTGTCTCATACTGACGTGGTAGATGGAAAGCCCGAAGTGAGCTTGTTCCAGCAAAGCTAGAATTTCCCTTAAACTGCACCAAGAATGTGGAAGAGACACCTCTGTGTTTGGAAACCAGTCACTGTGAGCCGATTAACACCACACCAAGGGTCTCCAAGGCAAACACTAACTCTCTGGAGGGCATTCAGTACATGACTCATTTGGAAGTTTCTCTTCTTTGTGCTCTCTGTGTACTTTGGTGAGACATGAAACAGATGCCTAGTAGGGACCTAAATGTGATTCAGCGTGAAACCTCACATGCAAAGGGTGACAGAAAAGGTACACAGAAATGGCAAGAAAAAATGAAAGGGTATGATGAAGATAAAGAGATCATTGGCACTGAAACGTGTCTGAAAGAGAGGACAGCTTGCAGGTGACAGGTTGAAAACTAGATCTCAGCCTTCTGCCCTCTGAGAAAGAAATTGCCAGCACCAAGATGCAGTCTACTTGTGGACAAACATTCAGATTTGAGGTGAATGAGAAATGGGCATGAGTTCCAGTGTAATGACAGATAAAGGCAGATAGTAAGAACTGTGTCTCCTAGTAGGATCACCTTGGATCATCAAGGTGAGCAGGATCCTATGTGGTCACCTTCTGGGACTGGCTGTGCATGGAAAGAAAGACAAGCACCTTTCTCATAGATGTAAAACAGATCTGATTCATTTCCTTTCTATGCTATGATATTACATCCTCAGTTTCATTTCTGAAATCAATTAATTCGGTAAGTAATCACTTTTTCATGAACTACATGTAAATTTCACACTCAGCTTGCTAACTAGTTTTCCCTCTCATCTGGGAAATCAATTTTTAAGAGATTTATTTTATTTACATTTAATACTTGGTTGTATCTGGTATACAGATAAATGGGAAGTAATAAATATATTGCTATTGATATACTGATTTTAAGGGATATGTTTTCAAAGAGCAAGTTTCATTTGATGTCACAGTTTGTATCCAAAGCTGTGATCTTGATTTAGTGACCACTGTCTGTTTCTGGCACAAGCTGGCACAGGTATCTCACACAAATTAAGTACTAAAATCATGGAATCATAAAATCCTTAGATTGGAAGTGATCTTTAGAGGTCATCTAGTCCAACTCTCCTGCAATGAATGGTGACATACAACACTAGTTCATGTTGCCCAGTAGCTGATCCAGCCTGGCCTTGAAAGGCTCTGGGGATGGGGCATTAGCCACATCTCTGGGCAACCTGTTTCAGTGACTTACCACCCTCTCTGTAAAAGACTTTGTCCTTATAGCCAACCTAAATCTACCCTCTTTAAGACTGAAGCTATTTCTTCTTGTTCTATCACCACAAACCCTGCTAAAGAATCTGTCCCCATCTTTCCTGTAGCTTCCCATTAGACATTGAAAGGCCGCTAACATGTTCACCTACAGTTGTTATTATAACTTTTAAATTTGAACACATTCTGACTTCTCTCAGAACAGAGGAAAAAAACCAAACATTAACAGAGCTCCTCCTTTACTTTCAGTGTCCCAGTGGCGCTGGCATTCAGAGGGCCAGCAACTGCTAAAGCTACAGTTGGTTACTTATAAGAACTTGCAACTTTGTTTTTGGTTTTGGTTTTGTTACTGTTTGCTGCTGCCGTTAAACAATGTTATTGACTCCTTTTATGAGGGAGCACAGCCTTTATCCAAAACTTGATGCAGTGCTGAATACCTTTCTAGCCAGTTTTGTGTTCCTCCTCCGACAAATATTCAAGTTATCCGATTCATTTCCTTGTGATTAACTGATCCAACTTCCATCTTCACTTGAATTCCTGCTCCGGGGACCTGCCAATAATTGCTATTATGAATGAAGCAAGTCATGCCTCTGAAAATCCTGTGGAATATCAAACTAGTCTAATTCCTAGGTTTAGTATTTATGATGCTATTATTAAAAATTACTTGAAGGAAGACCTACTGCAATTAAGTGTAACTTCAAGTGTAATTCGAGTCTTTGAAATGTAGCAGGAACCTCATATTCCTGTTGTCTCAAGGTAATACATCTGACCATGTTAGTAATCAACTTTTACTGAGACACAAAGTAGCGTTTGTAGGTATTCAGCATCAGAAGATAAACTTAAGAAAAGGTTTTTTTTTTCACATCTTCTGTAGCAGAACTGTAGGGGAGAGTTTTGCTAATTTCTGGGCAAAAAATAAAAGAGCACAAACATTGAGTGTAATCTACATGACTGGGTATTCCTTGGGTTCTTTTTGAAACACTCTCATAATTACTAACTTTAACAAGGTGGACAAATTTGTTGAATATCAGAACAGCTGATGCCCATATACATTCTAGTCCCCCAGGGCAGGTTCTCTGGTTGGAGTCGTCTACATGAAACTGACTGGAGCTCATACTGATGGACTTCAGGACATACTGATGGACTTCAGGACATAGTGGAAGCCTAAACTATTTTCTCAGCTGCGTGCTTGAAGCCATGATTAGCTAATCACAAGTAATCATGTACATGTTTATTTCCACAAAATAATATGCAAATGGTTTCCTAATACAGAAATAGAATCTGCTACAACATGAATTATGCACTATTAGCTGTTTCTTGTTTTTTTTTTTTTTTTTTTTGCAAGAAATGAGGACATCAGGACCTTTTCCTTAAGCGTGGAAATATGCTGCATTTTATCCTTTTGAGACAGTGCTTTGGAAATACGTCAAAATGATCAAGAACTGAATTCTTGTTTAATCATAATAGGAAGGCCTTATTGTATTAGCAGATTACAGTCATTGTGTTAGTATACTATCTACCTTGTATTCATTTTTGCTAACATAATGAGAATTTTTTTCCAGCATGATTATATTTTAATACAATAAAATAGTATTGGATAGGAAAATTAATATGATTTTAAAGTGAGATGTAAGGACAATAAAATAACCTCTGTTTTTTGTTTTTTGTTTTTCTCTAAACTTTTAATTCGTTGCTAACTTAAAAATACTTTTTATTAATCCTTTAAAATAATTATATTCAAATGAGCATTTAAAGTCAGTTAAAAGGATTACAGAGGGTTTGTTGTTTTTTTTTTTTTTTCCACATACTGTGCTATATAAGAACCAAATTAATTCTTGCTAAACAAACATTACAAGAACCATCATAGAGAGAATTAACGGAAATCTCCAAAGAACATTATCTAAGACAGTACATTAAAGTATATTAGTAAATATTCTACAGTATATATTCTAAGTAGTAATGATGTTTTGTAATATGAGCTCTCTTTACCTCCTTGAAAGTAAGACAATAATCCAGGCAGTCCCTTGCCTGAGCCCTGATCAAAAGCCCATTGAAGTCAGTGGAAAGATCTCCATCAGCTTCATTCAGTTTTGGATGAGGCCAGGTATTTCTTAATTTCAAATACTTCTGTATTTCCTTGTTTGAAAGCAGCATATAACAAGACAATGGAGGTCCAGCTACATACTATCTTGAATATAGCATACTTTCCTATGCAATCTGCAGTCATATATTTCACCACAAGGAAGATATCACCCTTGCTGTAGGGTCTTCTATTCATTACCCAGATGTATCAGTTCAAGTTTTGTTCTAATGGGCACAAAATCCATATACTGTAGAATCATAGGATCATCAAGGTTGGAAAAGACATACAGGATGCTCCAGTCCAGCTGTCCACCTATCACCAATCTCTAAATCGTGCCCCTCAACGCAACATCTAACTGTTCCTCATACCAGGTTCCTAGAGAAGTCTGCTCTGCTCCAGCAAAAGAAGAGAGAGACCTTTTTGACATAGCACTAAATGAAATATTTACAACCCCAAAAAAATAAAAAAGTAAAAATATAAAAAGTGTGTAAACAGTCTTCCAAACAGTTTGCTGAGTTTTTCTTTGTGTATTAGTTTGGATGTCATTAAGCACAGTGGTGAGAATTGTGGCAAGGAGTTCCTTTCTGTGACCTGCAGATATGGCATTAGAACAATTCATTTCACCTTTTCTTACTTGAGTCTGTGAAGTGAACAACACTACTTTAACTACTTTTCAGAGCTATTGAATACAAATAAATTAATTTACTATTTGTACTTCAATGAGGGTCTACATAATTAGAAATACTTTTGAGAATCTTTATCGTTTTAGTGTTCTTTTGTATGGATTTTACATGGAGGGCTTAGTTTTGCTACTGAGTACAATATTTGAAATGTGCTATTGTTTCCTTTATATAAACAGCATTTGACTTTTCAAGCTATTGAAATGAATCTACTCGGGCTCTATGTGTACCAATGCCCTCTACTGGTTTGAAACACGATTGCTCAGCTGAGGGTATTGCTATTTTCCTTTATTGGGGAAACTGTCATATTGAAATTGTTTTCTTTTCAGAGTAGCAGAATTGTGGCTGCATTTCCAGACTCTCAGAAGATCAGGTAGCTGTACCGTGAGCAAGCTGGCAGCTGAGCTGTGCTACACAGGTAAGCTTTTTCGTACCTTCTGCATACTTATTTTTCATGGGATTTGGTATACTTACCTTGAACGACACGCTTCCAGACAGCTGTCTTGTGAGGGAAAACACTTCTTTGAAACTTGTTGAGTACGAGGCTGCGAGTGCAGACGTTCCATTAGCATGGCAGTCACCTCTCTAAGGAGCATCTTTGCTCTTCGGACTAGTTGAGGGCCTACCTGGGAAGGCAGTGGGGAGTTGTGTTGCCAGGATGTGGCACAAATAACCCTTGAGGCACAGGAGCCACCGAGCTAATGAAGTGCATTAAGGAAAAAGTCTTAACAATCAAGGGGTGGATCCACTCCCCCGTGTCACAAACCAGAGGTCACGTGCCTGAGGAATGTGTATCCAAAGATAATGCTACCTTCAGAGAACTCTACTTACAGGTAAGTAACTCTTCTTTAAAGGAGGTATCTTTGTGTGGCAGACTGTTTATGGGAGCAATTTGAATTGAACTTTAAATGAAAAAGGCATATCTCTGTAAGTGGTAATAATTTTAGTCATCTCGCTGTGGCTAGGGGTTGTGGAATTCATTAGCACAGATTAACATATAAAGTGGGTGAGATATCTAATAGCAAACGTAGAGGTTTAGGGACCTTAATTCATCACTGAATGAACAGCGTGTACAGTATTAGGGACTATGAAATTTTTAATTTACACAAAGTGTCCAAGAATATAGGGAATAAATTTAAACCCAAAACAGATAATGGAGCTGTGCCCTGCCTAGCTGGCAAGTTGAATTGTTTTTACACTGAGTGAAGAAAGCTAATTATCCCAAGCACAAGGAGACTGCTAAAAATAATAAGATTATAAAGAATAATTTGCTGATATAATTACAACAAAATTGGGTACACACAATCGTCAGATACATGTATTGCTTGACCTGGGCGAGAAAGTGAAATAAATCCTTCCTCTATAGCCTTCGTAAATTTGTTTTTATCATCTCCAAGTGGTGTTTGCACAGGCAGCACAATTTGCATGTGTAATGTGGCTGTACAAATTGACAACAAGTAAATTATTCAAGGAAATAGGCTGGTCGTGGGTCTGAACTATCTCGCAAAGCCTATTCATTTTGAAGAATCACTGAGACGTGAAGCTCATACATCAACCATTTTCTGACAATCCTCAGACTTATTGTCTCCTAAAATGTCATTATGGCTATTATTTATGAAGCTAATTCATTTATTAATATATATTTAACTCTGACTTGTCATGCACCTTAGCAGGCATTCTGTGCACTGCATATTTTTGAATAGATGAAAGAGTTTTGCATGCTTTAATGATTACTGTAAGCTGCTATAGATTTAGAGAATGCAGCTTTATTATCTACTTGCATTAATACCTTTTTGTAACTTTTTTTTTCCTTAAGGCCATCAAATATAAATGGCAAATGACATATCCAAGAGATTGTATAAAAAGAGATTTTCTGAGAGTTTGTTGAATTTTAGAACAAAATGAAGTAGCTAACTGTTAAGTCCTAATTCCTTTTTAAGAATATATAACAAGTGCATATGATTTTTGTGTATTTTGCTAAAAATATAGAATTAAATACATGAAGGCAGACATTTATTATACTTTTGTGGACAAGTGTCCACCTTTTGATTATACCAACAGGGGGAGTGCCATTTAGAGGTGGGAGAAACACAGCAGTTGCAAAATAGACCTACCCTTCTACAGCGTATGTAGAATATAGATAATTTCACTCATATGGAACAGTCCTTAGGGAACGAACAGCACAGAGTAATGAGGTTGCCTATGGGTCATGGATTTTTTCATCTTGATTCAGTTATCTTTAGGGTATATTAAAAGACATAGGGATCACAGTAGCTCTCCTCTTACATCTGCAGTGTCAGGAAATTAAAAATTGCAATCTGCTCTGACAAACATATTTGGGGTAGGCCTAAATTTTATTACACACACAGAATTCAGATCGAACTTGTAATTATAATAATCAAAATACATGTTTATTAGTACTCTGTGCTCAATTCGACTATTTACAATTACCCATGTTCACAATTTGAGGTGACTGGACAGCAGCCTGAGAACATAGAAGTTGTACATTATTGATACCACCCATAGATTCGATAGGTTGTGTAGTCTTGGTTCCTCACCCTTTTCTTGTTTAGGATGGGGATAAAGTTTCACATGCCTCCCCGTAGCGTAAAAGAATAATCCACTGGGGTAAATGAGCTCTCCGGTCAGAGCTCTTCTTTAGTGTTAAAATCAGGAATTGTGTATTTTTCAGCTACTCTCAGGACATACTAGGTAGTATCATAGAAATAATAATGCACTCTTGAATGGACATACTATGAATAAGGAGATATTTCATACTGTGCTATGCTCTTCATGGTTGTCTAGAAAACTCTTTCACTTTAAGCTGGAGGAGAACACAAGGAAGTCATCAATGCTCTTTACAAAACCAGGAACATCCACCTCCTTAGGTAGCATGGAGGTCTTTTGCTGCTAACGTAATGGTAAATACTATGGATTATCATATTGGAAAACTTGCTATTTTGAATTCTTAGACTTTTTTAGAATGGTTATAACAACACAAAACGAGCAAGCTCAAGTGATAGAAATAAAGACATAGTGAGAGACCAATTCAATCCAAACAAGAGGGAAGAAACTACAAATGTGATTCTGTGCTGAATTACTAAGGCTTTTTTAGCATCTGAAATCAGTAAGAATAATGATGTCCTGTGCTTTGGAAATAGAAGCCTATGTTTTCAAAAGTATGCCATCACTTTCAGACCTCACAATTTCATTTGCATGCCTTGAGACATCTCAGAAAGCAAACTGAGATGTCTACAATTTTTTTTTTTTAAACTGAGACTAGTAAGGTGATGTCAGTTTGTCCTATACTTCCCCAGAATATTTTAAAATTGACAGAATGCATTAGAGAGCATGTGCAACTTAAATTTAAACACCTTTTGCCACTTGGAAATGTTTGGTTATAAATATCGGTTGGTGATTCGTATTCCTGAAGACAAATGGTCTTTGCAGTCAGTCATTCAGCAACAGTGCCTTCATAACTCCTGAATTTGCTCTCCAGTTTCCACTGGGAGAGGTAAATACATGAACTCTCTGCAGGTTTGCTGAGTACAGTCATTTAAACATAGAAGAAGAAATGAATGCTACCACTGAATTAATGGTTGAAGACTGATTTCTAGCACAATTCATGTTAGTTTACAATTAATTACGCTATTTAGGTAATCAGTAAATTACATGTTGAAAGAGAATATTAATTGAGTGTTTCCCAGTTATATCTGAATATGTTAGAGACTTTCCAGCTACAGTTTTCACAATTAAAGCAGAATTTGAAGATTGACAGGATTGTTTAAAAGGAGCTTTTATTTTCCTCTCCCAACAAGAGATTACAGACTTCTCCAAAGATACTCTATGGAATATCAAATTGTAGTTCATGCCATTGCTGCGTACGGTAGTGGAACTACATTTTTATTTTATGAAGATCAAAATTATACCAGCTATATAAGATATTCATTCATCTTTATTCAGTAACCTGCAAAATTCAGAGTGCAGAGGGTGCAAATCTGCTTGATGATTCTGGACAAAATTTTTCAGCGGTGATATTCTGAGTGGCTCAGATGTTCAGCTTCAGTATGATGTGCTAGGAAAGTGCCCCATCAGACTGCCTGTGCAGCTCTTGCTTCTGCTCCTGATGACACTAATCCATATTCCACTTCTAAGTTGGCTGCTTCTCAGGGAAATGCTGCTGCTTCAACATCTTTTACTGCTGATCCAGCTTTACATTTTTGGAGCAATGCAGGAATTCTCTCTTCCTACTTTATAACTATGGAAAGTAAGCAGTTTGTTGTTTCATAAAACAAAATTCTTGAGCCATAGCATCATTATGAATTCTAACTGCAACACCTTGTGTTCTGTAGAAGATATCTTAGTATATAATGTAATAGTCTCTGTTGTATCAGGCCATGTGGGTAGCCCAAGTGACCAGCTTGAGACTTCCAATATGTTGGGACCCTGTAGCTACTAGCATCAACTCAATTTATCTTAGGCAATATGTTAGGAATATACCAGGTGATACTCAGGGGACTACCTATAGCCCGATGATCCCTTAAAAGCTAAAATCAGTAAGACAATAGTATGGTGCTGAAGTTGGTGCAGCCAGTCTATCTACCCTTATTTCTTTGCTTTTAACTACATCAAATGAGTATTTTGGAAATATTTGAACTCTTAAAAGCCCTGCACATCCACATTTCGCAGCTCCTTGCATTCTGTTGCCTAATAAAGCATTATCATGCACTATGCAGCTGAGGGACACTGAACATTCAAGATATCATGGGAATGCAATAATAAGAGCTGGACTGTAAACCTAGTGTTCAGTATTGACCAAACTTGTAGTTAGACAGTTTTGTTTGCCCCTGGACATATAAACAATTCTTCACTTTTGTTTTAAACTTCTGGACCCTACTGGCAAGTACAGATGGTTTCAGAAATTATGGTTGCAGTAGAAGTTGACATGCCATGTTTTCAATTAAATTGGTAAAGAACACTGAGATTCTTTGGAATAGATAAGGTAATTGGTGTGTCTACTGGGAGATGGAAGAGGCAACTGAATACAGTTATTTTTAGAAATATCCTATGTGTTGATCTCTTATTAAAAATAAACACTTCATGAGAAAATATTATCATACAATCACTAAGGTTGGAAGACCTACCAGCCCAACCATCCACCTATCTCTTATATGTAGTTTAAATAAAACAGGAATTAATGGTCTCAAATCAAGAACCATTTTGGAAAGGACTTCCTCTGGTTTCTACACAGAATTTGTCAGGCAGATCAGCATAACTTAGCATAATCTTATTGTAAAATGATATTGCCTTAATTTTCAACAGTAATTTTTCAAAAGCTTTGTTTTTGGAATGTTACTAGAAAAATTATGTGTGCTATAACACTCAGAATCATGTTCCCTTCTCATTAAAAGTTATTTTGACTCTTTGCAGTTTACACTAAGCCATTTTTCAAGAGAAGTATATGGTTCCAGAGTTGGAGACACCAACTTCATTTTCCCTTATCTCTTAATAATGAATATAGAAGAAAATATACAGAGCTCTTCAACATCTCTTTTTTTTCTTTAAAGCCATGCAACATGGGTTTGTTTCTTTTTTGCTTTTGATAAGGGCCTGAGCACTCTAAATTCTAAATTTAGTGTTCCCACTGTAAATTCTTACTATATCTAGTTACATATGTTCCAAAGCATACAACAGTTCTAATCACATATTTTGTTTATATTGAACACCAGGTGTGCAGCAGCTTTATATCTGATGTGGATTTCTTAGTGTTTGTTTTTAAGATTTGCATCTTCCTTGCTGCTCACTGTTTCATTATGGATAGATATAGTGGGGTTGATTCTTCCAACCTGATTGTTTTGGTGTATGAATGAAAAAACAATAAGGTTTGCATCAGGCCCTTAGTGAACCCTAGAAAACTGAAACTTGCTGGTCTGTCCGTTTAGGGTCCCAAATTGAATCCAGAGCTGTCAGTCAAGAAGACCGAAGAATTGATATCTCTTCTGAGTTGCAGGCAGTACTTGAAACAATGCTTGATTTGACAAGAATGCAAAGGTTCTGTTCTACTGCCTTCTACATTCTGCAGGTGGTTGCATCAACAAGAAGATCTATGCAGCTATGTTTAGTTGGCAGACAGGTGTATAATTTTTGCATTTGTCATTTAACCGTCATGAACAGGAAAAGAAGGACTTGAATACAACACTAAACTTGCTGATCATACTTCTTGTTTTGTACATCCAACGTCAAATTCTGTTCCACAGTGGAAGGCTCAATTTCCACTCCTACTCTCATATCATACACTCAGCTTCTTACAAGTCAAATTATTTAAAATATTTTATTTTACTATCTTTGAATTCTTCATACTTTTCTAGCACCTAACTGATGAGGAAAGCAAGGCAAAAGAACAAATTGGCAGGGCCCAGACTTTTCCACTTTATAACATAACAAAATGAGATGTGACAAAAAGAAAATCTAGGTATAGAACACCCCTTTGAGCAAGTACGCAGATAGAACTGTATCTCTGAGGTGCTCTGCAAGACCTATAATTCTCCACTAAAGTCAGCGTCATAGTGCACTGATTCTGGTTGTGCCTTAAAAAGACAAAATTAAAAAGGCAAACTAATTGTGTAAAATAAATGGAACGCTTACAGATTAATTACAAAATCTCCTGCAAACTTCAGTTCTCAAGAATGGTCTGTCTAAAAAATGTGGTAATTGATAAGCCTTGCAGAATAGAAGCTGAGATTTAGCCCACAATAAGCCTTCAACATTGATCAGTTGTAGGAACTCCTTATAACAGAAAAGTTTCTGGTCTTCTGAAGCAGATATTCATACGGAAGCTTTGTCAGAACATTCTATAGCTTTTCAGTACTTTAAATGAGAAAAATAAAAACAGGAAAGAAAGTTAGAAGGAAAACTAGTTACCTGTGCAAAAACCCACACTATGAAATAAAAGAAATTATGCATGTCTTCCTCAAAACATCAGTCACTCTTGAAAGCCATATACACTATATTTTATCATCCTGAAAGTTACAAATATACTTTCTTATGATACTGAAATAAATATACATAAATATGCTAGGAGCAAGTTGGATTATGGAGAAATCATCTATTTAACAGTCTTCTTTACTGAATAATCCACTCCCCTTTCCCATACACTTGGTTTTGAGTAATTCAAATAGGAGATGTTTGGAGACGGTTGTTAAACTCAATCCTGCTCCATACATTATTATTGCAGGACTGTGGTATTGGTATTGGGTCTACTAATCTCAATAATATGTATGTACATATTTTCTTAAACTTCCAGAATCATGTTTCCAAGCATTTGAAGTATAGATCCCACAGGATTATCTAAATCTGACATTTATCTGGGTAAAAGCTAACACATAAAATGTCATAGCTAATCACAAGTTTTTTATATTTTCACTCGGAAAAGAAAGAATACTGGAAGTGACATACTAACAAATAATACATAATCTGTACACGTGAAGTAATCTTTACTTCATTGTTACTTTTTAAATATGCTACATGCACCACTCACAAATACAGTTATCTTTGTAGTTTAGAATCATGATATTTATTGTAAGTAATACAATAAGTAATTAATCCCTGAAATTTTGACTGGGAGAATTCACCTGTTTAAAATTCCAAGACATGCTGCTAGATTTTCAGTTGTACGATTGGACAAATCTCCAACAAAACTCTTGTTACTTGAAGAACATGAATGTTAGCTGAGTTATTCTGCTATTCACAATATACTAAAATGAGCATTTGCTTTTAATTTCTTTCACATTTTTTACATTTAAGCATATATGCATAATCATGACTTTACAGAGAAAACGAACACTGCAATTCTTATTTTACATACTTTCAAAAAATCTGAAATCTAGGGGGGAACTCAGGAATTCATCTTGTTGATCTTCTCTGACTCACAGGAAGCTTTAGCTGTATCACCTTCACCTTCTACCCTGCTCTTAAAGATCTTCAAAGTTTCACAGCAGTCAGACAACCTATTCTCCTACCTCACTGTTATATTCAAAAGCATTTCCTAGCTACTTAACTAAAATCCTTTAAACTAACAGTTGAACCTATTCTCTCTTCTACCCAAACTTGAATCATAAAACAATTTCTAGCATTCTTTTTGCTAAGACAAAATACAAACACAAGCATTTGCAATTGTTTGTTTTCTACTTAATATAACAGTCAGATTCTGGCATGAAACGTCCCATACTAATTTTTACTAGGGAAAAAAACACACAAAACCCTAACAATGGATGGTAAATAACAAGGTTTGTCTATTTCTTCTGCTACGGCCTTGCAGGATATTTGAGACTTTAAAATAATCAAATACAGTACCGCGTCAGACACACTTCAGTACGTATTCTAGTCAGATATTCTTCAAGTGTTGCAAGACTATCTAGCTTCCTAAATGAATGTTAAAATGGCCCTTGCCTTTCCTGTGCACAGAGAAGTCCAACTACATGTATAGTTATCACAAAAATAAATTAGCCAGTCTGTATTTTCAGGTTAATCTTCAATTTCATAATTGAATCAGTAATTACTATAAGTTAATATAATTAGGTGCTAACACTTAATTGAGAATTATTTATTCAGGAATCTTCACTACTGTAACTCTTCTTATAGCTCCAAATCATTTTGAGTAATATACTGCATCAAATAAATTTAACCAAAAAATGGATGGGCAGTCCTTGGTATACTACAGTTTAGGATTTCAAAGCTAAATTTTGTTTCAGCAAGAACTTTAGTGATAAAAGTAGGAAGAGGTTTTCTACAGTACTTTCGATTCTGCTCGTAGTAGTTCCACCTGAATATTTTCAAAGGACTGCACTGAATTATATTGGACAAAATTCTACTGTCTCCAGTGGCTGTTGACATAGGTCCCAAGAGGAGGATTTACATCTAAATCTCTCTCAGAAGAATTGATTAAAAGAAGCAAATGGCAGTTTCTGATCAGTATCTGGTGATTGCATGTACGCTCCTGATATCAAAACATGAATTTATAATCCCATTGTTTCAAAAAGAGTCTTGGAGCTAAATTACTGCATATCAGTGTTTTGCTAAATTGCATAGGTGCTGTGGTTAGTGTACTTGAAAATACAGCAGTGAAGTTTAAAGATTGTCTCAAAGATCAAATCTGCTTTAAATTAATTTCTGTATTAATTTACTGAAGATGCACATGTTAGTCTCTGTGGCTTTGTTTCTGTTAGCTATGCTTGAGTACGTAGACTCACTCTGGATTTCTCCTACCCAAAGGAGAAAGAGTTGAGTTTGTATCCGTCTCTCTCTTCATCTGCTGTGCTAGTTGGTTTGCTTCAGAGTTAACCAAAGCATAAGTCATTATGCAGGATGTGAGATCATTTAGGAATTTTAGATTTGTGAGCGAGCACAAGTAGAAAACTAACATGACCACAAGTAACACCAAGCACAACAATGTCAGCAGAGCGGCAAGATCCAAGGCTTCAGCAACTGAAGGTTAACTCAAACACAGCAACAGTGAGCGCTAAAATAAAGAAGCTGCTTACTTTCAGAAGGCTTCAGGCACACAGGAATCTCTCCAGAAGGATACACTTAACTCCATTGCCAACCCTTACATGAGGTCTGGGAAAGGTGGATCATGACTCCAGCCCCTCTGGTCACTCAGGAGCATTGCTTGCACCTGAGCTCCCCTGGGTGGGCCCTGCCTTCCCACCAGGTGCTCAATCTGTGTTTCAAACCATGACTTAGCATTTCCACTATACTATATTTCAAGGCAATATGCCTGTTCCTTTCAAATTCAATCTGTAAAGTGAAAAGAGATACAGAATAACTGGAAAGGATTTCTGATCTTTTGACTTTGGTCAGGTCAGAAGAAGAAAGTGGGGTAAAACACATTAAGCAACTTATGTGACACATCCAAGTTTTTGATTCCTGATTCAGTGTAAATTCAACATCTGATCAAGGTGTGTCACTTTGATCAGTCACAGTGGTTTCATTTGTTGATTTGGAAGAGAAAAAAGGCACTTTTCAAAGTGGTGTGAGTGTTAAACTCTCTGACTCCAGGGAAGACAACATTAATTGTGCTGTTAGATCTTATTCCTGTTTTATAAAATAACGATGAAGTGCAGTTAGTTCAACAGAACTTCAGAATTACTTTGATAAATCTGTCAGAGGAAAAAAACATTAAACTCTGTGTACTGAATATTTGCTTCTTTTCTTGAAATATAAATTAATTATGACTATATAAAAACCTTTTACCATAGCTAATTAATCAGAATCTCCTCATAAACTATGTGTCGACAGCACTGTATGTCTAATTATCTTTTCACTTCAGAATTGTGCAGCTGAATAATGAAGAAAACATTACCTGATGAATTCTTTTATTTTATGATGATATCTCCAGAGACAGAAAAGACAGAGCAGCTTAAATGCCATCTTAAATTACATCTTGGCCTTGGCAAGCTTTCAGCTGGTTTTGATTTGCATGGAAACCATTTTTGTAAGACTCATATTCTGTGAAAAACAGAACTTAAAGCTGTAACTAGAATAAATTATCTATAGCTATTTAGGGCTCTATTAAATCTAGATGCAAGGCACCCTTTTCACATGCAGAATGCAACGGAACAGCTTTTAATACTCTGTCAACCTGTTCTGTGAGAAGTCGATTGGGCAGGGAAGGTTTGATTTGGCTGGTTTATTAAAATATCTTTCCCCTCCTTATTCCATCATGAACCACTCAGCCTAATTTAAACCAGGTAAAATCACCGATCTGTCTTGCATGTCTACAGAAACAGCTTTTATTTTTTAAAGTGATGACATTTTCCCATAACTATTGGCATGCAAGCTCAAGACAGTTATTCATACACTGCTGATAGGGAATTGATCTCTATAAGATACACCAATATAAGGAGCGCATTCATGGATTATATGCATCCATGCTTTTCTCTTTTGATTGCATCAACCTCGCTGCAGCTAGGGAAGAATTTTTCCCAGGACACAGTGGGAGGGCCAAATCAGTTAGCATTAGACTGTGCATCTCATTAATCAAGCTTTTAAGTTTATTATGCTTACATAATTTAGAATATGTCCACCCGCAGCACCACTGTGGAAGGTAAATTCTATCACATCACACAGACATTCGTAAGAATGCCTGCTAGTACAGTTAAATTATGATCTGATCTAGTCTTATTAATTATTTAGCTTAGAGCTTAATTTGATCTAACACCTCCTTTCAGTGCCTGTTTACTGTTCTGCAGACCAGCTAGAGCTTCAGCTGAGTATAGGTGAGAAAAAGGAAGACAGCAATAAATGTCTTAAAAGCAAATATTCATAAATTTGAATGAAAGACTTCAAAAAAATTAAAAAGTATTTTACTCTCTATTTCACCTCCTGTCCTTCCTGGAAACATTAATCTAAATCATGGTTTAAAAATAGGAATTTTGAGTGTTACACTTCCATCTGCCAAGTCTCTAGTCTGCAAGTTATTGGTAAAATGTTCAATAATAGGAGGTACTTTCTTCTTGAAGTACCTTGAGGAAAAATAGCCTTAAGTCAAGACTAATAATAGCACCAAAATACTGGCCACTATCTGTGTGAAAAGACTAACGAAACCTGTGAGAGTCGCATAACTTGTATACATCCAAATAAGCAATCTGAAAATACATACCTTAAGTTCGGATATAGAGCATGTTAGGGAGTCAGCTATTCTGACCTCCATGGTTAATGAATTCCATAAGGAGAGAGCAAACACTAAAAATGCCCTGTAGCTCAATGTCTTCAGCCAAAAAGAACTAATCCAATTGACTGAGACCAAAGAAAACGACTGAGGATGTATGGTTCCAGAATGTCTCTGAGGTATTCAAAACCAAGTCAATTTAAGGACTTGTAAGTTAATAACTAGGACTTTACACATAATCCTGTACTTTACAGGTAGCCAGAGAAGGTTTTTTACAACCAGGGTAATGTGATTTTCATGCATAGTGTCAGTCAAAATTTCAGCAGCTGAGTTCCAGACTAACTGAAGTTTCTTCATCAGTGCAATAGGAAGACCTCGAAATGCCAATGTGAAATTGCCTTACCTGGTTCTAGAGTGGATACAGGCATGCAAACTTGTACTAGCAAGAGCAGATACCATTCTTTTAATCTATGTTTCAAAACAAGTGGAAATAAAATACTGAATAGCTAACGATTTGATAGTAGAAAACATTGATTTTTGTCTGCCATTTTATTGTAAGTTCTCACCACTTAAGTATGTGGCAAAACAGCTTGGGCTAGATAAGTTGGGAGTCCATATTAGAACAAATTCATGACATTTACTAGTACATGTTTGTTTGCTGTAGTGAACATGTATTGATGGAAAGGGTGGGAAAAGATTTTCTGACAGAAAAAAAATGTCTGTGATAAAAGTCTGGTTTATCCTTTTTATGTTCAACAAAGTTTAACTGGTATTTCCAGACACTGCATCCCTGTTTAGAATTTACAGAGTGAAGGATACTGTTTTCATCTTCAGTGGTTGTTGTAATGATGAGCTGTTTGTACCTTAGCAGATGATAAATAGATACATAGACATTTAAGCACAGGGCCACCTGAGTTCATCTTTATACTTGCCTTGGCAGATGAAACTTGCTTTTCAATAGCTATCCTCAGATATATTGCTGAAAGTTAAGATATGAGAATCAATCATTAGGGATGAAAGCGCTGGGTATTTATAGGAGAAAGAGTTATTAAAAGAAGATCAGCAATGGTTTTACCAAGAATAAATCCTGTCAGACAGAATACGACTGATTTCTTTGAAGGAATGACAAAAGAAATAAATGATGGGAACGTGGTGGACATAATTTATGTAGACTTCAGTCAGGGGTGTAGCCAGCAATTTGAAGTTTGTACACATCCTGGCTGATCCCGTGCCCCCTGCCTGCAATATCCCCATAATCTCCCACAGCAGACAGGCCATTGCGTATGATCACTAATGCAGCAGGCACACATAGATGTAGATTTGTATCAGAGCAATGCTTTCAGAGCCCAGAAAAAGAAGCTGGCCCCGGGAAAAAAACAGATTGTATTTTGCATGTGCTGCTTAAACCGACAGTTTTAGAAAACGTTTTTGGTAAGACAAAATCAGAAATACAGGTATCAGCATTATAATGGCGGAATAGCCTCAGTCAATTAGAAATGTATTTCTGTTGGAGGTTGAGTAATATTTCTTTGAACATCTTTTCTCTGTTATTTGAAGACTACGAACCAAATGTCAATCTTGGGAATTTATCTTTTTTTTTCTTTTTCTGAGTTTTCAGAACTGTCAGAACTCTGCCTCTTTTTTTTTCCCCATTTCCATCACCAAGCCCACAGTAAGATTTCCTTTCCAAAGGCCTCCTCCTCTCTGACTGCACCACTGTACATCAAATGCAGAGACTTTCAGTATGTTTTGCAAGTATTGCAAATCCAATGAGTCTGAAAATCTGTCAACCTTTGTTCTGTCTCCTCTGAAAAACAGAGTGGTAATTATACAAGACTTCAACTACCATCCCTATACTATTTCCTAAGGTAAGGACAGTTTTCGTATCACTTCCATAGACAGTACATGTACAGTGGTTATTTGTAACCTTTCCTGACTGCACCTGCAAAAACTCTATTCTTTCTTCAACTTATCTCATGTAATCTATGATACATTACTGAGTGTTACTGCCTGCAGTAATAACATATCCCTGGCCCATATTACTTCCATTCTCCATTACATTTAATTAATTAGATGTCATTCTTTCACATTTACCTATATTCCAAAATTCTCTTTCTCTTATAGCTCATCACAGTTCCTCTGGAAAACTCAGTCTTTTAATTATTATTTCTTCTTTTTAATAATGTTGCAGCTAAGCTTGAATTAAATCTCTGGATTTGAAGAATCATGCACTTACAATTCGAGTTTAGTTTCAAATCTGAACTCTGTGAGTGGGAAACCCTTCTATACTGAGACACTGAGTCCTGAAACTTTACATCTGGTTTTCTGTATTTCACCTTCATTTCTGAATGATAGTGTATTATGCACATATTGTTTCTTTACAAAATTATCTGTAACTGAGTCAAAGAAGAGTATAGGTTTCTTTGAAGCTGGATATAGGTTTATAAAATCTGAGCTGCATACTTTTCCTGGATTTTTACCAGTCATCTTGTGCTACTAAGATCTGCCACCTGGGATATGGCTGAATGTAAACATAGAATACACTGTGTTGCTTTGGTAACACATAGCATGCAGAAGATCTAGTAATTTTGCCCTCAGGTACCCAAACACGTGCTCTTTTGATGCAAAAGGAGTTCTACTCTTGTTGTTTGCAACTTGTTCTAAATCTAACATAAGAAGTACTTCACCTGCAAGAACTTGATCTTCCCTTTACCACTAATTTTGCTTTTTTTTTTTTCTATCTAGGCTTTTAATATTTGCAAAAATTTGTACAACTGAATTTTTTTCTCAAAGCATTCTGAGGTATGAAAGATTGGAACAGCACTGGGAAAAGACTGTCATAATAATCATTGTTTTTCTTTCCAGACATCATATTTGTTTGTCTTGTTCCATTTGTACTAATGCTCACTGCTAGACAGCCAGGGAGATTTGTTCAAGTAAGCATGTAATCACGTCCTCTAAGAAGTGGTGAACCAGATTATCACAAGGCATGCAAATGTTTGACAGATTATTACTTGCTGTGTGCTTGCATACAAGAGTCAGACCAATCTATTCTCCTTCCTGTGTTATACAGGTTAAAATACTAGCTGCATTGTTCTTTGTGTCTTATTATGTGGGCTAACCTGAATAGCAATGTAATGATATATGGTGGTCTCGCCACCTAAATTCAAGCATTGACGTGTACTGAGTATTCGCATTGAACAGCAGCAGCTGGGATTTTGTTGCAAGTTCATCTTTCTACCAGTTCTATCATTCAGGGCGTCATTATCAAAGTAGAACATACTTCTCAACCTCGAACAGTGTGAGTCTTGTGAAAAAAAAAATCAAGCAGAAAGATATGTGAAGTTCTCATTGAATTAATGGGTCTCTTTGATTTTTGCCCAGGAGAATACAAAAATCAAAAATTTTTAAGCCAAAAAAATCTGGTGTCTCCTGGGTAAAATGTGAGAGTTGAGGAGTATGACATAAGCATTAGTAGCCTTTGTGCCTCTTGATAGCTCTGCTGAATCTCCCAAGACTCTAGAAGTTGATTTGTCAGCTTAACATTAGCTTCAGCCTTAGCTGCAGCAGTAGCTGTTGTTTCACCTTTATCAGCATAAATGGTACAGCTACTGGAGGGACTGATGTGGTAAATCTTTTTGTGACACCATTTTGTTTTTGCCACTATCTCTAATTGGCTTCCTTGTGCACTCTGCATCCCAAGCTAGATAGACTGAAAGCTTCATCACACTTTAATTAGAAAAGAGCTATTTTAAAGTTACAGAGTTGGCTAATTTTATTTGCCATGTCTCTAAGGGTCACATTTTTAAACTGGACCACTTAAAAATGTGATTGTTAATATTTTGCACAGGCTGAAATCACAGAATTGCATTATAAGCATCATAATTTGACATACTAAAATAAATGAATGTACCAACAAAACAGTGTGGTTTTTGTAGGAATTTAGAGATGCCAGTTGAGGTTTGTTCTTTAGTTCTTCTACAACTGCCTACAGTTTCCTTGTATCTGATCAGGTGTGGATGCCCAGAGTTGAGTGGTTAGATATATACTCACTCAATGGTATAATTCCTTCTTTTTTCTCTTCTTTTTTCTTTTTTCTTCTCTCTCTCTTTTTTTTTTCTTCTCTCATTACATTGACTGAAATAAGAATATTGGTTTGTGATTTAAAGTAAGGCAACAGTGCCCAAGACCTACAGTGCCCACAAAAGAATTGTGAAAATTTCTAGGTTATGCCAGGATTCTGTCATGACAAAAGTAAAGCTAATGACACTGGACTTTCTGAGCGCACAGTTCTCTTTCTGTGAGTCAGCAGGTGGAAGATCAGGGGGGTCAACAGAAGTGAGCTCCACAGTTTGGTCCTTGCAATTTTGCAATGTCCTTGCCCCATCTTGTGAGCCTACATGACAGTCATCTGTATCTCTCGCCTGAATGCCACTTTCTGGATATGTTGTGGGAAGAAACATTTCTTGCTGCAGAAGGATCCTATTGTTCATGAACTTTGTCAAGTGTGCAGTATAGTAACTTACACATTCCCCATTCTATGCTTCTATGAGAAGTGATTTTCAGTTCATTCAAAACTATTGGAATTTTTAGTGTTCTGCATCCTGACTTAGGGGTCTCTGATGCAGACTGTTCATTCTGTATTTAGCTTGTTTTTTCTTCCAAATGTAATGTATTTCCTTTATACATTCTAGTGCCACTGCAACTTCAGGGACAACTCTGGCTCACAATTGCAGGTAGGTAGTAGGGTACAAAATGACACACTACCAGTGAAAAGACAGACTTATTCAGATATGTGAAACGTCATCTATCCAAAGTTATGGCCTTGGATTTTTCTCCCCTCAGATACAATAATAAACGTAGCATCGAAACTTTATAATCCAGTTTTGAAAATGAAGCTCTCTGGCGACATATCCCCACTGCTGATGTAAGGTGGTGATAGTAGTAAGCCACTAGTGACATACCCAAAAAAGACAATATAATCTACATGCAACAAGGGAGGCAGCTCTTTATTAGTCTTTTTGTGTTTGTGTAGAGCTGCAACATTAAATTGCCCTTTGATTTTTAAAGCCTTCTATTTGTTTGTTTCTTTGGCAGAAAGAAACTTCTTAAGCAACAGTTAACATAGTCTCTTTTTCTTATTATGGTTTTAGATGCTATCAATCACAGTATCATTCTTCTCATATAGAGAAAGGAGCAGGAAATCTATCCTCACTTGATAATCAGCAAAGAGGGATTCACCTTGATTAAATACAGGGTATATTTCCCACATCATATTTTCCATTTCTCTTTGTAAGGCTTAGTGTTAACTGAATCTGGGGCATCTTGAGTTATTCAAGCAATTTGTATGACAGTTGAGGCTTTTTAAAACCTTGTTTTGCTTTAAGACTGTGTCTGCACCTTCTTTACAACCTCTAATTTTTGTATTTTTTTTCTCCATCATTTTCTCCCCCTTCTGTTCCAAAATATGCAGCACTGGAGAAAATTCTTTGCAAAGTACTGTTGAAACAGCATCTTTACTAAGTCCTGTTATGTAAATATGTATGCACAAAAAGTCTGCAATTTATAGTAAGATGCAGGTTTGGTGCCCCAGGCACGCATGTAACCTAGAAGGATGGACTACCAAGAAAGACAGATTGGACAGTACCAAAATGGCACACAGTTAGCTGAATTAATAAGCATGTAGTTATTTCAGATCTGGAAAATGAGGAAAGAGATTCTGTTGGAAGAACTTTTGTTCAACTACATAGATCTACTTGAAAGGAGCAAACTGATCAGCAACAGGACACTTCTACCTGTCAAAAAAGCAAATAAAGTGAAGCTTGGATGATGGATGAAGGTCAGTTAAACGCAAAACACGGCCGTATGTGTTCTCCCAGCCTCTGAAACTCATTCGATCAATCACAAAATACAGGCTTCTGTGTTTCTTCTATGAGCCTGTGGGCACATCTTTGTAACAGCTTCTTTGGTGGTTATGGGATGATGTTCTGTAATGGCAACATATTACTTATTACTTAATACTGAATTTACATCAGGTGGAGGGAAGAGGGAATTTCCTAGTATTGATGGCTGGCTAGACTGAAATGAAGCACAAATTATTTAGGTGGTTTTGGACTATAATGGTAGTTTCTAAAGTAGTTTACTTATTTGCTGAGCCTCTTAGGATCAATAAACTCCTGTAGAAGAGAAGATGACAGCAACCCATGTTTCTATTTAGATGATGACAAAGGATGGTGAAGGTGCTAAATTGTATTTTGGATATCTTGGGTTCCATCTTTGATATGTCTTCAAAATAGACAGGATAATCAATGATAGTAAAACAAAGTTGAAATCTGTTTGAAAGTCTAGGCCCTGAAGTCTTAGGGCCTAGATTTTATGTATGTAAATGCCAATTATTATCTAAAGTGTAAAGAATAAATTGTACTTTAAGATACATGTGATTCCAGGAGCATGGGTCAAAACAGTAATAGTAATATAGCAATAGTTGTTAGCCTGGAACTACTGGCTTTTACCACTTACAAAACATGTCCAGGACTCATGAAACATTATTAGATGAATGAGGATAGGTATGTGGGCAAAAAGGCAGTAGTACACTGCTGAGAAGCTCTTGTGAAGGTACATTTACAGTTTTTCCATTGGGGAAAAAAAAGAGCAAGTATATACAATTTGACTATAAGAAGAAATAAATTCATTTTGAATATTTTATTATGGTAGGCATTAAAGTTTTTCATTTTTTTTTTCAATATTACATGATTGTAGATATGTATGCATGAATAAATAAATATGTATCTTGTACATATTTAATACTTGTGAGGTTCTTGGATATGCATTCATGAAAAGGAAATAGTGGCTATATGTATTAAACAAACACTGAAATTTCTGAAGAGTAAAACTAATAGATTATAGTGAAAGTCTTTGAAATGCAGCAAGTGCCATCTTGTGTGTCTTTCATGGAGGGGGGAGTGGAACCCTTGCATTTCTGAACAAAATTTTGTGTATTTCCTTTCAGTACAGCTTTCTCATACACCCTGGAGAAACAATGTGGATGATCTAAATTAGGAACTGGAAAACAATGCTACTTATATTAAAAAATACTCTTACTAATTAAATTTAGTCTTTTATATCTGAGCAAAAACCTGAGCCAGGCCAAGAACCTTTTGAGTATCAACAACACATCTTGAACTGGTTCTAATTTCTACTGAATATGTCATCTGGATGTATAGAAATACTTGGACTGAATCTGGCCAAGTACTGTTGCTGTGGTTTCCTATATTAGAACATTCCATTCTTATTCTCCTTCCTGCCATGTAATGTAATGCCTTCTGTTTGGATGGAAGCTACATGATCAGAGAGCGATCCATATTGTGGGTCACATGTGAAACACAGCTCTACGCCATGCATTTGGATAGACATTGATTTCTGAGTTTTGGAGATAATACTTTACTGAAATTCAGAATCCTTAGAAAAAATTCTTCTTCCATATCACACAGAAAATAATAATAATAAAATAAAAGAAGAAGAGCGAAAAAATAAAAACAGCAGAAAAAGAGTTTTTATTACAATCAGATTTTTGTATTTTGGAAACACAACTGCATCTGCTTAGGAAAGAAATATTAGCAATTTTTATCCATCATCAAAATGCTAAAAAATATTTTTTCTCATCCTATCTTTTAGCTTTCTTTGAAGTCACAATATTAAACCTCCTTAAAAATATTTATGTGTATTTAGTTAACAAAAGCTCCTGTAAGTTGAATCCATGCTGGCAAAAGGTTCAGGTAAGCTCTCTATATAAGCTTACAGACAATTGTGTAAATCTTCAGCCATTAAAGAGAAAGGAGAAAAAAGCCATCCTCATTACACTGCTGTCATTTACTCTTCATCTCCTGTCCTCTTTAGCAGCATTAAGATGGGATGTAAATTTGCCAGTTAATGCTGTTAGAAAATGGATGGTTCAAGAAGGGCAGGAATTAGAGATCAGTATTAGGTGCAGATAAGCTCCTTTTCCTCCGCAGTGGCGGCTGTTTAACATTCATGGGAAAATCATCATCAAACAGCGTTATCACAGCTCTGTTGATGGCTGAGGAACTTCATCACTATGATAATTTTTTTTTATAGCTGTGAGCCAAAAAGCTGCCTTTTATTTCTGCTGTCTATAACTGTGATAGAAGCTTGTTTGTATGGGTAGGGTATTGCAAACTCATAGCTCTTCAGCCAGGTTTGATTTCTTTCCACCATCTCTTCCCCTCTCAGCCCCTTGTGTGTGTTGCACTAAACAGTGATGCTGATAAAAAATAATAATAATAAAAAAAAGAGTGCTCAAACAATCCTTCAAAGAATAACTGATATTTTTATGATCAGTAATTCAAAGTTTGACAAGTGATGCCATTCTGTAATGACACTGTCATCCATTTTGCTGTAAGAAAAGAGCAGAGGCTGAAAAGGAAACAAGCACGGAAGAAGTGAATATCTAATGTCATGTTAACTTGATCAGGAAATGGCTTAAGGATCATAACGTAACATTTTCTTTTCCAGTAAGAGACAGTTTTTGCCTCTTTCATCATCAGGTGAAGAGGTTTGGAGACTGTTACACCTTTTTATCACCTCCAACTCAAGAAGAAAACCGTACTTTTCTGTATTTTCTCAAATCTCTTTACATTTAAAGATGTTTTAGCTCATTTGTAGTTATTTTGCAACAATTTACAGTGTCTGATTTTGAACTCATCAAATTTGCTTAAAGACTCATCTTGAAATGATATTTCTACAACATGCTCCACTATCTTTAAATGTATCTGAGATGCAGGTTGAGCCCATTCTATACCTTGTACTTGGGAGAGAGGAAGATACACAGTTCCAGACTGTATGCATTCTTCCAGGGGAGATAAGGTGCTATTCAAGGAAATTTTTTAATTTATTAAGGTTCTCAGCTTATGCTTCTTTGCAGCTTTGCCCTCATTTTTTTGTAGTTTATCTGCTCTAAATGACATTTCTCATTTTGAATATAGCTGGAAAACATTGTGCTAAACAGCAATTTTGTAGCCTCCACAGCACCACCTGATAATTTTGATATTTCCACTTTGAATTCAGTATTGATTTGATTACGTAGGTAATTTACTTTTGACACAAGCTCATTCCTTGTCTTTTCCTGAGCAGAGACTTCCAATCATGCCATGTTGTGCTGAATTATGCTTGGAGTTTGCAGATAAGGACTTTTGTCTACTCGAGACTGAGCTTAGGCCACCAAACTCATTTCCCATAGGAGGAGAGTTTGAATCCAGTCAGGAACCTAAAGGTGAAAGGCTAGTGCTTTGTAATTTAAATATTACCATATAAACATAAGTTTAAGTTAGATACCGTGTGGCTGGGGGAATACTAGGGTTATTTTGAGTGGAATTTCAAGAAGTTCCTCCCTAAAGAAGAAAGAAGCCCCCAAGTCTTCTGACTTCCAAAGATCACACTTGTCCCCAAGGTCTCCTTGCTTCTGAGTCAGGCAGCCAGGCCCTTTCTCAGGCTGTCACTTGTGGGAACAGTGCCAGCAGATCCCTCCTGGGATGCTACCCCAGCCCTTCTCTGTGTTACCAGACCTCTGCCTGAGAAGGGAATTTCAGAGAACACTGTACAAAGCTGGCCTCCCTTTGCTGAGCTCCAAGGCAAGGGGACCCTCAGCACAGCCTGAGTGGGGTGGCAGATGGTAGTCTGAGGCATTATTATACTCTTGCCTGACATTACTGTACATGTTTATGATCACACGAAGACGTAAAGGCACTCTGTTCCATACTGTCACTAGACAAGACGATATAGCTACTCTGAAAGTTCAGCTAACACAACAGTGCTTTCTGTTAATGGACTTAAAGGCCAGTTTTGTTCTTTTCCAGAGGGAACATGAGTTTCTAAAAAGAATGATCACAATATTATTAAGAGAATTTCTCAGGAACCATGACAAGCTTTTGAGACAGTGAAAGACTTGCAAAGTGTTGTTTAGTTTTTCGTTTGTTTAATAGGGTAGAAAGGACTGTTACAGAGACATTATCAGTATCAAGCAAGGTCTTCTTTGGAGCTGTTCTGCCATCATCACATGCTTCTCCTGCTTATGCTTTGTTTTTATAAGGAGGTAACCACATCCAGTTTCATCAGCAAGGAGTGTAAAAAATGAATTTTGCTGGTTTCATATGACTGAACTGGATTGGGTTTTATCTTGCAGTAGCCATACAATTTTCTTTTCAGAGGAAGCTTGTTTTACTGTAAAAATGGCTTTAAGATACTGTGGTATTGTTTAAAAGACACATTTCTAGCCTTTTCCTGGCTGTAGAAGCCTATGGAGCAGGCAAATATGTTGGGGTGTTTCAGTAACAGTTCAAGAAGGCTTCATGACCCATTTATACGTCCTGTGTTATATTCAGTTTTTCAGGGGACATCGTAGTTTCTTGTATGGTTCATTTTAAAATAACTTGGCTTAAAAAAAAAAAAGAAAGAAAAAAAAAGAAACCAGAAAGAAAGAAAAGCCTTGGGTTCATAAGAACAAAAGGCAATGATTGTAATTTGCCTCTGCCCTTTAGCAAAGCAATCAGCAATTTTCTAGTATTTTACATTCATCCATCTAGCTATCTATTCATCTTGTAATACCCTTAGTTTTTCTTGGAAATATTCAAATTTATTAACCTTTTATTCACTGGTAACAATTAAAATGCTGTCATGTATTAATAATTAGAAAATGTCTCTATACACACACATCTTTGTGTGTTAATTCTACTTATTCTGTAAACAAAAAAAATTATTGTGATTGACATCTGAACTTCTTTGACTTCCACATTTGAAGAATGATACACATTACCTACTGTTATAACAGCTAATACTGAGGTAACTGTAGATCTACTGATCTCCAGCAAAGCTCTTTGTTTGAATAGTCACACTAGTCTCTTTAAGAAGTGTAGCTTTGGGAGGGGGTTGGAACTGAAAAGTGAGGTTATTTTGCTTCCCTGTCCCGAGCTGTACACTCTGTACATCCCTGGTGTGCAAGGTAATCTTTTAAAACCACAGATCATCATTCTATATTTTCTGAAGTATTGTGAAAACATATTTGATCAAATTCTGTGATCTGTCTTGTATTCTGGTAACAACACATCTGTAACAACACAGTGCTTTGCTGACTAGTTGGCCTTGTCCAACTCAATACTGCAGTGTTGGGCAGGCATAACCGATAGTCTTAAATATGATAATTTCAAAAATCTAGCATTTCTGCTTTGAAAAGAGAGATATGTTATGTGTCAGCTATTGCCATTTGTCCTAGACATATTACAAACATATTGACTGTTCATGACTGAGTCCTGAAAAACTCAAGTGCAGATTCAAAAGTGGGCCAGACTGTATCGTGAAGAGCAGTTTCAGCAAATCTGGGCTCCTAGCTGTATAAACTGTAAAACCAGGCATTGATGTGTAGAGAGCAGAAGTACAAGGTGTTGGGGATTGGTGGTTGATGTGAATATGTGCCATGCAGCATGGAAACAGTAGAACTCTGTCAAGTTAAATGCTAAGATCTCACCAGAAGTGACAACAACTTATTGTTGTTCCAGGAAAGTGACCTTATTTGAATTGCATCCAATTTTGATCTTAAACCATTTGTTGATTTTTTGATTCCCTATGAAAGTTGCTGACTTCATCAAGACATTTCCTCCTAGGGTATAGACTCTCCCAGGATGACATTGTCCATTGAGGCTCAGCATTGTCACAAAGCCCTGAGACTCTACTCACGCCATTCCTTTTTCAGGCATAAACTTCACTTTTGCCAGATATGACTCCTCTTTGGAAGCATTTACATTTAACAATCTTTGTGACTTGAATAGATGCTGCAGCCTGTGGACTTGTATGGGTTTGTTTGCATTGCATTTATGCACTAGGGCTAAAAAATGCAGCTAGCTGATGCACAGTTCCACCGAGCTTTTCAGTGTAATACATCTAGCTGTCCTCAGCTGCTGTATTCTCCAGCGCAGAAACTATGTGATATCTTGTGTAAGTGGCTTCTGTATATACTAGGATAACCAGAAACTAAGCAAATTTTGGACATTTATCTGTAACCTTTAATAATTTGCTATGCATATCCACTCATTCTTTTGTTATACTATCAATATTCTGCAGTGCTACTGGTTTTAATAAGAAGCCTTTTCACTGGTTTTCTTTGTTCTAGTCATCTAATCTCCTAATGGAAGTTTCTAATTAAATTCCTACAGCCATTTTCAAACTGTGTTTTGAATAACAAAGTCTTGCATATGCTCAAAGTATGTCTCTCCCCCTGGCTGGGACGCCCTACCATCCAAATAGCTGTGGGCAAATGATACAGGTCACCATGCAGGAGTGTTGCTGAGAACCTGTCTCTGCTGAATAAAAGGTATATAAATGACACATTCCCCATGCAGGGAATAATGCAGCAAATTTGAACAAAGCTTTCCAGGGCTGCGCTCACAGTTTGAATGAAGGTTGGATGGATGAGGAAGGAATACATTGTTTTCATGGAGCAAGGAGCACTTTCCTTGTAGACCTGGTGCTCCAAAGTAGCTGAGAAACCAGGGTCATTGGTGAGGTCTATTGTTTCTCCATTCAAAACCTTTTGATCTCAATTTGAACTTTACCAAGAGCTGCAAAGGGTTGAATTACTCTAAATAATATCTCATCTGTATTTTTCACCCACAAATGAAGCAGAGAAAAAGAAAAAAACTGAAAAAGAAACGTCACAGAACTGGCTCAAAATAGGATGCACTAAAGACTTTGTTTGTCTGATTGATCCTTTTATTAATCCCAAGAAATATTGCAACTGGCCTGAGCCATCATTTCCAGATGGAATGGCAGCAGCATGAAGAAATCTAACCAGCAGGTTGTGCTTCTCAGTGTGCACACCTGCAAGTGGTTCCCAGAAATTTCTGCACACAGATCTTGTCATCCTCTGGCATGCAGCTGAATATTCTTTGACTGCAGACTTGACTTGAAGCCCCAGCCAAAGCTACCACTTTCTCCCCTTACTCTGAAGCACTGTTGCATTTCTACTTCTGCACACCTGCAGAGGATATTGTTTTGGCCAGAATAAGATGAGCACAGGTGGTAACATAATGCACATGGCATCTAGATTCAACATCTGTTTCACTTAGGGCTTAGGACATTTAATCTGTTTTATTCATGTTTTCAGCACTTTTTTTTTTTCTTTTTTTTTTCTTTTTTATTTAACAATTTAATTAGCAGACAAAGAGGCAGCAGGTTTGTGTAGTGGTGATTCAGATTTGTCATCAGAGGTGCTGTGCTTCAGAAGTGAACCTTTTGCAAATTTATAAATGCATAAATGAAAAGCTTTGCACATTTTAAAGATATTTATAAATTCAGCTTTGTATGTTGGAGATAATACCGCAGTTGTCTATGGCTATCCTTATCTGAAAATCACAAGGCCAACTTGGCTTCCAGAAAGAATAGATTTTAGGGGTAAAACATTTAAACACACAGTCCTTTCTTCAGTCTTTGAGATGACCTCTGGATGAAGTTAGGTAGAAATACCTACAGGGATACCTACAGGGAAGGTATCAGGTAGGCAGCATGGGTTTATGTCTTTGCATCTCATGTACTGACAGGTTCCACATTTGCTACACTTGGCACTTTGTTGCAAGCACATAATGACACTCTTGTCAAAATTAAATCCCGTGTAAAATAGGGAAAATTCTTTGAGATTCATGGTTCATAATCAGGGAAATGATGTCTGCATTTCTGTTTCCTCAAAATTCACCACTGAGGCTTCTGTCCAACACAGCACCCAAGCAGCTCCCCTTTTGTTTGTTTAAGAATTCAATAGGATCTTTAAAAGTGAATTTTATGATCTAGTAGGAAAAGAAATGAGCCTTCTAGGAGCACTAGCTAAAGATCTTTTTTACTCTTTTTAACTCTTGTAACGATTAGTCTAGAGTATTTTCTCAGAACTTGAAACTTGTATTTCCAGACTGTCTTAAGAAGAATACTTAGAAAATGCCATATTTTTTGAAAAGGAAGGAAAGACAGAAAAGCTTGCATCATATGTGTCAATAATTTTCCTGAACAATTTTCTGAATAAAAAGACCAGTTATCGCAGTGGAGGAGACTCTCCACTACAGAAAACTGAATGATTCATAGGCTATGTAGATTTCAGGTCAGACAGTACCTTGCCTGTAAATTTGAAGCTCAAATGACAGATGGAAACCAGATAAGGCGAGTGTGCTGATCACTATGGAGAAACAGGTCTCTGTAATCTGCATCTTGTCTTCCAATAACATTTGCTCCATTACTGCCTTCACATTTACCCGAGCTTTAAGCACAATTAAGTGAGGCCTGAACTTACATGATCTTTATTTTATCAGGTGCGATACTTCTCTTCAGCTGTGTTTTAATTCTACGCTTAATCAAATACCAACACTTTAAGAAAGAGGTGTCTAAAGTTCTTCTCTCTTAAATTTCCCCACTGTGTCTTACATCCAACAGAGCATCCTAGCATCTGTACTTTTGATTTTTAGTATTTTAAATCCTCAAGTGAAGAATATGTCTCTTGGATGACCCCATTCTAAATCACGCTCTGAACAATAGCTCCTCTTTCCTGAAGTCCTGGGCAACTGAGAAACAAGCCTGTGGGACTGAGTCTTTCTAAAGAGGCCAATGCCCCAGGCATTGCAGGACTAGGTTGACATTAGCTAGCCTGAACAAATATTTACTCGCATCTTTGCTATTTTTAAATTGTCTGTCTTGTTTACTCTCCTTTGTCCCTACTAGCATGTTTCTGTCCTCCCCATTGCTATTCATGTTCAATCTTTCTATTCTATGTCCTATACTAAAACACATTTGTGATTAATTATCCGAAAGACTCTTTGATAATAAACATAAAAAACTTTGCCAGTAAACAGTGGAGTAAGTATTATTCATATGAGGTGCCCACCATGCAGCAGAAAACATTCTCTATAGCCAAAGGCTCTTGCACCTGAGCTTTGAAAGGCCAGTGTACAGCTGACCTCAGTTTGTAGATGTCTTTTGGTCATTGCCTTATGTAAAGATTTGCAGGAATTAAAGAGAAGGAGAACAAAGGAGGGGCAGCTATGAAAATTTGATTTTCCTTCCTCTCATATATCTTCACTGGGTTGCTGTGAAATGAAAGACAATCTTGACTTCTGTACATTTTGTGGCATTGGATACTTGTGGTGTTGTACATGGCACCAAAATATTCATCGAAATGCTTCATAACAGACTTGTCCTGGTCAGCTAGAAGAATGATTTTTTGCATTCGGTCTTTAAACAGGTTTCTTTAAATTAGAATAAGTTGCTATCGAGGACCTTGCATATTGTCTCTATCTTCTTGAAAATAAAACGTTTCATATTAAAAAAAGGTTCACTTGATTGCAAGTGAAAGATATTTCATCACTTGTAGACTTAAGACCTTCTGCCCCTGAGGAGGAGAGCAGAGAAAACTGGTTTCAGCTAACAGGTCTATGAACTTACGGTGTATCTTACAATCAATATCTATCTGTGCATTTAACAGGAAGTGCAAAAGCTCTCATCTTCTCAATGGATGGAAGGATATGAAAGGAGGATGTGAAACTCTTATCTTGGATATCTTTATAATCTAGTGTACTAATCAGCTGGCATACTTTCCCATATGGCAAGGTGAAAATACATGTTTTGGCACTTATGCAAGCTCTCTAGCACTACACCCAGCTCAAAACTTAAGACTTTTTTCAGTGGCAATTCTTGAGAATCATCATCTAGAAATTAAAATAGTGATGATCATTTAACATGATAGTAAAATAACAAAATGTATAGAAAAAAATCTGATAAAGGCAACAAAAAGTATTTGTGGGTCTCCAAGCTTCATTGCCCACCTAATACACAAGCAGGTATTAGCCTAGGCAGGAATGAGCCACGATGATTCATTTAATTTGGTACAAAGGTGCTAAAGCACCAAGGCACCCATGTTCCCATGAACCCATGAACCTTCTAATCTTGTGTATCAGTAGCTTTGTTAATTTGTCATCAATAAATCAGTACATTCATTTTCTTTGTTTGCACATGTTTATTACTTCTTCAAATGTACCAGTACAGCAACGACTTAAGAATCCAAATAATAGTCAGCATAGTTTAAATCTATAGAAAACAATGTGTTTTTTTTACACATCTTAAGAAATACTTGTAGCAATTTAGGTGAGATTCAACATAATTTCTCCAAATTATAAACTATGTGCAAAGTATATTTGTTTTCATCTTTCCCTGTCTCAGTGAGTGCTAGCAAGAGTAGCACCATTTAAAGAGAGAACTAAATTCATTTCTCTCAAGTAACCTGGTTGGTTTCTGTAATGATTGTGTGACACTTTACAAGTCTTACAAATACCCAAGAGTAACAATAAAGCTTATCTGTGTCAAAGACACCTAAGAACATACAAGAGTTTGGTAGGCTTTTAAACTTGGTCTGATAAGCAATTCATGAATATTGTATCTAGAGTATGCTCCTCACTTTTAGCTGAGTTGATTTGTTGAACAGATGTCCAGTTTTACGCATCTGAATTGAAAGTAAACTTCATTTGTGGGGGAAGAGGGAAGAAAGCATCATTCAGAAGAGACTTTGCTTTTGAAATCATTCTCTCTCTTTTAACATATACAGAACATTCATTTATTTGAAGTCTGGTTCCCGAATATAACAGGTTTTATCTCAGAGGCAAGAAAAAACATGGTAATTTAAAAAAAAATAAATAAAACACATAAAAACTGAACAACCAAAACAAAATACATTTTAAACTGTTTCCAAGTGTTTTGAGCTGTTTGGGCATAGGCGGTACCTACATTTGGGGTCTAATGAAGAGTCAAGAATATTTACACTGTCTTTTCATTTCCTCTGGTTTTGTTTTATGAGCATAATTTGTATCTACCTCACTAAATAAACATATATTCTCACAAACATTCTTTTTGCATTTCATGGCTGTAGCTTATCACTTTTCTTATTTGCTGGCTCACTAATTCATTGACTTCTTAAAAAGTTGGAAAAGTTTGAATAGAAAATAGTCTTGCTCTCATCAAACAACTCTGAGAAACTCAGTGGGAATTTTTGAAAGTGTTGGTACAAGAAAAATTCCTAATTTGCATTATATGTTTAATGGATATGTGAGATTAACTTTCTTCTTCAGCTTTGAGAATCCCGCCTTGCAGAATCGATCTCCCAGTTCAGTATGACAAAGAGGAAGAAAGTCAAAGATTCCCATGTCCAAGATTTGGACGGTAGATGTATCATCCGTGGTCAGGCACCCTGTGATGGCTGCTGGAACAGATATCACAGAACTGCTGTGTTTCTGGAGCCACTAAGAATAATGCACTAACAGAACGGCAGGGCAGTTTGTTCCTAAACCTTTTACTGAGGCTGACCTCTTGCTGAATGTGGGGCTTTACAAACAATATTTTTTTTTAGTTTATTGGACATGGATGTCTCACTTGCCCACCTATACCTGCAGCACTCAGCAACTCAAATTTTTGTGTATTTTGATCTGCCCGATAGGTAAAATAACTCATAAAAGGCCTGTACTGCAATCCTGCCTATGGGAAGCTACTTGTGAGAATAAGGTTTTCAGGCAGGGAAGGGGGGAGGTAAAGGCAAACTCTTCCAAACAGGTTTACAAAAGAGATACAGTGCACCATATTATCTAACAACTCTCTGCCTTTTCACTCAAGTAGACAGACATTAAGGTGCATTAGTCCTATCATTTGTATGTCTGTAAATATCAATAAAGTATGTTATTTGGCATTCACATTTACACAATGAGGATGAGGACTATCCTTTTCAGGAAATTTCACTGAGCCATTCACAAACAAAAGCTCCGTAATTTAATCTTTCAAAAGCTCAATAATGCTAAGTTCAAAATTGCAGGTTTTAAACTAATGTACCCGATAAGTAATGATGACAGAATTTAAAAGGTCCATTATTTGGTAATCTAATATTCCCAATCCCAGTTATCTGTCAAAGAGAATACTCTCCCTTAAACAGCGCTAATGTGTTCACATCTACATTAATCTCTTAGGGAGAAAAGAAGCATTCTTTACAGGCTTTATCTGTTTCCAAATGTCTGACTCCACAAGGAGACATTTCGCACTGCTGATGCGGCTATGTAAATGACTCTAATGTCTTTGTAGGGTAGGTGCTATTTCTTACGGATACACGTGATACCAAGAGGCGCTCCCCAGCCAGCCAACCTTCCGTGCTCATCTGCTTGCTGTGCCAGGTGCCTTTGAATCCTCTGCAGATTCTCCACTCCAAAACAAACATTAGCCTTACTAATTTACTCCTCACCTGCTTCTCGTGCACAATAAACTGTTTTTCCATGAGGCACATCACTCTTCTTTAGTTGTGTCATCTCCCAGCGATGCTACAAAGGCTGTGTAATGGGTGGAACTAGTTCACAAGTGGAGAGAGTACATGGGAAACAAACAGTATTTTTCTGGGGAACTGCTGCAGCAGTGTATGAAAGAGTTAGGGTGCCTGGGGTGGCATAGGGAAATGGGATCACTGCATGTTTTCCATGTTCTTTCAGACAAGGTTCCTTCCTCTCCAGCAATCTTCTCTAGAAATTCCTCAGCTTACAATTCAGATCTTTAGATTTCGTTTTTACAGGAGGCTTTGGCCTCAGTAAGCCAGATTCTGGCCTCCATTTTAAATTCTACTCTATTCTAATTCAAGACTTTGAAATGTGTGTGCAATACAACAGTCACAGTTTCAAGAACACTGTACTTTTTCCCGTCTGCGGTTTTCAAAACACACATCTAAGTGGAACATACATAAGCACATACAGAGTTCTGGTGTTTTTTTGTTGTTTTTTTTTTCCATTTTACTTCAACCCTTCAGAACCAGGGAGTGTTAAATTCCCTCCTGATACATCGTATTTGATTGCCAAAGGTAAACTGATTCTTGTCTACAAAAAGAAATCCGCCAGCATGAACACATCTTCCTAGGAAATGTTTGGAAAGATACATATTGAAGAGCCTTTGTAATACCAGTAATTACAAACGAATGTGTCAGACACTTGTTAGGAACTTTCAATTCAAAATACTACCCAACAATTAATTTCTGCCTTTAACTAGGTTAGCAATTCCATGTTTTCTTTTCTTGTATTATTTCACGGCTCCTTTGGGTGTTTTTTAAATGCTCTTTTCAGTACATTTGCCTCGATTTGTTCTGTCATGAAACATCAGCCCTTGCTCCAGTTTAACATCTGTATGTCAGACATACAGATGTTTTCGTATTTTACACTGACCTTGCTGTCCTTCTACCTGATGACACCCAGTATCCAAAATTCAGTCAAAAACCTGTTCCAGGCCTGCCCTAAAAACTCTGCATTTTTCCTCAAGAGAAATAAGGCTTCTGAATTTCCCCTTCTTTCTTTTTTCCTTTGAATTTGCTCTACAGGTCTTTAGCTCCAGCTAGTGGCTCACTCCAAAATGCAAATTTTGACCAATGCCTTAAAATAAAACAGAAAGCTGGAGTTTACTTGTAATTCTTATAGTGTTCTGAAGTGCGTGTTGTGAAGGAGAATTATTCAGAGGCATTTGTCCTTCTTGGCTAATTTAAGTTAACCCACACATTCTTCAAAATGTAATAAATACACTCCGTTTTCAGATTACAAGCTCTGGTGTTATCACACTGGGCCAAATTCTGCCCTCAAGTGTAGACTTGTATAGCTCTTCTGGACTTCAAAGGGAGCTGCATATATGTGTCTTAAAGCAAAAAACTGACGTTTTATCAAATAAAATGTTTTACCTTAGCTCCTACTTTGACTCCGCACCCTTCTTATTGAGTGTTGGTATAGCCTTTCTATGATGTCCAAAAGCAAAACTAGAAGGCCTTCATTTTTAAATAGAGTTTGAGATTTGCAGCTTGAAACGTGTGACAAGTTCCCATTCAGTTTCACAGGAAAAAAAAAAGTGTTCCTGTTCCTTGGAAGAAAAGCTTCAAACTGAGCTGAAATCACCAGGAACAAGGCAGTGTGTATGTTCCGTGATTCATAGTCAGCTATTTATGCATATGTGTATGCATTCTTCGCTTACTGAAAGGTTATCTCAGCATAAATTACAAATTATTAGGTCATTAAAAAATATTTCTCCCTGGCCTGTTCCATTTTTCATTCACAGGAGATTAATGTGCTCTCATGAAGAATCATCTAGTCTTAAGAAAAATTACCTAGAGTTGAGGAAGAGACCACTCATGTAATCTTTGGTTGCATCCCATTTCTCTCAGCACTCTGTGGTGCACACAGATCCCCTCTAAGATCTGTCACACTGGGCATCTGTGGTGGCAGAAAGCCCTCCTGAGGGAACACTGCTCTTATTTGACTCCCACAGCAAATTTTCCGGAGGAGGATCACGAGTGAACAGCCTTTGGAGTTTCCATGAGAAAAGGGGATGAGAATCCCCACTGAAAACTACATCAAAGGTAAAAATTATATTGCAGGTGAATTTGGGCTATGGCTATGCAGACGCTGATATATGTCCTACTTTGCTATATGCAGTCACAGGCAGACAGTGTTTGAGGCATGGTCTGTACAGAGACAGAGGGAATCAGGTTATTTCACTGTGAAGAGGGTGCTCCAGTCACAAATTATAATGCCTTATGTGAAATGCCCCAACCTTTACAGTATTGATTTTAAATTATTAAAACAAAATGCAGCTTAAATTAATAAAATCCCACACATCAATTTTTCCTCTGTTTTCAGTTGGAAGTTTGACTTAAAATGTTAATGAAAGAAATATGTTTTAAAACTTGCTTCTTTCCCTCACCCCAAGGAGAAGAATTTATTTCCAGTACTCTGTGAAATGAAAGCACAACAGGCGGGCACAAATCAAGCTTTGTTATGTGACTTTCAACATTGGCACCAGCATAGATATGGCTGCTTTGGCAGCACTAGAGGAAACCCATTTGAGTTCTACAATCCTCTTGTTTAAACTCAAAGACTCAAATGTCTGTTGTTTGTTCAAAGACTTTTATTGTTTCCATTTCATTAGTTGGTGAACTGGATACTGGGACAGGTGTGACTACAGTCTGTTCATATTGACTGTCCATCTAAAATACCAGATAACATGATAATGCATTCCTGGGTTTCACAAACTTTGTCACTTCTGCCATAAAGCTCTGGCACCAAGTGTAAATAAATATATCTGGAATATAGTAAATTCAATCCAGGTCTCTCTCAAAGGGCAGTAATCTGTTCCTGAAAGCCTAACCTTACCCATCAGTCAGACATTGTGTGAGTTCTACACTATTGATTCAATCCTTTCTTGAAGGGGAAAAAAGCACCAGAGTGCTTTAAGGGATTTTATGTTAACAACTTGAATATAGCTTTTGCCATAGAGTCTGGAAACAACATATAGATACTGTGTAACACAAAGAATACCTGCCATAATACAGATATAGCTATATTTCTGCTTTGTCTGTCTATATATCTATCCACAAACTCACATATGCACACAATTTATGCATCTTTATATGCATTTATTTAAAAAGTATGCATCTGCATGCCTTCCTCAGCTAGTTGGTTGGATTCCTTATCTCTCACAAACACTTTATTTCCAACATAAATGTTCAGAGAGTGGCAGAACAAGTAGAATTGGTAAGAGCTGGGATTTGATTTAGTAGCTTGGTGGGTAGGGATGGTGGTGGAAGGATGATTGGACTAGATGATCTTGTAGGTCCTTTCCAACCTAATGAATCTATGAATCTATGAGCTTCCCAAGGTTCTGTTGTCAGTGCGCACAACATTATACCAACTCAAAAAGAACCCCACACATATTAGTGCTGTTATTTTCTAACAAGTGCACCAAGAGCACACTTGGGACCCATGCATAAGTCTGTTGATCCATTAGGTCAGGGGCCTTAAAATATTTGAAACTGTTCTTTAGAAAAATAAAATAACCCACACTTTTTTTTTAAATTACTGTGGTCTTTCAAAGTCCATATAAAGTATTACGCAAGGAGACAAAGCTGTTTTACCAGGCAGGCAGATATTCCAAATTACTGGTTCTTAACAAGCATGGTAATACATCAGTCAAAAGCAATAAATTTAAACTTAATGAAATCTCAATTTGCCTACAGTGCATTTCACTTTGACATTTTCTACATTGCCACGGTGCTTTGATAAAGTTTTTTAAAATGCAAAGAAAGTGTCTGTAAGGCTAAAGAGCAGACTTGGTGCCATTGTGCCCAATGGAACATTACAGTACTTAAGTTCCATCACTATATGCCCTGTGGCAGACTAAGCCTGAGTGCTAACATAGGTTCAGTTTTCATTATCATCATGTGATTATCCATTTTACTGCATTTAACTGATAATACAACTACCAGCTCACCTTAAAAGAATTAGCTTGGAGGTTTCATTGCTTTCCAAATGGAATTCATTTGACAAACAAATGACAATTAGCCCAGTCTCCCTGTTCTGTGTCAGGATGGTTTTTGATTGAACCTAGACCAATTTACAATTTTTAAATGAGTTTAGACATTTACATTTAAAATGTCTAGAGGAAATTAGCCTTGGGACATCTAACAGCCAAAATGCTTTTTGAAGTTGATTATTATTTGATCTAGTACCCTCTACCTGTACATTTTGTTCTGACTTCAAAGTTTTGGAATGAAAATGCCACCTACACCTCAAAGCATAGGGAAAAACTTAAAAGCAGTTTTACTCATTATGTTATGCAAAGAAACCTATATTTTAATATTCGTTTAATATGGTTAGTTAGCTTTAATGACACCAGTTTGACAGTGTCATAGTTTTCGTATATAAGACATTGATTGAAGTTTCCTGTGCTTGCTGGGTTTTTTTTGTAGAACGAAAGTATATCTTTTGAAGGTGAGATTCATATGCCCCGCACTACCATTCTGCCACAGATACAAATGTAATCGTTTACAGATAAATGAATGTCTTTGTACAGAGTCAAAAATATGCTGTCATTTCTATATTATTCTGTGTATCAAAATCCTTATTAATGTTTGTTTTCCTGCACAGTAAATTTGTCCAGCTATATCTATGCTGGTCTTAAAGCAAGAGAGTCTCCTTGTGAAAAAAGGGTTGCCAGTAATTTCATTATAAATATGCAGGCTCTGATAACACAGCCATGAAAATTGGGCTGAAATTAGGCACATAGTATCTCAGCCTTGAGGTAATTTGGGTTATACTATTTTTATTTTGTGTTATTAATTTATGCATTTTTGTAAAGTTAGGAAACTGTACATTTGGCCAAAATAAAAGTATAAGCATAAAAATAAAAGATGCTTCTTTTCTGGGCTCTAAGTACTCAAAACTCCATAGTAACCAATGGGAATCTTATGACTAAGAAACAGATCTGCTTTATTCTGACAAAATCACTGTTTGGTTTTCAAACAGTAATGGTTGCTTGAGAAGTATGTTTTAAAGATGTTTCGTACATTTCTGATACATTTATTTTCTATTAGTAAACAGCATTCCCCACCAAATATGTTCTTTTACCATGAATAAACGTAATTATATTATAAAAATTCTTACAAACCTTATTCAGTAGGGTTACAGACTTCCAGAGCCTGAATTTGCATTCAAACACAGCTAAAACCAAATGCAATTTTAGGATAGGTACTTCTGGAAACTTAACTCTGAACCAATAGTGCTAGTGTTATGCTTGCAAAATCCAGAGGACCAAATTTGCTTGAGGGAAACAATCTAGTACCAAAATATCACTAGTGCTTAGATTCCATGTAAGGTCAGCTTGTGTTGGTGTCAATGTGATGTCAATTGCCAGTGCTCAAAAAAATTCTGCTTTACTGTACGCACAGAATCATAGAATCACCAAGGTTGGAAAAGACCAAGATCATACAGTCCAACTGTCCACCTGTCACAAACTGTTCTCACTAAACCATGTTCCTCAACAGCTAGCAGATCTGAGCAACTATCCTGATAGGATCTACAAGTCACATGTTTCTTCACCTTTGTTGTGTCACCCAGTAGACCTAAGTGTCAAGTCAGATGCATACAAATGTAGTCCACACTACTGATTTTAGAAGAAGCAAGATGGTAAGGACAGCCTTCTCTTAGCTGCTGAGAGCAGTCTCCCCAGTAAATATTGTCTTCCGTGACTTAGTCATAGATTCGTAAGATTGGAAAGGACCTACAAGATCATCTAGTCCAACCATCCTCCCACCACCATCCCTACCCACCAAGCTACTAAATCAAATCCCTTAGCACCTCATCTAAATGCTTCTTGAACAGCACGAGGGACAAGTCCTTACAGAGCTCAGAATCTTTTCCCTTCATTAAGATTTCTTGGGAATAGAGAAAATGCAAATCCAAAGAACAACATGGGAAGAGCTCTTGGACAGACTGTGTCAGGACAGGTCTGTCTCAAAATGTATCATTACCATCAGTTCAAGGTGATGCTGCCACACTCTTTCAGAAATAATTATTTATGTAAGGAAAAACATACGTATGTATTTTCTGTGTCTGCTGTACTCTAAAATATGTGCAAGTGAGATAAATATACTTCAGGTGTGCTTGGTAAGCAACAAACACCCCAGGGCATGGAGGTCAGAGACGAGCTCTCCTGGGAAATTTTAACTAAAAAGTTAAAGTCTGCAATTTTCTACAGTATAAAAATGACATCTTTAAAAGTAGATACCAGAATCTTCAAGTATACAACTGTGAGTCTCTAAAATCAGTGTGACTGCTCCTTCTAGTATTAGCATTTGGAAAAATACTGGTTTTGTGTTCAAACTAAGAGAAACAGTTGGATTTTTCAGTTGGGAACACTTTTGCTTGTAGTGCATGCAATGAATTCTGACAAATGTTAATTCCTTCAGTTCAGAGAGGAGAGGTTGGAGTTGTTTAGATCCATTGGCCTTCATGAGCACAAGGGCACTTTGCTGGTTCAAAGTCACCTTCCTCCAGCTTGCCATATCAGCCTAGCCTCACACAGGAGCATACAGTCCTCAGGGAGGGAGAAAGACTATTTCTAGAAAAAGTTGGAATTCATTTATTATTTATAAATTTCATTTTGTACATATCTTAAGGGACATTAAGAGATTAGTAGTCATGCAGTTTGTTCTGAGCATTAAAGCTAATCCTTAGAGATAGGTGAAGGGTAATTTCATTAGTTTTTATAAAGATCTGGAAGAAAACTAACCATTCAGTCAACAGTTTGAAAGGAGACATTTAGTGCTGTGCACTGCTATCCCAACAGGCTCTGCCTCTTGCAGCAATGTGTCAGCACAGACAGGCATATCAGCAGCACAGGCACATTCCTCAGACATTGTTTTATGTAAAATAGGTGGGTCTCTCTTTCCTAAGTACGTCAAATAAAATCATTGTCTCTAGCATGACATCCAGTAGTCCAGGAAGGAAAGCTAATCTAGGAAATAAAGGGATACAGACTATTGATGCCAAAATCATACAATGTAATTGCTGAGATCTCATGAATTATTCCTGAGCTGTGATTTAACATTAATCTGAGTGTTTTGTACAAAGCAGGGCCAACACCAATAAAATGCTGACTGATTTGTTTTAAAATAGTGCTTCTTCAGACTTCACTACACTGCTTAGAAATGAACACTTTCTGGTAAAACCTTAGGCTTGCCTCTAGAAAACACAGATACACTCACATCACTTCATGCTCAGCTTCTACTGTTATGTTTCTCCCCTTCATTTTGGACTGAAGATATTTCTGTGTGCATTATTTAATAATAGCCATTTTTTAGGCTGTGAGCTTCATAACCTGGAGCTTCTCCCTTCACAGCTCCTTAAAAAAGAACTGCTTTGAACTGGGTGTTGATATTTGCTAGGTATGTGTATTTCAGGTGCAAAGATGTGGAGATTGTGGTGAGGAAAGCAGGGAACTACCACATCCAACATTAGATGAGTTCAGTGTGTTATAATCGCTTCTGCATCCTTAAATACTGCCTCTTTCCAATGAACATCAAATGATGATAAATAGGTGGTCATTGCTGTTTCATTCACCTCAAAGAGCACAGCACAATTATTCTGAAGCCCTGGGAATGCTGTGCTTATGTGGATCTCCCATTACATCTTCTGCCTCAGTAGTAACGTCTCTGCCATTTAATGGTAATAAACTAAGTGAATATGTTCCTGGCCATTAGCACAGCATATCTGTCCAGTAGAAACCCTAAACCTGGAATGCTCACGCACAGCTTCCATAGGCTCTTGTTAAGGTGCTAAAACAAGAGGCTGTTCTGTATAGAGCTAGAAATGGTACTGAAGTGACTGTTTGTAGGTACCACTGACTGCCATAGTGTCAGCACATGTCTCAGCATTGGCCATAATCTATGGAAGGTGGAGGAATACTTCATAATGCTGCAACACTAATAAAGGAGCTCATTTAAAGTTATTGTTTCAGACAGTTTGACAGTATTCTGCAGTGACTACAGAGTGGTCGTGTTTATGAGCCTAGCCAGAAGAAACCACTGCTATGTATCTTCCTATCACAGTGAAAAAAAGTTTCTTCAAAAACTCTAAAGGAAATCTCAGCAATAAGTGACTAACTTATTTTACATTCCAACTTCTGCTAAGTACAATCTGTACAGCAAAAGAAATTAAATCCTATAGAAAGCATATATTTTACCACATTAGATCACTCAGGATGTAATGGACTTAATGCATAGCCATATGTCCTTTCTAGCTTCATTAGGAAAACTATGCTAGGAATACATTAGCATGCCTAGAGAGATTGAGTCCACATTATAGAAGGTTTCTTGAAAAGAAAAACAAGCAAAACAAGTATGTCCGCAATTAGTTTAATTTCTGCACTGTGATGAGCACTACATCTCAAAGTTCCTCAGTGTGGAGGTCATGAATCACCAAATCAGCTTCATGACTGCGGTGGAATCTGACAATAACAAGGAGGACCAGAATCCTCTGACCTCAAAAGGAAATTTTTTTTGTAAGCAGTCTAATGTTCTGGCATCAGTGTTTTTTTTTATCCAACAAAAAAATCCACAGTATCAATGCTAATCTTGACTTTGGCTTCAATAGACAGTATAAAATATGAATCTTTTTTGAAACATTTCCGCCCAGACAAAAACATAGAGCAAATTAGATTGGAAAGGACTTTAAAGACCATCTAGTTTCTGCCCATCTGCAGGGAGCAGGGCTGCCAACCACTAGATTAGGCTGCCCAGGATCCCCATCAACCTGGATGCCTCCACAATCTCCCTGGACAACCTGTTCCAGTTCCTCACCACCCTGAATAAAAGATTTTTTCCTAATATCTAACCTCCCTCTTCTAGTTTAAAGCCATTCTCCCTTGTTTTATCACTATAATATCATGTAAAAAGTCAGTTTTGTATGCTCACTTCAAGTACCAAAAGCCCACAGTGAGGACTTCCCAGAGCCTACTCTTCTTCAAGCTAAAGAGACCCAACTCCCTGCACTAGTTATCATGTGATCAAGCTGCCTAACTCGGGACAGGAAAGAGAGAAGTATATAGTTGTCAGTACTTAGACTTAAAACTCTTTAAACAGCTGAAGTTTGTAGTTGAAAAAGGCAGTTGAATAAATGCAGAGACTGTTACTCAGGAAAAAGTTTAGACATTAAAATTAATGAACAAATGTATGTTTGTAGTTTGCAAAATGAAAGAATATATGGTGCCAGAAGAGGTTTTATCTTCTGTATATATATTTTCAAAAATTTAATAAATACAAAGCAAATAGCATTGGTTTATCCAGGGGAATATTGAAATCCATTAGGAATCCACTTGGAGTAATCTGATTCAACAAGTCAGTATATTTCTCTCAAAAACATAATATCTGTACTACATTGTGCAAGATGAAGGTTAGATTACATTTCTTGCCAGTGCAATAATTCCCACATCATAAATTCTGATGAAATTATATCAATATATAAAGCAAATGGACGTCTGACCCACCATCATTTTCTAGTTCTCAGATGCAGAAACTGACATACAAGTAAATCCCCAGCTGCTTTGTGCAATACTATTACAACAGTGCCATTGCCTGGGAACTGTTATTAGCTATCTTGACCAAGAGTGGCAGTTAAAGTTTGTGGTTTCTGCTCTGAATATTAAACTTTGGCATACAAGAGTCCTTATTGTGGGGAGCACTTGGAAATGGTAATACTAAATTGCTTTGTATTTGCAGGATTTGATTGCTTTAGATGATACGGGTCTAGCTGGTGGGCCTCTCTTACTGCTTGTATTTCCAGATGGTAAATCATTCCTTTGACATGGTATCTGCCATAACCAGTTCTCAGTTTCCGTAGTATCCTTCTTTATATTACAGCTGGCAACTAGCCTGCTGGGCCATTCAGGTGGAAGGTACTTTTTGCATGACTTATAAGAATAAAGAAAAAATGACTTTTTTTAATGCATTCTAATATTTTCTTGAAATGTCATTGAGTATACAAAATTGAGGTATGGGGTACAGATTTAGAAAGAACGCATGCTCTTTTCCCACTAGTATTACGCACCACTATCCATGCTATGATCAAGCTCCCATATTAATGACTGAACTTGAAGGACCCTATAAATTGCAAGAGTACTCAGGATAAAACAGAACTCATTATTAGCGCTGTTTTTGACAACATAACACCAAAGAGCAGAATTGAAGCTTCCCATTTCCTATAGCAGAATAGAAACACAGCTTATCTTGTAGGCCAGCTTCATGTAAAAAGTTTGGACAGTTTTTAAAGTGTATGACAAAGTTTTATTCACTCAGGATATTTTCTTAAAACACCATAATTATATTCTCAGAAATAGAAAGAAAAATCATTAGTTATACTTCCCTGGTCCTTGACGAATAGCGGTGTTGAATTGGAAAAATTAATCAAAAAGAATTATTTTTTCATGATCTTAGAGTTAAAATTTGGACTATAAACTATTAAATGCAATTTCACAGTTTTTAATCACTGCTAATGCAGAGTGTCAGTAACTTTCTGCTGTCTCATTATGCCTTTATTAGATTAAGACCCTCAATGATATTCTACCCACCATCATATGAAAGTGACTTCATAGGTCTTTAAGAAGTATATTAGAGATTTTGAAACTTCCCACATCATTGTTTTTTCGTGGTTGTTTTTTTTTTTGCATTTTTTGCATTAACCTGTCATGTGAGACATTTCCTCACGTGAGTAAACTTCTGAATGCTCAGTTATGTCAGGAATTGTGATTGCTTTCCAGGAAGTCATGGGAGCAAAGACGTAATAAAGGGGTAAATCCTCAGATGTAAAACAAACAAGGAACGTTAAGCAAAAACAATTCACTGTAAACGTTTCCAAACATTCCCAGTGAAAATGAATTTTGTTTTTAAAGAAAAATCTTCATGTAAAATATATTTTTCAAAAATGGTGTATGAAATTGGAAATACAGATTTAGACTATAAGCAGAATTAAGAAAAAACAGAAGAATCTTTGTTTTCTTTTGAAATCAAACAAATGATCATGTCATTGTCAACATACATTTTGAAGATAATCAAATACTGATTAGTCAATTAAATAAGACAGCAATGTTCTGCACTTGAAAATAATCATGTACCTTCAAAGAAAGGTTAATGTAGATTTGAAATGAATTCTGTTCTAGACCATCCAAACACAGTCACAGTGCGAATCTGACTTAAGATTTTTCACCATGTTCTGATTTTGAGCTGTTAAAGGGAAAGGGGAAAAATCCTTAACCTACACACTCCATAATTCAGCACACAAACACCAGTGCACTCCTCCCAAATCTAAGCAGAAGTTTAAAAGTTAAATACTATAACAAAGTCTCATGTTACTAGATGTATTGTTTCCTGAAATACAGTACAGAGCATTGACAAGAATGCCTAGAAACTTAATTAGATATCAAATAAACTGCATCTGTTACTTTTGAAGAAAAGCCTATTTTGGGATTCAGTTGGCTTTTCAGTATGCTTGTCTTGAGGTATTGTGAAATTCCTATCTGCTCTTTAGTAGGCAATGTTAACCCAAGACAAGCAAGCATAATATTGATATTGGAAAGTTCAAGATGGTGCTGATTTTGACAATGTGATAAAGTGCTTGCTCAGCTGAAGTGGTTCATAGAGCAGGCAGCTTTTCTAAGAGCTGTGCTTGTCTGTCTGCTACATCTTGGAAGCATATCTCCAGCTTATCACCTACTTCCTTTCACAAAATAACGTGCCCAATCTTACAATCATTACTGACTGGCATAAATATTTACATATATATCATGCAGAACAGTTCAACCAGTAAATGCCATTTGCACTGATGCCAGTCATGGTCAGTAAGGCCACTGCTTCATTCCTGTATAGCATGTCATGATCACATGCTAATACCTACATCCACGCATCAAAGTTGCACCTGGCCCATGCTTTCACTTGTGAGGAAGATGGAACTCACCTATCTATATCTTCCATCTAAGAAATTACACACAACCTTGTCACTAACAGCTGTAGGCAGAGACAGGATTTTTAAGCTATGAGCATCATTACATATCCTATGAGATTCAAATGCCATGCTGTAAAAGATGAAGTCTGTCATGGGACCGTGTCTGTTACTTAACCAAACTGTGATTTTCCCTGGACTCAGTGACCCAGCTGCTTGCTTATTCCAACACTGCAGAAGATATTAACTGTAAACCAGCAGTCTGCCTTATATAAATGCTGCTTATTTCCCAAAAGCTCACTACAGAATGAACAACGTATAGCAGCAGTGAGGTAGACTTCTGTATTATAGAAAGATTTCTGAATTAATTTTCACTGAGTTAGATTTATGCATGCGGTTTATATATCGATGTATTGAGTCCATTCTTCATTCACAGACCAATAAAAAGGGATGAAGTCCAGATTATCTCAACAGTCAGGAGTAATGTCACTGGAGGTGATACTACAACTAAAAGCTATTATAGTGGCACTCTCTCTTTTATCGATTTTCCTCAAAAGCTTCTTGCATAATGATGATGTAGGCTTGGGAAAGGACAAATAGAGAATACGCGTAGCTCTCTTACGTATGTTCTGAAGACCTTTAAATAAGTAACTGGTGAGAAATCACAACCCAGTTAGCTAGGAAGCATTGGAAAATGTATGGATCTTGAAATTCTTCAGATGCGTGAAAATATAAACTATACACTCAAGGAAAGTCACAGTCTTGACTTTGACTATCTCCAAGTGGGTGGGAACTGTGCTGCAAACAAAATCTTAAACCCTTTTGGAGTTCATAAAGAGTTTCAACCAGTTTTCAGTACCAGTTTCTTCATCTGAAAATCTGAGCTACAGGGTTTCCTAGAACTAATTAATGATCATGCACTCCTAACCTGAGACTTTTCACAGGGACCCGACAGCAAGAGAGATGTACATTCAGCAATTTCCTTTCTCCCTAAGCAGGACACCCTTCAAATTGCTCTTCACTAAACCTAAAAGTCTGCTTATGCCTATCTAATATTTATGCAGTTTTCAGGAGATACATGCGTAAAAGCCAGGCTATATGTGGAAGGTATTACTGCTTTTATTTGGAGGCTGTCACTGGAGGTGTGCACACCAGGAAGTAAAACACATCCACAAAAAAATCCTCCTGATTTTTCTATAGAAAATCCTGTGCATATTACTTGTAATTGTGCTGTTCCATCCCTCTCTCCAAAGCACATATCCCCTAGAGCTTCACCCCTGCCATGACCTTATTTTGATACTCCAGGATCACTGTTTGGATCCCTGTGCTCCATCCAGTTGCCAGAGTCCTATCTAGGTGAGCTGTCACCAGGTAAACTTGGCAGCTCCACACTGTAGCTTGCATTGTAAGACATTTTTTTATTTTTAAACAATGCACGGGATGCTGCTTTTCAAGAGATCTTGGATGTCTTCAGAGGAGCAGGAAATTTTGTCCTTCACATTTGTTTAAGCAGAAGTAAAAAAAAAAGATGTTTTTTCATTTGCAACAAATACAGGATATGAAAATGTTCCTGTACCACATGACTTACAGGAAGCTAATAATAGACCTTGTGGAAGACGTTAATATTGAAGGAATTTAATTTTGTTTATCTGGGGCAGAATACACACTAATTGCCTATTTAATCATGTTTATAATTAAACTCGTTATAACAATGATTCACGCGCCAGCTTCTCTAATTACACAGGCAGGACAGTATTATTTCCTCCTTTCAGCTCTCTCAGGTAGGCTGGAGATTCTTGATGTCACTGTCAAGCTGATACTGCACACTAGCTGGTACATGTGGATGGTGTTAAAGCCACTTTCTTAGCAGGAAGAAGGAGGAAGACTCAGCTGAGATTTGGTTCTGTACAGGCCATGAAAAGCTTCTGTTGGTGGGCAGCAGATAAGTGTCACATTGAGATATCATGTTGGAGTGCCAGGTACATCTTGATTTAGTACACAGTGTCATGTGTGCCTCAAAGGGTCCAACACAACTGGAATTCTTTTTCATTCAACAGAATTAGCTGATTTATATCAGTTAGGAGCACTTTGTCTTATTCTGGCTCTGCTTTCAAGTAACTTGCAAATGAATCTGGCATCAGTATCCCCAGTTCACAAACCAGTAGGCTGAGGTTTAGGCAGGAAATATGCCTCATCCACAGTCTAACAATGAGATGCCTTTGAAAAGTAATTCTCCAGGACCACCAGGTACCTTACCCACTGAGCAACACACTCAAAATAGGAACATAGTTATTTTCTTCTCCATTTTTTAGGCAAATGAAATGACAAACAACCAGGCAATGCAATGTAGTTCATCCTTTCACTGAGCACAAGAGGTTCACTTGTTGCAAAAGATAGGATGCAATTTCTGGTAGTGTGTATGTGTACATGTGTATATATAGCCAGATACATAACTAATATCCTGAAAAATTACTTGCATGTCATTATTTAAATTCTACCAGATACACTGGGAAACCTTGCTTTCAGCAGGCTAACAGTAACACTGTCAAAGATTCACAGCGGGCTAGAAATAACTCAGCCCAGAAGCTAATTACTTTAAAACTTTTTTTTTCTTCTGGAAAATCTTGTTTTCCCTGGAGGCTGTGAGTCAGAAAGTATACCAGTGTATCCTGGTTTAAGGCTCCAGCCTCCCCTTCCTTCATCTGCTATAACTGAATCACAGCCACGCTGTTCAGTTGCAACAATAGCAGACAAATTGAGTATCTAATGAGGATCAACCACTCTCCGGATTTTGCAGTGTTTTTAAATTATTAAGGTCTAGACTTTCAAAGCAGGCTTCACTGGGGACTGGATAAATTTATCAATCAAAGAGCAAAAAGTATTTTGGAGCAATGAAAGAGACATTTGTGATTTCTCTTACAGAAATATCAAATTTAGATATTTCAAATGCAGGCTATGCAGCTTCAAACTCAACAAGGTCATGAATGACACTTTCATATCAAAATATTTGTCTATCTATGCAGCCTTCCATTGCTTCATCAGAAACACACTTAGGTGGGAGCCCAGCTGAAATCCTCTTCACCCAACAGTCTGAGGAAGCTTGCTCTCTGGAGTCGATTAAAGGAGACCATTACTTCTCTGGCCTTGGTTCAAAAGGTATACTACAGACAACCAATAAGGCCTTTCAGAAACATTGCTATTGTCTAAGTAAGCTAGAGTATAACCCTCGAGTAGTAGAAAAAGGGCCTTCCCTGTCAACTTCTGATTGTTCAGTATTACAGTTAGATCATATGTGCTGTGCAGTAGAGACTTCCTGGGGCAGGAACCAGGGCTGTTAAATGCTCAGAGATGCATAAACATAAAATGAGCAAACTAAGAAAAACACACATGCAGTTGAATGGCATGAACTGCACCCCTTCTTCTGAAGAAAAGTCACCTTAAAGCTGTGACCCTTGGTACCCTGCTCAGGAACACCTTGAGCCAAACCTAGAAGCAGAGCTGCTCAGCACCCTAGTCTGTACTGGTGACACAAACCTGAGGATGCTGCAGGGTGTCATGCCACCACGGCCATGACAGCACCTCCTGGCGTGCCCACTTCACCATGGAGGGCACTGGGCAGGGCTGGGCTGTAGTGGCTTGGAGTTCTCTGCAGCTAGGCTAACAAGCAGCTCTCTCATTAGGAAAGTTTCCCTGGAACAAAACTCAGAGCAGATCGCTTGTTCAGAAGATAAGTTTCTCTGCCAGCATGCTGAAAGAAGTGTTCAAACTATGGGAGCAGCAAGAAGCAACACACTGAATTGCACCTGAAAAGCCCCTCTCTGCTGCAGAGTGCAAGTATCAGCTGCATGTAGCCACAGACATTGTTTACTGGCACCGAGGCACTGCTTGCCTTTCATTTGGCCCAACAATGCGTCATAGCATCGTACCAGTTCTGCTATCTAGCGGCTACTCTCGTACAATGCATCCCGTGCCACACTGAAAAATGCCCTGCTTTCCACTCTTTCTTTATCATATAACTTGTTCAATTATATTGTCTTTTCTTCTCTTGATTCCTATCTGCAATTATACTTCCCCAAAGCAGCTATTGTGTAACCTGTGGGTCTTGGATTAAGTTCACTCACTAGTTGACCCTTAGCCTGACCCTCACTTAATTAAATACAGGATTAAGCCCAGAAGTATGCAACTCAAATCTCAGGTCAAAGCAGAGGGAGTTCAGCACACTGGCAGCTAGCTGACTGTGTTCATGAATGAGCTCACCTGGCCTTGAAAACACCAGAAATGCCTGACAGAGCCTGTTACTTTTGGCAGTGCAAGTGGGCTTAACTCTTTCCTGCTGAACCTTTCAGTCCCTACCAGCAGGGTCATACACAGCATAGCAAGCATTCACTCATCTGACAAAACGTGAGCATGGTAGCAGTAGAGAAGGTAAACAAAATTTCATCAACTGTTTTGAGAAAAGCTTGATACCACAGATGCTCAGCAAGTGGGTTTATCCTCCAGTCTGCCACTGCCAGGTCAGACACAGCAGATTAACAGTACTCCTTCGTAGCTTACTCTACGTAAGAATCATCATTTTTGTCACTGTACCATCAGTCTTAGTATGGCTGAACCTGAAGTAGTTTCTGTCTGTGTTTGCTCAGAAGTTATAAGTTAGCATAAAAAAAACCCATCTAATTGCAAAAATGAGGAGTTTAAAGTACTTCTCTCTACTGTAACCACAAGAATGAGTGTTCTTCTGTATATAAAAAAAGAAGAGATCTCATGTAGGTATCACCTTGGAAAGACAGCATTCAGGCTTAACCGTTATCAAACAGAATCATCAGAATGAGAGCCCCAGCTACAACACACATTTCTCAGCAGCCGTACACCATCATGTGTCATCTCAAAATATTGAAATACAACTTAAGGCAGGAGTTTCAACTCACTTTTCAATATAGTTGACCTTTTCTAGAGCAGCATACTCTAGTACAGAAAAGATACTATAAAGCTTGAAATCCTATTGCTTAATCTTGGATGTTAGATAGCACTGACTCTATCAAACCACAGAGGTGAAGAACAGGGATGCATTGCTCATTCCTTCTTTCTTATTTTTTCCAGTTGAAATGGGAAACTGGGAGGACAAAAATACCTTTGAAAGTGGTACTAGGATTTGATGATTTTTAACAATTAGGTATTTCCATTGCCAGCACAACTGGAAAAACATTTTAGATTCATTAAGACTGGAAAGGACTACTAAAATCACCTAGTCCAACCACCAACTCATACCCACCAAAACATGTTCCCAGTATCACACTTACCCTTTACTTGAACACCTCTGCAAATAGCAACTCCATCACCTCCTCAGGCAGCCTGTTAACCTTGTCAGGGATGTCTTCTAGAACCAAAGCAACCCAAATCAGTTGCTTTTTATATACTCCTGAATTAGAAGGGAGGGAAAACAATGCTATGCTGCACCAGAACTTCAGGTGGTGCTAAGAAAATGAGAAAATCCGATGACCCTGATTTCCACCAGCTGATCTTTTAATCTGAGGCACATGAAAACTGCCTATTAAATTTCATGGAACAAACTTAAAGCCTCATATATTGTGGGGATGATGCAGAAGTAGGGTATGGTATGTTTCCCATCACATCTGTCTGTGAATGTAAATTGTGAGGAACGATTGGTTATTTCCACTAAAGGATTCTTTGTGAACAGGCTATATAAGATATCAAGTTTAACTGAGTTTTAAGGAACAGGCAGGAAATCCTGCTGTATTCTAACAGCTAGATCATCAGATTGAAATCTGGGAACCATGAGGACACAAGGTTCTAGCCTGCAAAATCTTTTGTTTCAAGCAAGTGGGTAGTTCTTGAAAACTGAATGTCCACTTAAATATTTTTCATGTTGTGTCTGAACTTCTCATATTTGTTACTCCAAAGCAAAATGGATGCAAAAATAAAAATGGAAGCTTATTGTGCAGAAATGAGTATGGTGTGGGTCGCCTGATTCTTAGCCACAGATCGTGTGAGGACCAGCTTATTTTCCATTTCTGTATTGGATTTTTTTTCCCCTGAGACAGTGTGAGACAAACACTGATCTTATGCATTATGAAGTCACTGAAAAATTGTTCATCACTTTTGTAAGTGTCATACTGCAATCTATTCACCCATGAAAGTAACCCAGTGGGGCCAAACCCTGGGTGGTGGGCAGCGTCTCCAAAGAGGACTCAGCAAATGTGATGGCAAGTGTAAGAACAATTGCAAACACGTTATTTGGGGTGTCTTGTATAATCTTTATACTGTATATTGACATTTTCTTGACTCTATCTGCTCTACAAATGTCATGTCACATGGAATGAAATGAAGAGCGGTACCAGGAAAACCATGCAATCTGGCTGGGTCAGGGACTGAGCTCCCAGAGAACCCATAGGAGAAGTCTCAGCCTGAACTCTGGCAGGGAATTAGTATTTGGGTACTTCAGGCTTCTAAATCCTTTGCATTAGCTGAAGAGCATTTGTCTAAGATGTCCATTACGGGTAAGAAAGAGCTTGTTTGTTTTCAAAATCTGTTTTAAATCTAATGGGCTGCTGAATCTCCCCAAACTCCATTTGACAGTATTATTTTTTCAGATTAATTTTTTTTTAAGAACAAAGAAGCTTGACACCCCATACAGTGTGGAATAAAAACTTTGAAAATGAATAAAAAGCAACCCCGTGACTAATACATTCACTATGTGAAGGAGCAATGGCTTAGTGGATCTGCTATTTCATAGGCAAAAATGCAGAGATTGCCTCTTTTGTCAGTTCATAGATAAAATCCTATTCTTTGTAATCCCTGAAGAAACAAATCAAATAAGCTCTGGCTGAGCTAACCATTTTCAATCCATCAAAGCAATCAAATTCTGTTTACCTGAATCAGAATGATTTCTAAAATGTTATTAAAAAGTAAAATGGAGTTTAACTATTCCAAAAAACTGAAAATGATGTGCAAACACAAAAGGGATAAGATTTCAGTAATTATGTAGACACAAAGTCGGTGCCATCATTTGTACCACAATACAATGTAGCTATGGCATATAAAGATAAAGCTTCCTTTGTCTAACATTACTGCTGCAAGTGATGCATAAACATAATTAATGTAAGAAGTCTTCAAAGGGGCGAATATTCATTTTGTCAGTTAGTTTTATTGCTCTTTCAAGCAAACAAAGGTTTTATAATGTAATAAACCAATTAACTGATTATATATTTCACCCAAAATATTTGTATATCACACATTACTATCTTTCCACAAATCGACATCGTCTCTCACAAAGCGGAGCCGGTGTGTGGTGCTCCAGTTGAAGCAGTGCAGCTAATATTCATTTAGCTTGCCCATTATTTTGGAGGGAATACCTTCAGCACCTCGTGCCTCACTCCACCTCCTTAACAGTGGCAGGTTTCACACAAATCCTGTCCAGTGGTAGCTCTGGAACGAGATCATTAGGTTGGTCCTCTGTCATGACGCCTGAACCCATCTGCATGAGGAACGACGTCATCTTGAAGTCAGCACTCAGTGCATTCTCCACACTTTCAGAGCTGTTTTCCCTAGTCAGCAGTGCATCGTGCAGATGATTCCAGCTGCAGCACACATTGCTGCAGTGCATCCCAGCAGGGGTGCTCGCTTACTCAGTGACAGCTCATGGGGTTTCCCTTTGTGTGCATTACAATAAATGAAAATGAAGAGGAAAAAAAAAATAACACACACACACAAAAAATTCTACAGATTCTTTCCAAGATTGACATCTTAAGGAGCCAGTCAAAGTTTGATGCAGCAAATTTTTAATACAAAATAAGTAGGAAAAGAAAATCTGCACAGAGAAAACAATATTGAAATCTTTTTCTTTCGTCTTCTCTCTTTTTTATTTTTTTCCTATATACATTTTGAAGCTTTTATATTGAGATTTTACATTCACCATTCACTTTAAAACAGCTTTGCTTCTATTTGCTGAGACAAATCCTGTCTGTGACAACTGCAATTGCCCCTGTGTCCTGTCAAAACACAGTCTTAAATTTATCAAAGCTGTAACACAAAAATCACATCCTCTCTCAGTCTGAAGCAAAACTTCAACAGCTAATTATTTCATTGCATAATAAAAGGCTGCATAAGCCAATATTAGGAAAGAGACTGAGAGCAGGGACTCACCCATCTGTCCCCAGCTCAACCAGTGCCTTGGTACCTCATGTCTCAATTTCTCAGGCTAAATTTGGAATAATGATGATCTGCCTCTTTTTAGAGTCTGGCAGGCATTCAGACCATTGAGCAGCAGAAAGGACTCATGCACCAAGCCTGTGGTAACAAGATTTGAGCGAAGCAAATTACACAGCCTCACGATACAGCCCCACTGTCCATCCCATGTAATGTTGGAGTTAGTGGGTGACTTTCCATGGGATTCAGTGGGAGAAATATCTAGGTGTGGTGTTGTCATAGAGGTGGTTATTGAACCATTACTTCTATATGCATGAAAGTTAGCTCAAAGTCCTTCTTCCTAAACTTGTCTTTTCATCCTGGGAAGCAAACCAGAAACTTGCAAGTCTGCAAAGCATCTCCAGAGGTAAGCCGAACCCCTCACTGCCTCCACTTCTCCTCAAGGCTTCCTTGTGCTTCAGTGAGAGTGGAGAAACCAAGAAGTATCTTGCCCAGTTTTCTATCTGCTTCTCTGTGTACGTTATTCTTTAAAGATATAAAAACTTTCTGCAATCATTGGTACTAAGAGTATTAAACAGTTATATACAGAAAAAAAAAGAAATACTTCTTTAAGCTTTGCTTTTGCAACTGCCAGCCTTTTACATTTCACTTTTCCTGTATAAGCACGATGCTCATCTGCACTGGTAAATATTAAGTAATGAGGAATATACCAAAACGTGCACTCCTTTCCTTCTCATACACACATTCACAACCACACATGTACACACACACGCACAAAATACTCAGAACATTAAAGAAAGCTGTTAAACTAATCTGGTGCATCTAAATGGGCAATATATATTGAATCCATGCTCCATTGATCATAATTATTGCAGTGCCCTTTATCAAGTAACCATCTTAAACCATTATTTAGAGATCATTTTGCTTTCCATTACTGTCACTATATTGCAGAATTCACTAGGAATTGGCAGCTGTGTGATAGAGGGGTGTGCAGCTGTATTAGCCTGGAATCTGCTCGTGTTATCCAACAATGTTTCTAAAATGAGAGACTTAGCAGTGGATTCACATAACTTTGGGGCAGCCTTTAACTTCATTCTAGAGGAACAAATCACTCACATAAGCTTTGTTTTCTATGCAACTCTTCCTCACCTCAAATTCTTTGCATATTCTCTCAAAGCAGCTTTTATTTGTAGGTGCAGATTATGTGCACAGAAAAATCTTTTCTTGTCTCAAAGTATAACTCAGAGTTATTAATGGCTACACTGCCAGTCTCAGAGTGTGCTTGAAATGATTTACTAGCCTTCACAAAGTCCTTATTACTCTCTGGGGCATGCAAAAGGGGGGAAGTATTTTTTTCTCATCTGGCCCTCTGCAGCAATGCATCACGCAAACAATATGGTAATTTCACAAGTCAGTGTATAAACATCTGGAGCTGAATTCAAAGCTCAGTCTCCTCACAAGTACTTGGAAAACACCTGGCTTGTTTGCCTTGTAAGAAGATTAGAGGAACACAGTAAGAAAGAGGAAAACATGGTTCTTAATGAGAGCAGCATCGTTTTAGACTGAATCCATATCACAAGCCTCTTGAAGTAATGCACCTGCCATGCGCTGCATTCTGTGATATTAACAGATGTAATGGAAACACAGGTGCTTAAGCTGATATTTGCCAGTTTAACCAGGTGGTAAGGAGATTTGAACGTCGCCAAAAAGTAAGAGGATGGAAAAACAGAAGTTTCAGACACTCATCATCAGTGTTAGACTATGAAATAGTACTAAGCACATAGGATATAACTAAGCATTAATCTTCTGACTTATAGCTAGGGGCTTCGCATATTAAAAGTTCCCTTTTAAAGTTTCACTTTGACTCTTGATCAGTTTCTTCCACGCCTTAGCACTAAGTATACAAGTCCTTATAAATAGCCTTGACACTGAGGAACCCCTTATGTATCACAACCTCAGTGACCTCTGGAAAAAAATCACTTAACCTTTCACAACCTTTCTCTTCCTATCTCTAGAATGAAGATAATATCCCTTCCCAGTCTTAGAAGTTGTGAGACTTTAATTGATTATTAGCATTTGTATAATCATTTTGAACTCCAGAGAGTACATACGCACCATGCATGTAGTGTAACAGACAGAAATATCTTGCTTAGCCATGAAGACACTCATCAGACTTTATCTCATTGGGGCTTAAGGTCAAAGACATAGAGAAGGCACTGAAATCTGATAAGGGCTTAAGTGGTACAGGAGAATTACTTATGTTCTGAAGAAGCCACCAGTATCACTTTCTCCTTGACTCTAATCCACTCTCAGATGCTGTGCCTGCCGCTATCAGGCCAACATCTGTATCTTTCTCCATGCTAGAGGCAGGGAGCATATTGACTAAAACTGGAGAGGAAAACCAAGGGAGGAATGCTCAGTGTCTTCAGAGGCAATAGCAGCTGTAAGTTTCTTTAGTCCTTGACTCTGTATAACTCTTTTTAGCCTCCTTAACCCATTAGGAGTCCAATTAGTGGTGAAATAAAGGGGAAGAATGAGACTAGTTTGACTGGACAAACTGAAATATCATTCAGAGAGCAGCTAAGCTGATTTTCTGTTCAGACAATTTGAGGATATTTGGCATCCCTCCCTTTCTTTCCCTCAGAGAAGAACATGAAATACATGTTTGTCTTTCTTCTTCCACCTTTAGAAGATAATGTCCTTGAAAATATTAAGGATATCAAAAAGGCAAACCCATCCTACCATTCTGGTGTGAATCTGTTATCCTGTTCTCTAACAGCCCTGCTGTAGTTCTCCAGTGTGACTTGATGACTTCAAAAGTTTTGCAAGCAAAATAATGCTATATTTTCCAGAGATTCCTGGTTTCTTATGTGCTTTTCAGAAGTCTTTCTTGTAGTCGTGTCCAGATTTGCTGCATCTATAAAAGCATCATGTCTATAAAAGTATAGTTTCAGAGTTTCTGTGCACATCTGTCTCAACTCCTTAACCACCCTACAATGACAGAATAATCAGGGAATTTACTTGAAGAATAGGGAGCAATCTGAAAACTAATCATGGATTTTGAAAACATAACTCTAAAAATACCCTGCATCTGGGCATTCTGCCTTAACTGTGTTTCTTTATAATCTTCCTTGAGGCTAACACTAAAATTCAAATTAAGGTCCTGATTCTGCCCCAAGATTGGTGTCTGCAGATTACTGCTGCTCATGTTATGTCAGCTACTGCTCTCCTGTGCCAGGCAGCAGATTCTACAAGGTGCAGCACTGATGGATGAACAGCCCCTTGAGGCTCTGCTCATGTGAGTCATTAGAGAAAGATTTATTTCTCCTTCACTTAAAAACAAAGAGGTTTCCCACATTCAGTGTTTACATTGAATGTATTGACTGTTTGACTAAATAATTGAAGTCACATAATTAATACTGTTAAGAACAATAAATGATTTCTTGAAAAGATACAAAAACTGATGTTTTCTCAAGCAAGTTACAAATGTAAGTAAAAATAAATGAGTGTCATCAATATCAGAGGTAAAGGAAAGTAGAAGATAAAGTGAGTACAGACTTTCCAGCAAATACATAGCTTGTATTTTTAAATTCTTCTCTAGAGCTAAGCTTTTTCTTCTCGTCAGACTATAAGTCAATTATGCTGTAGCACAAAAAGAAATCTGCAGTATTTTACTGTCATTGTTGGTAATTTGTCCCTTAGGGTGTTAGTATTCATACATAATTGCACATTGTCTCTCCCTGTAACATTTTCTACTTTCTTTCTCTGTTAGAACAACATAAGAATTATTGCATTCATGGGTTTTAGCAAATTATCTAGCTAACTTGATTTACATTCTATTCACAAACAGAATTACAGAAGGGAAAAATACGTGGCTTTGTTTTTCTGGTGTTTTTTTTTTTCCCTTAGCTATCTCTTGGCCCTGGAAGCATAGAGTTTATTCTTTTTTTTTTTTTTTTTTTTTTTTCTGTTTGTGCATGAGAGCATTTCTCAAAAGTATAAACAAAAATAAAGAAATGCAATTGCATATAATACTGAAATCACTAAAAGAACATCTTCTGAAAGACGAGATACAGTCTGCAGAATATCGCACTGAAATATAAATAAGAAGTGTTTATAATCGGTAAAAACAATAACCCAAAACACTCATTATGAAGGTAAAGGCTTTATGCTGAACTTCTTGGAATCTTTGTAAGGAAAAAACTCCTCAAAGAACTGAAGATACTTCTTCCTATAAGTGCTGCAGGCTCTAAAGTGAACTGATCACAATCACAAATCTTCCAGATACTGGAGACGGCTGAACCATCCAAAATTCCCAGTCACTTACATATGGATACTTGACTGAATGTGCTACCCTGAGCTTTGGCAGGTTTCTAATCTGGCCGAACTTCAGGACTTACAGAGCAGCCAAAAGTGTCTTCAGGGTTGCTTGATCATAATTCAAAGGCCTCCTTGGTTCCCTGACCAAGTTAGAGTGTCTAGAGACAATCTAGTCTAGTGACTGCAGTGTTGCAGTCACGATCAGCAAACAAAAAGAGATTCTGTCTCAGTGGAGTCTACTGAAGACACTCATCTTATTCAACAGTAAATATATGGGTTGGCTGTGGGAAGCTGTAGAAGCTTATCATTCTGTAAAGTGAAAAGGCAAGAAAATGGAATCTGAAATTAAATATAAGTAGATGCAACATGATGAAGATGGAAAAAAATACTGAAATTTGTGTATATTTAACTTTAGACTTGGTTGTCTACAAGCACAAGGAACAGACAGCTGGGATTATAATGAGATACCAGATTAGTGCTGGATAATAGTTAAAACAAATAGAAAGGTTTATATTACTAGGGAAAGAAGTAGAGATCACGGGAAGCAGTTATTTTCTTTCATAAATTCAGTGTGAAATCTTGAGGATGGCGTAAAGGTAGAGACCTCTTGTGTCAAGGGAAGTATGTAGGCCTGGAGAAAGCATGAGCAAGGCACCATAGATGGTCAGAGCCTTGCAATAGTACCTGCTTGAAGAGATTGTGAATTCAGCCTGGAGAGGCATCAGTTGAGAAGGAATATAATATTCCAAAAGGAATAGAACAGTGCTACAGTTTAGGCATCAGGATGCACACTTAGACAAGCTGTGAGCTGGAAAGACACAAAGAGCCACCTCTTCATTAAATTTGTATAAAACCTGTTTTACTGTGCTACAAGATGTAATGAATGCCAAGGACAGGCCTCTGGACAGAGCTTGTCCTGCTCTTACCCTTCCCAGCCAGACAATGGCTCTTGTCTGACCAAGTATGGCCATGTGTTTGCCACCTTAGCAGGGCTTCTGCCCATCCGGGGGTTGGGAGATTACATTGAAACCTCAGATGGAAGAGACTTCTGTGTGGATGAAAACCCACTGACCCAGAATGAGCAGTGCTTGGCATCACTGCTGCTGCTGAACTGACAAGCAGTGAGAGGAGCCTGCCTGTAATTAACAAAGCAGCTTAGCTACTAATACCTTGGTAATGTCCCTCATATTTTAGATGAAAGGCTCAATTGGTAATTTGAAATAAGAACAAACACAGCCTGAAAGGATGGCTACTGTGAGAAAAAGGAATACATGAAAACAGAACTTCATCCAAAACAGCTTGAGTGCAGAAGATATAGGACTCCATAGTGTGACCCCTTGCTCCCACTTGAGCTGATGTTCCAGGAATGCAGTCCAACCCTCCTGGATGACAGTCAGTCTGAATAATGCATAGGTCCCTACTGTTTGGGTTGCTTCCTCACCCTGAGTCCTGTTGGTGTGACTGCATACAAACTGACCTTTTCTGAAAAGTAACTGACATTTGGCAGCAAAGGTACTGCGAGCTCTCACTGAACTAGATGAAGTAAAACTGATGATTACCAGCTGATGATGTGACACATTTCCACTTTCTCTTTAGTTATTCTTTGAACACAATAAGACTGGAGAATATTCCTTCATGAACAATTGCTTTATACATAGAAAAATAAATGTTTTCATGCATCACAGACACAGACCTTTTGAGGGATAATACGTCAATCTTCTAACTCTACAGTATAGCAACTGTGACTTCCACTCTGTGGGTGCTTTTGGACAAAATTAATCTATACCTAAACCAGAAAACAGTGTTATCTGAGGTAGAAAAGCAGCAAGTCTGGATCTGACAGATAATTCCTTCCAAGATTGGTTTCTTTTAAGGTACCTTTTGCTTTGTTTTTGAAATTCAGATGATGATGTTTCCTCTATTTCTTTTTTCTCTTACAGAGTTCCTACTTTCATGGTTTAGTGGCTCTTTGTATTCATTGCCCATCAAGCATGGGCTATGTTTGCTTTGCTGTCCTCCATCTCTCATGAATAACAAAACCAGAGGAAGAGGCTGAGTGTATCTGGAATCATTCAGGTAGCAGATGAACTTTGCGTGTTGACTTTTTCACCCTCACAGGCATTGTCCATTTACTTTCTTCTCATAACCCCACTCTAATTTCTACAAAGCTACTTGTGATTAGCTGCCACTTACAAACATATTGATTTTTTTATTATTTTATAAAGAGTTCAAACAAATAGTGGTAGCCAATTCTATCAGTAATCCCCCAAGAGGCAAGGAAAGACATGGTCAAAGCTACACGAGCTATAGGCAGTTCACTGTGAATTAGAGAGTCAGATTTCAGGTGTCTCTGCATACTCTCAGAATAATGCTTTGTCTATCTGTGATTAAAGCTGGTAAATACAAATGTTACGAGAATATCTTCAGCAAAGGTACTACTTAAAATGACTCAAAGACGTATAAAAAGCTACACAGTCACTCATTAAGTGTGTGCTGTCTGGTGTCAAAGGACTCCTCCTGAGCTTACGCACCTTTTGAGAAAAAGAGCTCAGTTTAAATCCCACTAAATGCCAAACACCACAGGCAGAAACAGAATAGTTAATTCAGTGTCTTAGCCCAAAATGAAGGAAGCTGTCTAATGGGGCCCTTGTCTTTATTTGAGGCTTTTCAGGGAAGGAGGGGAATGCCAAAATAAAGTTCACTTCACCTCAGGAGTGTGGAGGTACCGGGCCATTTCTGCTGGGGGATACATACCCCGGGGTGAGGCAAGCTTCAATTCAGGAAACTTCTATAGGGGAGTAACTAGGGTGGTTAATATGGGTGTTGGTATAAAACACTTTTCTTTACTCTTGAGGTATGGCAAGTTTTCTTTCTCTATATACATCAGGTTTTTCTTCACTCGTGAGTAGTGATAAGCAGTGAAGAGGTCATGTTTCATCTTGGTCGATTCTTTTCCAGCAGAACTTACTTTATTGAAAGGGGTAGTTTGAGTAATCGAATGTTTCGGAGGAATAATCATCTGTTTTCCTTGAAAATGCCCCCACCTATATTCAATGGTAATAAGAAGTGTTTCAAACAGCTCTGCCAGTAGTACTGGTAGCATGTTAACCTCAGTGGTGACTATAGCAAGGTTCTGATTTGAAACGAGTATCATCCCATGTCTCAGTGCAGCATCCCTGGATGAAATTCCAGCCAGCTGGTAAAGGAATGCACTTAATAATTCCTAGTCTTTACCTTCCACCCTCCTCTGAAGGGTTAATAAATTAAGAGCACTGATACAGCATAGGGGTTTCTAATGCAATAAAATGCCCTGCAAATATAGGAGCAGAATGCTGGCAAAGAATTGCAAGAATCTAAATAAAATAAGAACAACCATCAGATAGTCTTTGATTATGTGTTATAGACAGTTATTAGCCAATGAGTCCAATAGTCCCATGGTATTTAGAATCCTCTGGCATTTCGATGACCTTTTGTAAGGTGTACTGCACTGACCCATTAATTTATTTCATGGCTGTCTCATTGTATCCAAGAAAAAATGTTAGTAAAAAACAGGTGTCCTGATCCGCGTCCTGTATTGCATTTCAAAACCCATTGAGCAGAAGCTAATTTCAACAATTTGCATGAGAGCCTTATGCTATCACTTCTATCATAGTATCAGTGTCAGCTCAATTTTCAGAGCAGCTGTAGCTCAAACACTGACCTGCTGCCTATTACAGTAGTGTAATGAAATGCAATGGACTAGTAATTATTCTACATTACCGTAGATCAAGTAACATGCAGCCCTTGGTTATCACAATGGAATCCCAGTTCTTGCTCAAAATGAGAAAACTGACCATGAAGTTGATTTAAGGGTGTCATCAAAAATTACTTTCAGAGCCTGGAAATACACTATTATTTCCCAGATAGCATCTGACATTGCTGTGCAAATGTCCTGCAGTCGCTGCATACTTGAATAAACTAGTTTCAAATAACAAAATGAAGAGTTGTACCTGAGAGGAAGGAGTAAATTGAGATGGGATGTTCCTAAAATTTCAAGTAATGAAATTACATTAGGCAAATTATTTCAGTGTCTCCCTTCTAACACCATCTGTGAAACATCCTAAAAAACTTATTCAGGAAATCATATGCTTTTTTTTCTGTTGCTGCATAGGAAATATTGAGCATTATGAATTTGACTTGAAAGCGTGGCAAATCACTCTCTACCTGCCTGTTCAATAATGACTTCAGCCTGTACAGATCATATTACTTCCAAAGAATAAGCCAAGATTGTCATCAGCTGCATGCTAAGATCTACTCCTTCCTCAACCCTCTTGACACGACAGTCTCAAAGCCTGTGTTTAACCCTGTCCTTTGGAGGGTAGAAGCCTCCCAACATCACCCAGCATATTGTGGGGGGCAAACACTTCACAGGTGCCAGGTTTTATCACCAATTACTGACGCATCCCCTCAGAGAGAGCTCCTCATAGGAAATCTGCATTTTCTGTTTAGAGAAAGAAGAGGGTGAGTTTGGATAGGGGCTGCATGCTTTTATTTTGCTTTGCATTTTCTTAACTGACTATTACCAGCAGGCACTTAGAAATGTTGTGTTGCTGATGATAGAGGTAATGATTTACATTTCTGAAACAAACTTTTAAAAAATCTATTCATAAGTCATCATTAGTATCTGGCACAAAATTTTAGCACTTCACTACCAAAAGTAAGACAATATTAAAATATATTGAACCAGTAGACTGGAAAGTTTAACGGCCAAAACCAGTAACATCGTATTAGAAGTAAAATTAAGTTCTAAGAAGGTAAAATAACCCCTGCAGAACCATTTGTAAGAATCTGTGTTGGTTTGGGTGCTTTTTCTCCTTGTTTTTTATTTTTTCTAGAGTGAGTGGAAAGGGAATGTGGCTTCAATTTTCACTTTCAGCCCACACAGAATTCACACGTAGTAATTCATGTCAGGTATAGTGTGTAGGGATGCAGGGCTGGCAGGAAGATTGTGCAAGATGCACAGTGAGGAGTGTCCATGTTCTTTGAGACAGCAAGGTGGAAGAGGGAATCCACAAAGCAGAACAATCAGGAGCAAGCATAGGCTGTAGCATATCAGAGAAACAGCTTTGTCTGTAGGCTACTGTTCATGGATATGTGGGTGGGTGACTGTCAGGATAAGAGCTGTGCATCATGTTCACGTGAGAGTTTCAGACTGCCTGCTGTATAAGCAGAACGAACTCCAGCTTCTGAGGAATAGTGAAACCTCGGCTCCAGGTCTCATTTCTCATTGTTGTCTTTCATTTGTCTTACTGATCCTGCTCACAGGACAAGGAAGCCTCAAATTTACGGCAGTCATGGGATAAACCCAAGGTAAAACTATCTCTCAGCCTAACCCTTAAAGCGCTGCTCTGTCTGTGTGCCTATCTGTGCCTATCTGTGTTGCTGAGCTGAATGGCCCCACTCCATCACCTCAAAGGGGCCAGGCTACCTGCAGACTAACAAGAAGTAGATCTTAAAGGAGATATCCCAGTGTGTCTTCCTAAGGCAATTTGGAATGGGGTGGGAGGAAGCTTATTTATACGATTTCGAAATCTGGAACCTAGTTCTAGATGTGACAAATCTTCAGTCAGACAGATATCAGTATGACAAGATCAAAGCTGATAGCCTGTAGAATTTGCATAGCAAGACTTGGCTATTTGCAGTGAATGACTCAGTAACAAACTATAAGAGTTGATTCTAAAAACTGTTTCAAAACCACTCGCAATAATAATACTCAGAACAGCCATTTTGTGTATTTCTGATAAAAGAAAGAAAATTATGTAAAGTTTGTTGCAAAGACGCATTCACCAGCACTTAATATTTATTATTCATTGGCGCTAAATTATAATTTGAAATCATGAGGGTAACAAGGTGTTTTCTTGTATAAGGTTTAGCTAAACCTCTGGAGTTTTTAATCTATTTTCCTAACAAAGTTTACTCAGAAACATTGGCTCTGTTCTGACTGTCAAGAGACCTCAAGTCTCTCTGTGTAAATTGAAAGAGGCTCCCCATGTTGGCTCATGTTTTTATTATGGGAATCACACCAAATGCGATAATTTTAGTGAAGTGTATGTTTGCTGTTGCATCAACTTCTAATTGTGCTTTCCCAACATCCGCGGAATATGAATGAAGAACATCAGTCTAACTTCAAGGCTATCCAGCAAACACAGGAACAGTCCCATCAGATCACTAGCAGAAGATACATTTAAAATGGGGTTAATTGCAATCAGTGGTTTTCGGCTGCTCATTTAAAGAGAATCATGTGTATCTTCTGCCTTCATCTCTTCACCAGCTGTTCTCTGCATACAAAAGCTATGTGCCCAAAGTCAACATTCTGCTTTTATTTACATTGCAAAATGTCACCAGGAACGCTTGTGAAAATGAGGCAGTTCTCATCAGCATCATGCCCACAGTAACTTGGTTGCCTGTTTCAGTGGCTGCCAGGGTAAGCATAAAATTTACATCTAGATGGGCTGTAGGTAGGAGTCAACTTCAGCAGTGCATTGGAGCTCCACACCATCTAGAGGAAGTAAGTATGGAGAGAGAGGAGACTGAAGGGACAGTATGACCTTTGGATGTTCTGAGAAGTGCCTCTGCTGAGCAGAGAGCTTAACTTGGCATTCATCTATATGATATTAGGAGAGAGCACTGAAAAAAATGTAGAGATGCACTGTCCTTTTTATGTCAAGCTATGTGTTTTTATTGACTTGAATCTACTAATTCCTATCTGCCAAAAATTTGGCTCATGAACAAGACATACTTAAAATGCAAATCTCTGATGCAAATATCCAGAGCTGATTGGGAATCTTTTATCAGCATGATAAATAAAAGACATTAAAAAATGTTAAATCACTTAGTGATACATTCCTGCTGGTGAGTTTCCCCGTGATTCTGTGCCACAAAACAGTAGCAGTTCAGCTTCCAGCGTTAAAGACTTCTGGCATCCATGATCCTGCCATTCTGAGCCACTCAGAACAACATGACCCAGAACAAAGGTTTCACACAGGTGTGAAATAAGGGGAGTGACAGTCACTCATTGCCCCACTGCATAAACCCACACAGGACACTATTGCCCTGGTTCCCAAGGTGGCTGTAAGCCAACGCACTGATCTTTTCCTAACTTGGATTGATGCACATCAAAGGACTTGGAGGCATTGTAGAAGCTGTGGCCTGGCTAGGATATCTGGCTGTGGGGATCTCAGATCTATCTCAGTTATAGATCCATCACAGCAGTGCCTGGCTGCTTTATGCTTCAGGGAAATACAGTTTTGATAGCAGGACATTTGCAGTTGTTCTACCGGTGACCAAAGGAAGAAAAATAATTCCAAAATTACTGAAAGTTTTTGTTAGAAGAACATCCAAATGAATGTTTACCATTTCCTAACTGGAAATTATGGGCAATTTCCATTCTACTAAAAAAAAAAGAAAAAATAGAAAATCTGCATCTCACTTTTTAATCCTGGTTTAAGTAGAGAGAAAGGCTGAAATGTCAACATCACTCCTGGGATGGAAATGATGTACTTGCTAGGGTCTGTAAACAATTTCAGATAGGAAACTGTTTCAATGGAGATCACATTCTCAAATGCGTGATTTATGGGCTTGCTGTAGTATTAAGCAAAGACTGTAAAGATCTGACATGACACTGACTATTTCTTCCTTTGAGTGAGCAAACTGGCTACAACTTGAACGTGGTGTCATTCTCCCTCCTTGCTGTTGCATATTCCCCTCTAGTGGCTAGTAAAAGATTTATGAGATGAATTTCCTCTTGAGAGATAGAACCACATTAATTTCAGGGAAATCAAGAGGAATTTAGGCATGGAAATACTTCACACAACCTATGCAGGGGGTCTTTACATCATGCAGTGACAAAACTCACCCTGAGTGTGCTGCAGGTAAAAATCAAATAGCTCTTTTGGCCAGATCAAGGCTGATTACATCAAGAAATGAAAGGCTGGGTGGTTAGTGCAGTTTGCTGTGGGAATGATGACATGGTTGAGAAATCTGAAAAAATGTTCTGGTTAAGTTAGAAAACTATTTTTTTTTCGTCCTTATTTGTTCTGATTTAACAATTATTATTCTTTACTCTTACTATGGATGAGTAGCTTCATGGTAGCTGTTATTTTGCTTACATGTTATTGTTGGGGTTTTTTTGCTCATGTGAGTGTACACTGTTCTTGCTGAGGTGCTGAATTTCATTTCCATCTGTGTTTCCTGGATTTGGGGATTGGGGTCTGGAGTGTATTTGCTCTGGTTCTGAGCAAAATTACAGTGTGTTTGCTCTGAGCACACTTGGTTCTTTTGTTGATTGATGTGGTGCACATTCCCAAACTGAGGAAAGAAGCAAACAGGCAGAAGTCACAAACATACTGCATGACCCTCTGTCTGCATGCTGAAGAGAGGATCTGAGTGGCCATCAGACTCTGTTGGATCCTTTAGGGATCACTGTTCCCTTTTGAAAGGATACTAGCACCAAGACTAGACCTGAAGTTCAAATTTACCCTAGCACACATGAACCACAGGTAGGCAACCTACTCTAGGTGTCCCTGCTGGAGCGGGAGGTTGGACCAGATGGCCTCCAGAGGTCCCTTCCCAACTCAGCCACTGTGACTCTGAGCTAGGCTGCAGCTGCCCCTCAGCCATGCTCCCACTCAGACCAGCTCCAGTGCTGGCTGGAGCTGCAATTAGCTGCTTCTATTGCATCCCTCCTTTACCTACGCAGGACCTCAACCCAGTACATGACCATCACAAAACAAATCTGACTCCCACAGCCCATCTTTAGTACACTGCTGCTCTAAAAGTGTCAGATTCAGGTACCTGATAAACACATGTGGCTTCTTTATGACTTAATTATATCAATTGAAACGGGCATAACCATATATAATCATAGAATCATTAAGTTTCGAAAGACAGTAAGCTAATCTAGTCGAACCACCACCCAGTGCCTGTGACTGCCTTGAAACGCCTTAAGTTTATCAGCTTTGCAGGAGAAAAAAATAATAATAATCTTGTTATAAATGATCATATAACTCCTGTTAATACAAGACTAGCAATGTTTTGATACCAGCAGCCAGAACATATGTTAGGTAGCGAGACAGGTTTCAGTCATTCCTCTTACAGTACCAGGAGTGAACCAGGCTCATCAGTAGGCTAGTGTGTCCCTACCACCTTCTGACTGTGTTTTCAAACAACATTTGGAAATGATTTGTGCTGCATTATGTCTTCGGTACCATCTGCTCATCATCATAAGTATAAATGAAGTGATAATGAAGAAAATGTTCTAAGCAGCTAACAAGATGATTACACTGTAATAACATAATTTTGGCATAATTTGGATCTTCAACGATCTACAAACACTTCATTTCAAAATCTTAAGGTTTGGAGACGTATTTGAACAGAACAGAATTCTCTTCTGACTTTTAATATCAGGGAAAGAACAAAATTAGTCACGAAATGTGTCAGACATCCCGCTCCACCTGTCTGCTGACTGACACCTTTTCATTCACAGCATCTGCTGTGCTTGACTCCTGATTCATTTCCTTGCCTGATCTTCAGAGTTTTGGAAAATTTTCTTCAAGTAGACATAGTATCTCCCCAGGGCAGGAACTATCACTTTCCTGCCAGGGATTTCCACCTGATCTAGTCCTTTCTTAAGGGAAAACAGCAGGAGATGCTCTTAAGACTTCTATCAGGGCCCTTCAGTATTTTTCAATAGAGAATAAATTGGAAGGTCTGAGAAAATCCAAAGTAGAACTGACTTTGCATTTAATTCAGTGAAGTTTCAGGCATAAAAGAACCAATAGTCATCCAGATGGGCTTCATATAGCTGATCAGTGTTCAAAGGGTCACAAGAAAGGGGAAAGATCTTTCTGGTGCAATGTTTTTTCTTGTATTTTCAACTAGAGGAAGAAAAGAAAGAAAGCAACCACAAGAAAAGGTGTAGTACTAAATGGCACTTGTACAAGCAAGTGATGTATTTGCCCTGAGGATTGGCACACAATGGGTGTGAGTCATGCAACAGTTATTCCTTCACCAGGTGGTTAAAACTCAGTAATGACAGGTTTACAAGGAAATCATCCTTTATTTTTCTCACCACGTGTGTGAATCAATGGATTTGCAAGAGGAATCATGATTCTCAGTTATGTTACATTGGGAATTCTGGGTCTGCTGGAAACAAATTCACCGCTTCTCCAAGCAAGGGCATTTCAGAACCTGCTCTAGTATCAGAATGGCACTGAAGCTACACTCTGTCCAAGGCACAAGCTTGTTCTGGGGAATCCCATGAATGCTATGCTGCCTTTCATCTGCTCAGGAAGTTGGAAAAAATATATAGACCAAACAATTAAAGGAAAACCTTTCATAGCAATACTGAGATTTTTGTGGGGAAGTGAAAGGTCAAAGATAAGCAACTTACCCAAAAAAGAATGGAATGAAGAACTAGACGATATTTCTCAGAGATTTAACGAGGCAGAAAAGTAAATTAATGAGAGCCTACATGCTGTAAGAACTCTGCAAAAAACAAAGCAAAACAAACAAGCTGATGGTGGTGCTGTACAAATATCTTTCCTGATTTATTTTTAATTGTGAGAAGGAAATGAGGGGAGAAAGGGACTAACAGCCTTTGCCAAGTGTTCAGAGATTCTCATATACCTGATTCCCAGCTGCATCTCGCTCATTATCACCCTTGTGAGCATAACACTTCTCTGCAAATGCTCCAGCCACTTAGATTTTTGAAGAGGGTTTTTCAACAAGGATGGAATGTGATAAATGCAATTTAAACAAGCCTCTTAATAAACTTATTTATATTAGATAACAATATAAGTAGAGGGAGTGAGTCTTTCACACAGAAGCACACAGGAAAACCTCTCTGGAAAAGAAAATATCCCAAGATCCCCTTCATGTGCAGACACCCTCAAAATTTTTCCCTACTGGATGATAGGTCTGCATTCCCTTGCCCAGAATGGAAGCTCAGGATTTCTGTATACTGCAGAGTTCACGGCTTTGGGATTCACACTGTTACCAAGTTTGGTGTCTCAGCCCCTTTAGATCTTTGAAGATCTGGCAACAATTGTGCATGAGCTTTTACAGACCTCATCCCTCACCCCATAACCACCATTTGGTAGGACTCAGCTGAATTTGCCCTGCTGATTTCAGCAGGCTATTTATCTGCTCAAAGACGTGGCTTTAATTTTCTGGGAGAACATACCAGTGGAATCTGGGAAAAGGAAAACAACTGAGGCCAGTGGGCCTCAGGAAAACAATCAAGGAAGAAATCCATGACGGCAAGCTACTGAAAATTTCAGTGAATAAAGCTAGCTTTTAGAATTACTTTCTCAGATCAGAAATACGAGATGATCCTCACATTAGATGAGGAACAGCAAAATAGATGCAGATTTTTATTATTATTATTCATCTTATTAATCTGAGAATTTAAGTTTATCCTCATTTTACAGCAGCTTGTGGAATCCCTAATTTGTGATAAGGTCTAAGCAGGGATCAGAGACCCCAAGCAGAGAAGAAGACTGATAGAAGTTTAAGCTGACAGAAGTTTAAAAAGAAACAAATGGGCTTTGCCATCCTGAGAATGTAAGCAAAGACCACAGTTCTGAAGGGAAAACAAGACAAAGTCATAGTAAAATGATTCATAAACCACAGACTCCACTTCAGGAAATGCAGAGGCAAAGGTGAAGTTACAAGAGAAGACAGGGCACAACTAGAGCGACTTTTGAAGGGGCGTACCCTGAAAGTGTACAGACAAGTAGAAGCCAGACAAATTTTGGAAGCCTTTTTGTCTGTATGAGAAAGTTAAACTATTGTAATGACTCCAGGTACTCAAAGATAAACAAAATATACATAATTTGCCCAGACGAGAAGGATTTGTAGGGAATGTTAAATAGATAGCTGAACACAGTGAGTAAGTATTAAGGGAGCACTACTATTTGTCTTTTAAACACCAGTGCACATCTCCCTATGAGTCTGGAAATTGTCTTAGAAATCTTGAAAAGTAAAACTAGTATTTTTGCAAATAAGAATGTAGGCCCTTGCTGGAATCACTGGAGAATCTGAGAGATAAAAAGAGAAAGAACATATCTTTCAACAGCAGAATCCTCCAATACATGCAATGGAACAGGAAATGACAGGTAAGGCCCAAGAACTCCTTTGAAGACTTACAAGACAAAGAGGACCAGTTCAGACTGATGCAGGCCTTCCAATATGCCTGGTATATGGTCTCATCTTTATATGCTCTTTTCATGAAGGAGAGAGAAGTGAAATTAGACTTCTATGAGATTTGGGATGAAAAATAGCACTTCCTACAGCACTGTAGCTAGGAATTAATGTTAAAACAACCTGGCGTGCAGTCTGCAGAAAAAGCACAGACCAAATACCTTCCTTCTCCATCCCAGCAGTCTTCTCTCTAACACATGCTCCACCAAGAAGGACATTTCTGCATTGCAGCTCACGTTTCTCCTATGTAGCTGTGTAGGAACAGAGCTCTAGCAGCATCACTCTCCCCTCCTTCCCCTGGAGACCAGAAGAGACCTGCCCCTCGCCCTGTGAGCATGGCTCATGCATTACCAATAGCCTTGATGGTACTCAGGATCGTCCCTAAATTCAGCCTTTCAGGGCTGCCACATTGGCCTTATTCACAATATTTACATTTACACTGCAGCAACAGCTGTCAGCCACTGATGGCAGGATCCCAAGTCTCAACCAGGTCTACAGTTTCAGAGCAACAAGCGCACTTACCATATGGACAGTCCTGTAGCAATGTCTCTGAGACTATCCTGAGCTGAAGCTAGAAGTTCATATGGAAATATGTTTTTTATGTGTGAGCTGGTTTTGCCAAACGTCCTGTTTTAATTATTCATCTCTTCTCATGAATAAATGAAAAAGGGAAACATCAAAAGTCGCCAAATACTTTGTGCTGGTCACAAACACTGAAGGTTTCTTTTTAATGTACAATCAGAAAGTTGGATTAAGATTCACTCCTTTGATATGCAGCTGATTATTTTTTATATATATAAAAAAGAGAGAAATTCCTGTTTCCTGCAATTAACTGTATTTTTTTTGAAGCGCAACAGGCATAGAGAAATCACATATCTGTGGCGACTCCTTTCAAAGAAAACAATTAGCATCCATATCAAAAAGCTAATTCAGAGAAATTAAAGAACACATACATCAGTAAAATATAATATTTCCTCTTTAGCACATCTCATTGTGTACAATGTGTCACTGTAAAATTGTTAGGCTTAGAGATAATGAAGAGTGACAGTTGAAGGGTTCAGGGCTCCATATAAGACTTTTGGGTATGTAAAGATTTTAATTGCACATAATTATGAATGTGAAAGTGGAACGATTTAATTTTTTAGCTTTCATGCTATTAGAAGGCTAATAGAACCAATATCAAACTGAGTTAGTTACAGCAGAATTACTAGAAAAAGCTAGTTTTTCATTCAGCAATTTCAATTAAATCAAAACAAAAAAAAATAACTTATGTTCTTTTAAATTTATGTATTGGTACGAAGATAAGTGGTGTATGCCATTAACAGAGATGAAGAAAATAGTTCCAATAAGATTAGAGTATCCTGGAACAGTGGGAATGGATAGTGGTGGATGCAGAAGAAAAGGGGCAGCTATGAATCATGGACTCATAGAATCATAGGATGGCTTAAGTATAAAGAGACCTTAAAGGTCATCGAGCTCCAACCCACTGCAGTGAGCTGGTTGCCCCCACCAGATCAGGTTCCTAGGGCTCCAACCAGCCTGGCCTTAAGTGCCTCCAGGGATGGGGCACCCACAGCTGCTCTGGGCAATGGTAGGGTTAAAGTAAAAGCATTCTGTTAGTTTTGAGATACCGTTGATACTGACACTAGTACACATTCCATAAAAGCACAGGTTGGGATAAAACAAGCTTTCTGCAGGGTTCAGAGCTCACCCTGCCTCCTTCCTGTCTGCTAAGCAAACACCCAGGCTGGGGGAGGCTTGGCTTCTCCTCCCCTGCTTTTCATCCCAGTGCCTGTCCATCTCCTTGCAGCTGGAACACAGCCTGCCCAGCGCAGGGGCAGGAAGAGCAGCTATCAGCAAAAAAAGAGTGAGAGGAAATAATGTCCAGACACTCAGCGCGTGCTGTATCCATAACCAAGAGTTGCAGTTCTGGAGTGCTTTTGTGTTTCCCATGTCATCCCTTACAACAGAGGGAGAGAATGAATTTCTCTCTACTGCTAAACCCTATTTAAGCCCGTCTTTCAGCAGCAATTAGAAGTCTGTTGATGTTAGGATCTCTTTGCAGATCTTGGACCTTTTCAATTAATTTTAATCAGGTTCATTAGCACTTTTTTAATGTGTAAGAAATGAGCAAATACATAACCAAAGCACCACTTACCTTTTAATGAAGGTAACAAATACGCAATTAAAAAAGCTCTGTCTTTCAGCAACTTTGTATTAAATTAGTTGTTTTGTCATTACTGTACGTGCAGAACGTCACTTGCTGGGGAGTTTTGACATAAAATTCTTTATCACTGGCAGAATTAGCAAGTAACATTAAGAACTAGGAAACGACAATTACTTTGCGAATTAGGTGTGATATACAATGTGTTAATTACAGAGGGACCAAACTTCATGCAATTAAAATTTTAAATCAAGATAAGAATAGTGTCTTATTAGGCATCTGAGTGTTTAATGAAGTTGCAAATGATTACAAAATTTTATAAGTTTCCTTGACTATTCTTAGATATTTTGGTGCCTTGGGACACATAATGGGCTGCAGTTGCTTGTGAGCAGAACAACACAAATCTCTGAAATAAATAAGCTTTGGATTTTATCAGCTGTATGTATACCTCGAGAAATATTTAATAACTGCCTTGCTGTATATCATGTGTATACACTTCACCACAATCTTCCTTTCAAAGCTGTGCTTGGTATATCCCACATCCAAAAGTTTGTTGCCTGTGTACTGCAAACTGCTGGAAGCTCACTCCTCACTGTGGGCTCATGCAAAGGCTCCTTAAAATGAATAGGCATCTTCCCAAACAGGCCACATTCTACCCTTGCCACATTCACACAAACACAGAGCAAAAGCAAACAGCAGCTGGCAACAGTGGGACAACAAGCAGGCTCTACCCGAGCTGCACCACTGAACAGGCTCCACTTATTTCTTGCCTTTGAAAAATAATTTCAGGACCGCGTGGCCCTCACGTTGACATCCATCGCATCACACCAAGCCACTGCTCCAATGCAGGCTGGGTGTTCCTTGTCAGACCTGCACTGCAAGCAGTGCAGCATGTGGCACTGATTCTACATGCAGCCCACAAACAAGGCTCTGTGTAAACTATCATATTTATTTCACTATCCTTCCCTCATTCACCAGGCAAATTATCACATGTGTATTCAGTTTCAATAAGATAAAAAATTGCCTAATAAAATATTTACTCAGCCTTTGTCCCTGTAAGTGTAAACTCATGTAATTACAGAGTACTCCAGAACCTGTGGCTATAAATCGCTAGAAATAAAATCCTCAGCACATTGATAGAATAAGGCTCCCACTTACTGTGAAAATGGGAAGCTAGTCCATGCCAAGCTGTTAGATTAACTTAATATGCTCCTACTCGTGCTTCCTCTCTCTCATCAGTCTTTAGGGAAGGATGCTTATCTCTTCCCGCTGCCTCATGGCAGCTGTCATTGTCCTGCCTGTCATAGGCTGGAAAAGTGATGATTCCACCTTTCTCACTGAAATCATTGTCTCTCAGCCAGCAGTGGCTCTTGTCGCTGGCTGCCACAGGGGCTGTGGCCAGTGGTGCCTGGGACATGTCATTACCAGAATTAGGCACAGAGAGAAGATAAAGGGACCTTCAGAGCTGAGAGAGGCACAAACTGGGCAGCACAAGTGATGGGTGGTGGGAGCTACAGAAATGTTAGCATGGCCATACTTCAGGTAACAAGGGAGCTGTGTTTAATAAGGCGATGTGTACGGATGCACTCAGAAAATTCAAAGTATGCTGGTAACAAAGCGGCTTTGATTATCTCAGCTACAAGTAAGTAGCTGATAGATACTAAAGCTCTCTAACCTGATCTTCCTCGAGCAGCTTTCCACAAGAAATACTGTCAGCAGAAACACAGTGTGACAAAACTGCTATTTCCAGGAAAACATCTGTGAGACTTCAGGGCTGAACCTAGACAGGGAGTGGGAAACCTCTGCCAGAGGAGGCTGCTGGCAGAAGACAAACAGTTAGTGATAATCTGCTCTTTAGATGGGCAGATGAGAAGAGAGGCTATTATTTCTTCTTTTAACTAATGTTTACATTGGGACTTCAGTGCAGAGGGATCAGTGGAAAAAGAAGTGCAAAGAATAACAATATCTTTTGTACCTGTCACTTTAATATATGCCTTCTCCCACTTTGGCACAGAACCAGAGTTTTTGAAACACAGTAGCTTAGAGCAGTAGGGAGTATATTTTGAAGGAACTTTTAATTAAGTCTGCCCTTGGGCTCCTGAGAAGAGAAAGGTAGGAGCTCTCGTGGTTGTTTTTAAAGGGTTCCTCTATAAAGGCATTTTTTTTCCCAGGCTATCAAAAAAAAAAAAAAAAAAAAGAAAGAAAGGCAACCTCTCTAGTTCAGCAGGTAACCTAACCCACCTGCCCCTGAAAAAAGCACAGTTCTATAGGCTTTTTACTTCTCAAACTAATTACTAGGGGAAAGAAAAAAAAAAAAAAAAACACACCACACTGCTTGGACACAAATCAGGTATGAACATCACTATTCAGCACTGTCACTCCCAGCCACACCAGCAGGCAAATAGAAAATAGGAGAAAGCAGTGAACAGGGAAAGAAAATGCCTTTTACTACCTGCCCTGCAGAAAGTCAGAGCAACTCAGAGAAAGTCCTCTGCAGAAATGGGCCACTGACTTAATCCATGAGTTAGTCGTGACCTCAGGCTCTCCTTTGGAAACCAGTGGAATATTCCTAAAGAAAAATCTGCATGCTTGTTTTATCTCTTTAAAGCGCCATAAAACACATGCTTTCCTTAGCCTGTACTTTTTCCATTTGAAAACATTTTGTTGAAGAGACCTCCCCAGCAAGGTCTGCTACGAGCTTCTCGAGGAGAGAGCTGACCGAGTTGGAAAGAGAGATTATTTTAGCACAGTCATGTTCATCAAACATCAGCCCTGGAAATTGTGGAGAGAACTCCATGGCTGAGGTGCAGCCAGGCTGAACCCTAGGCTGCCACACAACTTCACACAGCCATTTTGCTGTAAAATTGAAAATGGGAACACAGACATCTTGCTCACACTGACTTAGTCCAGCAGCACTTACCATCACCACAGGGTGCTTTGCTCTGGTAGTCCAAGTTGTTTCAAATTCTGCTGTATGAACAAAGGAAGGGAAATACGTATTTGCTCCAGCTTTGGTACTCCTTCATTTCCTCTTTAATCAAGTCCTCTCTCAATTTCTCTCCACCTTGGAGTCAGAACACAGCTTCTTCCTTTTTAAGTGCATCCCAGGCGGGCTCTAATCAGGCCTGCTGCTCACCTTGCTTGCTCTATGCCATCCCACATTGCCTGTCTCCCTTTCCTGACAAAGGCACGTTGCACCATAAGAGTCCTTCCCAGTCATCCATTACCCACCTAAGCAGGCTTTGCTGCCCATTTCCTAGCAGAGGAGAAGACGAGGGTTGAAAGTGATGTGATATAAGACAGTTTTCAGGCTGATGAGGCAGGGTTTCATTCCTGAGAGCAAATTCAGTCTCACCCTGTAGAAGTCAAGCAGTTTTGCAGTTACTTATGGCCTGCTCCACATCATCTCTCTGTTGGGAATAACACACAGGAAGGGGGCAAAGTCCCATCCCAGGCTGTGACACAGAGGGGACATGACCCCATGTAGTCAATTCACAGCTTTTTGCTTTAAAAATAAATAAATAAGGTACTGCAGAGGCTCGAATAAGTGACTGAAGTGTTGATTTTCTTCCTGTTTCTGCACCGACTCAACAAAAAGCAGAAAAACCCTTTGGGAAATTTTATTAAGGAAGGAAAACTGATTATTATTTTTTTTTTTTTAAAGCCAAATTGGAAGACAATGGAGCAGCATCAATTTCTGTGTGTCCATCAGACCTCAGTCCATGACTGAGGAACCCTGCTTGCAGCCTGGCCGAAGGCAAGGTCTCTGTTATGCACCATAGCAGAGCTGGCCCGAAGGAGAGATGTACACGAAGCCTGCCACATGCTGACACCCAGGGATGCTCCTGCACGTATCCCTGATTCAAACTACATTGGATCTCACCCAGCACCCTTTAATATACACCAAACATGGATGCAGAGATGCTTGGGTGTCACTGTACACAACATATAGATCTATTTCCCATATGGGAGCTGTTTGAACACTTTGATCCTTCTCACCCGTAAAGCCGGGCTTGGGAGGCCTGGTGTGGCGAGCAGGGTGGCGGGCTCACGCTGCCGCCCACCCCTTTGCATAAAGCTGCAAAGGCCAGGGCTGTGTCTGCATTTTCTCATTTCCCATGCGTGTTTGGGAACAGGCTCTCCCTTCGCAGCTGGAAGCAAGCAGGGGAGCAGCACTGGTGTCATCTCCAGCCAGTGTGGGGCCTCTGTGAGGTACTTGGGCTGGGACACAGCCAGGCTGCACCTCTGGCTCTGGCCTTTAAGCAAGTGGAGCAGAAAACCTCTAGCGAGAACATCATTGCTCCTCGAGGCCTGCATCTCACCTGTCCCCTTCCCCACGGTCCTTCCCTGTGGCTGGCAGCTTCATCTGCATCAGTAACGATGGTGTAGGCACTGATGGGACAGGGCTGTCAAACAGCTGCAACTCTTGATTTTCTCCTTGGTTTCCACCATTCCCTGAGTGAAACTGTTTTATGAACTACAAACACTATATAGATGCAGTTATTCCTTTTATATTTCACTTCCAGGAAGGAAAAAAAAACAATTCCATTTGCAAAGGCAACTAGAAATGTAGCTGTATTTCACATGGCCCGGTGGGCTCTGGGTTCTGATTCCCAAACCTGTTTGATTTCTGACTCAGCTGTTGAGCTGCAAGCAGCCCTGACCTGATCACTTGTCAGCTATGACTCAGTTTCTTCTTTTCTCTTTCCTTTGCTCACTCTATAAATCCCTCCATGAGAAAACCTCTATAAATCTTTCCTCTAGCTGTTAGTTTGTATGCACAGACCAAGCAGGGAGAGATCCGGGCTGTAGTAACAGTATGGAAGAAACCCTGCTAACAGTGTGACAAAAACAACCAGCTATGTTTCCAAAAGCAAATGGCCCAGATCTGATCCCACTTTGTTCACCAGCTAAACCCAAGCCTGAACACAAGCCAAACCCCTGTGCCAGTTCACATGTGGGCTTGCCAAAACAAGAGCTGGAGACCCCCTGTGCCTCTGCCAGGTGCCCCAGGCTGCACCCACAAATCCCCAAGGGTCTAAAGGACGCTTGCGTACTTGGGCTCATACCAGCCAACTCCCCTGAAGCTGTTTATTCCATCCTCCTGCTGCTAAAACATGAGAAACAATAGCACCCTTCCTGCAGTTGGTAGTATTAACCTCCCTCATGCACACTCCTTACTGTCAATAAATTCCTAAAACAGACCAGGTACTTGTAAACTCTTCCTTTGGATCCTATGTGGATAATGCTGGGTTTTATTTAAACATTTCCCTTATTTCTCAATCTTTTTCCAGGCTATTCAAGCCACAGAAATGGCCAGCAGACACAGCTGGGAAACACACTGCAGCACAAAGAAAAATAATAAGGCACTGGGAGGTGTGGTTTGTTTTTTCCCCCCAAACTACAGAACTGTAACTGGGACGCGTATTTATTTATTTTTAAGCTCAAGTGGAACATGAACTCCTTAATGTTAGTATGAATTATGGGAAAGGGAGGGCATTAGCATATTCATAAAAGTTTACTTTGTTCTGAAACTGTAGACATGCTTCACCTTTTAATTTCATGATTAGTGTCATTTCATCATAAGGGAAAAGCCACTTTTTCTATCCAGCGGCACAAAATGAATACAAATCAAACACATGCTTTCTGGAATTATTCACACAATGTTTTCAAAAATCGACATAGTTCAATAGTTGAGCAATAAATTTTCTTACTAATGAGACACTAAAAAATGTTTTTGATGTTACGCCCAGGGAGAACTAGTTACTGCAGATTTATAGGCAATCTGTGCAAAGACTGTCCTTTGCTTCCAATGAGTTTCTAATTTTGATTTGATGATATCCAGCTGCAGAGATTTGGCCATGATATTATATAACTTGTGATATCACATCTCTACAGTATTTTCTTCACCCTCAACAACTGGCCTTTCCATACTCACTCTGGACTGTAACATCTCTTGGCTTCCATGCACAGACCCCTCCACAAAGCATACACAGTTACAGTAAGTGCATCTCATAACTTCCTGAATTATACAAGGCAACCTTAAACTCCACTGAAAACACAGCTTTTCCTTTCAGACAGTATTTTCCCCTCATTCCAAGCACCTATTCCAGCAGGGAAGCCTATCGGTCTTGCACCACTTAGTCAGGCACCATGTCAAGAGTTGAAGTTGATACAACCTGCCCTGCACACAGGGAAATCTGAGGGCTGACATTGGGACCCAACCTATGCCATACACATGATAGCAACCATACACAAGTCCTCACAATGGTAGGCTGCATGAAGGCAATCCCTTCTGCAACCATTACAGTGATGAGGAGCCTGAAGGGTTTCTCAAGCTGAGCAAGGAGTAGAAAATACTTCTTCGCAAAGGCAGAGTGGTGCATAACCACCAGCGGCCCCGTGCAGAAGTTGATTCCCATGACTGCACCGGATCCCACCAAAGAGAAGTACAGATCTTCCCTGGGGACATTTATAATCTGAAACAAACCAAGTGATGCCGTATTGATACTGCTGGCAGGCCCCCTTCCATCGGAAATGAGGGAATGTGGTATCTCTCAGAGGGTAATAACAAGGCTCCTTGCCTGGATACAAGAACGATGAGTGCTTCAGAAGTGAAGATGATTAAGGCCCATGTTTAGGACGTTTGGAAATAGCAGCCTCCAAAACGAAACAGCCATCATCCAGTTCTCTCCGCCGCTCGCCTGCCTTCCACCCACATGGCTGCCTTGTGGGCAGCCTGCAGACAGGCTCCACGATCACGTCTGGCAGCCGGCTCCCGCGCCATGTGTGCCTCAACACGCAGGGGCTGCCATGTGCTGCAGCTCAGCTGCGCCATGTCTCGTAACCCTACTGCCTGCACCCCGTGGCCTGGTGCTTTGGGCCCTCCTCAACCAACAGCACAGGCATGTCTGCATCCCTCCTTCGGTTTGGTGCTTCATGAGGTTAACACACAATCATCTCAACAGACAATGACCATTTACTTTTGTTCCCCCCCCCCCCTTTTTTTTTTTTTAATAGAGTGCCTTCAGCTCATACTGTAACTGAAAAGCATGGCTTGTGGCATGACACAGAAATGTACGGTATACCGTGGTGTATTAAGCTGAGCAACTGCAAACAAAACTCTGCAAAGCCATTCCTGGTTAAATAAGCCTTTCTATCATCCAGAAAATGATGAGGAGTCTGTGTCCACCCTGATTATATTCAATTAACTGATAACTCACAAACTTGTAAGTCAGCTATTCCTCCAAGGTGCTGGTGGAAGCACACCCATAGAAAGCAAAACAAGTGCCCGTTGCAGGGACTACTCTGTGAATAGGGCAGAGCCATCATCTTCTTACTCCTTGCATGTCTTGTGTATGCATAATTCCACATAAATCATGTCTCTGAACAACACAGAAGTACTACAGAAAGTTGAAAGTTCACAGAAGCACATTCAGAATGACATCTCATTCCCAGTTTTCAGTAGGCGCATTATACATTGAAGAGCTGCCATTTATTTTTTCCTCATAACCCAGGCTTTTGGTCCCCTCCTCCTCACGTGCACCTTCTAGTCACATTTCTATCTCCAAATTCATCACTAATACAAATGATTTCAATAGCACTTCACAAACATATACAGAAAATGCAGCCAGATGTCTTACTTGGATTTCAGAAAGGCAAAGAAGTGTCAGAATTAAATCTGGATTGCTGTGATGTTGCCAAAAATAGTTTCTGCACTCACTCTGTGTCTGTGAAGATGGATCCCAAGGCCAAACACAGAAATTAGCTTCCATATCAACATTTTACTGTCACTTTCATCACCACGCCAATAGATTAGTTAAAATAACATCGTTTACTGGCGTGGAGTGTTATTGCAAACAGATGTCATTGTTAGGATAAAGACAAGTTCTTCTATTTCATCCAGAAACTTATTCATGGAAATTTTGATTTTCCTCACTGAAACTACAAACATTTTTCAGTCTTTGAATCTTTCAACCTCCAGAAGCATCTCGGGGTCTGTTTTCTGGTTTTGTTTTGTTTTTTTGTTGTTGTTGTTTGTTGCCTTCTCCATTAAAGAAGGCAGAATTTGGGTAGATATTTCCAGTTAAAGGTTTTCCTCCAGTGAAAGACAAATGTTAATGGGGAAAGTAACCATGAACAGCCCTAACTTCCTGTGTATCTTTCATAATTGTACCTATTTGCATACTACCTCCTTTAGCTCTTCTTTGTCTGGAGTTGAATAACTCTTGTCTCAGATATATTCATGTTTTTCCATATGCCTAGCTGCTGAGCTGCCTTCTCTGTGTTATTCAAATCAAACCAGACATAGCAGTACAGGAGGGTAACAAGAAGCAACAGTTATAAACACTGAGGGAATACGAATGGATAACGGTTGCACGTTTTACTCTATTCTCTAGAAGGGAATATGAAACTCAGAACAAACTTTGCCCATGGAACAAGGAGTATCTACATTTCATTTATTTAAAATACTTACAATATGTTTAATATTAAACCTTAACACATTCTACATATATCACGGAGAAATAACTACAAAATTCACTCAGCACAGATAAAAAAAAAAAGTGTAGTAGTGGCAAATTTACGTTTATTTTCATTCTGCTCCAGAGAAAATAGCAACGAATAAGGTCATGTTTATCAACTGCTTTCATGACACCTTCATAGATTCATTTCTCCTCTCTGGTTCTATTTATTCCATGTACTCTGCCTAATAGAAGCTATATAGCTTCTACATGAAAACTGCAACACGTTCTTGACCTCTAGTGATGAGCTAGAAATCTTAGCATTTCACAAAGGCCCTGGACTCTACCCTTACTTGGATCAATGGGAAGTTCCCTTAGACCTCAGTAAGGGAGGATCAGGCACTAAAATCAAAATCCATTGAGGGGAAAAAAAAAAAAAAAACCCTTACTAGAATCCATAGTTAAAGTACAGTAACTCAGTCTTTCACATGCTCTTGAACCCTCTTAGAGTATAGGACAACTGAGGCTAGCAAGAAGAATTTTCATTATAAGGTATACATTAAGATGAGGGACAATTGAAAGCATTTAGCACACACTGACACGGCTAGTTGCTAGGAAATCCTGATCTGAACCTGGAGATCACAGAAAAATCACAGAGCAACAAAGGAATGCCCTGTGGCAGTGAGTCACACACACTGACACTAGTCCTGTCTGTGGGATGTGTTTTTCAGGGTCTTACCACATGTAATGCTGCAACATGATGGAAAGTACAGCAATAGCAAAGTAGCACAGTCCTAGGCTGCAGCAAATGAGAACAAGCCCTAAAATGGCATCCATGGATGCAGAAAAAAATAAAAGAATCTGCTTACCTTTAGAAGGCCTCAGGCATGCAAGGATCTCCAGTAAAAAACCCCTGCCTCCACTGCCAACCCTGAAATGAGGTCTGGGAAGGGGTGGATCCTGGCTCCAGCCCTTCCGGTCACTCAGGTGCATTGCATGTGCTTGAACTCCCCTGCCCTTCCACCAGGTGCTCAATCACTTTTTCAGGATGTGAGTTAGTGTTTCTGCTACACCATAACACTGCAAATGTCCATTATATCTTGAACTGGCTGTTGCAGAACCAGTATTCGTTCATATCCTGACTTGTGGCTGTATTGCCTTAGTGGGTAAAAATCTTTACCCTACAACTACTATAAATGCCTTCAGGGAGAGCTGCTATGTCTCACCACTCAGAGCTGAGAAAAGAGTAAGAATTAGTTGCTGATGGAGGAGGAGCCCAGAGAAACTCCAGCCAGAATTTCTCTATTATGTGTTTGCCTTGACTGTAATTATGTTTCAGAATAATTTCTGTGTCAATCTTCTGCTTCCAAATATAAATGTCACTTATCTTACCCAGGTTCAAAACAAACTGTCAGTTTGAAATAGCTTCTAACACGCTAATAATGAAATACCATTTTACCCCCACTGAGAATAAAATGCTAGCACTAATCATACCATTCTAAAGGGCTTATAAATCAATAAACTGAGAGGCAATGAATGAATAAAATGCTGATTGAAATCACAAGCACATCAAGTATCTGCAGATAATCAGTGTCACATGTTTAGGAAAAAAAAGGAGAAATAATTTTCCCTAAACATGTGGATACACAGAGTGCCTAGCTAGATTTTATTCTCACAACATGGTTTGATTACCTCACCGAGGTAGATGAAAGCACAATTAAATGCTAGAAAAATTAGAGCAGTAGATCACTTTACAATGTGACATTCATAACCCAGAGTGGTACAACTTCATAATAAACTGTCGCCAGTAGCTAGGATTTTTCCTGTGCCTATATTCTCTCTTCACTGCTGGGATGTCACCCTGTATCCTTTGATCATGAGCACTTCTGGCGCAGGTCCTGGGGCCGAGGGCTATGTCATCTGGCCAACAGAGTGGCCATAAGCTAATCCCAGTGTCTGACTGGGGCTGTTCCCATCGCATAGCTCAGATTCAGTTCCTCATTAACCCAACCCCATCCCATCCCATGGTATGGGAAGTTCGGGGTATGACTCTCTCCTCCCACATCCAACGTGTTCTCTAATTTCCCATTGCTTCCCTCCCTGCAGCATATGCGTTGCCACTCTTGGCCACGTGTAGACTTCTGTGAGCAGCTCCAGGCAGGTGACTACCTCTGGTAACTTGTATAACATAATTGCTTGGTGTTGGCAGCTACGGTATCGTTGTTAGCTGAATACAAAACACAACTGGGTGAGTCATGTTCCTCCCCATCCCACAGATATTAAGAGACCTTTGTAAGCAAGTGCTGAGAAACTATATTTCTCAAACATGCTTTTGCTGCTATTGCTTTAATCAGTGTTTCACACAGCTGCTGTTACAGAACTGCCATCCCACCTGGGGATGTCCACTAAGCTCAGCTGAATGAAATGCTAACGAACATTTCAGTTTCTAAGTTTCCCTGGCATCATGGAAGCATCCCAGTGCCGAATTTCAGGACCAGCCACCCTGGCAATACAAGCCTCTGTGTTCAGGTGTAGGTCCTTCATGGGAAACCCTCCTGGAGGAAGGAATTGCACTGTGTTAACCAGCTGTTGGCCACCAAGTCACAGCACATCAGCCCTGCGTGTGTCACTTCTCAAGGAAGCTCCCTGTCTATAACTGATAGGATCATGCTTGTCAGCTATCAGCCTTTGGATAAGTGCTGCTTCCCAGGGTCCAAAAGAATTGTGGGGTTCTACAGCACTTCATAGTTCACCTAGGTAGCAAGTCCCATCTGTCTCCTTGCTGGAAGGGAGCAAATAAGGACTCCCTTGTACCCAGGAAGAGACACACTTGTATTTTTAACAAAACTTGAAGTCCCGTTCACGGAAAGGCTGGCACCGGATATACAGAGACAATGCTAAATGCAAATCACCAACAGATCATCTCTTTCATTTGATGTAAACTGGTGACGCCAACAGATTTCAGTAATTTCCCGTGTGAGAGTTAAGAGTGGCCCTTATTTATTGTCAACTCCAAATAAGTTCCTCATATACTTTTTGAATCTTCCAGACAAGATAGATTTTGTAACTCTCATTGAATCTTTTTCAAGAGAAAAGTTTGTGTAATGCATAAAGAATCCTCTATAACTTCTTACTGTGAATCTTGATACAACATAACGAATGCAGTACAACAGAAATGAAGACACTGGGAATTTATGACAGAGCTTTTAATTATACGTCTAGGAATAAATGAAGTTGGAATTTTCTTCTTAGACAGTTATACATTCAGGTAATGAATATTAATACTGTCTTCTTTTTTTTTCAGTACTTAATGTTAATATGTTAATAGAAACTGATTTTATGTCTTAGTCCAAGTATTTTTAAGGACTTACAGAGTCAGTATTCAACAATGGATCCCTATTTTAATGAATTTGCTTTTCTGAATAGGTAAGTTGATTAACTGATAAAGAATCAAGACAAGCTTTGCAAATGTCTGTTGATGAACTTGTTAATAAAATATCACACACTGTTTTATTTGCACGAGAACCAGTATGAGAACTGCAGGAGTAAATACATCCAGCAGTGTTATGAGACTTGGGCTCCAATCTTCAAAGAGTATTGGGAAGCCAGTACAGATTTAACTCGGTGCTTAGGAACTGAGTATTCAGCAACTCAGAGTTACACCATGAGGTTTCAGAAATTTTGCTTCCAACTACACCAAGGCCCAGGAAGCTGCGGCTCCAACCTCTGGGGCAGGATGCTGGAGGTCTGCTCAGCCCTTGTTCATCACCATTGATTGCAGTCACTGGAGGCTCGGATTCCTTTAAACTGACTGGGATATCAACTGAAAATTTCATAGTAGGTGTGCATATTGTGTGTGCATGGGCACATTCAGCAGAAGTCCAAAGAACATCACAGACAGCAGGACAGCACGAGTTATTCATTACCATGTTAATACTAACGAGATTAGATTGTTCGGTTGTTTTACACTGGAAAACAGAAAAACTGACCATTAAATTGGAAACAGTCTTGTAGAATTTCCCCTGCACACCACTCATCAGAAACATCCCATGTTGTAAAATGCCTAATGCTGAGGGCCTGGGGACAGCCAGCAACAAATTGTCCTAAATACTTATTTTTAAGTATTTTTAAGGCCATTATAGAGCTCTTATGCAGGTGTGCTTGTGCAGAAGCCCTCAGCAGGCTTTTGCATGTGTCCAGAGTACACGTGGCAGCTCCATGCAAGCACAGAATGAGGCCCAGACTTGAACATTTCAGTATCAGTGGCCATTCTTTCATGTTTTCACACACATGTCAACAAAGTATTCTAGCCTTGTGCATATTCATCTGGTACTGAAAACATTATACTGTGGGTTTTCCTGGTACAGTATTGTTTTCTTAAATCTCTATTATGTTATGCTGCCACACCAGTGAAATCAAACAGCAACAGAAGGTTTTATAAAGAGGTGTAACATTTCTGTGAGAACAGTCGCTGCGATTTGTAAGGTTTAAGCTCTGACAGGCACCCAGCAGCAGCCTGCCCATGGGACTGGTTTGGCTGCTGGGATTCAGCTCACCTGCTTGCAGCCTTTCTGGACACAACTGTTTCCTTGGAGAGACACAGAAAGTGTGACCTTTGTGCAGTTTTGATGAAGTTTGCAGGTCTCTGCCATTTCCTGCTCCTCCAACAAGCTGTCTGGATACCAGCAGCACAACTGACTTGGTAATTCTGAGGAAGTCCTCATCAGTGCTCCAGTGGGAGCCAAAGTAGGGAAGACCACTCCGACTTCATCCATCTTCATTCAACTCCTATTTGTGCAGTAGTGTTCATAGGAACTTGACAGAGAGCAGCCACACACAGACCCTTGTATTCAAGCTGCTTTTTTGGCAGCAGCCAATTAATGCCATTGACACACAGCAGAGCAGAAACCAAGGCTGGATGTACCATGGCTCAGCTCCTTGCTGGCACAGGGATGGTGCCCCAGGGACCATCCCACACCATTGGCAGCCATCAGGAATCCAGGGGGTCATAGTAGGTGATGGCAACAAGGAACACTGGGGCTTGTGAGTTGGGGGCTGAGCAACCAGCAGTCTAAAGCTTGTGGGAAATGCTCCAGTGCTGCACACTGAGTCTGAGGGAGAAGTAAGCCCTGTCTCTGAGATGTAGAGCATTAGGTAGGCAGATACCAGACTGGCATGTCACTGGAGTTTCCATTAGTTACACTCAGAGCACTCTAATGATAGGAAAAGTCAGGATGTAAGCTACAGAGAGAACCTTATCTCTGCCCTTTTGTGTGCTTGCATTGCGCAGAGTAAAGCAGCACTCTGCAAAAATCAGAGACGCAAGCTTCATCCAGAAGTATGGGGGAACTGGGTCACTATTTCAAACTTCATATTTTTCTAATGTCCCGTCAGTAAGGGATTTAATACCTTGTTAATTACTGCGACAGTCACAGCATTCCACCTAAACTATTTTGAACTCCACTTCAGGCAAGGAAACAAAAGAAATAATGACATAACCTGACTTGAAACACCATTTATTCGTAGAATGGTGCGCTCACTCTCTCCCTGAGCAGGAAGAAAGTGATAAAGCGAGGGGAGAACACGCCTGGCTTTGGTGCGGTTCCTCCTTTCTGAAGCTTCTGCTGACATCTGCTGGAGAAAGAATGTAAGTGCTGGCAGTGCTGGGCAGACTCTTCTGCCCCCCACTCAGATCAGCAGGTCCAGCACTCAGTGCTCTGGCATCCTGGCTAGCAGATAACCCTGGGAAACACTGCTCACACTGCTGCACCACTAGAGTCAGCAGTTGGCTTACAGACAGGCTGATGGCTAGGACTGCTCCCAACATCTGCAATCACAGAGCTCTGAGAAAAGACAATTAAACCCTCATGAATGAAGGTGGCTCCAATGAGAACAGCACAGAGACACGTAACGTGCTCTGCTCTAACCTACAGCAGCCAAGTAGATAGCTGGGGGGATCTGCTCGGCCTGCAGGTCATAAAGTGGCCAATGGCTTTCTGCAAAGCACCCCAGCTGGTCAGGAGTCTGCAGCACAGGCCTCTGGAGGAACAGCTGAGGGAGCTGGGACTGTTCAGTCCGGAGAAGAGAAGGCTCAGAGGAGACCTTATTGCCCTCTATAACTGCCTGAAGGGAGGCTGTAGTGAGCTGGGGGGGGGTCAGCCTCCTCTCTTGTAACTGCTGACTGCACTAGAGGGAATGGCTTCAAGTTGTGCCAGAAGAGATTCAGACTGGATGTTAGGAAATACATCTTCTCTGAAAGAGCGGTCAGGCACTGAAATGGGCTGCCCAGGGATGTGGTGGAGTCATCAACCCTGGAGCTACTCAAAGAACATTTAGCCATCGTGTTGAGGAACATGGCTTTGTGAGAACTGTGGGTGGTAGGACAGGGCACTGTTGGAGGGCTTTTCCAGCCTTGGTGATTCTATGACTCTTCTGCCTGGGCATGATGCAGAGCAAGCCACTGGTAAGCCTAAACACTTCCTCCACTTTCAGGTTAATAACGTTAATATATTTGTAACAACTCAGAAGTGAGATGCCTCAGACTGAAAACACCTTTTCTGTAGTGTCTGGGTCACACCACCAGATTTTTAGCTAAGGCGGCCTCAGACTGTAAGGTATGATAGAGATCTATATGCTTTTTCCTCCACACACTAGGATTTTCTAAAATGAAGTAAATATTCAGTGAGGGAATTTTCATTCTATACATACAAAATTGACTTAACACTTTGAGTTCTGCTCAAATGGGGACAACTACAGTGAGGTTTGCTGGGTTTTTTTTTTTTTTTTTGTCTGCTTGCTTGTTTTCCCGTTTTTGTTGGTGGTGGTGTTCTTTCCTTCTAGCAGAAGTTAAACAAGGGATCCGATTTTTCCTTAACAGCTTTTCAGGTTCATCAATCCCTTCTTTACCACCCTGCTCATGTCAGGTTAACTCCGTGTAGTTGACGTCCCACTAGCCGCGGCCAGAAGGTGGCAGTGGAAGAGCGCCGTTGAATGATCCCAGGGCTTCGAGCACACGGGGCAGAAAAAAGGTGAATACTACTGCATGCGACAGAGCAGCAGACAGATGCATTTTGGAGAACTTTAAGAGGTATTTTCTGCCTCCGAGTGCCAAAATGCGTGACCCCGGAGCTGTGAAGGGTAAAGAAACTCATTTGTTTTCTTGTAAAACATATAGAAAAGTTCTTTTTAAGGTGTCATTGCAAAAGGCTGTGTTTTGAGATGGGTAATTAAAGTAACTACATCTATGAGTATTACATCTGAACACCTGAATTTCAGGCCCATTTTAACAGCCTGAAAACATAAAGGACTGCACTATAAGCAAACATCTCAGAATTTTCCTGGCCTTGAGTTTTAGGTCTGTATTTGTTAACGTATCCCCTATTTCTTTGTCCTTACTGCTAGGAAAGCCCAGAAAAACCTTCCATAGGAAAAGTCACATGCTATGTCTGTACTGTACTGCTCCTGCAGTCAGGCTTCAAGAAAGGCCAGCACTGGAGTGGCACGCAACAGGTGCTCTGCTCTGTCCCTTGATAAATATTTGTCTTATTCAACAAGAGATTATAAACAAAATTTCATGTTTTTGGAAGATAGCTGGCTTTTCTTTCCTTCCCCTTGCTATGCAGTCCCTTAATAATAATAATATATCCCTTCAATAGGAAGATAACAGAGTAATTACTGTGAAAATCTTACAGGCAGCTTTGACTGAGATGTCTTGACCTTTAAAACTTATAAAAAAAGTGAAAAAACATTTTCTGTTGAATGAGTGAATAGAGAAGAGCAGAATCCTGAATCGTTCTTTATATTGAACAAAGCAGGACATTAACAGAATTAAAAGAATAATTTGGCAAACCAACCAGTGAAGTGGGAGAATGTTGGAAGTCATGAGATCTTCATTCAGTTTAAAATACAGAAAAAGTACCTACAAGGAGGATCAAGCTGCTCAGGCAAGTAAGAATACAGCATAAGCACACAGAGGAAAAACTTCGCAGAAGCAATGGTGAGAGGTAGGATGAAACAACTAACATCAGGACAAGCAGGAATCAATTATAAAGATCGACAGAGAGAAAGGGACCAAGTAAAGAAGTGATTTACTGGCAAATAAAAAGAAGAAGGTCAACAGCACAAAAAATATATTAACATTTTTAAAAAGGAAGGCCAAGACACTCAGTGCCTTATTTTGTATTTCTGAGTGAAAAACTGAAGGGTGGACAATGGCTGATGTAAGCAGCAGTGACAGAGCACTGGGATCTCTCTACGTAAGTGCAAAAGGAGATGTGAGCACACTGAAGGAGTTCCAAAGTTTTCCCACTGCCTGAGCCTGATGGATTTATCCCAGGAACCCAAACAAGGAGGTGGCAAAAGTAATGTCAAAACCTTTCATGGTTATCTGTGGAAAGTCAGGGAGTGTCAGTAAGCATCAGAAGGCTGGAAAAGGGCAAATGTATTCAGTTTCTAAGAAAAGAAGGAAAAGACTAATCAGGGATTTGTATATCACTCAGCTTACCTTCAACTGACAGGGAAAAACCCTGGAATGAATAAAATCTTTGTGAGCACAAGAACATGAAAGAAAACAAAGGAATGATTAAGAGTCAGAATGGATTTGTCAACTGCAAATCCTCTCAGAGCAAATGCACTTTTTTTCATGAAGGGGTTGAAGGCCTGGATAGAAATAAAACAATAGATGTCATCTAAAAAAAAAATACTGAATGGCTGTTGATATATTTGCTAAAGATCTTTTCATTCTAAAGGTAGAAACATAAGTTATATTTGAAATGCTGATATGGCACAGGTCAGACAGACTGAACAAACGCACAGCACTAAGCAAAATGTAACTTGTATTAGTGGCTCATAGGCAAAAATCATGTAATTACCTGTTGTAATGCAATGGAAAGCACAGCAGTGACAGCAGACCAGTAAAGCTCTAGGCTGCAGTGAGGATTTACTCAATACGACAGCAGTGAGCACAGAAATAAAGCTGCTCTCCTTCAGAAAACCTCAGGTACACAGGAATCTCCAGCAAGACCCCCTTGCCTCCACTGCCAACCTTTAAATGAGGTCTGGGAAGGGGTGAATCCTGGCTCCAGCCCTTCTGTTCACTAAGGTACATTGCATGCACCTGAGCTCCCCTGAGCTGGCCCTGCCTTCCCACCAGGTGCTCAATCAGTTCAGGCTGTGATGTAGCATTTCTGCTACAACGATCATAGAGCTGGCTACGTTCAAAAGGATTTATAACAACCTGGTGGATGCAACTGGAATCTGTACTGTTAAAGCTCTACAAAACACTAAGATGGGAAGAGATGCAAGTATATTAATGATAGCACTAGAAACCCAAACAAGCTGGGCAAATTGGAGAAATGGTATAAAAACACTGGATGAGCCCTTAACAGTTCCAAGCAGAAATATGTACAGTAAGTGGGAGTGGTAAGATGCAAAAATACAAGATGGAAAACAAACAGAAACTCCAGAAATCCAAGTTCACATGAAATCATGAGCCAAACATGAGCCAGTGTTTTCTCTGTGGTGTCATCAAACATAGGTAATCCTCACTGCCATACACATTATTGTTTTCTGAACAAAACTCATGAAGCTTGCTTACAGTGAAGTGATATTCACACAGCACAACACTCAAATTCATTTGAGCCAGTGTACAATGATCCATTTGCTAATATCATGCAGTTTCACAGGGCAATTAAGCAAAATTGCTTACATGCTGTGAGAACAAACCTTGCTGGAAGGGACTGCTGTAAACATGGGACCCATCTCGCCTAATGACGCTAACTCATTTCCCAAAGCCTGAAATGGCTAAGTGCCCATCTGCAGTCAAATGGTTTGACACATTTTAAAGAACTCTTTCCTGCCATCGGCCACTCCTGAGCCTTCCCTCAGAGCTGCAGGTGAAGGGAATGCAATATCCATTGATTCAGCACTGTTTAAAACCCTTTAGCACAAACACAAGAAAGCATAACTTTCTGATGTATCTTGTAAGAGGCAACCTTTGCTAGTGAACATTTCTAAGTTTTAATATCGTTTTCTCTTATTCTAGCTCTGCTGGACTGAGGCCAAATGACAAAACAGTATCCATTCTGCAGGAAATAGGTGGTTGATTTATAAAGCTGAACACCTGAGCCCTTGAACATTTCCCTCTATGTTCCCTCTGAAGCAATCCTTAGGAGGTGCTGTGAATTAGCAAACAGATGACTGGCACTGGTCACTGTTATCTGCTGCATGCATGGATGTAAAAACCCCAGCTCCTCTCCCAGGCTCCTTTTATCTCAATAGAAGCTGTGACCTTTACAAGGAAAGGATTCTAGGTTCCAAACTACTCATATAAACCTTTGTTTGTACGGTGTAATAAATCAAAGGCAGAAATAGCCTACAGGTTTCCTTGCTACGCTGCACACTGTGAGCAAATCATTTACTTTCCAGGGGACCATTAATTAGTATTGATTTGTCTTCTTGCTCAGACAGTTCACAAGCATATGGACAGAAGGCTGCGTGCCAGCTCACACAGCATCCAGAGCCTGTTGGTAGCACCCTGCAGCTTTTCATACAAGTTGAAAAGATTTGCAAACTGAAGACACGCTGAAACTAAGGTGATCTTCACTTCACCTGTTTTAAGCATCTAGTGAAAGGAAATAGATGAGAAGTGAGGATCAAATCACTGGCACATGTTGCCCAGAGAGGTGGACAGTGCCACGTCCCTAGAGATGCCAAGGTCAGGCTCTGAGCACCTGGCAGAGCTGTTCCCTGTTCATTTCAGAGGAGTTGTGATGACTGCAGCTTGCCACCAGCTGCTTGCCATTCTTACTTTCGCTGCACTGCCTGAAAAGGAAGCATGAGGAACAGTCCTAGGTTTGCAGAGCTCCAACTGATCATTGGCACAAACTCTGCAGCAAAAGCCAGTTTAGGAACAAGTCTGGCTTTGTAGTGACTGCACTGATCCATCATTGTCCATCCTCTAGACAGCCCCAGGATCAGCAGGCATGACTGTCAGTACCTTCTGCACAGAGGCAGCAATTATAATTAGAAGATCAAGTTTCTTGGAATAAGAACACGGCAGCTTAGGAACAGCACTTTGCTACTTCCCTAGAAGCAGGAGGTCTACAATTAAGTGGAAACTTGATTCCTTCACTGCTGCCTCCTCCCCCATCCCTTTTTTTTTTTTTTTTTTTTTTTTTGTTTTTTCCAAGTTTTCAGTATCTACATTCTTAACAGATGAGGACAGTTCCTTCTATTTCAGTAGGTTTCTTTCTTAGTGTCAGCTATTTCAACCATCCTCTTGCATACATAGATTTTATCTGTCTTTGTATACCCACTAAGAATGCAATCTTATTGTTTACTAAGCTGGAACTCCCTACAAAGCATTCCCATACCACCCAGCCCTTAGCAGCACTGCTGGCATTTTCCATGGGATTGCTGCATGCCCTATTAAAGGCTGCTGCATGGGGCAGGGGATGAAGGGTTTACTGGAGGGTGGATACTGAATATTGAAATGAAGGGAATTTGGTATTAGTTCCAATGGAGCTTGATCTGCTGGCTAGTTCTGATTAAGAGAACTCGCTTCAGCTCTGGGTTAGGATGATGGTTGTCTCTGCTTATGTTCTGCTTTGTTGCATGTGCCTCATGGATTACAGTCCTGCGTCGGCCTTGGCTTTCAGGAGGAGCTGTCTCTGATCTTGGGCATTGGGAAAGCCCCTTCTAATGTGCCTGTCCCCTTGAATCTGACATGAAGACTGCTGACTTTGATGGGGCTGGAGCCCAGTTTCTTGGGTACCTTGGAGCAGCCCACGCTGTGACCCCATGCAGTCACTGAGGCATAGTATGGATTCTCTTCCCTTTTGTTCAGACAGTTCTAACCAGATATTCTTCAAAAGGGGACATTTGAAGCTTGCCACATCACAGTGTTCAAGTGCTGTGATTCACAGAGGGGTTATATCTTCCTATCAGGCTGAGGCTGCTCTCTGCTTCTCAAATGTGATACAGCGTGCAGTGAATGCTTATCCCACCCTGCTGTTTATTCTGAACTGAGTGAAAGTGTTACCCTGTGGTGAATTCTGGTAGGGCTAATTAGCACTTATTGGTAAGTACACATGTAGTGTTGAGATTTACTGGATAATAAGTATCTGTTGGATGCTTCTCCATTAGTATAGGAAATTAGCATGCACCTGCATAGCTAGGCTCGGCTGTGTTTAGTTGTGAGCAATGTCTTGCTTGCTGTGTTCCAGTGGTTCTAGTTAGGGTGATTAAAAGCGGCAGTATCTAGCTCTGGAGGAAAGAATATTTTCTGAAAGACTACTGCTCTCCCTGGAAACATATGTGCTCTGGGGCTGCCAAGACCAAAAGCAGAAGGCAGAAATTTCAGGTCACAAGAGCTGTAGTTTCACAGAAAACACCTCTAGCTATCCAGAGATGAAACAGACTACTTCAAAGCTTCCAGCATTCCTCTGTCATTTCTTTTGGTTTTAAAAATGTTTAGTTGCTGTAAATGGGCCAATAGCAAGAGTTTCTATTTACATTGCTTGTTGTTTCCTATCCTCTGGTTATGCTGTGAATGTTAAATTAAAATCTTGTGGATAGACACCTCAAAGCTCAGTCTGGAGCTATTATCTACAGCAGAAAATCAGAGAGGCTTGGTTTAGACTCTAGACTGCAACAAAGAAAAGGCAATATGAACACAGTAGTTTCTGCTCAAAGCTTTCTTGCACAAAGAGCTTTATGCAATTAAGGTAATCAAATTAATTAATCAATTAATAAAAAAATAATAATTAATTAATCAAACTGCACATTTTTGTCAAAGATCTAAAATTTAGTGTGATCCGGAGGAGTTGCTTGGTTTTTAAATAGGTGAATCGCAAGGCCTGATGTAGCTGTAGATGACCTCAACCTGCCTCTGGTCTCAGTCTTTGAATGTGAACAGCCTCCCAAATCTGTACTCTCCCTTCAGTCTTTATGTGAAAATTTATAAGAGCACTCTTGTATCAGCTTGGCCTTCCTCCAACCCAAATTCCACCTCTGGTTTCAAACGCCATTATGACTGGATGCAAAAACATTTGCTGAACTGCCCCTATTTCCAAGATAGGTAGCGCTGCAAATTAGGCTGTATTTGCTGAACATGACATTGCTGGTCCAATTGGCCAAGCTAATTTGTTTTGCCACTAAATATCCCATGTTCTTTCTTCTTGCTTTCAAATCTGCAGTTCTCTGATCAATCAGCAAATCTGTAATGATCTAGACAGCTACTGAAAGTTTTAATGTCTTCCTCCTGGGAGGGAAATATCTTCTACCTTTTTACAGGGGACCTAATCCCCAGGAACTGAGGCATTTTAAGATCTGTTCATTCTTTTACGTTGATTGATTCCTTCACTGTACATTGTTTTGCTTTGTTTCACTTGATAATACATTTTACACATCTAGAAAAGCTATTTAACCCAGGGCCGATAGTTACTGAGCTATTCTTCAAATTCCTACAAAGCAGATCTGAGCTAAACCCACAAATTAGATTTCAGCTTCTTAAGACCATTTGGCTCAATGCATAGGAGCATCCACAGCGCTCTAGAAAGGCTGTTTATACAGTGCCCTGGGAGAAGATTTCACCCAAAATGTTGAATGCTAATGTGCAGAAAAAGTTGTTCAACAAAATGAGCTGACAGCTGTCACTGATGATGGAAGTGAAGATGTGGTTTTAAAGCCTACATCCGTGAGTCTGGGTGCAGGGAAATGTCTGTATGAGAATTAATAGCTTGGAACTCAAGCAGAATATGTGGGGGGGAAAGGGGTAAATCATCTCAGTAAGCAACTACAAGACACATTTTGAGTTCATAACCATATTCCTCCACCAATTTAGTGACTTCAGGATGTGGGCGGTCTGGCTTTTAATTCCTCTTCTGAAGTCTGAGCTGTCTTTTATGTGCTCATCTTAACCTGATCAACAGCACATACAGGTAGCACCATTTGAAACTGCTCCATGGGAAAACTACTCCTTTGCAATAAAGGAACAATTTTATGAACTGTGAGAACATGAAGACACTACTTAATTTTTTTTTTTTTTATGAAATGGATTTGGACAGTGCTTTCCACAATGTCTTAGAAACAAAGAAGACCATTTTCAGAATCAGAGAATCATTAAGGTTGGAAAAGGCCACTAAGATCACCTAGTCCAGCCACCAACCCATCTCCACCACACCCCTCAGTGCCACATCTAGGTGTTCCTTGAGCACCTCCAGGAACTTGTTAGACGCAGCAGAACGGGGCTGTCCAAGAGTCTCCCTGCATGCTGTTGGTGATGTTGCTGGAATTCAGTTTGGCTGTTGACGGTTTGCATTTCATCTGCTCTCAGTTTGTGGCGATCTTCCAAGAAAAAGCACTGTGAAACCAATTTGCCATTAACTGTGACTGACAACAATTGCAAGGGTTGTACTACAAGTTTTAACAAATAGACATTATTTTATACAACAGACGTGAATACGTTTTAATGAAGAAGTGATTCATAATGAAAATATTATTGACTTTGTTAAGATTAAGCAGGTCTGCCATATGCTGTGTCTAGTCCTTCAGATGGTTTCAAATTCATTTTTAATTTTTCTAAGTTATGCATATTAACAACAGATGCTGAATTTTAAAAGGATCTAATCACTGAGAGGCAATTGTTGCAAAGCTGAATGTTGAAGGCTTTTCTTCTTAATGATTCAAAATAAATTGTATATATAGTTACTCAAAGTAATTTTTAGTTAGCAGTGTAGCTTATAAATAACTCTTTCACATTGCATTTGGATTTCTTTCATCTCAAGGCCGTCATATCTGTGTACAGTGTCCACAGGTGCCATTGCTGAGGGGTGGGTTGGTTGGACGCTCAGAACTTCAGCCCAACTTATCAGCCATTTTTATAGAAGACCCTTTCCCAAATGCATTCCCCCCACAATTCATCCATCTCTGGACCAAGCACAGGTAGTTCTGATGCTGTACGTATACCTGGCTTGCCTTTATTCAGACTTGTCATATTGCTGAGGGATGCAAGGCACAATGCAGTAAGGCTGCTGAGCTGAGCTGGCCACTGCAAGTGAGGGACAACGCTCACAGGAAGGTTTGAGTATTTCTCTGTTACCTCCCAAATGCAGCTGTTACATGAACTGGACAAGCAGGATGTGCTATGACTGTGCTGTGACCGTGAGCCAAAGCTGCTACTTTGTTCCACTGCCACATGTCCTCTAGAGAGCTCACCTTTCTTATCACCAGTGCAACGGGGGCAAATGAACACAGCTCCCTGTGGCTGAGAAGCCACAGACAGAGCAAGGCACCTCAGAGAGCTGCAAGCCCTCCTGCTGCCCAGCATCACATCACCAGCTGCTGCCAGATGTGCTCCCCTGACACTGAAATCCCCAGCTGTGCAGAACCTGTCCTCAGCACTGCACACATGGCCAGAGCCAAAACCCCTCCTGCTGCTGTGAGACACGGGGTGCCATTGTAGCAACCTATCTGGAAACCAACAGTTGTAAAAAACAGAGAGGGAAATGCTGCTCCGCACAGCCCTGCTCACTGCTGAGCGTCTCCAGCCCCGAATGGAAATGTAGGAATTGAAGGAAATGTAGGTGTTGGAATTAAAGCCATCTCCTCCTGCTCTTTTGTGTTTCCTGCAGAGGAAAAAAAAAAGAAAAAAGAAAAGGAGAGAGAGAGAGAGAGAGAAAATTACAACTTAACATTGTTAATTAACATAAACAAGATGCAAAGAATGCAAAGCCCAGTCAGCTGCTGGAAGTGGTGATCCTAAATTGGTTTCCAGAAGGTTTTAGACAAAAGCAGGGAGCTCCTGAGTGCAAGTTTTATTATTTATATCAAGTACTAGATTAATTAACTTAGTTTGACAAACCAGGCTGCAGAAAGGCAAAGCAAGCAACACCAGGCAGGCAAGAAAGCCAACCCTACCAGCTCCTTGTCAGTGAGATCCCAGAGTGGAGCAACTCCCAGTGAGTGCTGTTTGAGCTTCATGCCCTTGACACCTCACTTCTTGGATAACTCATCAGCACTTTGTCAGGAGGCAGGAGGACCCATCACTAGTTGTAAACAATTTAATCTATCCCCTGTGGATGGCATTGTCCCCAAAGTGGGGAGCAATGACATTTCATTTCCTTCCCAGAATATAACCAAAGCAATGCTTCCAAATTTCAGAGAGCTTCCAGGATCTGAACATCCTAGAGGCTCTTGTCTATATATTTTGTTGTTGTTGTTGTTGTTGTTTCAGTTGATCAGTAAGTTCAAAAAGCTGGATATGGACTAGGAGAACAGGGAGCAGAGAAACATGTACAAAACAGGACTGAAATAAGCCTGGTAAAATAAGTCATCTGGTCATATGTACTTGGTAGGAATGTCCATGTTTGTAGCGTTTCAGACAGGGAGTTCAATGCAGGTTAAAGGTCTCATTCCTATGAGCAGGTGTCTTAGATGCAGCTCTTCTGGTACAAAGGATATGATACATAGGAGGACATAGAGTTCTAGAATCATTTACATTGGAAAAGACCCTCAGGTTCACTAAACCCAATCATCAGCATAACCCAGACAGCACCATTTTGGTCCCAGAACAAGGATGCACTCCATGGGGAGGGATATTTACTCAGTGTAATCATTAAAGCCAGTGCTGCAAGTGGCAAAAAAGACTCATGCCAGCATGCAGGATCTGTTTGGCAAATAGATACATGTATGGTCTGTGTGTCAGGGAAACATCTTACTGGTTATTTCTTCTTCCAGAGAGACATTGAAAAGAGAGTCATAGAATCATACAATATCCCAAGTTGGAAGGGACCCATAAGAATCATTGAGTAAATCCTGAAAAGAGAAGAAGAAGATCTCCGCTTTAGATCTCTGATTTCTGTATATTTTCTGAGGTGGAATACAACCATAGAAAAGAGGAAGTCAACTATTTTTATGATGAAAATTAAAAATAAGTGGACAGTGAGAGGGGAAGTCTGGAGGTAAAAATTTGAGTTTTAGTTCTTCATGCAGAAGTGCACACAATTTCTCTCTGTGCTCTTCTCATCTTGTGGGCAGACTGATGAATGTGCTGCACAGTGCTGTCCAATTTGGCCTTTTTTTCCCAGCTGCAAGTGTACTGTTTTCTGCTTTTATATGTACCCTGCATACGCTTAGACTTCTAACTATAGCTCACCATTGCCAGCTCAACAAGCACAATTCACTCAATTAAAGCTACACAGAGGATCTGTTATTCAGCTGGCATGAAAAATGTCAGCATTCCCCGCGTCTCTCAGCTGAGAGGTGCTCACTGTTGTCCTGTAACAGTCTGCCTCTGTTCATCCCGGGTAATCTGCCATTCCCCTAAAATAGCTCTCACTGTTATCTTCATCCAGGTACAAGGAATGAACTTAAATCATTGCACCTCACAAACATTTTATTCTTTGATGATTGCTCTGGAGGTCTGTGAGAGACCAACTCTACCTGACCCTGAGGTTCAATTAACTGCTGTTTTGCTTTTATGGCTTGATTTAGAATGAGAAGAAATACCCTTAAATTGCACCCGGGGAAGTTCAGGCTGGATACTGGGAAACATTTATTCTCAGGAAGAGTGGTACTGCACTGGCACATTCTGCCCAGGGAGGTGAGAGAGTCACCATCCTTGGAGGTGTTCAAGAACCATGGAGATGTGGCACTGAGGGATGTGGTCATTGGGAATGGTGGGGGTGGGTTGGACTGGATGATCTGAGTGGTCTTTTCCAATCTTAATGATTCCATGATTCTGTGATTTCAGATTCAGTGCCCTTTGTTCTGACAATCTCTTTTTTGTTTCTGCTCAAATGCTGGTTTACTTTTTGACATTGCTTATAGGTGCATCACCTTTTAGTACCAATCCTGTGTTTGACCACAGGGAGTAGCTCATGTCTGAACAAGCATTCTGCATCTACAGTCATTGGAAGTGCAGCGTATTTGCTAGAAAGGTGCCTTCTGAGTCCCTCCAAGAACTAGCTTCAGATTGTTAAGCTGTCACTCCTGCTGGTTTAATCTGTGCTCCTTACTCTTAATATAGACATCTCACCCTCTCCTGTCACTTCCCATTACCTCCTTCCCTATTTCCTATGATCTCCGTGTTTAAGATATATAGAGCCTTCTGAGATGCCCAGCCCTAATAAAATCTCCTCATTTCCATCTTCCCTCATGTCCAAAGTCCTCATTGTGCCCTAATAACCATAAAGTAAATGCTTTATGATATTGTATGGGAACTGTTGAACCAGGGCCTGAACCACTGATGGATCACCTGAGGTGAACACTGAGTCCACTGCAGGAGCACAGGTGAAGGCAATGCACCTGTGTGACCGGAGGGGATGGAGTCTGGCTCCACTCTCTCAGACCCCATTAAGGGCTGACCACCACTGCGGAAGGATCTCTTGTTGGAGATCCCTCCCTTGTGGAGTTTACTTTGCAAGCCTTGATCAATGGAGAAAGGTAAGCATTCCTCTTACTGTTGATTGTTTCTTTACCATCTGGGTAATTCATCTAATATATACTATCTATTTTTGTCTAACTGTTCCATTCAATGTTATTCATTGGTGTCTTACTCTACAGTTATCTACCTGGAAGCACCTCACCACGTGTACACAAATTTCACTGTACACCTAGGGGTGTTTTCCAGAGACTGGCATTTAGGAGCAGTCCAAGGAAGCATCGTAGAGTGCAGAGGACTCAAGTCTCTACTTGCCAAAACTTTCTTGGTACATGGAAACAATTCAAATGAAAACCCAGCAGACAGAGAGCACAGAGCTCTGCTCACCTCATAGAGCACCCACTTCAGCTCAGACACAGTCCTTGCTCCATCCTTCACTGTGAGAGTCCTTGGATTTGAATGTAAACAAGAAACAAAAACCCTTGCTGGGAAATTTAATAGGCTCACTAAGTTTAGAACTGCACTACTTTATAAAATCAAAGCGTGCAATGATTTCTTAAATTGTAATTTAAAATTATAGCACCAAAAATACTGTAGTGATGAGCGCTGGTCCCTCAGAGGAGCACAGCAGCTCCCCAGAGAGGGGGACGGATTAGAAAACGCATTCCACATGAAGGCTTTTACTGTAATTATTTGCATAACTGGATTAAAGAAGTATACCAGTGTGCCTCTAAATCTTATTATTGTTTATTACTCTGGATATCAGAGAAAACAGTAATTACATTTAGCAGAGATCGCTGGGGCTAGGTTCAGAAGTGAGACTGTGTGAGCATATTCTCAGTCACTGCTGTGGCAGTGGGACAGTTAAGAAGAGAGAAGGGGCCTCTGGACCTAAAGACAAGACCATTTGGGGCTGTTTCTGTAAAACCTAATCCTGCAGGTGACAGTGCAAGTACAGCGTTAGCAGCAGAGCCCCAAGACAAACACAGGAGCTGTGAGATTCAAGGCGTGTGTGTGGTGCACCTGCCCGTACACGAGGGTGCCCACCGTGCTGAGCACCTCTGTGTGCAGCCCTTGGTGCTGCTGTGAGCACAGTTCTAGGGACTGTTGATAGCAAAAGCTCATTTGTAGGAGTTAAAAATAAAAGACAGAGAAATTCAAGCTCTTGTTCACTTTCTTCAGCCCTTTGCAGCAGCCATCTGTAGTAACAGCATGCAAGAGAACGTTAATAACCAAGCCATGGTGCCTGGAAATGAGGGTAGAAATGTGGTAGGGAGGAAAGAAAGAATGCCAGGCCTGCAGTGGTTAACAACGGTTTTCCTAGTCACTCCATTGCACTGTTGAAGTGCTGTCTGTATTTAGTGCATGGGGTTGTAAACATTAAGGGCCATCTCAATGCTAGTTAGCCTTTACAAATTGACAAATTAAGAGCTTGAAGTAGCACAGTTCCATAGAAGAAAAATCTGCAAAACTCAGGATTTTGTTGTTAGTTAAAGCTTCTGGTGTGAATGCTCAGTGCTTGCTCTCAGTGCTGTGCTCTTTTTTATAAAGCTCTGAAGCAGAAGCCAAAAAGAAATTTGGTTGGTTTGTTTGGAAGGTGGTTTGGTGTTGGTTGGTTTTTTTTTTTTTTTTTTTGGGGGGGGGGGGGGGGTTGGGGTTGTTTGTTTTTTGCTTGTTTTTTTGCCTTTTTCAAAATCTCCAGTTATTCTGTGTACTGAAAGAAAATGACCTCCCAACAATCACTGATCCCATCTTTCAGTAAGACATTCGGATGTCTAAACCACAATAAGCAGGGCAGCTATTCTTAAGTGCAGAGTAAATGTAAACAGTGCCCACTTCAGAGAGACTTCCCTGATCTGATGTCGCTGTAATCAGCTTCTAATATTCAATGCCTCATTGAAAACAGCAGGACGGCTTGAAATTGTAAGGAAATTTTTGAGAAGGGATTTCAAAAAGGTTTTGCAGTGCTTTTCGCAGTGTGCACATTGGCGTCTGTGAATCTCTTTTAACCAGATTAAGTTACTGAATGCTGATGAGCAAAATGGTAGTTTCACAGTAGAAATGCATTTAGAAACTTGTGAAACCATCATCTTTGTCTTCTCTGTCCCCCCTTGCCAATTTGCCTTGCCTGGCAGCACATGCATCTCTGACCATGTACATGTACAGCAGGTTCAGCCTGGCTGAATAAGGACAAAATTGCCCCCGGACTGTGCTTTTTCTTTAGCTGGAATATCAAACAGCTCCTCATGTCACTTAATGTTCTGGCTGGAAGAAGCCTCTTCAGAAAAGACGGCTGGTGTCACAACTTTTTCCCTGATTCTTATCAGTTATCTCAGATATTTTCAGTTCAAATAGGGGAAAGAGACTAGAAATCATTTGTTTGATTATAGCTTTTAACTCCCTCCTTCTATTGAAAGGTGGATATCAAAGGAAATTGTTTCCTCCCAAGAGACTCCTTCAGCAGAGAGCACTTACTCTGCTTTCTGACAAGCCTTTCTTCTCTTGGTCACGCAGTGCTCATCACAGCTCAATGACAACAGCCCCTTCTACCCACCATCTATTGAAGTGCTCTTGAAGACCCTATCAAGGTCTCTGGCTGCCTCTGGAGATCAAAGCTGATGGCAGCATTACCCATTACACACGTCAAAATCTGTTCCTCAAGGGATGAGCAGAAAAGCATCTGTCTGACAAGGCGACACCGATCTCCATTGGCTGGGAACGTGGTCACCTTGCTGAAGGGTCAGCAAATTGGGGTTAATAGCAGACAACAGCAAACATACAATTCAGTGTCTTGTGGCATGTCTTAGTGCCACAGAATCATATCTGGCCCAGGGCCACATTCAGCCTTGCCTTGAATGCCTCCAGGGATGGGGCATCCACAATCTCTGTGGGCAAACATCCTTATATTTTGATGAGATTCTACCACGCAGTTTCCAGCCCGATCACTTTTGATCAGCTAATTTACCATGTGATTTTGCAACAGGCTGTCTATCACTCTCTGTTTGGTGAGCCACACCTCACCAAACAGCTTCACCCCGGATTTGTTTGCCCTCTTCCAGCAGTGCAGCTCGTCTCACTACCTGCTACGATACAGCTCCCAAGGCACAGCAGCTTTGGGACCTCACAGCAATGCTCCCAGCAGCCCTGCTCCCTGATTACAGTGTCAGCTCTGCAGGAAGGGCATTTCAGAAAATTGAGGCTGTTCTTCATCATGGCCCCAATGGAAGAGATCTATGGGAATGCTGTCACTTCTTTACTCTGAAACTTATGCTAGGGATTGTATTCTGAGTAGGTAAACAGATTTAATTTTCAGCCGGTCCAATGGGGATTATATCTTGTATTCATCACTGCTTCTCCCCAAATCTATGCTGCCAATGACATGAAAATGAGATAGGAAAGATCCCAGTGGTTTATGTAAGAGGATTTTGTTTTTCTAAGATCTCCATGGCCTCTAGCTCCTGTCAAAGATAAAGACATTTTGGTATATGATCTCTGCCTTTCCTTCTCCAGTAGGGCTGGAGGTGCTGGGGAAGTAACTCGTGGGACACGTGGTGTTATGACTGAGCCCTCAGGATGAACATTAGCACCCAGAGCTGATTAAAAGTGGAAATGACTTACAGTGTTGCAGGAAGTACACTCCCACCAGCTCTTGTGATTACAGCACCACGCTGGCCATAATGCAATTTGTAGCGGGTCCAATTTTCTTCTTTCTCCAGGCAAACATTTTCTTCAACTCCCCCCTGAAGCTGTCATGCAGCCAGGCATAGAGGAAGGCATTGGTGCAAGCAGACATCATGGCAAACCAGTGGCACAGCAGCTGGATGAAATTGAAGTACTGCTTGTCGATTAAGCTGATATCTATGTCCTTTATCATGTTGAAGATGTGCAGAGGCAGCCAGCAGACTCCAAAGGCTGCCACCACCAAGACAAGCAAGCGAAAAGTCTTTCTCCTTCTTGCCCGGTCCCATTCAGCTTGGCCCTGGGTGACGTTGCCTGGGACCACTCGGTTTTTCAGCTTGACTGAGATTCTCAGGTAGGACAGGGAGATGACCGCCAGAGGCAGCACGTAGGTGATGATGAGAGTGCTGTAAGCATAAGCCAAGCGATCTCTTTTCATGTGGAACCAAAACTCCTCACAGATGGAGAAGTCCAGCTCTGGGAATTCTGCATGATAAGTGTGGACCAGGGCCGGGGCAGCCAAGGTACAGCTCAGCAGCCAAATAGCAGCCAGGATATAGGCACAAACAGGGATAGTGAGCCTCCTTCGGAACGGGTACACCATGGCGCAATACCTGTCCACAGCTATGACAGTCAAGGTGAAGACAGACACAAACACAGTGACAGGTTGCATCAGGAACACGAAGTAGCACATGAAACGTCCATACACCCATCCTCTGGGCTCAAAGGCGTACGCGAGCGTCAGGGGCACGCAGGTTGCACACATGAGCATGTCTGAGAAAGCCAGATTGCCGACCAGAAAGTTGGTCACATTGTGCATTTTTTTTGTTTTGCAGATAACGTAAATGAGTAGATAATTCCCAATGACACCAATAAAAACTACCAGGGAGTAGCAGGGGATGATGAGTGGCTTGAAGGACTGAACGAACTGGAGCCCTGAGAATAAATTGCTGGCGTTGCTGTGAATTGCAGAGAGGAAGCTCTGGGAGGTTAAATTGTCCGAATTCATCATTTCCCTCCTTTTGTCGTCTGCCATCAGCTAAGTGAAGTAGTTACCACTGCACTGCTCTCGCACTCAATCAGTGAGGATAATGAATGGATTACTGGCTGTGCAGAGGTTGCCACATGGATAGTGAACAAGCATCTGTTAAAGCAAAAGGTGAAGTTGTAATCCTCGAGAGGCAGCTTTCTGCAGTTCCTAGGAAAAATCAAATACAACCAATTTCCATTAAAGTCCTCCAGTATTTACTATTAAATCTAGGTTTTGACAGCATGCCACCTTAATAAACATTTAATGCAGGGAGTACTTACTGCAGTGTTTTCTAATCCCATATGATTTTCCTGTGGATGCCAAGAAGTGCCCTAGATGTCTGGCTTCCGCAAATCCAAGAGCGTTGTGTGTGTGTGTGTGTTAGAGAGAGAGAGAGAGAGAGAGAGAGAGAGAGAGAGAGAGAGAGAGTATATGAGTGAGAAAGAGAGTGATGCGCATTTACAAGCTAAGTGGAGATCAGTGTTTTTAAACAGTCTTCACTACTAGGTCATGACAGATTTCTCTATAAGCTTTTATCCCTATTGGCTGCCCTGAGCATTACGTTGCTCTGCGTGTGTGTTACTGATAGTAATTAGTTCTTTAATATACTTTCAAGAATTCCCTTTTCTTTGCAGTGTGTCTGTACTTGCCCTTCCCAGTTAAAATTCAATTTACATTCATTAACACAAGCCTACACAGCATCTAATCCCAGATCCACTTTGTCACAGTCCTCAGAGCACCCAAAAAAGCTACCTCTGAATTTGCTGCTGTAATGTGACTGTAAAATGGGATTCTAATGACGTGCAGACATCAAACAAATGTTTACTCCACTAGAGGGACTCAGCTACACACCTGGTGAACGTACTCATGCATGGAAATGAGCATTCCGCATGGAACATATAGAATCTTATTTTCTAATGGGGTTAAAATGTTTGCTCTTCCCTGCTGAGTATTTTCAGAGGGTTTTGCATATCTTTGAGAGTAAAAACATTCAAGGATCTCAAAGGAAATAATAACACCCAGACACCTCAGCTGTAAGGGCTCACCTGCGGTGAGTTACAACAAACAGTTTATAATATTGCCGCTGCCCAAATATATTTGGGATTTCATTAGGCATTAACCTTAAGTAGATATCAATCTTCCCCACATTAAACAGCAAACACAAACCGTTCTCTAAAACAGCACAAATTTGTTTTGTATGGTTCAGGCATTAGACAGCAAAAGATGAGGATAGGTGTGCAGAGAACACACATGCAAGCATACATCAGCATCAAACTCTTACTGCCCTAATTCTCCCTTTACTCCCCTCCGTTTCAACCACTTGTGGATCTGAATCTCTGCTGGTGAAAAAAAAAAAAAAAAAACCACAGTGAAACTCCATCGTTTTCATTTACATCCTCTGGAAATAATTCTGAAAAAATAATAAAATAGAAAAAAAAGGATAATAGAGCAGCCCAACAGCTTTCAAATCCTTGTAAGCAGGGAACGCTGCAAGGTTTTCCAAGGCACTGAGGGGATTTAGACACACTACAGTGGGCAGTTCATGTCCTAATATCTTTGACCACTCAAGAAAGTATTAACCCAATGTTTTCTATGAGGCTGTTTGTTATTCTCTCAATTTGATGGGAAGAGTAACGTACACAAACCAAAAAATTTAGATTTCAAATGTGTCATAATCCTTTCTGTATTCTTGAAGATGAATTAATCTTGTGTAGCCTTTGCTCAGTTCTGAGCAATTCTGCCACAAATGGTTATCGATGGATGGGCATTTCAAATCTAGTAAGTACTGATTTTGTGACTGCATTTATGATTAGATTATGCTATGGACTGGAATGTGGCCATTATTCCAGCCTGAGGGGAGAGTAAGCATGTAACTGAGGTGCACAATGTACCATCCTTCACTTCATGGACATACTGACCTACCCATGACCTGTACAAAAAATGGAAATGCTATCTATATCCCACTTTGGAGTCCAATCTCTGTACCTGAGCTGGAGGGGACTCAGAGGAACATAGTACCTATTTGTCTGTACATACCCAAATCCAGAATAGCAGGGAGGACTTGATTCCAAAGAGGAATCCTACTGTTTTCATCATCCCATGCCACCACACTACTGTCTTGAAGCTGAATGCTACAGAACCATTTCCTTATGCTTGTAAATACATTTGTTTCACTTAGCGTGGGGGAAAACTGATCTCAGTCCTAGTGAAGTCAAACTGAGTCTCTCAGCTGACTGCTGTAGGCTTTGGACTGGGTCGATAATACAAGCCAAAACAGATAGAAAAATGGACAGCGAGCATCTGTAAATAGACTGCATACTGCCCACATCCTACTGGAATTTTAATGCTTATACTAGGAAAGAAGACTCACAATAATGTCAGTGCCCACATAGTACTTGAAAATCACATTTTTGTCTAGCTAAATTTTCTTTCTCTATCTGAACAGCTGCAGAGAGGATCCAGTGAATATCCTCATTTTACCCCTGTGAGCAAAAGGTTTATGATTTACTATGTGAGAATAGAAATCAAACAAAATATCTGAAGTAGCCTCCAAGGTCACCTTAATGTTCAAGTCACAAAAATCTGTACGCAAGTTTAAAAGTTCTTTTATTTCAAGATGTCGAAAGCAATTTTCTTGCATTTTCTCTGATCTTTACATGTTATTTTCTTCACCTCTGAAGCAAGTAACCAGTTCATCCTCTGTAAGAAGTCTCCTATCTTATTTCTGTTAATGATTCTCTGTTTGTTTTGGCTTCAGGTAGAAAGTTTCCTCAGTTCAGCTGTATTCTAAAGCGAAGACCTGGAAAGATAATATTTACTAAGGAGCTGAACAGAAAAAGTATTTCAACATTTTAACCCAAAGAAATCCTCTTTTCTCCTTTCAAAACTGCAAATATTAATCTTGTCTAGAGTTTCCTCGATTAGACGGCAAAGTCCTTCATGAATGGAATGTAAGTCTATTTCACACATAGAAAACACTTGTTTAAAGATAAAAGGTACAGAAACTGCACACAGCTGAGCTTCCACGATCTCTCATACTAATCTGCCCAGCTCTGTGTGAGCACTGAACAGGAACATTGTTAGCTGCTGTGACTTTCATAAAGTGCTAAACCCCGTAACGCAGTGAAGCTGCTCTGTACATGCATGTTTAATCATCCCCATAGTTCCTGGATGAAACAGCATCCAAGCATGAGATCTGGTCCTACACTGGTAGAATTAATAAAGCTTTTTAAGTTAGGAGGCTCTCTTCTGTTATGTCAGACTTCCAGAACATTTCTTCTGTCATTTAAGCCTCAGTTACAGGTGTTGGTTTTCTATGCTCATGTTCATTTGATTCTTCTGAAATAAGGAGACATATAAAAAAAATAATATTTGTTAACACACAACTCCTCAATGAAGTCTTTCATATTCTTCCAGAGCTGTCTGGTAGAGAACAGAGCAGGTAATTCTTGTAGTCTACAATAAAACTTTGCCAGCACAGAAGGAAGCATAGACAAGGATTCCTTTGCCAATTTCTTATCACCAATGAGGGAACAACAAGGGCGTGTGTCAGATAATTTCAAGACAGGGCAGCCTGTACCTCCAACTCTCATTTAGTCATCTGAGTGCATTGCGTCTGCCCCTGCTGTGGGCTGAGACATCACAAACTCTAAGACATGTTTACAGCTAAGGGACTCGTTTGACTCACTTGCATTTTTTTTTAATTGTTGCTGCTGTTTCTCTGATCTTGAATAGGATACGAAAGGAAGTTCTTGCCAAGTTAGCCTTCCGTCTGTGAGCTATTAAAATGATTTTATTTGTTTATTAGTTAGGACATATAGCAGTTCCTCTGAATTTCAACAGGCATAACACATATGACTTGGTAGCACATGAGGAACTGTCAGCTATACCAGAGGAGATGAACTGTAAGGTAGGCAAAGAATAACAACGATAAAGTAATTGATCTAGAAGGCAGTAAATGTTTATGCTCATAAAGAACTTTGCTTGCAATTTAACAGCCTTGATAGCTCTTTTTTTTTTTTTTTTTAATTATGCTAGCATGAAAAGCAGGCTAGCACCAGCAAATTTGGAAACAGAGGTTATACGAACGGTTACTACTGTATTAGACAGGGAAACTCGGAAAATGTGAAGGTAAAAGGAAAAGAAGTTTGACAGTATTACAGAGGCAAAACTTGTCATAAAAGTCAGGATTAAGGTCACCTGGTAATAAACATTTTCACTGTGGATTAGGAAGGAGAAGTTCCTGCACAAAGAAGCAAGCAACTAATTTGGAAGTGCAGGGAAAAGAATATCTATGACTTCATGACAGATGCCAGGGTGAATTTGTCTCTACAATACATCAATTTCTGGACAAATTTCCTGCTGCGAGTGTCTATTCACTAGAGCAGAATGTTGTATTATTTAAAAACACTGGGGAGGACGGTAAACTCTAGAGCAGGTAATGAGGTATTTTAGCTAAGGAACAATATGAATGAAAGAGCAAATTCACCACTGTCAAATTTAGGATGGAAAGAACACTTTAAGTGGGAAGGCAAAAAAGCACCCTTTAGAATTGCTGACTTTTGGAACAAACAGTGTATTATGTGGATTAAAACACGTACTTTTAAGAGAGAATTTGATTCATTTATCACATGCATGTGGTATGATTGCCTGCATGGGGCCTGGGCTTCAGAAGATGTCATCCAGCATACATCAGTACAGTTTTAGACTTCGAACTTCAGTCACTTTTCCTTGAAAATAGCACCACTAACCATATTTCCATTGATCAAGTTCAAAAGATAGGATCGAAATTTCTACATGTGCACACCTACACATATGGACACAAGTAAGAGAAAGTCCTAAAGTGTTTTCAGTGTTCTTTGTGGTTCTTTGTTGGGAAGATTTGTGCTTTAGCACCTGTGCTGCTCAACTAGAACTGCACTTGAACTTTTGCCAGGTGAATTTTCACTGCTGCTGATCTTGGCACCTGTTTAGAGCATGTGATCTACAGACTAAGGAGAAGGGCAGGGTCAGCAGAGTCACTCTGTAAAAATACTTAAGTTCCAAAGTAATTTTATACAATCACTAATTCTTTCTCTGCTCTTGCTTTCTACTGCAGATTCCTACCCAGTCACTTGATACAAACAATTTCATTCCCTCGCCTTCACACCCTCTTAAGATTTTCTTAGCCAGCCGAAACCATTCAGGAATTAATGATGAGGAAGAAGCTAACCCAATTTTGTTTACATTTTTTTTTAATGTTAGGGTGCTGGATTTTTTAATTTCTAAACACAGGACAAGAAGGCCAAACTCCATGGTGACTGAAGAATTGTACAAGCTGAAGTTTTTGACTGAGCATGCTAAAGCAGAATTTTACTGCAAAGTAGGGGCTAGGTGAGAAACTGACCATCTCTCACCTGGCTGGATTAAGTTCAATAGAGTCTAATAGTGTCTAATATTTGAATTACAGGTTTCTCCATAAAAACCCCGATGAAATTAAAGGTCTCAGTTACAAAGCAGGATTAAACTGGAAAAGTGTGGAATCAGATTTGCATATCCATCAATTCCTACTCAGCCCCCAAGAAAAACTAGCATTTCCCTGTCTCCTAAGAGCACTAGAGGGATATGCAATACTAATATATGCCCCACGTTAGGACACACTGTGGGAAATAATTCGCAGAAAAACCTTCAGATTGAACACTGAGCCCTGGAGAAACTTCGGATTGTAAATGATCCTTGCAGGCATAAACAACCAGAAGTCAAGTTCACTATACACCCCCAGGGGCATGTGCACAGTTACACCCTGGTGAAGAAGAGAACTGACAAGAAAAGCTGACAGCCAATTGCAGCAACACGATAAGACACTGCCTGGACATTAGCACTTCTCTACAGTACCGTGGAGAAGCTATGCCTCTTTGCTCCCCCAGTCTGCTAGGGTCGGAACGTCTTCCAAGGGACATCTATCCGGGGAGAGCAGACTGGCGAGGAGCAGCAGCACCAAGGACAGCGCCCCGCCCCAGAGCAGAGTACTCCCAAAGCTGCCCTGACGATGAGCGATGGGCAGGAGCAAGAAAAAAATCGATACCCAATGTTCTGCAGTGACCACATTGACATTTCCACATGTTGTTTCCATGGGGAAAAGAGTTCAATTAATGTTTTTCAAGTAGAAATTGGGGAAAAAAAAAAAACCCATAAACTTATTGATTAGAAATTTGATTTTATCAATTATCCCACTAGCTACAATCTGCTGTGGACCTTTGAAAGCTCTTTATACTAAAGGTTTATCTGAAGGACTGACGTCTGGTTTGATTATAGTTGCATGGTAAAACCATGCCATAAGAATACTATTCAGAAATACGCTTTCTGCTCTTTTACGCAAGATGAGGTCTGAAGAAAAGGAGGAAATGAGATATTTGGTTAAGAAAAACCCTCCAGACATTTCTAATGAAGTCTTCTGTATGTTTTCAGCACAGTCTCATTTAGAGTGAGATGACATTTTGAAAATAAAAGAAAGATAGAAAATAGAACATTTTCCAGTACATGGACAGTCACAACTCAAGTGCAGTACTTTCTGATATTACATAGCACACGAGGAGAACTAGAATGGAGTCTATGAAGTCTGGCATGCACCAGATGTTTACATTTCTTACATCTTTTTACTTACGTTTTACCATCATAAAGAAATAATTATTTACAATAATACTAACAAAAAAAACAAAACAACCATATCCTCATCAGAGTAGATGTAAACTGGTGTGCTACCCTGGACCTGTGTACCCCTATTGGTCTAAAAGGACTCTGGGCGTTCAGAGAAACATGCTGTGAAAAAATCAGATCGTTCAACACAGAAGACAATTTAATCCCTGCAAGTTTAACAAGTCAAAAATCTCACAGCATTTTACACGTAATAACGAATGTCTTTCTGACAGAAAGTTCACTGTCTTGTCCCAGACTAGAGAGGGTGAAGCTGAGGGTGGATGGTTTTTACCCCATAGCAGTAGTGATGTGATGACAGAACTGACAAGGTTTATCCTGTCTAGTCAAACCACTGTTAGGTATCACTCCAGAGGAACAAAAAGGTAAGGCAAGAATTTTCTAATTAACCATTAATTCCTTCCCCCATTTCTTTTCCAGTGTTGCTAAAGCCTAGAATCAAGCAGGCTAATTCAAAATACACAGCATACTCCTCCAAAGTTCTTCTAAAGATGCCTACAGGATTATGTTTTCAACAAATCCAAAAATCTATCCTACATCTGTAATGGTTCCTATTTTAGCTTTAATAGGCAAAAGTAACTGTTTCCATGGGGCAAATAAAGCTTTTGAGCACCATTAGAGTTTTACTTAGCAAATACGTTATACAATACTCTTTAATAGAAAATGAAGAGGGGAAAAAAAAACACATTGATTTCTGACCACACAGAACAGATTTCTGAGCACTGGAACAGTCTTTTTACAGTCATGAACCCAAACATCATTCTCTTCACTATCTGGATAGAACTGGAGTTCCTCGAAAATGGAAGAGAAAATATTATTGATGAAGCAATTGAGATGTGTATGTCAAAGTTCAGAGGAAATGGAGTAGCTATATTCATTTAAGGTGTTTTTACCTAAGCATTTTAATTAAAAAAGAATACTTATGGGTACCTCCAACCATATTTTATAAAATGATATTAAATCCTGAAATAAAGGTTGACTTGCTGAATGACATGACATACCTGGAGTCGTGCAATGTCACTGACACTGACATGTAGTTTTCAATGCAAGGGCATGGTTATCTCAAAAAAAAAAAAAAAAAGTAATTGGGACTACAAAACAAAAGAAGTAAAGTCAGTTCCTTCCTGCTCTTGTAGACCTCAAGAAGCCACAAGAGCTGAAATAGGGCAACATACTTGTAATCAGGCTATGCATACTAAAGGCAGGTGGAGGCAATGTGATGTGGGTCCCCAAGGCCACAGTCCCCTTCTCTGCCAACCCTGTCAGTTCAGCTGTGTTCCTAGAGAAGACAGAAACTTTCCTCTGGTAGCATTATATGAACAGCGAGAGACTTATCTCTCAAGTTTTTCAATGTTGTGCTCAGAACCACCTGTCTGGAGGTCACTGCTGAATGAAATCAAGCAAGGAAAAGAGCTTTCAGAGTACCTGCAGCACTGCAATCCAGAGGCAGAGAAGCAGTGGGCCAATAGTCAGGTGATAGGTCTCGTTTTTCAGGACAGTGCTTATAAAGCCTCAAGCCTCAGTCTAGCCCATAATGAAAAGCTAAAAATTCTTCAGATTGACTATTATGATCTATTATATAGGCCACTTTCCTCTAGCTCCTATGAGTTATTTTTTTTTACCCCACAAAGCAGCAGTGAAGTCAATGTCTCTAAAAATTCTTTCATTTTCATTCTTGGGAAAACGGAACTACTTTGAGCCTGGAGCCTGAATACCTGGGGTCTATGCCCTGGTCAGTGGCCTACTGCATCTAGACTCATTCTCCTATTTCAAAACTAAAATCCTATCTTTGTTATCAGTGCAACAATATGAGATGATGAAAGTATTCCCACTTCTGGCTTTAAATACTCAAGATTGTATTTCCCTTTCACATAGCCTCTGAACCAAACCTATATAGCCCGGGGTTCACACCTTGCTTCATGATGGGAAGCTTTAACAAATTGCAGTGAAACCTCAATAGCTGAAAGCCAGACAAAGGCATCTTTTAATCATCCAATTAGATGGAGGGAAGAGCTGGAACTGCTTTTAGTCTGAAAAGAAGGGGAAATCATTAAAGGAAATCAACCCCCTTTCTTTTTCCAAATAATTAGAAGAACCATCTGTATGTTCATTCCACCACAGCTAAGTGTGCAGATTAGCATTTCAGAGAGATGTGAGCACAACCAGCAATACTTTGATGTGTTAACATGAATGATGCTAAAATTTCTAAGGCTTTCAATGTTGTACAAGTAAAAAAGGGTACACATGTCACTTTCCAGTCACTCTTTTCTAAATGACTATTCAGTTGAGCCAAATTTCTCTTCAGAGAATTTTCTTTTTATCTCTGAAAGCATATTAAAAAAAAGTTCCCATTAAAATAAATATAGCACTTACACAGTGCCTAGCTATAGCCACATGTATCTATATGGTACCATGCACTGCATAGTCTGGCAGTAAAGTAATCAAACCTGCAAACACTTTTTAAAAGCCCAGATATAAAACAAGTTAAGAAAACATTCCAATTATTTATGTTATTACACAAAGCAATCACTAAAATATTTCTTCTGTGATTTAAAAGCTTTTGGCAAAATTTCAGGCACAAAATCAGAAATTATTAAAGCACACTGAAAAGGGAAAATGAAAACAGAAAATTTCTACAGACATAGTTTCATGTATACACAATAAATGTTCTCTAGCACGTGACCACCACCGATTAATCTGAAAATAAACTTTTCTCACTATTATTTCTTTGAGCACTATAGAAATCTGTGTTTGACCTGAGGCAAAATTGAAATTATAAGGTAATATAAAAGACACTACAGATCTCATAAATAAAAGACCATGGGATGTCTAAATCCTTCCATACAGACTTTTCTTCATGACCAAAATTCACTCACATGGATAAGTAAAGCTGACTTTAGTTTCCCTAAGATCCTTTGTGATCATCTTATTCCCTTAATATACTTGTTCAAGTCATTAAAGCAGAGTTCCGCCCATTTATTTACCAATAAATTGTAAACTTCAGCTTTAGCAAGGCTAGACTTCAGCTCCCTTAACCTGAGTCTGTCCTCATAAGCTTTCACATGAAAATGCACATCCTAGGAAAGAGTCCTCCAGTTACTGGTGCACACTGAATATCCTTCACCTAACTTCCCACTCTCCAGCTGGGAGCTGGTCAATCCTCCCATACTTTCTGTAACTTCTGTCAGCCCCTTGCTCAGATACGTTCAGTATCTTCTCACATCAAGTGTAGCAGTTTCTCATGACTCAATCTACTGATTAATTCAATTTAAGTTAAACGGCACCATGTGCCGTACTTGAACACATACATTCAAGAGCAGATGCCCACTCAGCATTCACGCTTTATATTGAGAAAATTTCCTGCTAAAATAGATTCTCAGTTAATACTGTGTGATAGTCTACGGCAGAGGTAGGTATTCACAAGGACTATATTTAGCCTGGTGAGATATCTCTCCTCGAGCTTCCTGTGAGGCCAGTGGAACATGAGACTCAGATGCTAGTTTAAAAGGGGCTGAATCAGTCTTCTGTATTACTGACAGGAGACATCACTCTTCTTCACCTTGCCTCTTTCTCCTCCCCATTCCCATTCATTACAGAGGAGCCAGGAGGGTTAGCCTTTGGGTATCACTCAAGTTCCCTTTCTTTCAATTCAAAGCCAGAGGTATAAAAGCATCCTTGGACAATATACAAAATAAAGACAAAGTCATCAAAACCTCAAAGTCCATTCCGTACCAACAGACATTTTAGGCAACTTGAAAAACAAGAGTAAAAGGTTGGATCCGCACTAATCAAACCACCGTTTCCCTGCACCTCATTGGGAAGTGTTGCATTTGGTGTTTTCAAGGAAACACTTTCAGTATCCAAGTAAGGCCAGGAGCTTCCAATTTGGAAGTATCCTAACCTGGCAATCCAAGCTGTCAGCAGTGGAACAGCTCAGCATCCTCTGAAAATCCATTTATTTTGCATGAGGGTTGAGTATTCAAATTTACAAGTCCCTTATAAAAAGGACACCCAATGAACCTATATGTAGTTGTTTTCACAATTTGTAGAAAGACTTTCAAAGTGTGAAACATGAGATTTTTCTGCTACTTCTGGTTTTTGTTGTTGCTTGTTATTCTGTTACTGTGTGTCAAGGTGATTAACTCCCATTACTCCTTGCCTTAATTATTCAGACACTCTTTAACCTACTTTCTACTATAAAGTTCATAAATTCTATATCAAAGGACCTAGGAGGATGGATCTGAATGTGCAAAGTAAAATAATTTAGTATAGTTCCAGTACTTGTCCACAAAAAATACCCCATTACTAAGGGAGTAGTTTTCTTTTTGTACCATTTCTCTCTGAAGTTAATGCTGCTTGACTACAATGAATCGCAGTAGATGATGTTCCCATTATCAAGACAGCACAAGTAGTTTTTAATTCATAATAAAGCAATTTTTAAGCCATTTGAAACACTTACTGTGCTTGGAGTTACTCTATTTTCTGCCACTTACAGCAGGAGTTGTCTACCTGCAGTTTAGCTGACTGGTTGCAACACAGAGACCTGTTTCACAAGACTGAAATTACACACTGCTTGAGGGCTACAGAAATGCTGCAGAAGCAGAGAGAAAGGAACAAGATAGCAAAAAGATCACAGAAATTTCGTCTGGCTGAAAATCTTGCTTCATCTTGACAGGTTGCAGAGGATACAATCGCATTTGCTCGTGTGTTAAAGGTGAAACAGAGACAAAGCTTTGAGAGACTGAAATGCAAAAAGCTGGAACTCTACACATCCTTATCATGGAAAAAGACACATCCAAGCTGTTGGTGCATCAGTTTTTTCAACGTCCAACACCATGTCCAATAGCTGAACAAGAAGATCTGGAAGGCTCCGCTGGAAACATGTATTTTATATCTCCATGCAGCATGGAGAGCAAAAGAATCCGATTAGATTTATCAGCCTGACAGCCCTTTCGAAGCCACATATCACAGACATAGCATTGCTACTAAATTACCTTAACAGCATAGCTGAAAATGACATATGCCAGCAACCAAAAATAAGTGCAGTTCTGCAGCTCTCAGGGTCTGAGTGTGTGTTATGCTCCCCAGTTGGATGCTTAAAATTACAGAGCAGAGGATATCAGCTCCAGCAGCCAAAATAGTCATCTTGCTGTAAGATTCATACAGGGACGCTCACGCTTCTGATGGAGTTATATAGATACTGGGTGGGGAAAATGAGCTAGTTTTCTGCATTGTCACCAAACATGATTAAGTCAACAGACTTTCTGTCACTGACTACAGTACAAAAATCTCAGGGTTGTTGCAAAGATCTAACATGTTGTTCCATAAAAAGCAGAACACAGAAGCCTGGATTCATATAGATATCTAAGTTACATCTCCCATATCACTGTGGCTGTCCCACACATGTCCTTAATTACCTGTACACACAATGTTCTTGGCTTCCCATTACAGTCACCAGTTGGTGAGGACTGACTGGCACTGGGATTATCTAGTAGTTAAGAACCAACTCTATTGCTGGACCCATTTGCAGGTCAATGTTCCTGAGGTTTTATAATCCAAAAATTATGTAATTTTTCAAGAATGCCCTCCCCTCCAACATACAAGTACAGCTAAATTTTACAGTGCACTAAAAATTTTCCATTGAAAGCTTAGTCGTTATGCCTAACACTATGAAACAATTATTTTATGCAGGAGTTTTCTCCGGAAATTTTTTAGATATGAAAATATGTAGATATTTCAAAAGAAAAAAACATGACTGTCTGAAAAATAAGGTGACAGGATAATTTTGGGTGGCAATGAGGCACAATAAAATGTAAAAAAGGGTCTTGTATTTCAGAAGGAAAGTCGAGAATTGTAGTTAATGGAACTCACAATACTACTACATACAAATTATACACTCTTTTGATACTTTACAGAGTTTGAGCTCATGCCTCATTAGAAAGATGATGTACGGATGTCAGTAAGATTTAAGGATAGGAGAAATATTCACGTAACAACATGAAAGGGGTAAATAACGACCGCAAAACGAGGTGTGGGAAAGGAACTATGAGTTTAACACTGACAAAACCTTCCTGCTCCTCGCTTTGGGTTTTACTTGTGGCCTTTTGAGTCACAAGGTAAACCCATGATGAAATGAATTGAAACTGCATTACAGAAGAACAGCAGCACTAGGATAAACTACGTTACCCAAACATCCATCTATGCTTGTGTCTCTTGGGAAAAGAAAATGAGGAGGAGAATCAGTGCACAGTGATTCTTTTACTGTTCCTACTGTCTTTCAAACAGACCTAATGTTTTAGGTTCATCTAAGTCAGTAGTTAAATCCAGATAAACAAATTCTGTAGGCTTTATTCCACAAGTCTAATTAAATGTTTTCTGAACTTCAATCACCACAGGTAAAAAGATGCCACATTTTAATTATGCCACTCTGCCTTTCTGGCCTATAAGCCTACTGCCTGACAACTTTATGAGTTGTTTCCCAGTTTCTGCCTCCTCGTACTCTACCACATAATTTGTTTCCTCTGCTAAACCCATAAAGTTATCAATCAGGCAATAGGCTTTAAAAGCAAAGCAACATAATTAAAATGTGATACTTTTTTTTTGGCAGGGATTGTGTCTGACTGCCTGACATATTTTTAGAGAAAGAAAACAACTTCTGTAGTACTGCTGAAGGCACAGACTGAACTTCAAAACAGGAGACTGAAGCCAACAGTGGTTGGTACTTCTGCATAATTAGAAAAAAATCACTGTTGGGCTTTTAACATTAACAGTGATCAACGTGTCAGATACACAAAACAGATATATCTTATCGTTAGATTTTGACAAGTTTTGTATTCCGTCCCTTCCTCGTCAATTCTCTCCTGTGTTCATTAGTTAATTATTTCTGCCTAGAGCAGGAAGCTTGTGATGTTTAACCAGAAAATCAGTAATTTGAGAGACCCTCAGAAGCTTTGATCATTTGTTCACTTATTTTAACCTTCAAATCTTTTGTTCTGTCCCCTTGAAAATTCTTGCTATGTGTTCCAACAGCAGAGCCTCAAAATTTTATGTTGAGGTCTTCTCAGGTGAACTCCTGGTAAACATCTTCAATCCCATGTTGCTATAGAGAGCTCTCCACAGGAGCAGGATGCCATGGAATAAACACATTAACCTGTTAGTCAGAGCTTCTCAAACAATTTAGCACCTTTAGTAAGAAAACCAAAGATGTGAATAAACTCAGTAATTTTGAAAACTCAGTAATTTTGAGTTCTAATTATAGCCCCTCAACAAAACATCGTATAAGGCAGTCAAAAAACCATTATGAAACAGACAAAGTTATTTGGCAATGTTAGCTCTGCAGTGAGGTACCAAGAACCTCATTCAAAATCATCAGCAGTGTTTACTTCTGCATACAATGATTCCTTCATTTGTCCTTCAGTAGGTTAACTGATCTGTAATCAAATAGTACAGATATCTTGCATCTATTAGTCATCTTAGCAAGACCAGCAGCTCAGTCAGAGATTAAAAGCAACAATTCTGAAAATTCTGTGCACTTCATCCAGAATCAACACAGATTTTTTATGAATAGTTAGTGCTAATGGCTATAAATACTGACAGAAATAAAAGCAAAATACATTTTAAAGGACTTCTTCCTTCTCCAGGTAAGAAACCACTTCATCAACCTCTTCATTCAAGTGCTGCCTGCATGAAAGTCGTGCATTTCCCAGCACAGTCAATGATTTCAGGTTAAGCAATTTCATGGAACTTGAACTCATCTGCAATTTAGAACTGTTCATAACAGCTCTTGGACCATCTTATTTACTGGATGACCGGAAATTCAATAATGCAACAATTTTCCAAATTAAACTGCTTCCAGAATGGTAATCGCACTTCAAAAGTCTTAAAATATGTTAGCGATATTCACAAACCCAAATGGAGGGATTTCCTCAAAATCTGCATTAGGGAAATTTTGTTCATGATAGCAGGAAATCGTCAGAGTGAGGCCAGGTGAAGAGAGGAGCATTTAGGAATTCATGGGCTGTCCTCATTCTAGCTTAGCTTGAGCATCAAGAGTGTGAACAGTATTTTAAACATACAGAATGTTTACAAGCTCCTGCCACATAATCTACTAATCACTGATTATTACAAGGACACAAATTTACCAATATTTCATTCTGAAGATGCACGGGAGTGAAAATTTTGCACGCAAAGCTGGGATTCCAGGTCTAAATCTGCCAAAACAGTAGACATGCTTTGAAAAATGTGCACCTTGACAAAGGACTCATATCCCCATCCTCACTTGGAAAGGAATTCAACTGGTTATGCTCTTGAGTTCTGCATCTTTCTAATGTCAGCTTCCTTTTCAGCTTCAGTCCCCTTCTTGGTTCATGACAAGGACAGCCAAGGAGCACTGGTGACAGCATGATGAGCATATGACTGACTTCCTTCCATAGCTCCCAGCTCTGGGCACGTACTGAACTCCACAGAAGCTGAAGCCACTTTTCCTCTTCTGTCTTTATGGTCACATTCAGGTCCACCTTTCCAAATGTCCGTGCTCAACTAGCCAAGAAGTTGCAGTGTCAAGGCTGCTCTTGCAGCTTGATGAGTTAATTTACTTTGCTTTGAAATGCAGAACTTATTTAAATAGCACAGGCAGCTGATGTAGTTCCCAGTTCCTCTCCATCTCCTGTTGCAGTCTTGCTCTGCCACATCTGCGTCTGCAGCTTGCCAGGCTGCTGCCCAAGGTGGAACTGATCTGGCTTAAAAATAACCCAGCAAACAGCAAAATGATTAATAGCCAGGGCTGGTTCACAGGCTGTTCCACAAATGCTATATCTGTGACTCAGTGCCACGGCCACACAGAGGCAGACATCATGCTGACACAGCTCTTGGTGCTCGATGGTGGGGTAGAAGAGGCAGGTGCTTGCAAAGCAGCACCAGGATGGTGCCCAGAGTTCTAATAAAGGTCCCCACCGGTATGAAAGCCAGGTCTGGACTAACACTTCAGTGATCATTGGGAAAACCTTATTCAAGCAGATCATGTGCCCAAGTCACCCCATGATGTCCTCATTTGTGTCACTAGAGCCACTCACACATTTTTAAACCAATTGTGTAAATACTCCATTGCTACCCACTACATCCAGCTAATTTTAGCTGCATCCCACATACACACATTTTTCATTAAGTGTCAGCCAGACCTGAATGAATCACCCTCAGAGATGATCTTCTTTTCACCAAGTCTCCACTGATACAAAATTCCAGGCAGGTGACTTGTCATCTTGTAACAACCGATGCCACTGGCTGAGTCTCTCTTGGAACTGGCACTACAGGTTGGTTCAATGACACACATGATAGTGATAGGATCACTATGGCTGACACAGACTCCTCCAGCTCATCACAGATGCATTTTCTGGCACACTGCTTGTTTTCCACCACACGCTCAGGTGCAGACAGGAAGATGATGTCTGTGTCAAAAATCAGAGGGTTGGATGCGATATCCAAATTTTCCATGGTAACATCCATCACCTTGAAATCTGGTTCCATGTACCTGTTTCACTGTGCAGACAAACAAATGTGGTCTTAAAAGCATTCCAAAGGAAGTAAGCAGTGTAACAGAGCCAGTACAGAATGGTCATATCTACAGGTGAACAAAATAAGTCCGAGAAAATCATCTTTTCTGTGTGTGACACAGAATCATTTCTACTGCTCCTTTCTTCCCCTCTCTTCCAGTTCATTTGCACTTATTTCGAAGTGCACGTTTTAGCACAGTTTTTGGACTCCTTCATCAGACAAAAAAAAAAAAAATCTGTTTCTTCCCTTGAGAATGAAAGATAGTGAAGGTATTAGTGCAGATGTAGGTTCTATTTATAACTGCAATGTGAGTAGCCAGTCATGCAGAATTACTTTCCTCCCACTGGCATCACGCTGTGTTCAGTACCAGCAGGACCGCATACACTTTCATCCATTCAATGTTCCTTTAAGCTCTGCAGATCCACAACTGACAGAGACTCAGAACAGAGCAGTAGTTAAGGGCCACGTAGCAGTGTCCCATGGAAAAAGCCCTCTTCGGCAGTTTGACAAGCTGGGAGTTAGATCTAATGATATATCACGCTCTCCTATCCCAAATGCAGTTTGTGCCCAGTGTATACGGCCAATAAGCTCACAGAGTTGGAACCCACATAAAGATCTCCAATTTAATTCTGGCCATAATCAGGTACTTGGCATTCCTTCACAAAGCAAGCATATCCCCAGACAGAAGCACAGTTACTTATACTTGGTTGTTTACAAACTATGTCTCTTTACAGCATCCAATCTGTTACTCAACATCAACTAATCTGAGCGTGTGTATCATGGAGTCAAAAGCTCTACTTCTAGCAGTGGACAGCTGCTGTCTCACATACATCTCAACATCTTTCTCACAGGAATATTTTTCAATGTGCAATTAGGCCTTAATGAACCAAAACATCACTTGTAGGGCATTTTCTCGTCCTCACTTGTTAAACCTGTGATGAGTAGATGTCAACATGCCTTCAGTGAAATGCTTTTCTTTTGTATTTGTTTTTTGCATATTTGTGATCAGTCAGTTCTGCTTTCTTGTCTTCGATGGTGCTGCTAGCTGCCCTGCTTGGGATCGTTGTGTCTGTTTCTTTGTCTCCTGGTAGACTACACCTGGGCAATCAATGGGATGCCCAGGAAGAGTTGGATCTGAGGATTCAATAACTATACTGGAAGATTTTCTTTGATACATCCCCAATTAAATAGTCATCACTTTTTCCTTTTAACCTTTGTTTGCTCTGCATAATAATTAGATGTAATAGGTACAATTAGGCATAAAAGAGAAATCCATTTTTTCCAAAAAGATGACTAAGTATTTAAAAGGTCCACAGACAACATTAATGTAAACACAGTGAAAATCATTTGCATTTTTTAAAATATAAATCAATTGACTTCCAAACAAATCAAGTAACGTGGAGAACACTGGAAAGAAAATTAGCCTTTCATCTACACAAATTATTGGAAAGTAGTTAGAGAAGGTGATTGTTATGCAAATAGAGATTCAATGCAATCACAAATCTTGGCAGTATTTCCTAAGAAAGTGCATCCACTGTTTCTAACACACCCTATCTTCCCCCTTCCAGCAGCTTTTCTTATCAGTTCCATGAACTTTTTCTTAAAGGAAAGATTTGCAATTGTGAACGTTCATTCATTCCAAACCCTCCTACAGCATTGGCTGTGGGTGTAGGGGTCCCACAGACCCCATACTGCTACTTGAATGATGCACAGGTATCTTGTGCACCACACTTCTCCTGTAAGTACTGTTTGGAGGAAGCTGAGCCTACAGTGAAGAAACAGGGCACTGTATTGCATACACACTTAAGTAATGCTTCATGCACAGCTACCGCACAGCAGCAAAGGAGGACAATCATGGCTTTTTGCTGACAGAGTACAAACCTGAACTCTGGATATAAAAGCAGAAGTCTGTCACCCAAAGGAAGATGGATGTTTTATGGCTTGATCCAGCCCCATCAGAAGCAGAGCCAAAGCTCTGTTCAGAGGCAGCTCCCATGGGTCTTGCTGATCACTGTCTCCAGCTTCTGCCCTGCAACAGTTTTCCAGCCCTGTCCTCACTTCCTGCGTGGCCCCACTGCTCTCACACAAAATGCCCCTTTTACTGAGGTAAGCAGCTAGCTTCCCTGGTTCCCTACCCCTCCCAGATCACCCAGTTCCCTCAGAGAAGAAAGCCAGCAAATCCAGTTGCAGCAGGTTGTGCTTGCCTCATTCCTGCCATTTATATCACCACTCTGGGATACTTTGCATTTGCTTTGCTGTTTGCTTTTTCTCAGCTTCCCAATACTATTGTGAAAGAGACAGAAGAAAACAAATCCACTAGGGCAGGATTTCCTAGAGTTCACTGTTAACATGAAAGACCCAAAGGAGATCAATATAAATTCATCAAAGAGAAGGTTAAAAGGTGAAGCACTTCCAATCCATATAGAAATGGGGAGAACATCTAATAATGCAGGGATTATTAATCTGCCAAGGGAGTAATGAGAGCTGGAGGCCAAAGATGAGCTGGGTAGATTTACGCTAAAAATAAGGCACGAAATATTAGCTACAAAGTTAATTGGATATTTTCTGTGAATATAGATTCTCCATTGCTAGAAATCTTTCTAAAGGTTTAAGGGTTGACTGCCTTTCTAAATGGTATTCCGCTGCTCACATAGGATTTACGCAAATGGATGAATGAGGTTCCTTGTGCCATACACAGCATTTGATTAGACAGAGAGCTCTCCTCTGTCCTAGAAATAATACACTCCTCAGGAAGCAAGAGGAGCATATATAGCCCTACACATTGAGAGTGTGTACATCTATATGTGCTGTACATCTTTTCTTCTTTACCTGAGATTTGACTGTGCACCTTGCTAAGGATTTGGGCTTCTATTTAAAATGATCAGCAAGGATGTTCACAAACCATGTGCTTCATCCCTGGGTCACAAGCACAATTTCAGATCAAATCTGTAACAAATGGCCGTGAGGTTTCATTGCTTTCACGATGAAGGCTAGGGAGTGAAATTAAATTATGAGGACAGCAGCTGAATATTCCTAAACAAAAGGCTGCTACTGGGATGAGTACAGACATTTAAAAGCTGGACAGATGCAATTCAAGACTATTGTGCAGGTTCACTGCACTGGATGAGAGCATGCCTCACTCCTCATGCCATTTTAATGAGGCCATGCATAGAATTAAAGTACACTTCTTTCACTGTGCTCTGTCTCTTCTCTGCATTATTCCACTTCACAGCATAAAGAGAGATTACCACCACAGCAGAGGGAACGTGGAGCCTTTTTCTTTTAAGGTGAGAAAAGTCAGGAACTCTGCTTTCTTTTGAGCCAACTCCCTTATCCACAAGTAATAGTGGAAGAACTACTGGTTGCAGCAGCCTGTGTATTTGACCCATGTTGCTGTGGATTTTTTTTCTACTAACAGCGCATAATACCTGAAATAACTGCAAAATCACAGTTGGTTTGTTCAGAGTATGGTGGTTCATTGTTTTACTTTAACAACAGTTGTAATAAAAGGCATGCTCTTTCCTATCCATTGGATTTATTTATGGCATGGCATCAGAGGGGAGAAATCCATAAATGGATCCCTAATCAACAAAAATCTCCTGGCATTATGTGTGCATTTTTTCGTTATTATAACAAAAGTGGACCCTTGTAATATCAGCCTGCAAATACCTTCCCAAATCCCAGCATTTCAATCTTTCCAAAGGGGTCCAATCATTGCATACAGAAACCAAAACCACGGTGCCTTGTCTCTACATGTTCAGCTGCCTTCCTTTAAGCTTCTTTAGCATATGCTCCACTTTTAATGCACTGTTTTGTCTTGTCTTTGCCTTAAACAGTTGTTGCAAGAGAGCTCTACTGTGCCTGGTTTGACTTGCACCTCATTTAAAAACACCAAAGCACTGCAGATTTGGTCTGCGACACAGTTTCAACTCCTGACACTGTTTCAACTTATTCTCAGTGCATTTGGTAGCTGTAAGAAGCATCAGAGCACTAAAGCCCTTTGCACTCATAAAGCTGGTGCTCTCAGGCGCTTGTAAATCCACCCCCTCCTGTTCAGCAGGCATGGCCGTCCACTGTTCTGCTCTGCCAATTACCAACTACCTCTCTGCAGTTCATGTTGACAGAGTTACAGCTTAATATACCATCAGGTAGGGCAACTGTTCCTGCTTGCTAGATAAATAATGAATTTTTCAGTTTGAGGGAAGAAATTCAAAAGGATTCTAAAAATCTGGCTTGGGATAAACATCAGAAAACAAGGCAGTGACAAGAAAAACAAATTAAAAATATCAGTCTAGGCAGTGCTTTGCCTATTTGCATAGGAAAGGACCCTTAAAGGCCACCTATTCCAACTCCTCTGCAATAAACAGGGACAGCCACAGCTCGGATCAGGTTGCACAGAGCCTGATCCAGCCTGATCTTGAACTTCTCCAGGGATGGGACATCCACCACCTCTCTGGGCAACCTATGCCACTGCCTCACCACCCTCATTGTCAAAAACAGCCGTTTTCCTATATCCATTTAATCTCATTTCTTTTAGTTTCCATCCATCTCACCTTGTCCTGTCACTGCTAAAGAGTGCTCCCTTTCTCCTTATAGCCCTCCCTATAGATACTGGAAGGTCACCCTCAGGTCTCCCCGGTGCCTTCTTTTTTCCTGGCTGAACAGTCCTGGTATCATCTACCAGTACCCACAAGTCCTATTCATCAGGGCTGTGCTCCATCCTTACAACCCCAGCTCGTCCTAATAGCAGGGGTTGCCACGACCCAGGGGCAAGACCATGCACTTGGATTTGTTGAATCTCATGAGGCTCACTCGGATCTACTGCTCAGCCTGCCTGGGTCTCTCTGAATGGCATCCCAGCCCTCAGGCCTGCACCACACAGCTTGCTGAGGCTGCAATACCCAAGCCTACTCACGCAAGCAAGGATGCCCCACAGAATGCATTCAAGCTCTGTCCCTTCCACCTGCACTTCTGTGATATTACCATAGATTCATAGATATATTTTTTTCTGATTAGATTTGGGAAGACCACTAAGATAATTAAAGCCCCTCTCTACAATGCCCACTAATCACGGTAATCTCCACTCTTAAAATGTCACCCATCAATCAAAAGCATCAAAAAGTATACTCTGTCTATCTGCATAGACATATCTGTGGCACATGAGTAAATCGCGGTAACACAGGAGGCAGTACATTGCATTTAGTGCTCTGAGCTCATGTCCCTCAATTAACATTCATTGCCCCTGGCGTTGCCATGCCTACAAAGCCAAAGCATCATTCACATAAGGACTCCTCCAAGCAGCACCTCCTCCATCCTGCTCATCACCAAAGCTCTCAGCCAGCCACCACTGGATGCAACCAGACAAACTTTCTCCCCATTGTTTGCAGATTAAAACAAGATCCTCTCCTCAGTTCCAGCATCGGAGAGCTGTGGGTTCCTCCCACTACAAAACCTCCGCTCAAACAAGTCTCTACGAGCCTTGGGAGGGCAGGGCACCAGTAGATGACACAAGCAATGCCAACTGAGATCAAGAAATGCCATATAACAGGCAGCACAAACCCCTGTCTTCTCATTCAACAGGCACAGTCAGTCCTGACATTAAATAGATTCATGTTGCCAAGGCTGCTGCTGCTTCTCTGGCTGTGAAGTGGCACACATGAGCAGCAAAGCACAGCTGTCCTCCCCTTGGTGACTGATAGCCCCATTGCACCAGGGAGATTAAACCAGCCTCACACCCAGGCCCATGTGCCACCGACACAGCAAGGAACTAAGTGTTCTTAGCCAGGGGTTGAGATTGCTAGGTAAATAAAAGGAGCTTGTTTGCATTTGTCATCAGTAGTTCTGGCAAAAATGCGGGCTTTCAATTAAACTGATTTTAATACATATTATCTTTGCTCTGTGAACAGTTCTGTTCTGATCAAGGGATGAAAATCATATCAAACTGAGATGTTCTGACAGGATATCGTACCAGGCTACATTCTGGCAATAAAAAGTTAAGAAATAGGACTTGAAGGGAAACCTAAGGCACAGCCTCCAGCTGTCAGAGACACTCTGTAGCATATAACCCCTTAAAATAAATAGATTCAGAGAGACATTAAGTCCATGTTTTCTGCCCAGGTACCTTCTAGGCCAGGGCCTCAGAGTCTGCTCCAAATCCCACTGCCACAAGAGAAGCTTCTTCCAATTGAAATTTAACCACACACAGTGACAGCTCGATCCCATTGCTCTGCCACCCAGCAGAGGGAAAGTCCCGGCCCTGGGATCTAGAATGATGGGTTCACTTTGATGGGTTCTGTCCTGTCCTCACCTTAGCCGAATAACGACGGTCACAGTGCAGTAGCTGCAAGAAGGCCACTTGTCTGGTCATCCCCCTGTTCCTTTTCCAATCCTCAGCGTTGTAAATGTTGTGTTCTGACAGCTGACCACAGAGTTACATAGAGATTCAGCCAAAATCAAGTCTGCATCCTGCACAATCCCCTTCTCTCCAGGGAATAGCCTGTGGTCTACTGATTTTACAACACAAACAACATACTGAATTTGGGAAGAAGGTTATTTTGTCTATGTTTGGATGCTGGGGCAAGATTTCAAAGAAAAAGTTCTGAAAAGTAAATGATCTTTCATTGTCTCAGCACCAGTCCAGTTCTGTAAATCATTTGCAAAGAGGCACCTAGGTCCATCCCATCATCTGCACTTCAATTACAGAAAAAATCCCCAAGGAAATTAAAAAACCGGCTAGAATATCCTGGGCTTTTCCAAGATAATGATGGAAAGAGGGACAAAGAGGAAACTGTTCATCAGAAAAATGCTAACAGCTGGACATATCTTGCTTCTGAATATATATCAGCTCTATTGGCCTTTGTCAGATAGACTGAAACAGATAAGCAGAGGCTCTTTTTAAATGTGCTTGTTTCCACTGGCAACCAAAGGAACAAAAGGATTTAATCAATTGATTTCAATGTGCTATTTTCACATAGATTTCCTTTAAATCATTCAAGAGATGAAAAGAGGAAGAGAAAAGTCAAGCAATAAAAATGCAATAATTCTCATTAACTGCTATGAATTGACTGTTTCATAGTTTAATTTTGGCAAGGTCTGAGAGTTTCTCACATTTTCATCAAATGAGATCTTATTTTCAAGCAATGCCTTAAATCTAGAATGCAATTCTTTCATCGGATGCTGATTTCAGAGCAGGTCTATTTCAGTTTAATTTGACCCATAATTTCAAATGATCAAAATTAATTTTTCTGTATGAAATATCTACATTTTTCTTTAATAAATCTTCATGTATGAATCATCTGCATTTTTACACTATTGCTAAAGGGACATAAAAACCATTATAGCCAAATTGGAAACACTATGAAGCCAGATGACATTTGCAAAAAACAACTTGTCAGAATAGTTTTCCACCTATCACTTACGTTTATTTTCCCTATATTTATTACTGTCAACAGAAGAACATTTTGTCCTAGAATGTATTTCTGGCCTTTCTTTGTCTTCATTTCCCAGATCTCCTGGTTCAACCTGTTCACCATGTCATCCCTGTCAAGTGGTGCTTTTGCTGGGCTATCTGCCCTTTTTCTGGGGAAGCTTCTCCTTGAAACCCAAATAGTTTCCTAAAATGCATTCCGCAAAGTATTTCTTAATGCACATACTTGTAGAACCATTGCATTTTGTTAGAAGTATGATTGCAAATGACTTGAGATGGCCCCAGAGGCCACATCCAGCTCATAGACCTGATGTTCCCAGTCCTTGATTTGATGTTTTTAATAGCTCTAAATATTTGTTATGTCCTATTCAGAATCCCCCAGCTTCCAGCTCAGTGTTTTCCAAGCCCCAGCCTCATGGTGAGATTTCCCTAGCTGGGATTTTTGCATGATAGCTTTAAGTGAGAATCAGATGTACGCTCCCAACCCACACTGTTCTCAGAGCCCATTAACAGTTCCAGTTTCTCTTTGAAACAACTCTGTTGTTTCAAGCACTTGTCAATATTCATAGCCTTTTCTCAGGAGTTGCACAGTTTCTTGAGTTTAATGAGGAAGCTGAAAAGTTGGTAAAGAAGCTGAGGAAGGGCTAAGAGAATAGAGGAAAAGTCAGGCAGAATAGGGATTGCACTGCATCAAGGACTGATGTGAAGACATCCCTTGTGATTTATTCAGTACTCAATGAGCCACTCCAAATTTCTGCACTCTCAGGGCAGACAGCAGTCCTCCACAGGACTAAAGATGAGAGGCGTCACTGGTACACAGGAAAGTCAGCTCAGGAAAATGTTAATTACGCTGTAGATCACTGGTAAAAAAGCATATTTTTAAACAGTTCATTGCTGGTAGTACAGGGAGAAGAGGAGATCAAAGTTCAGAACAGACCTTAATTACTGCCTTGTTTACTGTGTTCCATCAGACCCATGCTAACAAGAAACCCTTTTTTGTCACACTGGAGAATGGCCACAGCCACATGCGGAGACCGAAAGAAGAGGAAAGAAAGAATTATACCCAACAGCATAACTTCAAGATGTTTACTATCTGTAAAGACCTGTGGTTAAACCAGGAGATACGCCAAGCCAAAGGATTTCCTTAGAATCATTCATAGCAAAACAATTTAACATCATCATCATCTGACTGGAGAACTGCCTTAAAGACAGGGAGGAGTGAAAAATATCACACATACCAATTTTCATGAGGAGTTTTGGACCTCGTATAAAGAAACTAACAAACCTGACCTCTCTAGATCAAAACATGAGAAAGTTGCAAAATCCTCAGGTGCAATCAGAAATACTCACTGTCAAACCATACTCCTCCTATAATAGTAGGATTTGGAGGTGATAGATCTTTCGTTATCCAGTACTTCTGGTGTGGACCTGGATGATTGATGGGAAAGGATGCATATTAAAATGCATTCAACAACCAGCTGAAAATGGCTTCAGACATGACTGAAGGCAAGGCTGGAATACAACAGGATCTTGTCAAACTGGAGAAATGCTCTGAGACAAATAATGTGCGATGTACAAAACGGCAAACACAAAACATTATGTTTGAGCAGTAATAACCTGCTGCATGGACACAGACCATAGAGACAGTCATTTCCAACACAGGAGTACAGGTGAACAGACAAGCCCCAGGGTGCTGCCGATCAACCACTTCTCAGTGACCCAGCACCTACACACAAGAACTTGCATTTCCATGCAGGAAGCCAGTATTCTTCCCCAATATGCACTCAACAGATTTCATGCCTCTTTCCTTCAGCTCTGGAAACAGTAAGACTCCTAATCTACAGGCAAAAAACACATTTCAGTCTACAATTCAGATTTAAATAAACTGTTTTTCCCTTCATCTGTCTTATTTTCATCTGATTGATTTTTGCTTTGTTATCAGTTACTCCAGAGTGCTATTGTTTGCTGTGCATTCAGATGCATTTATTATCACAGATCAGAGTCAGTAAATCTTTTCAGACCTTACCCATCCCTTCTCTTCCACACCCTCCCCGACACCTCCTCAGTAATTTATCATGTAGCCAAAGAATTTTTCACACCTTTGTTTTCCTTACCAAACAACAAAAAAAAATATTTCATTTTAGAGGTGGGTGGAGAGGTGGCTGAGCATGGAGATAAGAATTCTGTGCAGATTCTCTTATATTTTCCATTCACCAAGGAAAGCAAGGCGGACTGATTTCTTGACTTAGTTACAGCAAACCTGCTGGCTATTTTTGAATGATTTGAGTAACCAGTCTTGAAGGCAAATCTATTAACTCCAATACTGTCTCAGATAAGACAGACTCAAAGACAAGAATGTTGTTTTACACTTGCAAAGTACCACTTGCAGAGGAACATTAATTAATGGCTGGAACTGACCTTCCAAGGCTAGGATGACTCCGTGATCCAGCACTTGTTGTAAAACTAAAAGCAGGTTGCAGTCTAAACAAAACAAATGGCAAAAAAGAAACTCATAAGAAAGAAACAAACCTGATTGCAGCCTTTCAGTACCTAAAGGGGAGCTGGAGAAAGAAGGGGACAGATTCCTTTGCAGGTTCTGCGGTGATAGAACAAGGGGAGATGGCTTCAAGCTTAAAGAGGGTAGATCTAGGTTAAATATAAGGGAAAGGGCTTCTACAGCAAGGATGGTGAGGCACTGGAACAGGCCCAGGGATGTGGTTGATGCCCCACTCCTGGAGAATTCCAAGGTGAGGCTGGATCAGGCCCTAGGCAACCTGATCTAGCTGTGGTGTCCCTGTTCATTGCAGGCAAGTTGGATGAGTGACCCTTAGAGGTCCCTTCCAACTCTGAGGACTCCATGATTCTATGAAACAAAACAACACAAATTAAACAAAACCAAACCTCCCCTGAGCTAACAAGAGAACATAAATACGTGAATAATTAGGTGAAGGTCAGATCATAAAAACTTCAGTCCAAGAAACTGGTCTGACAGTCTGAAAATAATGCTAACTCTGAATGGGAGACAGCTACTTCCCCCACTTCATTCATTGCTTTTAAGCAAGGATGTTGGAGAAAGATGTCATTGGGGAAAAAAAAAATCACAAAGCATGGATTGATAGGGCTTGAGGCAGTCCCTGAGGAATGAGCACAGCATGCTGAAGGACCAACACCCTCAACCTTCACAGGAGTGCATGCTTAGTTTTGTAACTATCCAAGCTGAGATGTATGGATCAAGAACTGTATTTTAAAACCTTTAAATCTCAGGATTCTTTATGTGGAAAAAGTCAACATTTACTTATTTCCTGCCTGAAAATAAATGCTGCACTATCCTACTATATCCGTTACCCAACTATATCCTACTTCCTTCTCCAACACTTACTAATATTTCACTCAGTGGAAGAAGTCTAATGCACATTTAATATAATTAAACAACAAGGGGCAACTGTGATTCATTCAACACTTGACTGTAGATTAGATAAAAAGCATTGTTCTGAGAGTGCCCTAAGGAACAAAACTGAAAGACAGAAGTCGGTGCCTATGAGAAACAACACCCCAACAGTTCTCTTATATTTCTTTTTCTCCCTCTTTAGTCTCATTATATCACAAACTACAAATGGTTTTTTTATCCTGCCTTCGGCAGATGAGCACCTTGACAGTGAATGGTAACATCAAGATTTTTCATGAAATTCAAGCAACTGCGACAGTATGAATGTATGACTGTTAAAGGAAAACAAAGAAAACTCACAGGGGACAACTGATAGTTATATGCTGCATAAGCCTCAAAACATTGTTGCCTAAATCACTAAGCCAAGATTTAGCAGATCAAAAGGCCAGTCTCCTCAGAGTATGTTATGATTTTATATTTTGGAGCTACTGCAAGCCATAAACCAGATTTGCTGTTGTTCTCATGAGTTGCCACTCAAGCATTCATGTTGCTAAATCCATTAGACAAGAGTTTTTCAAGGAGTTGAAGTAATTGTGGGTTTTGCAAGCTTATTAGTCTGATTATCAAACAGAAATCCTGTCTATCTACTAAGTGCTCATTAAAACAGTGAACAGGGGATTTTCATGGAATTTTTTTTTGATGTGCTGACCCTAAATACTATATTGAATAGGGTACAGCATAGAGGTTTGGAAACAAACTACATGACCAGAGGAGGTCAGGGATTTTCCATCACCCTTTTTGTCTTCACCATACTCTATAAAATTTCCACAAGACAGCAGTGTGCACATTAAGAGAAGAATATGCCAGGGAATGGTTTTAAATTATACTAATTAAACTCCAACTGTTTTCATTATTCTCTGATGCGGATACAAAACCAGTCAATTCTGAATATAATGAAAGACATTCTTCTGCTTCATGTCAATGACTTAAAATATGTCTTGCAATGGAGTACAGAAACATTTTTAAAAAAGAGTCAAAGATTGTGCAATATGGTACTGAATTCCAGTAATTAATTACACACTGCAAAGACTCAGCTATGTAACTTGTGGTTTTCCATAAAAGATAACAGTTGTTCCAGCTAGTCTTTATGACTCTGCTTCAAATTCACTGAAATGGATCACAATGTCTCCACTGAATTCAAGAGATCTCAGTCCTAAATACTCAATGCTAATAGCAGAACAAAACAATGACCACAGAGGAACAGAGTATGACAAGAACAGGAAAATCATGTCCTATAGACTGCCCACTACATTCAAGAGGAGAGCAGGGAGTGCTGTTCCCTCTGTACATTGCCCAAATACGCACAAAGTGATATTGCTTCTCTGGAAATAGAGAATTTTTCAGTTTCACACTGAAGGTCTTAGGTGCTAGAAGAAAGTCATTTGTTTCTAAGGGTTGCAGATAACTTCCTAACAGCAGGCCAGAATGAGGTGATTTAAGCTAATCTCCCTTTCTTCACACGTAATCATTTCCTGCCTCACAGAACTGCAGATGGTAACACCTCGGAGCTGGTAATTGTGATCACCTAAGAGCTATATGATAGGATTAATAAGCTAGTGCTATATGACAGTAACAGACCCATCCAGATGTCTAAACATAGGCCCCTAGGTGCGTTCAGACACTTTAGAGCATGCAGGACACACACATGGGGCTGGAAGATAGCATACAAGCCCAAGGGTGACCCACAGTTGGGTACCAAGAAAGATACACAAAGGGACATTATATCCCTTTATTTTGGCAAAAGAATTAAGACCTAATTGTTATAACCGTGTAGAAGCAGTTACTGTATAAGAGACCTAAAAGGTCTCTGTTATCAACATGAAAAATCATTAAATGGAAGCATTTAGAGTCATCACTTCCAGGAATAAACAATCATTTCAAGATAAAAGTGAAATAATTCAATCAAAGAAACATTGCTTTGGTGCTGCATGAGGATTGAACCTTATATTCTTTATAATTCCACTCTCCCAGCAACAAAAACAAATGCGATTCCTGGAGAAACCCACAAAGGGAGGTCATCCTTGCACCTTAAGTAGATTTAGAGAAATAGCAAAATCTATGAGAAAAAGGAAGGCCCAGAAAATCCCCACCTAAATTACAGTAATCATTTAAAAATGGGAAGTTTTTGAAGAGGATGGGAGAAGTCACTTCTGAGCTAATGAAACCCAAAACAACAGTTCTGATATCTGAAGGTGAATCATGTCCCTGGAGATCAGAGTGCTGTCAGCTACATCAGAACACACACCTCTTCTGCTAGATTTCCTTCGTCTGCTTTGTCATCCAAGGCTTTCTCTCTTGTTTCACTTGGGATATACTGAAAAATGCCCCGGTTTGGAAGCAACAGTTATACTTTAAAGAAAAGCCAAACCCTTGTTTAAATGAGAAACCTTGCGTGAAAGACATGCTAATTCACTTTTAATTGAAGTGCTGACATTAAATAAGCAACATGCATTGCAGTAACAGTTACCTGATCATCTGAGCAATCTAGTCCAAACCACAGGATACCTTAATTGTAATTTACGTGCCCTTCCTCAAGGGTCCTCAAGAACCCACACACAGCTCATGGCACACTACTTGTGAGATGAGTGGCAAGGAATGCATGAAAGGCTTCACGCGTACAAGCGCGCAGAGATACATACATACCTGTATACAATATGGGCATGGTGGTGACGCATTGATAACTGAACTGGATGATCTTAGAGATCTTTTCCAATCTTACTGATTCTATGAACACTAAGAGCTAAACAAATCCTGCCTGGGAGATAAACTACATGCAGTTCCATGGTTCATCCCATTCTCTAACTTCTTGTCTATCTAAGTTTCCCTTCCTCCCACCTGCAATAAAGTAAATGTATAGTTGTTAAAAAGTGCAGAACTTGAGAGGGATATCCATAGCAAAACAGAATATAGAGAGAATAGATAGATAGGACACCCTGCAGTTCGTTGTGCCTCCTGGATGGAATACATATCAAGGCACTTTAACAAGTAGTAAACAAACCTTTTAAAATTATATGCATAATATAAAAGAAACACCTGGAGACCAGGGAATTGATTTGTCTCACCGGCATACCCTGAAACAGATACAACACACTGAGACTTACCTATGCCTGCTGCCAGAGATGTTAAAAGCTGTGCTTGTGATCAGGCAGCTCGGTCAATCTGAGTGATCAAGGCTGCTAGGAGAATGCCATAAATCAGTAAAATAATCCTCCTCAAGGCAGAGTTTATCAGCTTCAGGTTTTCCTGAACTAAGCATTGTCTGACAGCTCACTACAGACTGTGCAGCCTCAGAATACCAAGACCATAAATAACTCATACAAAATCAATTTTAATCTACATATTTGAGCCAACGTACTCTCCTCCAAATCATGAAGGGAAGAGATTAGCCATTGCCTATGCCAGGAGTTGGCCTTGCATTGAAGAAGATAACACTAGTCCAATAAATTTTGTCTGGTGCATCACCAGCCACGTGGATGTTTAGTGTCAACTCTATTGATATTCACTCAAGAGGGTAACTCATCTCAAAGCCCAGTGACCTGTGATGCAAATAAGACAAGAAAGAAAGTTTGCCCTTTGGTTTATGTACATATTCATAATTCATGCAGATAGGCACTTCCTTCTGCATATGGGGAATGCATTTCTAAACAGACACATGCAGCAGTTTCAACTTCTTGTGCTATTTTATAGTTAGGTTATAATAGCTTTTTGAATGGAAGTGTGGATGGATCATAAACAAGAACAGTACAAGCATAACCATTACAAAACAGCATTAGAAACCATAAAGAGTGGGTGAAGCACATTTATACACAAAGCAACTCCTCCCAAAACATCACAGCAGATTCTAGGGGGTGGGAAAAGGCTTACACATAATATAGCATTTTCCATGTGTAGGGATTCCATGTTGGGGTCCAAATTAGGTGTATGTAGGAGTTATACAAGCATATCTCCCTCCTTCAAGACTGAGTTGCGTGAAGTGTAATAGAGGCATGAATAAATTTAGAAGGGCAGGTCAAGGTGAAAGAATAAGAAGGAAAAGCAAAGTTTTCCATCTTCAATACACTCCTCCTCTAATTTCTTCATTCTCTAACTTGATGATCCCACTGCCCAAAGGAGTAAGACAAAAAAAAAAAAAAGTAGCAGTCAATATCGTTGTATGACTTCTACAACAAAGAAGAGGATACGATCAGTAGGGGCTGTCTCTCACCAAACCTAAGCTATCATTTTCCAATGATTTCATGGCCAGAGAGTGCCTGTGCTTCCAAAGACAATGCTTCTTCGCTAAGAGCAGAAGCTCTGGCTCCTCACCATCATTCACCGTTCAGTCGCATTTCTGAGCATGGACTTGGTTGCTCTCTTGTTCTTTCTTCAGCTGAGCAACACTGTTGATCCTCAGATTCCCTCCTTTTATGGGCCTCACTGATTTTTCCCGCTCTTCAGAAAAGCATCCCAGCACTTCAGCTTTCTGAGCAACTCTTATTAAGAGGAAAGCCGTTGAGCTGGGCTTTTTTCATCACTTGTTCTGCAATCAACTTTACAAGAAATGTTCAGTGCCAGCCTAGAACAAACTCAGAATTTGCTGAAAGCCAACACAGATGACCAAATGAAATGAAATGATTGCTATTTGGTTTGCAACGAAGTATTTTGACACAAATAGTTAATCTCTCAGCTCACTCATCACACCTCTTAAAATACTGTTAAGTCCCCATTGTCCTTTATATTATACCATAAGCATCAATTTCCTACTGAAAGCTTTTAGTACAGAGGTGTGGATGCAAACAGAAAAGTGAGGCTGATGCAAAACAAATCAACTACCACAGGTGCCACTGTTCATATTTTCACATCAAATCAGTAAATACTGCATTTAACACCTACAGGAAGCTGATAGAAAGGCCCACAGAACCAGCACAGTTGAGTTTTGAGTTTAGGGATAACACCTGGAGTGATCAATACTTAGACAGAAGTTAAACCACTGAAATGTTGCTTGTCAGGAGGCAGAGCCAAATCACCTCAAGCAAAGCAATTGCTGGAGGAGAAACGATGCTCCAGAGATAAAATACTCCAGATATGAAGAAAACCTACACATGTAGGCAGAGAAATCCAGTCAAGCCTTGCATCAGGACTGTATTAACAAGGCTTACTTTAAAGAGATCAAAGGATATTGATTTTACTGACAGAACAATTCTACAGAGAGAAGAAGGAGGATTTTCATAAGTTAGGCAAGTAATAGAAGAAAGAAAGCAACAGAAGTCCTGGATACAACTCTATGCCTCAGTTCCTCCCTGTTTTAAAGTATTTGGGGATTTACATTACATTTCAAGGTCTCCTGTTATGCATGTGATTTTTACATAGGCCATTTTTGTGAAGCCAGTTTCCTTCATTCCCAGCTGAAGCTAAGAAGGATCTTTTAGTTACAAGCATGTTTCTCTGGGGATCTTTCTTGCTCAAGTATCTTTGTACCTAAAGCTCCAGTTTCTAGTCATTTAACCTGTGAACTCACAGCCCAATTTATGATGCTAAAAGCTCTGGAGCTATGAGCTAATAACAGTTCAGCTCAGAAAAACAACTATCTTCACTAAATAATGAGAAAATGTTTTCCTAAGCTAATATTTATGTAGGATTTATAGTTTATAACTTTACATTTCATATTCTATTCTAGGATTTAAGAAATGGGTCTCTGGTCTGGAAAGCATTATTTCTGAGTTGTTTAAATCAACTGTCATAACAGTAACACACTTGGAGCTCACAGACACAGCTAGAGTCCCCAAAGCAATCACAACAAGAGATTATTGTGGCTCCTTTCTGTTTCTGAATAAAGACAAATAGATGGACCAGTACACCTAGGTGCATTTCCCACAGTGGAACTCCACATCTTCCAGTGTTTTGGGGAATGAGACTGAATAAATACAGATAGGGTAGCAAGACAGCTAACCTAATAACCAGCCTCTCTAGACAACCAGGACCCCCTAAAATTTTTTGCTACTTTGAAAATAAGGACGTGTAAACAGTGCGGGTGCTTTGAGAGTAGCTTCTTCATGAAAATTTGTAGAGGAGTAGCAAGAAGAAATCACATGCCTCACTTTTGCACAGAAATGTTCTGTATTGGGTAAAAGCAAAGGACCAATGGGAGGAGCAGCAGCACAGAGTAACACTTTGATGGCATAACTGCCCCATTTTCTGAGCTCATTCCCCTGACAGCAACTTGAATATGAATCTGGCAAAACCACAGTGCACTGTTATTGCTTTCTCCTCACCTTCACTCCCAGATGACCATCTGTGCCCCCATCAAGGTGTTCCTGTCACGGTTTTCCATCATGAAATTCCTGGCATCCACAGGCTGGGGCAGCTCACCCACCGTAGATGGAGCACCCTATGAGCCCCTTTGGCCAAGGCACGAATGCCACCCAGTGGGATAGCAGACATGCTGGGATGGCACCCAGGTGGCACTGCACATCCAGAGGACTGACTGCTGTCACCAGAGGTCAGTGAACGTCACAATTTCACAGCATATGCGCATCAGGATGAAGGATTTCTGCTGAGAGAAAACTGAAGGCCTGATTTAACAGGAGAAAATCTGGAATTTGAAATCACACTTTGCTCACTGCTTTATTCTCTGTTCTCATAGCACTGCACTTGAGCACCTCAGAGCTCTAAAATATCACAACAGCCCCAAGAACACACCTGGAACTGCCTTAGGCTGATCAGCACAAAGTTCCCGTGGAGCACACACAGGCCACAGCACCTTACATAAGAATAAATTCTGACTACTGTGAGAACAAAAGGAAGCTAACTGAGATGCCTATTTTCTCTCAATTAGGCAACAAAACAGTGATTTGCATTACGTGTTGTTATGCACATTTTGTATATCAGCAGCCCCTGTAATTTGACTAATTTTTTGTGCTATAACCAAAGGGAGTCACTGTATTACTATGCACTGCTATCATTTCCCTCACAGGAATGAATCTCATTCCTTTACAGACATTCGGGCTTGTCTTGTTTTTGCTTGGAACACACAAAGTGCTGCTTTCTAAATGCCGAAGAACACAGACCTGGCTGGGGATGTATGTGGTAATGTAAAGAAAAACTCATCATAAACATCCATGAGTTCATTAATTTGTTTCCTCCGTAATTAAGATTGTTCTGTTCATGGATAGATTTCAACCTGTGCAGCAAACATCTTCCCAAAAATTCTTTCCTAGAAATGAATTCAAATTAATTCCATCACAGCAAACACTTACAAGAAGGCATCTATTTTTGCCTCCATACTGCTAAATACAGGAGAGAGACAGAAGTTATCGGAGAAATCCAGAGATCAACTTTTGGCTTTGGAAAGTCCAGGCTTGAATAGCTAGGAAACGTCTCAGCAGGACTGTTCCACCTTTGTGTTCAGAGCAGGCCCAGTGATGGGCAAGGTCTGTTGGACACATCCACCTATTACATCTCTTTTTTGTGTGCACTGTTGGTACAGACAGTACTCTTCGACACAATAATAACATGGTCAGCCAAGAAAACCAGCATGCCTCCATTCAGCCATGCCCTCTGTTTTACAAGTGCCTGATGCTCATCACATGCCCTCTACAGAAGGACTCCTGCAACTCAAAGGCCATAAGGCACAGCAACAGAAACCCAATAAATGGCCTTCCCAAAAACATCCTCAGTGCACAGCAAGGCAGGAACCCAAGGATAAGATTCCTCAACACAGAGCAGCGTTCAGAATCTACCATAGAGTTAAAATATCTTAAGTGGAAAGTCAACAGACCCTCCTCAAAGGGTGGACAAGCAAATAATCCCAAACAAGTCCACCAGGAAACCTCTCTACCACTTCAGCTAAAGCCACAGGTTATTATTTTAGTGAATAATTTAACTGTAAATTCCATTCCATCTCTGACAGCTGAGTAATTCAAGAGTATTTTAATAGAGAATTATAAACCAGGCTTCTATTTATTTATTTTTAATTCACTTTGATTAGATCTCATCTTTCATTAAGTCAGTACTGGAAAGCTTCAAGTCATAAAGGTCACTGAAAGATGTTGGCTTTTTGTCAGTCTGTGCTAGAATCAAAACATATATATATATATATGAAATGCACAGGTCTGCTTTCAACATATGCAATAAGGTAATCTTAAAGGAAACTGCATTGCATAAACAAAATATCACTATAAACTGGTTTGAATTGTAAAAATTACCCAGGGTTGATTTGTAATTTCTTTTTCATTGCTCCCCCAATAAGTTAATCAAATTAAAATAACATTGATCTCCAGAGGGTGACTAAAACTTGATAAATAATGAATTTTGGGGATGAACTTTGGAAAATGGTTTGCTTCTGGATAAATACAACTTGAGACTTTTCCAGCTGTCATTGAGACAAGCAAAGAAGAGTAGTTTGTTTGGAGTCGGTCTACAAAACTCTTTGACTTGAAAGGTCATTTAAAGTTGTTTATTAACTAATCAATTTCTAAATAAGGAAAAATGTTTGAAAAAGATTTTTTTTTCTTTTTTTCTTCAAATAAGAAAAGTCAGCACTTCCAAATAAGGAACTAAGAGAGGAAAGGATTCTGTTTTCCTCTCAGCTGACACCATTCACTAACACTTCTCTAAATTCACAGCGGGCACTCATTTTTGGATCAATTCACTCTGCTGTGGACTCTTCACCCAGATCTAGCTAAAACCAATTTCAAGGAGTTCTCTCACCAGTTTTCTAACAGCACTGCTTGAACACCATCCAAACTGAAAAGAACAAATGAGCTTGGCTATGTATGTCTACCAATCTCCAGCATGTTTCTCATTCAACAACGGAACCCAGAGTTTGGTTGAGCATTATCTGAGACGTTCCCTGCAGCAGAGGTAAGGAAACCAGAGACAAAAGAAAAAGCCAGTATCTAAAGTGCTCCACCCTTAAATGAAGGCTGGTCTCCATCAGCACCCTTCACAGCTGAAAGAAATCAGATAAGTCTCCTGCAGGCCTTAATTGGGCTGTAAACTCATTAGGCTGCTCAGATTTCTACAGAGATGGTCTACAGGGGTGTACTGCTGCCTGTCAGTGCTTATGTGACGACAAGTAGCTAGTAAAAATATATTCATTTATTTGGAATGATTTTGCAAATACGTTTGGGAAACATACACTGCAACTGGAATAAGGCTGCATTTAAATATCTTCTGGAATTGTATTTTCAGTCTAAAAGGAAGAGTACTGACATCTTTTGTCTTAAGTCAGCCTGGATGGGAACAGAGCCAAGGATCCTTGGGGAAATGAGCTCGTTCCTGGCTGGTGAGGGGATTGGGGGGTAACAAGACAGAGCACAGGCCTCAGTCTGCACATGGCTGCACAGCCACCTCAGGACCACTTTGAGCCTGACCCTGGGTCTGACGCTCAGCAGCGTCCCCTGCTTCCCAGCAAAGAGACTCCCAGCAGCCAGACAAGACCTGGCTAGTCTTCTGTCACAGTGAAAATTGGATCTACATCCACTTGCTGGGCGAAAACGTGCTTTGTCCCCGTGACAGCCCAAGGCCACAGAAGGACACTTGCAAATAGCGATAATATAAAAACTAAAGCAAATCTTGCACTGAATTTGTCAAAATTTGGAGTCTTGGGATTTTCAGCTTGCTCAGAGAAGCAAGATTCCTTGTAAACTCCAGTTCAGACAAGATGGATGTCATGAATGCCATCCAGAGCCGCGCAGGATTAGAAACAAAACAGTATCTGGAAAGTCATGTTGCTCATCAACATTTGCTGCTAGCTGGCTGTTTCCAAATCCCAAGCCTTACCCACCTCCCTGCCAGGAGCCAGTCACAGCAAGAACACAGAGCTGTGGGCCATCCGTCATCCTCGGGTTGCTCTCCTGGCTTCCTGCTTTGAGACAGGAGAGAATAAGGACGGTGTGTGCTGGCTGTGCCTACAGAGCTCACAGAGGATGCTCATGGGGCAGCCCATCTCTGTGCACACCCGTTGTGCAATGGCCCCACAGGCCTGGGGAGCACCCATCACCCACACCCGATGGCCCCAAGGAGGAACTGTTCCTCCTGAGCTCCCACAGCTCTGTGCCACTGCCAGGTGCTCCCAGCATGGGCATGGGGACAACACCCACAGAGGAATGTTGTGCTGGGGCATGGAAGGTTGTCCATCTGCAGAGTACAGAAAAAACACCTTGGTGGTTATGCACCGTTGCACAACTTAATTTGCATGGCATCATCGTGGCTCTGGGGTCATAACTGGGGAAAAAGGGACTTTGCATACAGGGTCCCCGAGGTTTTGTGTGCAAGCCAGAGAGCACAGCATGTAGGCACAAGCAACAGGATGTATCTGGGAAATATGGTCCGCACAGATATCAAATCAGATCTCAACCCAGTGGACACACAGCCTGGCATACAGGAAAGCAGATGCTGGCTTTTCAGAAGGAATGAGAGACTAAAAGGATGTACAAAACAAAAAGAATAAACCTGCACAGTTTTTTCTCCTTGTAGGATTTACAGAAGTATCACGTTTGTCTCCTGTTCTTCGCAAAACTTCTTCCTGCCAAAGGTTGTGCACGTTTGTTTTTGTCTGTTTTCCCAGTGCTGACACAACCAGTTACAGGCCAGCTCCCATCCCTTGCTGAAGCCACCAAGCACACCCGTGCATCCACAACTAGGCAGAGCTGGGACCAAGCTGCCACTCCTAACCCACAGAAAAGAGGTCAGATTACAGCTTGACTCCAAGTGCCAGGACTCAAGTATGCTGCCCACACCCTGGAGGAATTCCTCAAGGCAGGAAACAGGATCTCACCCAGGGTGTGTGACTCTTCACATTGACCTCATTGATAGCATAGGTGTCATACTAAAACTGTCTTCATTCCTTAGGCTATTTACTTTCAAATCCATTTTACCCAAGCTAGGCTCCCTCAACACAGCCATCTCAGTGTTTTGCACATACAGACCCTGCCAATCTGACCTGACCCCAGCACAACTCGTCACAGCCATCGTTCACAGCAGCAGTCAGCTGCCCTTGGCTGAGCTCAGCTCATATCCCCTGCCTTCAGACATCATCAGCATCAACATCAGTGACAGGAAATTCCAGCTTGATCTAGTGCCTGGCAACTCTGGGGTTAGAACTAGGTGATCCTCGAGCTTCTTTCCAGCACATGCCATTCTATGATTCTCTGAAAGTCACCTGAAAGCATTGCCAGCCAGACTCAATGCCAGCCTCAGACACCTCACCTGCAGGGCACGGCTCAATAAGCACAGCTCTCAGGAATACTAAAGGCATTGCCCTAAAAGTAATGACATGTCCACCTACCCCCATAACTTGCCATATTATTTAAAGCACAAGAAAGGAAAATCACAGAATTTCCCACTAAAGCATCTACAAACTCCTCATGGAGGTATTTTCCTCCTTCAGCAGACTTTGTGAGCAGAACAAAACTCAGCCACAGGTGATTTCTGCTGAGCCTGACTTGGGCCCACAAGGATCTTTTCCTAAGGAAATGCTTTAAAGTACAAGGAGCTGACATAAATATATGAAAAAAAAAAAAAAGGTTAAGTTCTTAAAAAGGAATAAGTCGGGATGAGGAGAACTCAACACTCCTCAGCAGTTCATTCCAGCCTCAGAATCCATTCCCAGTTTGTCCAGCATCACTTCTAACCAGCCTCTCTTACATTAATTTTTGCTGCTGCATACAAAACCCTTTTGACACAGGAATCATTTCCATGAAGGCACTGACATTTTGCATTCAAAGAGCTAGAGAGCAGAGCTACCTATTTACCAGCCATACAGCAAGCTAGTGCACATTCATTCCAGATAAATTTCAGCAATAAATTAAGACCCACAGCTTAAAAGCAAGATAGTGAAAATTATTGTTTCCAAAAATAGACGCACAAAGAGGCATGAAAAGTCAGAACATGTCATTCCAGCAACAGATACACCTGAGGACATCTGTTCTTGATTAGTGAAACATCTATGCCATGCTCTTGTGCAGGAAATGTGTCACTGGGATCACAGAATTGTAGGGGTTGGAAGAGACCTCTAGAGATCATCTAGTCCATCCCCCTGCCAAAGCAGCTCCCTACACCAGGTTGGGATAGTTGCTGCAGCCAAATTGCTGGAAAACTGGAAGACTTCAGGAATTTTAATTTTGATGTGTCCCTGAAAACTGCAATTTGCCAGACTGCAAATAGCTTCCTTTCAAGTCATAAGTGGATCCTTTCATAAACTTAAGAGCATGGAAAAGACACGGTTTGTAGTGTGTGTCACACACGGGGCAAATAGAAAGGGAAGGATAAGCCTGGCAGTCTCCAGTTCAGTGCTTTGTCTGAGAGCCCAGAAATAGCCCTTTACCTATAGAGGCTTCCCAGCAACAAAAACAAACCCACAGGTTTTCCTAAAGCACATCCTGGACAGCACCCCACTCATGCATGATTTTAAACAGCTTTACCTTGGCTGCAGCAACAAGCCCAGGGGCACGGACAAAGGTGTGACAGCAGAGACTCGGAGGAAAATTAATAGGTACAAAGGAGCTGCACACAGCAGAAAATCTAAATATGAGACAATGGAAATGATCCATCCCAGACAGCCCAGAAGGTGAATTCCCACAATCAAAAGGCATCCTTAATCTCTTAATGCATTAAGTGGATCCAGCAGTCATTACAACTGCATTTAAAGGTCAATTGCAACCAAGATCCTCTAACAAACCGATGTCAGAGAATAAAGGTTTCAAGAGATGAAACAACCATAATTAAAAAGTTGATATCACAGATTCACGTCTCCCAGAGATTTGTTCAGTGCCCAACAGGACAGCTGTCCCCTGGGCAACCTGATCCGGTGAGTGGCAACCTGCCCACAGCTGGGACGTTGCAACTGGGTGATCTTTGAGGACGCTTTGAACCCAAGCCATGCTAATGCTGATTCTTCAGCTTTACAAGCAATACAAGTAAATGACCCACAAAGAATTGTGATTCTAATAGCTGAGTAGATATGGAGCCAATTCTTTCATCACCAGTTGGAAAACTGGCTTGGTCCCTTGTCATAGACTTATCACTCCTGTACCCTTGCCAGCATTGGGTAATGATGAGTTCCTGAGCCCGCCAATCCATTACTCCAAAGCTGCCCTAATCACTTTCCAAAAGTTAAGAATGAGGCTTGTTTCACAGGCTTAATTGCAGTCATAAGTTTTTTGCATTGCTATTGCATTACAGATGAAAGTTAATTTCCTGAGAAACGAGATAACTAGGAAAGATGTAGAAAAATGTGAACATGAGACATCTCTGATAGATAAGCATACAAGAGACTGATGAGCATTACAGATAGCATGATAAGGAACAGCTGGATTTACAGGTGGAGGCAAAGGATTTATGCAAGAAACGGCCAAATTTCATGTAATGGGAGTACTGATGGCCTAAAGAGAAGCAATCTTGCCAAGCCAGTGCTGCCCAGGCAGCCCTATCAGCAGTACCAGCAGGATGCCCCAGCATTGCCCAAGCAGCATCCATTCCATTTTGTGCAAGGGGCTCAAAAGAGAAGGGTGCAGGCGAAACTTAGACTACATTACACAAAATTTAAACCTACCTGCCTAAAATAACCTGTAAATATTCTCTTAACCAAGCAGGGTCTCACAGCCTCCCACCTGAGGACAGAGTTCATCCCATTGATCAGGGCTAGGACACGTGTGGCTAGCAGATCTCATCCTGGTACACCAGAAGTGAAAGTTTTTGTTTCATATCCAGTCTCTTTCAAATCAAGCAGATTCCTTCAAACTCAAGAATATTCTGTTAGCAAAAAGTCAGGCCCAAATGCAGACACAGTAACAAGATCTTAGACAAGCATACAGAACAATCCGGACTAAGCATGAGTCCATCAAGTCCAGTTTCTCTCACTCTGGCTTTACACAAGTGCAGAGTAGATGTAAGATTAGAGCTTTGCCAATTTGAAATAGTAAGAAAACAAAAGTGTAAGCGAAAGAGAAGAAAAGCAACGTGCCATCCTGTAAGGCCAAGGATGTGAAGGTGTAAGTGCACCCTTCTAAAACATTCTCTTAACAGACGCCAGGCAGTTCCCTCCGGGTCTAGTAGGAGTCCAGAACAACTTTTATTGCTTTCTATAGGGAGTTTTGGTTGATGAGTTGTCCTCAGGAACGAAAACGCTCACTCAGCTTTTATCTTGTTTCTCATTAGCAAGGTTGAGAAGTGAAACATTGGGCCACCCAACTTCAGATCCTGCAGGACTAAGTGCAAAGGGTATGGCTACCAACCAGCAGAAGAGTTCTCTGCCTCTGAAGGCCACAAAGCATACCAAAAGAAATGCCAATAGCTGCATGAGCTGACAAAAGTTGGGAATCTCTAAACCTCAGCAGCAGCAATGCAAGCTGGCTCTGACAGTCAGCATTCATCACTCACCCAGCACAGCAAAGAAATTCCAATTAACACAGAAAGAACCAGCGATTAACACCAAGTGTTTGTGCACTCTATTATCTGATGTTAACAGCCCTCCACAACCTAGGACAGGTTCCAGCCACCTCAGGCCCTCAAGAGTACTTCTTCAGAGCCATAGAGAGCCAGATAAGAGAGATATCAAGATCAAACTCAGGAAATCAGCTCTCATCTGTAACACGAAGGCAGTGCTGCTGTAGGGAGAAGGCTGCAACTATGGGAGTCCCCAGGTCCTGCCAAGCAGTTTTTGTCTCCCATCACTGTGAACAGCACAATTCCTCCAGCAAGCAAGGGCAGGCTTAAAACCCGCCACAAGAAGAGGATCAAGAAGAGATCATACAAAATTCCCCCTGACAGAAACAAGAGAAAACCACCAATCCAAGACAAAAATGAGAGATTTTCCTTAATGTTCTTCTGGAAGGGTACCCAGCTCAACAACTTGCACAGACAGGCAGCAGAAAGGTCATTTTGAAATTAAATTCTAAAAGAGACACTTTTTCCATGCTCAGGGGGTCGGAATAGAGTTATTTATTCAGAATGCAGCAGGTCTGGCTAATGTAGAGCTCGCATGTAATTGGCTTTGATGAACAATAAAGTTGCAAACTCATTTCACTAGTGCAAGAACGTGCAGAAGGCAATCTACCATAGAGTATTTTATAGGAAATACTGTTATCCAGCTACGTGCAGCCTTCTGTCATGTGGATCACAGCCCATTTAACAGTGACATCAATGCTAGGCTGCTCTGAGGAAGGAAATGCAGCTCTGCCCATTACACAGCAGCCAACATCATTAGGGTCAATTACCCCATTAGCGCTGAAACAAACCACAGATTCTTTACGCACGAACAGAGCTTCAAGGCTCACCAAGTATCACTTTCAGCTAGCGATCTCAAAATGGGTACATGAAGATAGTCAGCTACTTAACAAACAGCACTGAGCACCTAGCAGAATTGGGTCCTTAATTAAAGTTTAATAAGATAGTAATTGTAATGGTAGTGGTCTCATTAGCCTGATGCCTCATTACTGTGAACACAGATCAAGTAGAGAAAGCCAGTCAACCTTGCAAGCCTTTCCAAACAATGAGACTAGTGTTGATTAAAGCAAGCACTGCTTTTGTGGCAACTACTAATTAAAAGCTATTTCATGGCCAATGAGAAACTAATAGCAATTTGTGTCACTCTTTTTAAGTACGTCTTTAGTAAGAAGCATGGGACCAGGAAGTTTGTTAATACCAAATAAATGCCAAAAATAGAGAGGAAGAATTTGTAGTCAGCACCACAAAAAAAAAAAAAAAAAATCAGGAACACTGGACTGGAACGATGTTTGCACCAAAGATTCCATGGAAATCACTAATGACTGTTCATTGCAAAAATCTCTAAAGCAGACCAATACATTTCTGAATCATGAAGAATTTAATGGCCTTCACTTCCCTGCTACATCTATTTAAGCTGCCAATTCAGGCACAAATTTGAGCACTGCTCTGCTCCATAGTAACTGAATTTTCACTGCAGCATTCCACTTGTCTTTGATCAAACAAAAACACCTGTCAGGTGATTCTCATCTGCCTCCATCCGTAGAGGGCAATAGCTACACATCCAAGACAAAGCTGTACATTTATTAAGGACAGTATTTATAGCAATGTGCTTCATAAATCTTTTTTTTTTGTGTGTGATTTTTTTAGAGAAAAAGCCAGAGTACCCCCACAAACAAAATGGGAGTAGAGATGCCTCATCGTGCTGGGCAATTCCCCAGCTGCCAATCGATTAATGATCTCTGATGGTAGACCAAGATGGCACATCCTCTACACTGCTGCTTACCTGCTTTTAACTGAGAACACAAGGCTTGCTGAGGCTGGGAGCTTCCAAGCAAGTCATTCTGAGTCATCCTCTAACCACCACAAAGCAATGTGAGAGCTGGTAAAATGAACTCAAAAGAAATGGTTCATTAAAAACAAATATGGATGTAGCTTTAGCAAAAAATAATCACTTAAAAAAAAAAAACACAGCTTCTGGCCTTGATCTCTGGGTATCCAACTAGAAAATAACTTTTTTTTTTTTTTCCTGTACTGTTTCTTAGTTGTTTTAAGTCTTTGAAGCTGTTCACCCCAGGAACAAACATACAAAGCATCGATATCATTGCTCTGAGCATCAGTAGCGTGCTTACAGAGACAGCGGTGAATAAGAAGCACCACTCAACAAGGATGTTAATGCTCAGAGAGGTCCACAGATAGCACAAGGTGAGTTAATATATAAAAAAAAAGAACACAGAGCCACAGTGCTAGGAAGTCCAGCTGCCTGCTATTTGTTTTACACCACAGGCTACTGAAATCCAATGAGAAATCTTTGCAAAAAGCTCCACCAGCCCTCAGAGAGCTCGTATAACACCAAGGCACCATGGCAAACACAGGCTTAGGGTCTGAGAGAGGGATTTTACCAGCCATGCCGTGCAACTGCTCTTTCAAAGGAAATAGGTAATATCTCATTACCAAAAATGTCATTTCTGGAGATCAAGCAGCCCCAGATCCATGCTGTAGGGTACAGTCCACACCAAAACCCTGCTGTGCACCAGAGAACATCCAGACAACAGGTGGGCAGCAAGGCAGTGGATGTCAAAGTCAGAGGGAAGACTTCAAGCTTGTAAAATAATGAGGAAAGAAGAGATTTATCACCTGTGCGGCATCACTTGCGGGCAAGCTGAGCTGGTAAGACTGAGCTTTTACCCCGGTCAGAGAAACATCCAAAATGGAGATGAAGAAAAGCAATAACAGCCTCTTCATGAGCAAGGAATGGAGGCACAGTATGACTAAGAAACATATTTTTAAAGTTAAATACCCTCAATACATGGAAAAGCATCTAGATTACTAGACAAGAGAGAAGTAACAATACCCAATACCAGCAAGCGACATCTCCATACCAGCATGCTCTTTCCTAAAGTTGAAGCAGCAGATACCAAAGGGACTGGCTCTGGCTGAAGTGCATCAAGAAGTGAAATACAAACTCCCCGAATCACCATCATCCTGCTTCTCATCACACTGCCATTTCATAATGTTAATTAAAAAAAATAAAATCATTCAAACCCCCATAGTCAGGGCAGACTCAAAATTACGGGGCACAGAGACACCCCCAGGCTCTCTCAATGGCCAAAGAGATAAACAGAGCATAAGGTTCCTACGTAATCCTTGCAAAAACAAAACAAAAACCAGGGTATTTGACTTTTTCCAGGAGAATGTGTGGGAGTGCTGTGCAAGAGGCTGTCGTACCAGCAATCTGAGTGAGGAAAAGCAGAGCTATATGGTTTTTTTAAACTCATAATTTTGTCATGAATCTGAGTATTTTTAAAAATTGTTTATAAATTGCATTACTTTAGCAATTTACATCGGTTTTGAGGCTCATGAACAGTTGTGCTTTGTGGAGCTTAATGAAATACAAGAAAATTCTCATTTTAGCAAAGGAAATGATGTTGTGACTGGGGCACAAAGTCTCTCTTGGTTTCTTCCACCTCACCTCCACTTTCAGAGCCTGTATCACCTCCACCACCCTTTCTTGCTGAAGAAAGCGATCTGCCATGAATTCTGAGGCCCACAGCTCTGGCAAACTCTTATCACCTTGCCTAATGTACTGTCAAACCAGTTTCGGTATGGCTGAACCCTTCACTCAAGCCACAGTTTCACACAGCATCCCTATTCAGCTGTTGTATCACTTAAGGAACAGATGAATGCTGTTTCTGTCTTCACACACAAGTGGGTGCAGTCACACACTTGAGCACTTAACTGAACACACCTGGTGCGAAACCCACAGCCTTTGGGATTTCACAGGGCAATTCCTCCCAGGGACAGCATGGGCAGCACTTCCATCACTCTTCAGAAGAGATTTCTATCTGTTTTGGGACATCAAGCTACCAGCATTTTAATCCTCTCTACAACATGACTGTTTAGGGGAATTAAAATGCCACTCTGCTAAATGATTGCCAGTACATCATCCACGCAGAAGACAGCAATCAAACCTGCTTTGGCAGCTGCAGGGAGATTACTAAGCCCAGGGGAATTCAGTTCATAATCTTTCTCCTCAGAAAGGGACAGAGCTCTACTATTTTGCATTGCCATCTTTCCCCAAGCAGCCACTCCAGCGAGCCCAGGAGGGGATCAGGATTTCATAGAACAGCTTGGTGCTGGGAGGGACCTCAAAGCCTGTCCAGTTTCAGTGCCCTGCTGCAGGCAAGGCTGCCACCCACTAGGACCAGACAGCACAGGGCCCCATCCAAACTGGCCTTCAGCACCTTTAGAAGATGCTCTGCAGCTGCAACTCAGGAGGTGCTGCAGAACTGAAATAGTCTTGGCACCTGACATTGCGTGGAAAACCATGAGCTTTGGATTCAGTTCAGGCAACACTTTGGAGAAGACAAAGGATGCTGAAATTGGGCCTATGAATGTGGTGGCAACACACATGAAGGCACACACCTTTTGCGCAACCTTAGCACAAACACAAGCACTCCCTCCTCTCTGTTCATGAGCTGTCACGTTCCACATGACCTGGCAGTTGTATTTTCAGCTCTATGAGATTCTTAACATTCTCAGAGATCAGAATCCACGAGTGAGCCAGTTGTGTCCTGTGGCTTAAGATTCTGTTCATTAGCCTCAATTTGACTGACATATCACTAAAGCCACATTTGCTCAATTAAGAGCAGCCAGACCTGACTTTTTTCCTGTGTACAGATAGCTTGTAGATGAAGAAAGTAATTTAATAACTGCTAAAGCATTTGTAACTAACACAAGAGGAATTCATCAGATTAAGCTAGGCTTGAAGTCACTCGTGCTGAGGACGCAGCCCAAACCAAAGTTAAATTAGCTCCAGTGAGAACAAGTTTCACATGCATTATCTTCCAGAATGCTTTCAAAAAATAAAATAAAAATCAATAAAGCTCTTGAAATGCTTTAAATACAACCAGAGATTTGCTGCAAAGCTAAACCAATTTAGGAGCGGAGGTTTGTTCTGCCTTGGGAATCACTGAACTGAAACACAAGCACCATTCGACGGTACAACTAATAATGTCCTCTGCTGCCAAGCACACACCTGCCTACTTAGTTAGCAAATCCAAGGGCAAAGGACAATCTTCTGTTTCCCTGTTTATAAGGCAGAGGAGCTCCTAAACCCAAAGGTCAGCCATGGGCAAACGTGCCCACTGTCATTTCACCATTAATTAAAAGCTCAGCACCGGGGCTGTGGGTCCCACTGCTCACCCTGCCCTCCCACGCTGCGCACAGAGCTCAGAGCAGCTGTGCTGGTGTTTCAGAAGCAGAAAGCCACGACTTTCTTTCTTACAGCAAAGCCCAGAGATGACATGCTTCAGGATGACACAGCAGCTCTGGCAAATAAATTCACCTCAAAGGCAACTCCTGGAACTTGAACATCAACTGTGGTTTAATTTAACAAATGAAGGTGCAAGTGTGGTGATAGACAATTTCAGTAACGAGGAACTAAAGTGCTCTGTAGATGAAAGAGATCATTCAGCAACAACTGCACAGCCAAACTTCAGCCACGGCAGCTGAGCTGCTGCTGAACTGTGCTGCTTACAGAACAGCTTAGGTTGGAAGGGACCTCGAGGATCACTGCTCGGTTTGGATCTTCAGCTGCAAACAGATGCTTAGAAGCTGAGTTGCTGGGCTGACAAGAGGGCTTGGCAAATTATAAGCTTGCATGCTATCCTATAATGGGAGATCATGAAGTCCAGGTGATCGCTCAGTCTGATCTCAATCTGCAGCAGTCAGTGCAATTTCCACCGTAGTAACTCTTTGCTAAATAAAATGAATGAAGTACTCTCATGCTAGAAGTCTTTCTTATTTAATTTTACTAAAGAAAATCTATTAGGCAATCCCCAGTTCACCAGCAGGATCAGGGCACAGCATCACAAATTCCCATGTGAATTACTCATCTCGAACATCAGAGCTCAGACATGAGTCTGCCCAGCAACACCTGCATGCTAAAATGGGGCACTACAAAGCATGGATGATGGAGGCTCGATTCCACAGCTTATAGAATGGACACACATTCATGGGGTAATAAGCACAGCTGGGTTGCATCAGGGCAGATCATTCAGCAAGCATGTGGCAAAAGCCTTTGATAGTGATAACGAGGAAGCCTATATGAATAAACTGCCACTTAAAAGCTACGCAGTAGGCACCGGCAACTCCCACAAGAGAGAGGTGACCAGAACACCATGGTGCTATGCCAACTGCTGTACTCACCAAAAACTGAAAAAGAGGCAAACAGTGGTCCTAGCACCCAGGGGAGTAAAAAAGATTGGCTATGAAGAGCTACAGGACAGCATTACACTATGCAACGGGGTAAGCAATCCAGATTAATCAGTCATATCAAACGTCAAAATGATGCATTAGAAAAACCCAACCCTAATTTTCCTTTCACAAGGAGGAGCTCTGAGTTACACTTACCCACAAATGAGATCTTGGGCCTGTGACAGCTCTAAGAAGCATTAGGACCATATACAAAACTTGTTAATAAACAACAAATTTTACGCTGGGAATTATTAAGAAAGATTTTCATACAAAAGCATGAATCAGACAAAGGATTTATATCAATAGTGCAAGCAGTTTTTCAGTTCACAACACCTCCCTGGGGGGAAGACTGAGAACAGAAGCACAGCTCAAGGATCTCATTTTAATTCATGGGTCTCTTCTGCTTATCTGTACTTAACTCTTGACATCCTCTGAAGGAGGAGGCTGCAACCATAACCAGAAAGCAGACAATCACTTGAATGTGCTTGCAGATGTTGTAGCTCAGGGAACAAATAGGATGATTGTTTTATTTATATCATAATCAAATAACCACTAAGTACGATGCACCTCTGTGCTTTGAGGAAATGGTTCCATAGCTTGGATGAAATTGCACCTAACATCCACTGCAACAGACCAAACCATGGTCAGCATGAAAGCACAGCACAAGCTAAGACAACCACGGCCATTACCAAGACACAGCAGGGAAAGCCCTTGGGAGGATTATATACCACACAATCTTTATATAGTATAATTTAAAGGGAGCTTCAAAGGAACTGCAGGCGTGCAGCAGTCATCATCATGTAGTTTGAACGACGGCTACAAAAGCAACAGGAGCAGCAGGTGCCTCCTCAAGTCTATACACAGAATACATTCATGAAAAAAGAACCACCTGGGCCTGTTTCCTCCTGTTCTTGCATGGTCAGGCAGGTCTTGCCTGGCAAGATTTGCTCATAGCTTCTTGGATGAGAAGGGTTCTGGTACAAGCAGGCCATGGCTAGCACAGCAGAGACTCAACAACTGAAATCTTGAAGCATACATATTCAGTGCTATGTGGTAAGTGCTCAATTACTGTGTGGTAACTACTGCAGTTACTGGGAAAATGGCATCTACCAAGATCTACACCAGTACGCATCTTCCCTGGTTGTCACTTTATCTGAAGATTGCAAGTCTACCAAAAAATGTGTTGTTTATCCAGACCCAGAATTCAAGTGCTGCAGTGCTACAAGCACAGTACCCTCAGCATGGCTGCCTTGCACCATTACCTTGGAGAACAGCAGGCAAAATACCTATAGCTTTGCCATGGAAGAAAGAACTTTCTCTTCTACCAGACAAACAATACTCAAGTTAAAGCTTCAGAAGGCAAGATCCCTGACTACCTACTAATTCTCCTCTTAGCTAAAGATAAGAAATTAGAAAAGATCTCCATTTCCTTTCACAAAAGTCATAATAGCTATAGATTGAGAATCTACCTTCAAAGACCACATCTGAGAGCAGTGCCCATGTACTACTTCAGCTCCAGCAGCTTGGTGCTGTGGCCACGGCCCTGGGAGCCTGTTCCAGCACCCAGCCACCCTCTGGTGAGGAACATTTACCCATACCCAACTAATATCACAGTGAGCATTACCACACTGTAGCACTACAATGCAATGGAAAGCACAGCAATGACAGCAGGGTGGAAAAATCCTAGGCTGCAGCAAGTGCTGCACAAATGCAGCAGCTGCGGATGCAGAAACAAAGCAAAAAAATGCACTTACCCTTGGAAGGCCTCAGGTATGTAGGGATCTCCAGCAAGATACCCTTGTTTTCACAGCCAACCCCTAAATGAGATCTGGGAAGAGGGATCCTGGCTCCACCCTTCTGGTCACTCAAGTACATAACATGCACCTGAGCTCTCCTGGGCTGGCCCTGCCTTCCCACCAGGTGCTCAATCACTGCTTCAGGCTGTTTCTTAGCACTTTCACTACATACACCATTCCAGAACAGATAAGGAAGCTCCCAAGCAGTGACCATTCCTCACTAGCAGTATTTCTTGGTTGTGGTCAGAACTTGTACTGATCCTAAAGTTACTCAAACTAATATACTGTGAGCTCTACTACATGACACCTAGTGCATTTCAAGATGTCAAAACACCTTTGGCTCTCCCTCAGCAGGAGCTGAGGCCATAACAAGAATTTCCTCCATTTCATAGTTCTACAAAACATTCCTTTCCACAGGGCTCCCACAGTACACATGGAAGATATTTTTTTGTCACCCAGAGCATGACCTTTGTGTCATTGGTTATTCTGTTTTTAAACCTGAGGTCAAAATACCGTTGCTTGAAACCATTCATTTTACTTCTCACTAACTGCAGAAAGGCAACAAGGAAATGCAACTATAGAAGAGATGAATATTTATCCATGTGAACTCCCTCTTATCATTTGTAGCCAATATATCTATTTATGATGGACTTTGGTTATCTCCTACCATCACAGTCATCGTGATTGTCGATATTTCAATGTTCAAAAATCAAGAACTGAAATTCATCTAAAAATATTTTAATGTAGCAAGTGTGGCTATAGAACCAGTGCAACATAGAGGACACCCATTGCATAACCAACTTTACTGCTTAATCTTAACAGAGTTAAGCTACAGATGCAACGGATTTACCACAAGTTATTTGGTTAAACACTGCAGTTAGGATCATGCTGTTCAGAGTTGTTGTGGCTTTACAGTACCAATGCTCAAGGTGGCCGAGTTAATTTTACTGTAAAATGCAAGTTTACAGAGAAACAGTTTCGTATAGTACGCTGTATTCCGTTTCATGCTCAGTCACAATGATGAACTCTTAGACAAACACTATTTCAGCATTATGTTAATAATGCCAAAAGACACAAATTTTAATGCCAAATTTACAACGTAATACAGTGCTTAACAAACAGATTTTTTGTGTATGTTGGCTGAGTAATGCTGCACAGGACCCAGAAGCATCCAACCACTGCTCGCAGTGCATATGAAGTAAACCACGCTGACAGGAATGCTTTACCTTCTGAAGGAATTATTGTCCTAGACGTTTGTGCCCCAAGCATAATGCGACATAAAATGAACGTTAAAACTCTTGCCTCCAACACGAAGCAAAAGCACTATGCCATTTACAAACTTAAACCAGTAAAACATTTGAAAAACAGAAGTTGTCATCAGTTGACCAAGGTGACAGAGCTCACTGCACTGTGTGAGTAAGAATGAAGTTGTAAACAGACTGTAACCAGGTAAGGTTAACGCATCTACTCTGAATTTGAGCACAGAGTGAGTTTTAAAGCTAAGGACACTATCAGAGGTTTTATTTTTGTTTAAAGCCAAAATTGATAAAAATCTGGAATCTTTTTTGTTCCCTACTAGCACATATTAACTTCTCCACTGAATACCAGCAGCATTTGTCTAAATACCTGATTCTGTTTAACGCTGCTTCAACTTAAGTGGCTGGTAGAAAGTTGAGACAAATGAGCATCTGAAAGTCCCTCTTTGGGGTGTTTTGCCTGCTCTTCCACTACCAGGTACAGGGTCTGACTGCTGGCATTGTTCTCCCTGGAAAACAAAACACTGATGCGTTCATTTTTAATTTCAGAATTTCTTCAAAATTAAATTTTCTTTGAAAGCATGCAAAGCAGTACATGGGTATAATCAGACTGCAATCTGCCAATCACTGTGTCCTTTTTCTTCCCCCTTCCCCCCTCCCCTCCAAATGAAAGGTATTGCCCAAATGGTTGATGTGAAACTGATACCATTACACTCAGTTACACAAAGTCTGGCTACAAAGCATAAAGAAAACAAGTTTATCCCTGCCGCATATATTATTATTAAGTCTTTTTCCTGCATTTCAGAATGAACACATGCAAGCATACAGGGGTTTCTGTTTTGTTGGCTTTGTTGTCTTTTTTTTTTTTGTTTTTAAACAGGAATAAGAGTTGTGCAAGACATAACTGAATAAACTTTTGTTTCATTTCAGAAAGATCTTATATTACCAACTCATTTTTCTTTATAACTGAACGTGGTAAAAATAAATCCATAGTAATAAAAAAAAAAAAATCTCAGTCAAACTGCTCTTTCAAGTATGTTTTTCCCCTCAAACGAATTACATTAGCCATAAACAGATAAAAACTCACGTCACAACCAGTAGGATTCAGACCATAGGCCCTGACCTGGACTCAGCCAGACCTCCTGCTGAGCCCACAGGACTGGAAGCAGGCACACATGCACGCGTTACACCACTCCTGAACTCCCTGATTCTGCCTACATCCACTGTCACACCCCCATCACATCCCCACACCAGGAGAAATAGCACAAGAGACACAAAGCGATCTCGGACAGGTGGCACTGACTGAGCAACCAGGTGCAAATCTGATTTGTGCTGATGGAGATGCACTTTACAGACCTACTACGGTGGAGAATTTTTCCACAGTCCACTCTAAGAATTTTAGCTGTGGCAACCAACGTTTCCACATAACAGCCTAAAATACATCTTAGTATTTCCTTCAGTCTGGAATTCACATCTCAAACAACTGCGATTACGGAGGCCAATGAAGAGTTAGAGAGGGGTTCTACAAGAGTTGGTCCCAGCACTGAACACTAATACATACAAAAAAAGAAAAGGGACAAACTTCCGAGTCACAATTAGTGATGGCAACAGGTTCAACTTTTCTTCCTTCCTCTTTAAATTCACACCTCCTATCGATGCAAGAGAAAAGTGCAACTTTGCAGCATGTTTGTTCACATCAAGTTTTTCCTCAAGAACACATTTTGCAGTAACAAAATATGGTCTATAAAGTTGCAAAGTGCACAAGCTGAAGGCACAGAGTACAAACACATAGGAAAGCAGAGTTCAAAATAACAAGAAAAAAAAAAACCACCTGGAATTTAAGACTCCCTGACAGAAGATACACTTATATGGGACCAACTCTTAAAAGGTGACAATTTTCATACTAATGAACAAATACTGCAAAATAATGAAAATTTATTCCTATTATTTAATCAAAAGCTCCAGAAAATACCTTGAAGTTTAAAAACTAATACACTGACATGTTAACTATGTTTAAGAACGTCCTTAGTATTAAGAAAAGAGTGCAAAAAAGGTTCTTCCATTCTAATGCTTTTGGAAGCTGCTGATTTCGGCTGCCCATTCCCACTTTGAAAGGATTATTTTTCAAGGTGCGTTCCTCACAATAAATGTAGAGCAAGAACTTGTTGAGAGACTAGACCAAGGAGATATGTCTTTCAAAGTCATCCCAATTGTAGCAGCAACTGACATTATATGAAGAAGAGAGTCCAAAATTCTTCTTCGAGGCATAGTTTGTGTCAGAGCTCCAAGTATCATCAGTTGCCAACGAAGGCTCCAGATATCACTTGTGCTCCTCCAGTGTCTGTTGTGGCTAGGAATAGAAGCTGATCCAGTATATTCACTATCTGTACCCCCTGGAGCTTGCACAAGCTGATGAGCCATCTGAAATCATAAAAAGAAAAAAGTACAAGATATTATCTCATTAAGATTACATCTTAAGTCCTCTGCCCTCTTTCCACAATAATCCTAAAAACAGAACTGCCTGCAAAACATTAACAGTGTAACCTGAAGATGATATACCAAGTAAAGACTCATGCATTTCAGTTAGTAATAAGTATTCACAATAGAACTGTATGACATTTTATGGTCAGAAAGGAAATGAACATGCTCTGCTGAAAGGACGGGGAGAAACTTAGTGGAGAGAATGCAATAAAACGAACTGAAGTTAACAGCAGCACCAAAAATAGATACTACCATCCAAACTCCAAGGCTATTTAACAACAAGCAGTCAGTCAGGATCCCATACTTAAATCCTAATCTAGAGCATATAGGGCTAGATTATCTCCTGGCAAAATATTTACTCACCACAAAATACAGAATATTTGACTAACTACACCCAGATTAGGGATGGATGTCTGCAGTAGAGTCACTGACTGCGAATGGAAGTAGAGCTCTTCCCTGTACCCCTTTCTCCCATTTCTTAAATCTATACTGAGGAAGTTAAGGGAGTAACAAAGTGAAAAATTTCACAGTTAAGCATGCAGCAAAAGACTTCATCTACAAACATAAGATAATTTCCCTGCTATGTGATTTGAACATCTGCAGGCAAATACTGCTTTCAATACCTCAGTGATCCCAGGTTGTATTGGACACATAATGGAGGACTGCAGTTTGAAAAGCACAACCTCCCCACACTGCCTATTATATCAGCAAATAAAAACATTTATCACCAAAGAGTATTATATAATCAGAGCTGGACTGGCTCGTCATTTCATTGGTTGTCATGTTTTATCCTGTCCAGATCGACAACTGTAAGACTTTTTTTTTTTTTTTTTTTTTTTTTTTTTAAGACCTGAACTGTAAACTTACATGAAAAGGAATCATCTTTGCCTTGGTCCCTAGTATACATTAAAGGTGGCTGTGGGACTCTGACACAGTTAGCCAGCTTCTGGAACCACTAGGTTTGTATTATTACTTTGAATGCTAGAGGTTAGATGGTCAGACAGCTACATGCTGAGGTGCCACCCATGACATCTCGCTGCTCCCCAGGAACCCATGCTGCAAGAGGTCTGCAATACATTGGAGAGCACCCTTACAAGTCACATTCACATTGTTCTATTCCCTGTTCAGAAATACTGAACTTCACAGCACCCAGAGCAGACCTCTGCAGAACTACATCTGGCAGAGACCCACTGGACATCCCTTGATTTGATAGCAAACCTCAGCTTACTGCTCAGAGAATATTCCGGTGATCAGCAGCTCTGTAGTTCCAGCTGAACCCAAGTTTCCCTGAGATACGAGACTGTTGGGCAATACAGTCAACCCTCACTGAAGCCAAGAAATAAAGCCATGACTACCACCTCTTAAGCTACCTACAAAGCCTGCTAATCTATAATAAAAAGAAACTAGATTTGTTATAAAGCACAAACAGCACAGTTCAAAAGGAATAGTTGGGACAGAAATGCACAGACAGATAAATATCCCTGCAGGTTGGGAGGAACTATACCCAGCTCAATACTGCCACTGGAGCTGAAGATTCATACTTACTGTACGATAACTCTTCGCCAGCTCTCTTCCGTGACTGGTCACCTCTAGGAAAGAGGAACAAGAGAGGTATGTTTGTTTGACAAAAGGAAAACAATAAAACCTCAGCACAACCAAATTCTTACTGACTTACAGAAACAAACCACGAACACAGGAGTTACACAAAATGACTTCTAGATTCTCAGATCACTGAAATAGTGATATTAGCTTATTTACTTAATCAGTAAAAATAAGAAGTTATACCTTATAGGAAAATATTTTAACAAAACGAATATAATACCATGGTGTATATGAGCACTTCCCTCAAGTCATGTATAAAGCTGAGCTACTTTCTGCAGTTCTATAAGGTCTGGTTGAGAAATCATATAAATCTGAGAACCTAAAATACCCTATCAATCTAAAATAGTAAGGGGTGCCTGGAAGCACAACAAACAGACTAAGTCAGTCCAAGCTGACAGCACTTCCTCTCCCAGAAGAATACGGAAATAACCACAGAGTTCTATGGACAGGTTGACAACATTCCTCCTGAAAACCCAAAACAAAATTCCTACTCATGTGAGGGTAAAAAAAAAACAACAAACCACAATCCCCCCAAAGCTTCCTTTTGCTCTTATGCACACAAACTCTTCAATGCTGGAAAACCTTTATTTTCACATTAGACTTGCTGTTGAAACTGTTGTGTAAGGATGAGAGACTCCAACATTTTCATCACAGTAGTTATAATTTCACACAACTGCTGGAAACTGGTTGATATTCGGAGTTCTAATAATACAAAGTGTTATTCCTCTAAAACCAGTCTTGGGGTGATAGACCTGCTGCATATACCTTGATTAAGGTCTTTCACACGAGAAATACCACTGGGTGATTGGCTTGCCTTCCCACTTTTTGCAGCAACAGCCTATAATAGTGCTAATCAACTGACAACTTCAACTGCAGCCTGGCAGGCCATTAACACTGCTCAAGACACTTTGTTGTACTGCATTTCTCAGTGACTACTGAGGAAGTGCAGCAGCAAGACATTTTTTGATGTAAATTAGAGGAGAGCTGAGAACTAGAACAGACTTGACATGCCCCTTCATTACAAAAAACACACAGCAACCTTTTTGTACCTATATAAACATACAGCTATATATAGGAATATAACCTTATCATTTATAACCTTTCAGAATTATTTGATATTCCTGTACAGAGGAAGAAGCATATTACATCTTGAAATGTGTTTCATAGCAAAGTGCATTTCAAATATCAATGCAAAATGTAATGGAGCAAATATATCAACTGTACTTGAGTTTTTATTCTACCTTTTAGACATAAACTTATGCATCACACATGCTTACTACAATACACCAACTCCCTGACAATGCAACCCTATAAAGAATATTTTGCAAAACGTTTTCTCCAGAGACTAAATGCTGTCAGTCAGCTGTGCCACTGCAAAGTTGTATTTTGCACCTTTTATTTATTAAATTGAAAGCAAGCTCCATCAAAAGAGCACAAGCTAGTGGAATTTTGTAGACCCACAAAAAAATACATCAATGCTCCCTCTGTGACTTCCACCAAAGCAGCTCAATAGAAAGCACAGAGCAACTGGCACAGCCCAGACTGAACGAGAAGAAAGGAAAATTTTCCACTGTCTCATTTACTGTTTGCTCACCCCTTCACCTCAGCTCGAGGCTCAGTCAGAAGGGAAACTCTCATTTAAAATAAATATCTTAGCTGTATAAATAGCTCTGGAAGTGGAATAAGGAGAAGTCGTTAAATGACATTTTCAGGAACACCATGGAAAAAAATGTCAGCTTATAGAAAATAAAAGACCAACGTAAAAGACAGAATAAGAACATGAGGCACAAACTACAAATAATCTGTTCCATGAAAATACTTTAATACTTCTGGCTTTTTGCTCCACCTGCAGGGTCAGTAGGCCTTAAAACATGCAAATTTAGACCACATTTTAGATTCTGAGTTTGGAAGGTTCTTTATTAACTCTCAAACAAATTCTTCAATACTTTACTTATACCTCTTTATGACCATCTTTATGGTCTGTCACAATTACTACAAAAGACTTTATCATTACCTAGTAAACCCATTCTGCATAAGTTCTCTTTGAAGTTTCTGGTCTTGAGCAGCATATTCCTGAAGCTCAGATTCCACAGCAGGGGGCAGAATGTTCGGGATGAATTTAGAAAATAAAGCTGGTGCCATCTGTACCCATTCTGTAGGAAGAAAGAAAAAATAATATACAGATGAGATCATCTGTCAAATTTTACTATTTGGAAGTTAACAGCAGACTTAATATGTACATAAATAGCTTCTAGTATTTTGGATTTAAAAAAAAAAAAACAAAGCCTTGGAATAAACATACACACTTAGAAACAGATGTTTGCATGTAGATAAAGGATTTTTTTTTTTTTGGTCATCGGCAGCACAATCAAAATGAAATTCAGTTCTTGTTGCATCTCAAGGATTATTGCATCTTTTACCTGGGTCTTCATACCCAGTTGTGGAGAGGAAATTTCACAAGTTGTAGGAACAGCCATACAGATATAAGACAACTACTCAAAATCTGATGAGGGGCAAGATACCACTCAAACTGAGAAGTAAACAGGCAACACAGGAAACAACTGAAATGGATAGTGAGGAAATCACAAGCTCTACATCTATAATATTAAGCACAATACAACAGAACCACATGGGACTGTTTAAAAAATAATTCACTTTAATATTAACATATATATCCTTCCTTTCTGTGGTACTGAACAGCTAATTAAAACGATGCTCTTCATTTTTAAAATGTTATAATTTTATTGTCATAAAAATAAATCTTGCTTACAAAAAGTGATTTATGCACACATTTTGTAAAAGGAGGATCCACTACTTTCCTGGCTTGTATAAACACTAAACATTGCACTGTAAAAAGAGCTTTCCTATAAAATGTTCCACACTCCTATTTCTATAAATAGGGACTCCAAGGCAAAAATGAACTGAAGTTGGAACACTACAGTACTACTGAAAGGAGAAAGAAAGAGAAGATTATCGGATTTTGGCTGTTTTTTTGTTTGTTTGATTGATTTTCTTTATAGGTGTAGAAAAATAACATAAGCCATTCTATTTCAGAATGAGTGTTTGAGTTGGAAGGGACCTTAGAAAGCATCTTGTGCATTTCAAGTTTCAGAAGGCAACCAAACCATTTCTTTTCCTGCTGCCAGAAGCAGATAGGACTTGACAGCAAAACCACAGTACATCATTAGAGAGTAAAAATACATTTTAACTATTGCTAGAACTATGTATTTCCTTTACTAGCTGGTACTAGTAAAGTACTCAGTAAAGGTATCAGAGATACTCAGGAGCTAATTTAAGGTCCTGCAGGAAATAATATCATTTAAATAATGGCTTCAGAGAACACACTGTCATTCATTTTATGTCAAAGATCTGACCTTTAGAAGGCTGCTGACAATAACTCTCATCATTTCAAGACATCGCCTTCAAAACCTTTGTCATAAGTGACTCATTAAAAAAACCCCTATCCCTACAGAACAGAAGAAAAAGATTTTCCTACAGCCTTCAGAGCAGAGAGTATGCCACTGTGCAATGTGGGTAAAAAATACAACAAACAAAACACTACCACCAAACAACCCTGGTACCCACATGGTTACCACTCCACCTTGTGCAGGTCACAGAGACAGAGAGCAAAAACCACCAGGTCTGTGGATTCCTTACGCAGTGCAATTATGACTGACAGAACACAACACACAGATGTATAGTGAATACATGTCAGATGTTTAGTAAAATATATCAGAACAACAGTACTGAGAGACTCGAGCATTTCTCTTTTTACCTGGTCTTAGCGTATACAGGCCTTTCACAATATTTGCCATGGTTGATGGAGTTATTTGAAAGGGTGTTGACTGAGCTTCCAAAAGTAAAGCTGAAATAAAATTAAGAGAAGCATAATTATCCATCTTCCTAATTTAACAAGTAGGGTTTTACTCACATACCTTAGCCTAAAAGAAATACAGCAATTGTGCCCTTTTGGTTATCAGATGTCCTCAAAGGAAGCAGCCACCTACCTGAACTTAATCTTATTAAAACCTTATCTTATTAAAACCAGAAGTGTTCTGCCCAAATTAGGTATGATGAAAACGTGAAAAGTTACTTTTCCCTTCTTAGAGAGGCATTTGGTGCTGTGAGGTTAAAAAAATAAAAAGATAAATAAAAAAAAAAGCACTCTCACCACCTGCAGTAAACACCTGGAGAGTTTCAAATTCTTTCATATTATTTAGCATCCTGCCTATAAAACTAAGGCTGAACTGGAAACCCATGAATGAAGCAGCGCAGAAAAAAAAAAATAGCTATTAAATGAGTCATTTGTTCTTTTAAGCCAAAGCAAACATTTCTATTTCATTCTTGATACCTATGCTCTGTGGTAAACACCGCAATAATTGCACCTTCTTCTACTGGAAATAACTGTCAGTAGCAGATCTGGATCACTTGTGCAAAGCTAGCCAGACCTGCAGCCCGCACTGCATTTCTTTGAGGTTTGTACTTACATTTGAATTACAAAAAACAAACAAAAAAAAAAAAAAGAAAAAAAGATCGATATGGTTTAAACCAGCTGCTGTCTCTCAGGTTTTGTGCCTCTGCGAAGCACCTGAACAGCACATAAATTCTCACAGAGGAGAAATGATGGTTACAACTCTACCTAAAGGACATATCCTTACACCAATACACCTTGCAGTCTCTGGCTTTCAAACATCTTTGCTTCTCCTGTTCCAACTTCTGAACCTGTCACTATAGTACTTAACAGAAGAAAAACCTTTGATACCATGTTCTGCTCTTTCTGAACCTGTGTAAGTGGCTCAAAGAGAGAGATTGCTGAAGAAAGTGTTTTGGTTTTTTTTTTTCCTAACCTCTCATTTCAAGTAATCAAAATTGTTAAATAGAACTATTACAGATGAATTTATTTTACACAGAACTATCTTCTAAGTGCTTGTTCCTTTCAGCTGAAGCCTTGAGGTGGTGAGGGCATGTGATTTGCTTTGTAATGACATATTTACAGCCTATTTCCTACTCTTCAAACAGTCTCCTGGCAGCCAAGAAAGCTACAAGTTGTTACGTTAAAACTGGCTAATCCTCTGTAAAAAAAGACACGTAGATAGACAGTCATGGACAACCCATGCAGTGCGTATGGGGCTCTACAACCTGCTGGTGCCCACTGCCTCTTGTCCTGCCCTGGGCACCACTGACAGAAGCCTGGCTAATTTTTCATTGCACCCTCTCAGACAAGGTAAGGCCACCACCCAGCACACACTGTTTCTAAAAGCTAGATATCAATACCTGAAGGACGAACAACACAAGTGTAAAAACAGATATTTTCAGAGTGATTTCCATAAGAATGAGTTAAGACTCCAAATGCTTCCAGACAGGTCTGAAAATCCCAATGCAGAGTTATAGACAAAAATTTAAGTACATCAACATCCGCGCTTTGCACAGAAACTCACCTTCAGCTACGCAACGGAACCTAACCACTTCTTACCTAACCACTTACCAAACTTTTAACCTTGTATTACCTCTTAAGAGCACTACTTAAACCTAACGATGAGAAACAGCTGTGCCAGTCACACTGAAGATGCTATGCTGTTATTTTACAACCCTGACCTTGCAAGAAATCTCCAGATAGGAGGACTTCGATTGCTGCTTTTTAGAGCAGTTAATGAGAATCCAAAACATCAAAGCTGCACGGGCTCCTTCAACCCTTGGCACGGTCTGCCCAGAAAAGCGTGGCTCCCCCCCATCCCTGGAGGTGCTCAAGGCCAGGTTGGATGGGGCCCTGTGCAGCTGATCTGGTGGGGACAATCAGCACACAGCAAGTTGGGCTGGAGCTCAATGATCTTTAAGGCCCCTTCTAACCTAAGCCAACCTGTGATTCGATGACCCAGTGCCAGGAGGCAGCATGCACAAAGAGCAGGGCGAGGCAAAGCCTTGGGTGAGTGACAGCAGTAATGACTCCATGATACTATCTGACCACCTCCGCAGTGCTTTTGAACTAATATTGCATCTTACAGACTCAGTAACCAATATGCAAAGAAGTTAATTAAGCTGCAAACAGACTTGAAAATAACTCGCGGCAGAATCAAAGAAGAGGAGTGTGGGTTCCCATGATGAAACGCCTTGAGTGCCGGGAGAGATATGAGATGCTTTGGAACACCGCTAACCTGAGGGAAGCCGATACCCATAAGGGCCTGAGGATTTCTGTCAAGGATCCTGCAGCCCTTCAGATACTCTGCAGTGACCAAGTTTTTCTACCACTCCACAGAAGTGCTCACATAAAACTTTGTTAAGGAATGGGCTGTTACCTTGTAATTACAGGGTCACCTGGGGCAAGGCCAAGGACCCAATGATTAAATGAGTAGTAGATGATACACTGCAGGTCCACACTCAACTGCATATAACTCAAGATTTACTTGCAAAAAGCTAAGAGTTAACTACTCAAAAAAAAAATCTTTGTGTCCTTTAACATTTCTTCAAAATAGTTTCTCTGCTTGGCAAATGCAATTCTTCTAGGAAAACAGTGCAGCTTTGTACATTAGCTCACAAGATCTTTAAAATAAAGCATTCTAACAAATCATGTTTAAGACTGGCTTAAGTAGATGTGCTCAGCAGTGCTTTAAAATTATAAACTCTTAGCAGGAACAGAACTGAGTGCTTAACTAAGCTACAAAATAAATGTATTAATGAGGTTCTTATTCTACCATGCAAAGTGTACTCTAGGACTTAAATTTAGTAATGCATACAATATTTACAGTACTTTGCAGAATAACAACTGATATTCCCGTGGAATTTGAGCCCTCCCACTGCTCTAAGTGAGGAATAAGTGAGAAAAGCAGAGAGACAGAGCAATAGAAAGGGAGTTACTGCCACTGCACAGTTTTAATAAAGCTCACTAGCAGAGGCTTACCTGGCACTTTTGCCCTTTTGAAATATCATCAGATCACACACAGTCAAATCAATAGTATAATAAATTACTTCCCTCTCAGCTGAATCACACTGGATCCACCTGATCCCATCCACCCTTCTACTTCTCCTTCATGATGTCAAGATTCCAAGATTCACCTTGGTTTCAAATCACAGTCCTTATTCCCAAACCCAGTCCATGCAAAGCATCCCACTAAATGCAACAAAACAGGAAGAGAACTGCTACGAATGGAGCCCACAAAATGTGGATGTGGGTTGCTTGGTTGTTTTGTTACTGGTTATTGGACTTTTAGTTCTGTATCACAAGCCTGCTGCTTGTTTTGCTATTAAATGAACTTACGAAGCTTGATCGTGTATTACTTTTTCATTACCTTAACCCAGGTACAATCGAATAGAATAGACAAAGACAGCCCAACAGAGACAATCTCACTGACCTCTTCATGGCTAACCAAACATAACACCTGTGATTAAGGGCATTATCATGTGCCCTTATAATCGTATTAGGGCATTATCATCTCTCAGTATTTGTACACATTAATCACTGATTTAGATCTTCAAAAGCATTCAGCATGAAAGCGACCTTTCCTTTGGCTTAACCCTCACTTTGGCAGTTACAGCAAATCCCTCACAATGCTGCATTCGTATTTCCTTAAATCAAACAGAAATAGTTTTTGGTCATTTAAATTCATTAGAAGTCTGAAATGAGTTAAATCATAGGTTAGAAAAACACATGAAAAAGCTGGATCTATTACCAAGCATTTGCCACTAGGCATTCTAACGAAGCCACAGATTACTTTAAAATATTCACAGTATAGCCCAAAAGCTTTATTAAGTATCTAATGAAAACACTACAAACTAAAGCTTTCAAGTCTTAATCACACGGAAAATATTCAGTGCTCTTAAAAAATAAATATGAAAAACAAAGCCATAAATGGAGAAATGTGGACTTTTGGATTTCTGTAATTGGAGAAGTGATGTTTTCATGTTTACAGTTTTATGAAGGTTTATAGAAACTGAAACATTTTTGCTATTCCTTTTCCAAGGAGCCGGGTTAAACACGACAGTCATTACTTGAGAATAACATTTCTGGTTAAAAAATTTCCTTGCTTTGCGGTGCTGCAACATGAAACAAGAAAAATAAGAAACACAACTGCAGCTTCCCAAAGAAACTTAGTTCTTTTTAATTAAAAAGTTTACTTGAGTGACAAAATGCATGTAATGTAAGCGTTGTTTAAAGAACATGAGTGCATAGTACCTGCTAACAGTACTGCTACCAGTATGGCTACACTACAGTTACCAAATCACAGCTACCTCTCCAGCACTGTTATCACTCTTAAACTGGTGCGTCTTCCTCCTGATTATTCCATCAGGTCTGTGGAGCACAAAGAAGATAGGTAGCTGAACAAGTTATTCTCTATTGCCCCTGAGAGTGCAGAAGTACACTCTGAGGTCTAAGAACGGACTGATATAAATGTGTCACTTCAATGTCTTAAAGAAGGAATGGCTGAATATCCTGCAATAGCAGAGCACACGTGGAATAGAAATGGAACATAACTGCAATTAGTGGTCATTAGCAATTGCCTGTGTCTTCCAATATTTGGAAAGAAGAGCAAGAGATTTTTAATGAAGAACTCAAAAATAGATTGCCTCTGAACAAAAAAGTACTGTTTTATGGTTTAGAATGGAAATTTGAAATTGGTGCAATGAAATTATACTATTTGCCTACACACCTTAACCCAGAAATTAAACACTGAACCAAATCACAATTCCTTGACTTCCAGCAAAGAACCTGACAATATATGCATTCTTTCCCCACATCCTGAAAAGGACCTTAAGTTTCATTATTATGCTTCATAATATGAATTGTTTTAACTATGTTTTATATTATTATTATTTATAATATAACAGAAACCCTACAACTCTCATAAAATTTACTGTCAGCTTACTTCTAGGTTCACTGGGATGGGTCAGCGCTTCCTGCTTCTAACTGTTTCCTTGCTTTATTTTTAAAACCTTTGAAAAGGAATCTTTTTATCTCATTTAACCTATCTGCATACCCACACTGACTCTTCAGACACAGAGTCTCCCCACAAGGGAGTTATTCTTTTTCCTTTTTTCCAATTTTCTTTTAAGAAACCTACCATATGTTTCCATATCAAACTTAAAAAACAAGAAATACTTTTATGAAGGAGGCAGAATAAAATTGCACAGATTCTCTTCTGCTGTTGATTTTGAACACAAAGGAAAAGCAAAGCAGTGTATGGGGCAGAGAAACATGCAATATGTTACAGAAGGAAAGTGCCTCAGCAACTGAGTGGCACTTTTTTCTTTTTACACCACACTGCTTCTGCCATTACAGCAGTTGTGTGTCTCTGTGAAAAATAAGTGATTTCAAATGCTTAAGGGCACATTCTACATTAATGCTTTAGTTCAGATTAGAAGCATACTTTTGAAGCAAACTCGCTGATCATTCCATTTACTGCACTTCGGTTCATATGACAGAGGTGCCTTGGAGCACAATAATTTAATTCTTTTGGTGTAAAATTAAACCAGTTGTGCTCAAACCTTCAAATAACATTCCATCCATGGGAACAGGCATAACCAAGTGTGAAGTAAAACTCCCCAAAATGCACATAAATGTAAACCAACACTGGGTCCTCAACAGCAGAAGACTGGCTGTTTGCACTCCAGATCTAATCACTTGATAATACGTTCATAGCTGAAACTGTAAAAGGAGATACATTTCTTCAGAGTAAGTACACACAGCATGCAAAAAGGTGAGGGCAAAGCTTTCTGAAAAAGCAGAAAAGTAGAGCACTTCCCTCTTTGCAGGGAATTTTCTCCTCTGTCTGGAGCTGAGGCAGTGATAGGCTGCTTCTTTTAAGCAGGTTGTTTGAGATCAATGTCAGAATGGAAAAAATACACCAGTCGAAGGGAGGAAATCAACTGATGCATCACCTTCTTGTCCAACTGCCAAAGGGTAAAGGCATGGAGAGTAAATGAAAAACCAGCACATGAACCTGAAGCCCATGTTATCTGACGTAGCTGGACTCTCAGGCTACAAACCTGGCTCAGCCACAGCCCTTATCTCGACCTTTTGTACCACCATTCTTCTGGAGTATTAACAAACAAAAGCCTGATCTGGAATCTTGACACTACAGAACTTATGCCATAGCAGTAAGCAGCCAAAGAGATGAGGGTCTCTTGCTTCACTGTCATTATGGTGTTTCTGGAGACAATAATACTCATTTGCTAGCTACATAGGGCTGTACGTGCCAGCACACCTTCCCTGCTTAACCACAGCCTAAACACACACCTCTGCAAGGCAAACAGAGGCTGATAATTGCAGCAGGGAAAAACAGCCACAGCTTCATTCATTTTCTGTAATTTTCTATTACATTTGCACCTGCTGCAGCCAAGAAGCACACTGCACAAGCTCATCATCAGAAGCTGTTAGCAGTCCTTTTCAGCTCCCAGCTGAACTATTCTGGTATCTTTCAGAAACAACTCACAGTGGAAATATCTTTCCTGCCACTTTAAAGAATCTTTTGCAACATAAATTACCTCTCTCTTGAAGTGTTTCTCCACAGCCAAAAAATAAGTGTAGGAGATGACACAGCAAAATCCCTTCACCTTAGCTGTGAATCCAAGTGAGAGATCTCTTCCTAAAGCTACTTTTCTCTTTATGAAAGCTACCCAATTCTTTTCCTCTTAACACTGAGAAGCTGAGACCTGGTCAACTTCCAGAGCAAGACTCCATCCCAACACTCCCTACCTTTAGGCTCTGTTAAGACAACAGGGGTAATTCAAACCAACTGATCTATCCACCAAGCAGAAACAACAGTACGCTGCTAATGGAACAAAATAAAAGAGCTATTATGGAGCAACCTTGCTTTTGGCACCAAGCTTATGAACTCTTAAAGGGGAAGAATAGCAGTTAGTTAAAACCAACCTCCACCACTGACTTCTACAAATTTCAAGTGCTAAAATTAGACAAACATCAGGAGCTGTTAGCCATTTCTAGACACAAGGCTGGGTTGTTTCCAGAGCACTGACATTACAACCTTGTCCCTTCTGACAAGTAGGTATCATCTGCATTATTACTTTTAACCTCTGAAACTTCTTGTAAATAGGATGCTTTATCTTTGTTTGTTATATTCATTTGAGTAGTTCTGCACATCATGACTTCTCCCAAGAGATTTCATAGAGCACCCTTATCAGAAAGAGCCAGCTTTAGGCCTCATGAGGAAAATCACCAGGTTATTTTCACATACTTGGTATGCATCCACTTAAATTTGAAGAGCACTGACTTGATAAACACGTGAATGTAAACTTCACAAAAACACAACCGTGTGTTTATGTAATTTACATACTGAGGATAGCTGCTCAGAAGTGCTCTGAAGCCTCTCTTTCCTCCATGGAAAAAAAAAAAAAAAAAAAGAGAACCAAGCTTTGCACACAAGATCTGTCCACTTATACCACATCTTTTTTCTGCAAATACAGAATTCTCTCTTCCATCAGAGATGATCTACTTTCTGCAACTAAGCACTCAGACACATTCTCCATTCTGTCAGGAGCTCCTCTCCTGCTTTCAACCACGCAGCACAAGGACTCGGATGCCCTGGTAGCCTGAGAAGCACCAAACGCTAGGAAACGAAGTGTCAGGGAAGAAGCATAACATACTTCTCTCTTTTAATTTGTAATAGAGAAGGAACTTGTAAATGGAACTGAAATCTCCTTACAGTCCCTCCCTGAGCAGCCTCTGCTGCCAGGCTCCTAACAAGGAGCTACAAACAAAAACACCTGGGAGAAACAGCAACAAATTCAAGAGCAGGTGTTACTATTTCCTGTGTGTCTAGATCACGAGCTGATTCAGCAAATGTTTCAGTGCTTCTCTGTTGGAGGACAGACTTCTTCATGCTAAACACATCCAGAACTCAATCTGAGTATAGCTTACAAATCACTGAAACTGATTTCCTAGTATGCTCCTATGTTATTTCCTATATACGGCTCCTATGTTATTTCTTTCTTTCATGACACGCTTTCCTGTTGAAGCAAATCTGTATAAAACATTAGAAAACAGTATCACACATTGAAAACGACATACAAAAGTAAAGTCATAAAACCTACACATACATATCCTATTTTCACAGAGCTCTCACATTCGTGAAAATTAAGGAAATATTAACCTTTCTGGTATGAGTTTCAACGAGCTACAACAGCTGAGAAAACAATACATCACTAGAATTTCTCTGTGCCTCAACAGCATTATACATACTGTGCGTATTCAGTAATTTCCTCACAACTTGTTCACAAGTTTGGCATTTTATTTAGCCTACTTTGTCTCAGCATAAAGATCCCACTATTCAAGGTTTAACCAAGACAGATCACAGCTAAGAGTTTATGCAAATCTTAGGAGGAAAACAATAACGAAATAACCTTAATAAGTTGAAAGTAGACTGGAATGAAATCCAAGAAAGGCCCTTGTTTGTAAACCCTCTCCATACAGAGCAGCAAGACAGCCGACAGATTATTTGTCAAGGTTTTCCTTCAATTTTACTTCTGTAACTACGATAGATGTGGAAAAGTACTCCTTTTTTTCCCCCTTTCATTGCAACACATTATCTGTAGCTTCTATTTGATTCTCTTATGACAGTTCACAAAAAACCAAATACAAAGCATCACATCTGACATTACTTACAATCTGGAGATTTAATTAAAAGTCTGACATTTACTTTCACACAGAAAAAAAACCAAAACACTAATATTTTCATTGCCAGGAACACCACACACTTAAATGTAATGTCAGCTGAATTGTCCATGATCTTGTTGGAAGAATCATCATACCACGTTTCACTAGATGCCTTTGGCCCAAAGTAAAACATTAGGTGATGGATGCACCTTCCTCACTGACCTCACATTTTCTAGGTGAAAATGTGAGTTTTCTAGGTTTCTCAAACCCTTCGGTCAAGGAAGAAGGACATTACTGACCAAGCAATGAGAAAGAAACACCAGCCCTTAGCACCCGTCATCTGGGTGCAGCGTACACACAGTGACTGTTGCAAGGTAAAAGAAGAGGGTGATGAAAATACTGACATGACAATAGGACTCCTCCTGGAGCAATTGTGACTTCATACAAAAAAACATTTTAAAAACAACTGTTGACATGCCATTTATTCCTTGATGTGGTATATCAGAAACTACAAATTTTGTAACAAAGACTCAAGTTTAGTACACTTAATTTTCATCTGGTAATGAAACATGACATGGAAGAAACAACATTTTTTTCCTATGTCTTCCAAAAGAATTGATGCCTGAGCCCTCTCAACTGTTTGCCATTCTCTATTTGCTGTGGATTTCTGCAGGATCTGAAAGCACTGAAGTTTTCCAGACTGTCATAATAAGAAAAAGTCAGTAAGGGTACTTACGCATTAGGTTGTAAATGTGCTTTTCTGCAACATGTTCCGTAAACAGCTTTATAAGGTCATCTTTTAAGTCTCTGTTAAGCTTGGTTTCTATGTAAAATTTATTCTGGAAAAAAAAACCAGAAATATTAACGGTTGGTTTTCATAATAGGAAATGAAGTTAACCTTTTTATTCCTGAATAAAAGAGCTTATTTTTAAAACTGTAGAATATATAAAGTGCAAAATGCTTCCTTGGTGCCTGCTTTTATATTACATAGAACAGTCCTGTACAACAAACAAATATGTACTTAAAATTAAGACTACATGTGGTACTGCAACATTAATGAAGTTAATTATCTACAGATGTTTGTTTTAACGTATCTACAGATACATCTAAGTATTGCTCCAGATGAGAATCTGTAGAAAAAAAAAAACAAACCAGAGCATTTCAGAACATTATAAATGCTATAAAAAGCAAAATCAGGCTGGACATCACATTTAAAATATCTGATAGTGATTAAGCCATTAAAATAGGTATATGACAGTAATAAATTACCAATAGAGCTATCCACTCCTGGGGCTCATTGATAATCTGAGAGGACAGATACTCAAAATTAATGTACTGTGGAAATAAGCAATATATACAAACCCATATTAAACTAAATTACATTAAAAGTTTTAGAATTCAATTATATTGACTCACTCGGCACTAATAAATTTGTCTCCTCAACCTTCCTAAGAAATTCTATTCATGAGTTCCATGAGAGACTTTAAACCCGATGTACTACTTGGCATTACTCCCCAGTTCCAAGTCTTCAATTATTAGCGAGATTTCCTGACCATATTTTATGTGTAGGCATTAAACACCTGAAAGTGTAGTTGTTTCAAGAAAAATCTCCTGTCACTTCAGTACCACCTTGGAAATAGACCAACCGAACCCACCTGAACAACCTGCACGGTATTACATAGCCACGCTACTGCAAAAACCAACTTCATCTAAAATTATGTACAAGAACATTTAAGTGATAAATTTACTGGAAGAGGGAATATCTTAAGGGAGAAAGGTTTTTAACAACTTAAATCAAGTTCTTCTCCTATCTTCCAAACAATTTAAATTGAACAAACCCACAGACCCTCAGCACAATCACTACATTTCTTGTAAAACCCATATTCTCAAGTATTACCAGAACTATATACATACCATAATCAATTCTGCAAGCAGAAGTCACTCAAAAATTAAAGACAAGCATTCTGCACCAGCAACAGCCTTTGGTTTGAATTAGGTCATCCCCCCCTTCCCACCCCTCCCCATTTGGGGGGGGTATTAGAAGAGAGAGAAACCTATGGTCAATTTATTCCCCTGATGATGTTCAGGTTTTCGTTGCAGCAAAAGACAGCAAACTTAAGCTTTAAAGAAAAAATGAAAACAAAGGTTTTGCACACAGAATAATCTGCCTTGAAAGGAATGGCCTTTTTTTCCCCACCAATGGTTAACTGTCATTGCAACAAAAATTCACAGCACTATAAAGAAGCAATCCTACATGTTTTTTAGGCAGTGCCCAGCTACACACTGTACTTTAGTCTTCCATCAGCCTGACTTCTTAAAGCACCTCTACAGCAGCCACTGACCTCAACATCTAGCTAACCACAGCATCCTATGAGCCAACAGAGGAGACACTACCTTCTTTATTTTCATAGCCTCAAAACCTTCTTACATTAAATGCAGCTGACAGAGGCGTGCAAAAAGTGATGCTATTTTCTTGCTCGAGACTTGAAAAAACCTACAGTAAGTAATTCATTTCCAGTCCAGAGTGCTGAAAGGAGACAGCAGAATAAGTGTCTCATTTTTGTTGGTAGAAAACCAGGAGCACTTTTCACATAAAATGTCACCGCCTTGGCTCTATCAGTATTTCTCAAAAAGTGAGTTAACTGCAAGATTTAGCAGAGTGGTAAATAAATAGCAAATAGATACCAACAGCTGAGAATTGGACATGAAACAAGCTTTTCTTCTAGAAACCATCTTGACTAACATCAGAAGACATGATGCTGTTAATATCATAAAAAGGAGAGCAAAACACACTTCAGAGAGAAAAAACAAACAGAACATGAGTGTTTATTACCTTCTTCACTCATGTATACAAACATATCTGAGTATGTACACACACAAAATGCCCCCTAGCTAATAAGCAAGTGCAAAGCCACTCAGTAAGAACATTCTAGAGGCAATGATAAAAAAGGGTCTAATCTCAACTAACCGAAATCCATAGGGTTCACAAGAATTAGGCCCACCTCATACCACAGAATAACAGATTTTTATCTACCCAACTACAATTAGCAATCAAGAACTTATCTTCTAAACACTGATTTTAATTTTCCTTTGAGTACATGATCTTTATTCATTCATGTATGCAGTAGGCTGCCACGCGTACAGGCTGTAAGCATCTAGAATAACATCATTTAGACTTACTGAGCATATGGAATGCAATTCTTTACTTGGTATTACTCTTGGGCATAAAGATTCCTGTGCTAAGCTGACTTCTAGCTTTATTTCCTTCATCTGCATTCCTGTAGCAGAACTTTTGAAGCAGTTAAAACCCGCTGATTTAGAGTGAGAAGAGCGATCTGGTTCTCCATGCTCTCTTCTTGAGAAGTTCAATGTAGCAACAAATGTACCATTACCATTAGAGAAAAGAAAACCAGTAGCTTCTAGCAAAGAAAGAAAAAACAACACCCCAAATGCAAATTGTCACCCCCAGCTTGGTCATCAAAAAAAGCAGGTTAAGAAAACCCCATCCTAGTTTCCACCACTCACACAAGAATATGGTTTGGTGCAGACCAGCAAAGAGAAAAAAAGCACTGCTGCTGATTTTAAACACACAGAACAGAGGCTAATTACATCTCCTGTGGCAAACAAAAGGCAAAAATATATTCCAGTTGTACTGAAAACCTTTATATTTTCCTTGATTTTTAAACATGTAACGCATGTCTAAAGTTTTCCAAAGCATTAATATGACTATCCTTTCAGAACAAAGTTTACTATTCCAAATCCCGATTAAAACAATGACATCACCATCAAATAAGTCAAACTTTGGCATTTTCTATAAAAAGCCAGAGTCCAACAACTTAGTCCACTTCCATTAAATACTTCTTGGAAGTACCTATTAAACAAACTGCAAAGCTGTAATTTATATGGAGAATAACTAGGCATTCAGCTCCCGCAATTGTTTTTTCTTGTCTGAATAAAGGAAACTGCTGCCGCATGAGAAAAAAAAAAAAATCAATTAGATGCAATAATGCAAAACTGCAGAACTGGCTGTATGTAGAAATACTTGCAAATATACTCAAATAAACTAAGAAGAGAACAGTTTGCATCCTGTCTTTTCCAGCAGCATCTTTCATGTCATGTGCAACTGCTTAATAATATATACCCAGAAAAATGTTTGAATCTTAACTTGATATTATCCTTCAAAAGCAACTATATAGCTGAGACAAATCAGCACTGCATTTCGCAGATAGAGGAACTAGCACAAAGTCACTCTCAGACCTACTCTCATTTGTAGGAATAGTTTTACTGCCTGAGCAAATCACAACTCTCTCTTTACAGATACTGCTCCTTTAAAATATCAGTGTACTTGTAATGCTTTTTGTAAGAATTCTATTTTACAATTATCATGCAAGCACTCATTTTACAGATCTGTTTATTACTCTTTAACAATTTTGACTGTACTCATGTATCAGTTAGACTCAAACTCTAAAAATTAAGAAGAAAATAAACATTTCTCATTGGAAGCCATCTCAGCTGTGGACAAAGGATATGGAAATCTATTCAATTATACCTTGTCTGTCTATACAGGCAAGGCACATAATGATAAAGACAGTCTATGTCTACCACAAACATTGTTGGATGTTATAGAATCTGCTTCAAAATTAAGACTGCAGTACCTGAGACAGAGCTGAGCATTCAATAAAGTACATACCTGAGCATCCTATCTCCATTTGTAAACATATACTACAATGAGGTTTTAAATCATGACAGGATAATAATCACCATGAACAGATCTCTTAGCTTACACATGATGCTGCAGCAACTCGATTTTGTTTTGTATTAACTACAGGAAGAGTAGATTAGAAGAAATGCTGTTCAATGCAACAAATCTATACAGTGAAACCATGCCGGAGGACTGGAGCAAAATAGCTGGTTTCAGGTATACCCACGGAAACATAGGTCATCCTGAAAGAGACTTGCTTCCCAAACACTGACATGCTACCCATTGCAAATAAGTTTCGAGGAGTTGAGGTTGGGTTACATAATCAAAAGCACTTTTTTTTTTTTTTTTTTTTTAAGAATTTCTTTGCTAAAAACTTTATTTTGTTTTTTTATTTCTAAGCAATGTCAACGTAAGTATAATTTCTGGGAGAAAGGCAACCCCAATCTTTAATTATTCATTCTCAGTTAAATAAAAAAGCAATAAGAAACTTGGCATTGTGACCAGTTATGCAACTTACAGACTTTTTCAGAGATACAGAAGACTTCATAAAGTAACATTATCTGCACAACAAACAGTCAATGTCTTCTAAATCTTTGCAAGTATGCCTAGCATAGCTATGAAAGTAAGTTTACATGCATCCAAGTCAACACTCAATTGCTTTATCAACCAATAGATACATTTCAAAGAGGCATTTGACAGAAAACGTCTATCTTGTCTTAATTTGTGCAATTTAAAAGCAAACCTGCCCAAACTACCACATCAACACATAAGTCAGTAAACCATCACAAAAATATATAAATAATGGCCTATTTGGTAAGGCTATTTTCAAGTCAAAAATAAAAGTAATTCCTCCTATTGTCAATAATGGGATACTGGGGCAGAAAATCAATTCTATAAGTCTGCATTTAGAAGCACAGCTTCCCCTCCTTTTCCCCACACCCTTATTAGAACTGCTATACAGGTAGCAAAAGCAGGCCTGAATAGTGAGTGCTACACAAAAAAATCATTACAGTTGCATTTTACTCCTTTCCACTTTTAGTCAGAATATTGTGTATGGACATACCTTACATGAAAATAATTTTCTAAAACTTACCATATATATGAAAAGAGGCACAATGCTCTGCAATGCTCCCATATACTGTCCAAGAGCTACGTTAAATCTTTCAATATAGAGATCTGGAGGGCTGGCCTGCAAGAAACCGTAAAAGTCAGGTTGTAATCTGAACAAGAAAAAGATCTGGAACAGCTTTCACAGCAAACTCAAAAACTACAAAGTATTTGATTCACTAAATCCATACAAAGCAAGCCATGCATCTTTCCAGAGTTCCTACTATCACTCCCTCCAACAAGAAGGGTTTTCACCTGTAAGTGATTTTGCTTAGGACCGTGTGTCAGAACAGGCACATTCAATAAGAAATACCTCATGTCTGTGCCAAACTAATATTTAGCATACGCACATAAAAGCACTTATGAAAGTGTAGATATTCTTTTTGAAAAGGCTCTCGTCCGGTCTAGGATCCATAACCAGATTTCATAGCATTGCAGCGTGTGCACTGATCCCATTGCTCCAAAACAGAAAAGTGATGAGCAGCTCCCTGGTGCCTGAGTGGGCATGGGGCACATCCTCCAGCTTCAGTAAGCACCATCCTTCCCTGAAAGCATTTTTGTTTCAGCTGGGTCACACAGCAAGGCAAATATTCACACTGTTGAGTCAGTAGGGCTGCGAAGTAATATCTTCAGAGAGATCTGCATCTGGATCCTACACAAAAATCTACTGCACGACCTTGTAGCCCCAAGCAAAACTGCCACACAAAAGCTGGAAATGGCATCTCCTTGACAGGCCTTGCAGCAGCAGAGTGACAGTGCTGCTATTTTTTGTGCAAAACACCATCTTTCTCAAAGGAAAAATATGGAAGCTCATTGCAGAATAGGCTTTTTGTTGTTGATGTTGTTTGTTTGTTTGTTTTTTTAAGCTAAGTTAAGTTGTGAGAGGAAATGGGAAAATAGGAACCACTGCCTGCTTTACAAATATTTGAGGAGACTCATGGAGCCACACCAGAGCACACTTAGCCAAGGTTGGACACACTTGGCCATACACAGCTGGGGCAAAGTATTCCTCCACTCATCCCCACTCCATCCTGACCATCCAAACCCAGTGCCCCACCACTGGCCACCTCTTGCTCTCGTGCACTCCATTCAGAAGAGCAAGGCCGGCTCCCTGAGCTTCTGTTGCCACACACCCCAGCAGGCACCCAAGGACAAAGCATTGTTCACTTAAAGAAGCACAGCTTTTTTTCTCCTGCACCATTTTCCCCTCCCACAGCTCTATGCAGGAAGGCAAAAAATGCAGCAGCAGCAAAGAGCTTGCAAGAAAACAAGCTCAAATATCTTTCACAAAGCCTCCACGACATGAGAAATGCTCAAGGCTGACTGCACCTCAACTAACTTATCACAACTTACAGCTCTTATCTTTAAGCAGCAGATTTTTCAACCTTTGCACGGACATTCAGCAATAGCCCCAAAGAACAGTTGGAATTCACACTGGTGTTTTGCTGTTATGTATTCTCCATTTACAAAACTTTTTTGCTCCATGCTAGCTTCCTTTAGCTCCCCTTCTTTAGATGCTTAATGAACACATGGGTAATTTTCACAGCTAACCCTGATACATAACAGACATTTCAGAAAGAAAAGTAAACCTGGCAAAGGAATAAAGAGTGCTATTCTATACACTGTTGCCAAAGGTTGTATATCATTATTCCTCATTTTGATCATAAGTTTTTAATGTTATTACAGATGCTGTTCTCAGGGGCAGCCAAACAAATTTTAGTGCAAAATGCCAACAACGTACAGAAGTGCCTACAAACCCCAAGGGACTCCTTTATATATAAAGTAAATAAATAAATATATATATAAGAAGATACATAATTTGTTGTAAATAACATGCAATGAAATCTGCATTTCTAAGCAAAACATATTCCTGCTTCTGCTCCTTTTAACCTCAGCTTTAAATATGGTTATACTCCGTGGTTCATAAAGGCTTGGTACAGCAACTTCTAAGATTAAAGAAAAAGGAAAATTCTACTTCAAAGAGCATGTCAAGCAGCAGACAACAGCCTGACGCAGTGTACTGCTCTTCTCACACTGACAGTCCACACTTTCCACTAAAAGAAAACAGGGAAGGTGCCTGGACAGTTTGCCACTCCTGTTTACAGGAGCTGTCAAGGTTTGACATCTTTTTGCTGCACTAAAGAAGAAAACACTGTTTGCTCACCGCACAAAACCTGTGTCACACAGAGAACAGTTTTAGGAGGAATAACAAATGCATACCCAACTGCCTCCAGAGAACAACCTCAAGTCTTCAATCAGAGAATACCTGGAAGCTGTTGCCTTGTTGGCTACCACCACCCAAGCAAAAATAAGTGCTTTAGGTCAGAACAAAAGAAGGGTGTGAGAAGCCCCATGAGCTTCATGGGAAGCACTAGGTAATCATTCAGCCTTGTTCTTAACCTCTAGAAAGCAAAATCATGACAGTAACATCTCATTATCGTTGAATTTTACTCTCTAGGTATCATTTCAGGCCAGCTCAGCACTGGAGGCACTAACAGAAGGAAAGCAACAACCCGATTCCACTTGTTTCCAAACAAAGAGCTCGACAACCAAACGCTCCTCAATCATTACTTGGTTTGTAAACTTAAAGAAAACCACTCACAAGCACAGGCCAAAGAACTCAAAAACAAGTATTTTCACAGGTCACCTATGAGTCACTGTAACCCGTGTAGGAAAAACACAACCAGCTCTGTGCCTTCTGCTCACTGTACGTTATTGCACGGCTGCTCCCAACAGCCAGACTGATTGCAATTATTTGTCTGAGCGTAAGAACTTTCTCCATGTACCTACAGTCACATCAGTATGACAACAACTGGAATGGGACACGAATTTCATTTATATTAAAAAAAGCATTGCAATTAGTCAACTGAACATAAGCTTTTGTGAGTAAATGGGCATTGCTAAGATTCTTCTATTAAATGGCCAACATTAGAATAGATGCGTGTTTAAAAATCTATCATCTGCTGTGATTTCATGAAGAAAAAAGAAGGAAAGCTTGCACTGGGACTTTTTACTCTTGGTTTTAGTCCACAAAAAGTAACACATCCATTCAGCTGCTTTAATTACTGAGGGACAAAAAAGATAAGAATGACATTTATTCCTTACAGCTCCCTAGAAAATACTAAGTCTTTAAAAACCATTTCTATCATACCTGAGGGATGTATTAAAGCAGCTACTCATATAAAGAAAAATGTACTGCTAACCTAAGGATTTCCCAAAAGAGGAACCCTCATTCCTCCACTCCACATTCTGAAACCCATAAATCTGACAACCCATTTCCTCTTTCAAGGGGCTCAATACAGAAAAACAGCTTAAATCCTCTCCTACAAAAGGTCTCGTCTACCACTCACACAGTTAAGAACACTTACCAGCAGCAATCATTTAATGTGTCTGCTCACAGGAGAAAGCAAGGTCAGATTTCTCAAATTGTGATTGAGTTGCAATCAAAAACAAGTTGAAAATGCTAAATGAGGTCAGATTTCTCAAATTGTGATAGCGTTGCAGTCATTTAATGTCTTCAACTTGTTTTTAAGACTTTCCTAGCATAAAACACTGTGGCTGTCATTAAGGATTGATGGTAAGGACATTGTTAAATCTCCTTCCACATCACAGACCTCTCAGCACCAAGAGATAGGAGGATTAGAAAACACATTTGAGAAAGGATGACATGTAAAATATAGACATCTTCTAATAAGCAATGAGATCCAGTTTTACTAAAGTGCCCTTCCCTAAAAATCTGACATCTAATCTAATATCTAGTCATTTCAATGAACTTGCATATATCTGAAAAATAGGGGTTATTTTTTCCCCCCCCAATCTGAATATCATACTTTGACTGAATGCATGAAAGAACAAGCAGCAGAAGACAGGCTGCCAGCTCAAGACAAAACTGGCTCACAAGAGAGGAATAATGACAACAGGTCTTTGTTTGAGAACACAAAGCTAATCTGTTTATGAATACTCATCTGGCACAATCAGTAAAGCTTGCATTCTTATACTGATGCGCAGCTCCATTTTCCTGGGAACATGCTCACTGCCAGGATGCCAGCATACATGCCACAGCATCTCTCCCACGCCTGCCAAGTGAGAAGGGAGAGCAGCTATAACTACACAAACTAACTTGTTATTTGTGTAAGAGCCCTGACACACTTCTAAAGCAGCTTTTGTTCTTCCTCAGCAAAGCATCATTTGTTGACTTTGCCCCGCAGAGAAGATAGGTGATTCCCAGGTCTACCTCACCAGCCAAACACACCATCAGAAATTCTTACGAAAAACACTTATCAAGCCAAAGTACAATTAATTCAAAGACTGTCATCCTATTAAAAAGTCCACCCTCAAGCTATACATCATGAAATACTCACAAGTCTCTTCATCTTTTTGAGATCCACACACCAAGATGCACATATTTCTACCACATCTGGTTTCTGACAAAGTTTTAACACTATTCATTTGATCTGACTCAGTTCTGTGTGATCGGAGCATTAAAAACCTGTTTTACAGGCAATTAAACAACATTCCCTTGGTAAAACTGATGGATGAACACCACACCTACAGCACCAGAATGGTACTCTTCTCCCTCTTTAAATACTACTGACCAGATAAAAAGCCTGTTTGAGTTTCCTCTTAAAAATATGCTGTGCATATTTACATCTGGCTCAGAAGGATGATGAGAAACACTAACAGTTTAGCATACTTTGTAAGAAGAGTTAAGAAAAGCAAGTTCTTGCTGTTTTCTAGCACAACTTACGCTTTTTTCTATAAGCAGAACCTAGTGGTGACACTCTTCCTAAATCAGTGGTAGAGAAACAACAGTAACCACGGTAAACATTTCAAGGAAACAAACAACTTCAAATGAATAAGAGCTACTTTGAGCGTTACTTCTCAGAAGTTTCACCTCTTGAAGCAACCACTAAGGCTTGCTACATCTCATTTAGCCAACAAGTCAAGTAGTAACCATACAAACAGAGAAATAATAGTGGGATTCTTCACATGTGTACTGTCAGAAGTTCCATCATACAGCCTGGCACGTGTAACCTTGAAAGGTTACACACACCTTGAAAGGTGAAAACACACCTTGAAAGGAAAACTAAGCATCTATATAATAGTGTGGGCTAAAACTTAAGGTATAATAATAAGAACAGTTGTGTTGTACCTAACACTGCCCAGTTCAGTTTCACCACACACTCAAAGCACTACCTGGTTGCATTTTAGAACACCACGATGACTGTATGTAAAGCTCATAAGCTAAACAACAAGCCACCTAAAGCCTTGTGCTCTGCTCTTGTAATCAGCAGAAATACTGAAAGATACACAACAGTTTTTAAAACAAAAACAGAGTTCAGAACATAATCTGAATTTCCTGATCAGGCATCAGACAGCCTTGCCATGTTTCTCAGATTAGTAATCATCAGTTTAGTATTTCAGAAAAAAAAAAAATGGGGAAGGAAACAACAACTGGAAGACAAAATCCCCTAAAATCACAGGGAACAAGCAGGAGATTAACACGATACAGAAAGGAAAAGGCAAGGAAGGAATAGGCTGTCCACAAAGGATACTGCAGACACATTTCTAAGGGCAGGAGACGACAGACAACAGCACAATACAAGGCACTCAGTTTCTAAAGATATGACAGTCCTTAAGATAGCAGAATGACTCTGACAGTAACCAGATGCTAATACATATTCTTCCAAGAAATCGATAAGCTGAAGATGAGAGATTTTTTCATACACAGCCCCAGTTGCTTTGAAAGCTGGCAACAAAGAAAGCTCAGAAGCTGTAAGGATTAATGATAGAATGCTTTGGGCTGGAAGGGACCTTTAAGATCACCTAGTTTCAATCCCCCTGCTGAAGGCAGGGACACCTCCCTCTAGACCAGGTTGATTATAATTATAATAACATTAGGCAGAAAAATTCCCTGCCATTGCACAGCAAAGACTCAACCTGCAGGTCCCGGGGACTACACAACAATTGTTCATATTATCCTCCAACATATTCATAACAAAAACAAGTGTTGTTCATATTAAAACACACATTCCACCCAACATATAACAGAAGAAAAACCCCAAGCTTTCTAGGGCATTCAAGAGGGTCAACAGGCTATCAGCAACTGGCTCCAAACTGAATACAGTAAGCAGATGGAAACTAAGCAAGAAATTCTGCTACTTGGTTTACTACTACTTGGTTTAAAATAAACACCATGCAAGCAAACTAGTGTTTGCTTACTTAGAGAAAGGCAGGATTTCACTAACTAACTTCGCTGAACTGAACTGTTTCTGATAGAGACTTAGAATCAATAGACCCTGTTTTCTCGTTGCTCTAAAGTAAAAACCTTGTGAACACAAAACATTGCTTTTCACCTCACAGTCATTTCCTAAAGGAAATACTGAGATTTTCCTAACTAAACCAATAACAGTTAACCGCTTGCACTTTGTCATGGGCCTGCTTAATGCCTTTTGACTGTCAATTCTCAAAACATTTCCCAGAGCCACTTCCTAAAGAGATAGGTAATGGACAGAGCAGTTAATTTCAAATGACTGCACCAAAGCACAAGAGACATGTTTAGGCCAAACACTCATCATTAATGCAAATACAGTTTAATAGTCTTACTATTTTTAAAAGGAAATGTATTTAAATTGAAAGTATGTATGCATATTCACCCTATCTCATACATCTGAATGACTCAGCATATACCCACAAAAACAGCAGTCATTATTTTAAACCACAACATAATGGGTTATGTCCATTACCAGTGAAAAGTTTCCAAATAAAGGACCTAGAAAAAAAAAAATCATCAGTATGCCATCAGTATGCACACAGGTGTAATAGGCCTCAGGACAAGAGCAAGCATATTCATTTGTGCGCTCTGCAGTCACTCTCTTTAGAACACAAATAATCCAGAATTCTGATCAACTCAAGAGTCAGGGAGCCTTCATTTTCTTAATTACTGGAAGTTCCAGGAAGCAAAACTCAATCACACTAATGCAGAAAAGCTGGTCCAACGTCCGCTGGGAGAAAGGAAAGCAACCCTTGCTCTTAGCTTCTAACTGAAACAGCCTGAGGAGAGGATCATTGACCTGCACAGCCAGGAGGGAGCTAAAAACATCTTGAGATACAAAAGGCTCCATCTCAAAGGAGCAATGATGTAACCCAGGCCCACCCTGCCCAACTCCATCCTTTCACCAACCTCACCCAAAGGCAAGCTTGCCAGACAAGCAGAGGAAAAGAACCATATAAGAAGCTCCTGCAATGAACACCACAGAGAAAGAGGACAAAATCCAGTATGGTGAGAAGCTAGCAAAAGCAGGTCAGACTGCTCCTCTTCAATGCCCCACTTCTATCACTCGGTAACTGACAGTTTTACTGCTTTTGCTGTTGATGAGCACTTCTAGTAGAGAATGGCTCGCTCTGACAAGCTGGTTACACAGAAATATTCTGCAATCCACCTGCCATGAAACCACTGCACTATGGACAAACTGAACAACTGCTTTGCAGAACAAGACATCAGAACTGCCCACCATTTCAGTTTTCATGATGATCTGATTTCTCACACGAAAACAGTACTCTGGCTGGTTCTGAGCTACCTTTGCCCCTCTGTATGTAAAAATATTATCTCAGCTTAAGTCACACCTTGCCAACTCAACAGAACTCCACAATCCCATTAAACACTGTTGCCAGGTGGAATGAGTTTATGTCAGAGAACATGAAATGTCACATACTGTGCATTACAAGGATTTGCACACATCCTATTTATATTGTGTGAATGGGAAACTTCCAAGCGACCAACATTTACAAAGTAGTTTTTTGTTGGTGATGGTAAAGATCCAGCACCATGCTTCAGCCTTAAATGCATGTGACTACATGTCACTGAAAGGTACAAAGAGCAAAGACAAAGATAATAAAACTGACTGTAGTAATTTCACAATCCACAACTAAAACAGTTTCTTTACAGAACAATTTAAGACATACATGTTTTTCTTCAAGCAGCTCAAAAAGATGGATTTACCATTTATTCAAAAACAGAATCACTTGAAGATGGTCTGGTGTTATATTACCACTCTCCTGCCACCTGCCATAAGGTGTGCCTATACTACGTATGAAAACTTTGCAAGACAAAGGTTGCGTTATATTGTTGTCAATTACTCCTTCAACAACTCAGGTTCAGAACACAACCTTGTTTTCAGGCAGAACTGAATGCATGTATGTGCCAAAGGAGACTTCAGAAACTGCAGTTTCAGAACTGAGGAAGCCATCAAGGACTACTACAGAGAAAAGAATTCAGGGTACTTCCAAATTCAAAGCAATGGAGTACTCCACTACAGAATGTTATCAGAAGAACTGGCCAAACCTGTACAGCTGCAATGATTTTTACTTCTCACAATCAGAAGAAAAATGTACAGGCTGCACCAGTTCAGCGGGACCCAAGGGACTCCATTCCAAACATTATGTTTATCTGCATTGACAGGCAGTTACAGAACAGCTGAGGCTGTCACAGTATGAGGTATAAGGAAATCATAAAACAGGAAAGCAGCAAGGAATCTAGCTCAAGATGACCTAGATATTTCATGTTTAAAGACAGTCGTAGACATCACATTCACTACAATACGGGGCATTTTTTTGTTTGTTTGTTTCTGTTGCTTTCCTTAAAAACACAAAACAAGAGGAAAAGCATGACATGAGAAAAGAACATCAGAATGATTACAGTGAGGTATATTTTGATGGGCATGCGAGCTTAGCCAGAAGTACCAGATGCAGTCAGCAGTAAGACCACTTCTGACTGACTAGAATTAGCTATCAGTTCTTAGCACTGAAAGAGCTGCTATAGTTTAGGGTTCCTATGCATTTGGTATCTCTCCTTGACTCAACACGAGTCAGTAGAGAACTCAAAAATCAGTTTTGAAAATGACAAAAACTAGGAAAATAAATTAGTGTTGCTGCTAGTGATGACAACGTCAAGCATGTTTCTTGAGACTCTAACCTGGAAGGGATTTTCAGTGAGGAACTGACATGAAAACAAACATGGATGCACAGAGAAGATGTAAAGGAGATGGTATATACAAGTTGTATTAGGACTGCTGTAAACCACTGACATCTAGAGATAGGCAAGAAAAATGCAGAATAAACTGTAGCACACAATCTTCACAAGAATTACAAAATACCAGTTATGAATTACTGCATACTTAATTCACTTTAATTTCTTTATTTAGATTTATTTTTGTGCTGCTTATGAAGCACAAAGACCACAAGCAGTTTATAAAGATTAACAAAGCAATAGCAGATATCAGTGTTGTGCTCTGATGACTGAAGTGTTTACACATCAGATTATGCTTTAGATTTCCCCTTCTCAAGTCTCTGACTGTATATAATATTAAGTTTTAGGCAGTGCTGTCCACATAGTATCTGTCCACATAGTATCTATAAGACTACTTATAGACCAGACCTAGCAGTTGGTTTTCTGTCAGACAGTGAGTGAAGCAGTCCTCAATTTAGTGAGCTAGTGTAAGTTAGAATTAACAGCAACACCCTCTGTAGGCCATCTACACACTGCTCCAATATAAGCACAGATACCAGGAAAGACAGAATTAGATTGTGCAGCTTCTTACCTGCAGCTCCTTTGAGACTCTCTCTAAGTGGTTAGTTATCTTTTTTATTAGGTCACTATACATCTGTTCCGAATGCTGCTGGCATACACATTTATACACACAACTGCAGAAACAAATATAGGAACAAACAATGAACTTAACAACAGTTTGCAATGAAGGGCAACAGACTTCAAAATATTTTGTTCAAGTCTCAATTCAGATGCTAACAGATTTAACTGAATGATTGCTGAACTTTTAAATTCAGCCCTACACTTGATATGAACTCCAGCAGACTCAAGTCATTCCTGTCTTCATCACCTTTCACCCCCACCTAACTACTGCTTAACTTACAATGAACTCCTGTGACACTGCACTTCCAAACAGGCACAAGTTCTAAAAATAAAGACCTATGCATGTCATTCTATCTTCTGTGACTTAAAATCTAAAAAGAAAAACAGCAAACAACTGTATTTCACACACAAAAAAAAGTGCAAAGAGCAAAGCAACTTTTACCCTCCACTTCATGGGCTGGCTGTGTTAATTCTGCTCTTCATTGTCACTTTTTGCTTTTCAAGAACATTTTACTCGTCTCATATTGTAATAACAGCTTATCTGAAGTAAATCTAAGCACACAAAGCACATTTACAATGGTTGTAAGACAAGTATACATACTATTTTAAGCAGCAAGTAACATTAAGGTAGACATCTTCAGGGCACTGCAGCACCAAGGAGTTTTTGCTACACTACAGCGTTTGCATTCTTTGAAGTCAGCACTCTGAAAGCTAGCTGCCAAAAACTGAAAGGCACAGTAAGCCTTCATCTGGGATCTCAGCAGGCCAAACCTTCACCCCATGCCTCTGTCCCACCCCTCTCTCCCTGACCACACGGAGCACTGTGAGAACAAGCAGTTTAGGCCAGAGTCTGTTCCTTAGACCATGCACAGATAAACAAATCCAGAGAAATCCAGATCCTAGATTATAATTCTGGTATGTTTTTAATGGTATGTACAGACTAAAGAAAAGGTACAGCAGCACTGTGTCCCTCTAAGGGAATAATTACATTGTGATTCCTTACTGAGCAAGTGATTCAAAGGAAAAAAAAACCTGAAAAGGTGGCATTGACACAGCTCTGGGCTATTCTGATTTTATGACACAAGGGAGAGGTAAAGCACCAACTCTGTGACTTCAGGGCCAAGACAGCACTCTACTTCAGTAACTGCCACTCTCAAATCCTTCTGGAAGAAGGTTCAACAAGCAGATTAACAGTAACAGATTTAATACTCCTCTATCCTTTCCAAGTTTATACTTCGTTCACCCTTTTGTAAAGTCCTCTAATTTGGCAAGCCACTGTTTGTTTGTTTTTAAAGAAGACAGCCAACACCATTCCCTCTCTTATATTTTGAAAACAACTGAGTATGTGTAGTTTGGTATTGTTCAAAAAGTAGTCAAAAAAAATCCAAATTCTTTCACATGAAGCCTACAGAAGCAGGTCCTATTCAGGAAAAATCAAGAGCAGAATATATTTCATTTTGGTGCTATAACACCAAACATATCAATTTCATTCAGATCAAAGAAATAAACACTGGTAAGAAAAGCCAGAATGACTTCTGTGATCTCTTAGAAAGCAGCCACCACATCAACAGCAGCAACAATCTGATGTTTGTTTGCTGTATCACCCATGGGTATACAGCTGCCTCCTCAAGCTGACAGCTTCTTTTGTAACTCTGTAACTAAACTGACTTAAAGCAGGTCTGCTTATTGCTACATGCACTGTCACTGTACCTCTGCAACACATCCTGTACACAAACACCAGTTCTTACAAGTATGTGCAGGACATGTTTACACTTTATCTGAACATTTATATTTAGATGTTACTTCCCCATTTGTGGATCCTGTTTTCGGTTCCCGATTGCAGGCTGACTCTGTGAATCATCCCTGCCCTGCTATTACCCCCAAAGAAGTCATGGACTTGTTAGTCTGTTAGCATAGCTCAGCACCACTCAAGTAGGACAGTTAGTGGGAGGAATGACACCTTACAAGCTCAAGTCTTCTTGAAGAACAGTGATCTACTTGCATTAGCCTTAAGAAACACTTGTAATAATTGTCAGAAGCACAACTTGGCTGCCCACATTTTCCTTATCTCACTGTTACAACTCTATTGGTATTTAACTTCACTCCTTTAAGAGGAAGCAACTATAAACAGGCAAGCTTTAGTCTCAAAGATGAGAACAGTCATTAATCATTCTTCAGCAGCTCGTGTGAATCGATCCACAGCAAATACCTGCATACACATCTCTGGAGTTACCTCCTAGCTTTCACCACTGTGAAGCACTCACAGTTACCGACCACACCAAATACTCTAGCTCGTGTATCTAATAAGACATCTCAAGCTCACAAAGTAGAAACCTCAGTTCAGCACAAAGATGAGCAAAACAGCCTATTTTCAGCTCAATTTCACTGTAAAAAAAATAAATAAATCAATAAATAAACAAACATAGCCACTGAAGATTAGAAAACACCTTAATTTTCAAAGTAAAGAACTACCGCAGGGAAGCAGAGAGGATCTACATCCTTAGTTTGCTACTTACTTTCTACGATACCCCAAGGAAGCATTATCAATAAATTCAACAGAAAGGAGCTTCCTTCCACCCTCCACCTATCTTCTCCAGATTGTAAATCAGGCAAAGGAACACCACAATAAATAAATCTCCAGACTGGAAAAGGCTGTGTCAGTGTAATTACATCTACAGAAAACGTTAAAAGAAAACTCCAGAAGCAGCATGCCAGCTCTCTCAGTAATGAGAAGTTACAGTCTTGTTTTGATAATGCCAAAAATACATGCTTCAGACATCTGCGTACCACTAAAATACTGCAATACGTTTTACTCTGATGTCTAAGGGTTAACTAGGATCAATTTAAAACCTATTATCCCTTTAATATATAATTCTAAAGGAATCTTAAATAGGTATAGATCACGTCAATTAGGGACGACTGCCAGTAGATGATGACTTCACTGTTTCTGATGGCTGTTTGCACATATGCAATTTCAAGCTGGGGAGGGGAGTTTCATTATCCACACTGAAGTTGCAAAACACACCCCAAGTCAAACTGACTGTCATTATTATTTATACATGTGCTGATGTCTAAATCTTGACAAAAGCAGCTCCAAAAGCTTGAAGAGGACAGAGGAATTTAACTGAAGTTCTTAACTGGAGCTAAGAGGGGAGACTGAAGATCTGCCTATCTTGTATCTGGCTCTTTAATCCAAAGTTCAAAACTAGCAGGCCAAACAGCCAAGAACAAATGTACAGGAGACAGAGCTGAAACCTCCTGAAAAGAGCAAGCAGTGACTGAAACACCTGCACTCTTTCTCACCACACAACACTATGCTACTGCTTGCGCTGCAGGCAAGGACCTGAAAACAGCAGCAGCCCCCCAGTTTCTGCCCCATTTACCTACACACTGAATACTTTCCACCTACAGAACAAAAATGCCCACTTTAGTCAATCTCCTAAGAAACTGACAGGTCTCAGAAGCATTTAGTATTTTTGTCTGGAGCATTAGTACAGCTTCAAAGCAAACCTTCCCGCTATAACCAGCCATGCATTAGCTGTGTCTGCAGCACCAGTGAGTGATGAGCTTCCTTGCTAAGCAAAGCAAGGCAAAACTCCAGGACAGGCAAAAGTCAGGTGCTCTCCAGACAGGAAAGCAGATGCAAAGGACTGAACCATGTCAGCCTCTACCACACAAGCAGCAGGATGGCTTGTCAAAAAGGAAGCAGACCCAACCTATCTCATGTAAAGCACATAAATGACAACTTCTATGACAAAAAATCCTTCTGAAATACTAAGTCAGACACCTACCACGTCCTTCTCTTCTTCCCCTGTGAGGAGAGGAATGTTGAGACTGCAATATATTTCATAACATATTACGCTAAGCAACTGTGGTGGAGATTATTCTCACGTTGACATTTCACACTTTTTTTTCCCTAACCCTTCAGTATTTACTTCTGATAATATGGGATATCAAGGTGATTACCTGATATTTACCCATTCTAATGATTCAAACAATGTTCTACTTTACATAACTTTCCCTTCCTTTCACATAAATACAAAATATGACACATGCATCAGCTGCAAGACAACATTTACATATAAAAAGGAAGTCATGAAACACTTGAAAGATTTCCTTACCTGTATATTTGTTCATAGGAGATAGGGATGTAGTCACCAGGACTCTGAGTTAAAAGCTGATCTATGGCACTGTCCAACTTTGGCCAATATGTGCTCCTATAGTCTTCAATTGTTATAACATTCATTACTACAAGGAAAAGAAGAAAACGACATTTAGTGCCATTAGCTAAAGATCGGAAGCAAATGAGTGAAGTGCAGTTTCAAATCACACTGTTAAGCTGTCAGAAAGGAAAAAAAAAAAAAAAGAACAATCCACTTCTGCCAGGGTAACCTTACCTAAAAATAAAGTCCATATTTTAATTTGTAGCAAGATAACAAATCTGACAAACAGTGCTTGGACACACCACCTCTTCCAACGCCCTTCCCAGGAACTGCGTCCCTGTTACAAGCCTCAGATGAGCCCAGCAGCTCACCTGGCCTAAAGCATCGTGCAATTCCCTTTGTCTTCAGTTGTAGTTAGGACCCTTTCCTAATGTATGTTCCTAGTCTGTTCCCTATATGCATCCCATAGATACGCACGCATAGAAGGAGAAAGCAGCAGCAGTGAAGCCCACCCATTAGAAGCTCTACAGAGGTAAAGCACAAAATGTTTTCTAAAAAAGACCCTGCAGAACTGCATAGGAAAAATTCTCAGGTTCCAACTGACTTCCTAACTTCCTTCAGTTCTGAAGACAGGACAGCCATAACACTTACATCACTAAGAGCCCAAGGCCAACCCATCGAACGTTCACTATTTTTTGTTCTTCCAATGCAGAAAACAAATCACTTCCAGGTTTCAGTAACTGTCACAAGTGAGCAATAGCCTTTTTTGGAAGGTACTATCCTACTTCTGCAAACTCCATAAGAACAACCTCAGGGCCAGGAAGGAAAGCAACTGCACTCAACAAGAGAAAACTACGACAACCCTTTTGAAGCCATCTTTAACCTTTTTTCCCCTATCTTCTTGGGGTGCCATTCGTAACGGTTTATCCCTACACTGGGTATCTAAGATTTCAAAGAACATGCATCCAACAGCCTCCATTTCCAATCTGCAGGGAAAGGGCTATTCTAGAACATGAGCTTGATTTCCCTGAGGTTGGTTAAGTTTGCGGGAAATGGTGGATTCCTGATTTCTCTCCCTGTCCCACTGGAGTCTGACTCAATGCAAAGGATGCCCATACTCTCCAACAAATTACACTTCACAAGTAAAGCTAGAAAAGCAACTGCTGCTTTTCCACACACTGGGAAGTTCAAAAGAAAAACTGTGCAAGTCAAATGCAGCAGTGAAATCACATAACTGAAAAAGAATATGCATGAGCTTCACAGCATAACCTAGATACTTCAGTACCACAGCCAAAACTGAAACACAGCCTTCTCCAAACTATCTATCAGAAGGATGGCAAAAAGCTACTAAAATTGTTACAGAAAAAAAAACATAAGAAAATCCAGGAGTAGACATACATTACCTTCCCAAGTGATAAGAAAAACACACTTTCTACATAGACCAAGAAGGGTGCTAGAAAGGTCATAGGTATGGAACAGAGAGAATATTAGTAACACTGGATGATGGTGCTGACTGTTACTTTTCAAGGCAACTTTATCTGAAAACCACTTCAAAAGTTCACTATAATAACACAGAAAAGCCACATTTCTTTTAAAGCTATGGCTGAAAAAGGAAGGGATGAAGGCATAAGGGAGCCCAACCTGCTGCCAGTTAAGCAGATCCTGGTCTATCAATTACTTGGTAAATTAAAATGTAAGCGAGAAAGAAGCAAGAACGTCTTTAAGAAGCTTTGATTATTTCATCTCAGAAGAGAAATACATTAAGCTTTACCACTTAATCAGCAATGCTCACTACAACCCTAAACACTTTGTGCAAGCATAGAAATGTCAGACAGATGCCTGAGAGCGATGGGCGGTCCTGCAGCCACTGCTGTAGACCCACACCTTTCTTTTTTCTATGTACTCACACAGCATGTCAAGAGACTTGCTGCTCTGGAGCACAACGGTTTGGGCAGAGGAAAAAGCAAGTGCATGGATATGCATCACAGCAGCTTTCATTTCATTTGTTTTTCATGACAAGTTTCTCTGACTGCACTAAGACTGGTCAATAAACGTAACATTAAACTCCTTTTCTCCCCCTCATCACACTATTATCTGTGCAGCCACGTGCAAAGTGCTGTGTTAAACTACATTACGCAACAGAGCAGGCGGAGGCTTACTGGATATGCTGACACTCACAGCCCCACGTGCCCATCCAAAATGGGACTGGGATTAAATATGTGTTTGAAAAGAATGAAAAAGGAAAACTGTACATCCTCCCCACGACTAAGGTATGTTCAGGTACCAGTGTGGAAGAGGTTTCTCTTAAAGCAATAGAAGTTCTTACTTCCTCCTTTATGACCTTTAAGAAACATTTTTTATAGCAGTATTGCTTTACAAATCATTAGTTAGGATCGATTCTAATCAACTGGAAATAGGTTTACTTCTAAGTTTACCACAACATGGAAAATTCTCTTATGGGGCTCTAAGTTGAATAAAAGCTATTAAAGGAGATGTGCATTACTACATCTAAGTTCTCAGCCTTATCTGAATCTCAAGGAGGAAGAATTTTACTTGCAACCTCTGAACGGAAACTTCTAAGTGTGATCTTCTTCCTCCATTAATCTACAAGATGAACTAGACCAAAAAGGGCCTTCTAGACCACATTAGTCTGCAAATAAAAACATGAACAAAAGCAATAAGCTACGAGTAATTACATACTAAAACACGGGTGATGATTTGTTTTTGTTTTGTTTTAGAAGAAAGAATCCAGAGGAAGAGACCAATACCACAGCATTGCAGGAATCTGTAAGGCATTCATGTCACTGCAGGACAACCTGTCCAAAGGGAAGTCTGAGCCTCATGACAGAAGCAAAGAACAGCTCTTCTCTGAAGAACCTCTTCGTGCAGCAGAGAGCACACAGCTTCCTTATCAAGCTCAGGACTGACAAGCAGTTTTGCACATGTGCTCTGTCCCTGCAAAGACACGGCAGACAGGAGGGGAACGAGTACATGCTGCCTCCCTATTCACTGCCCATTTACCTTTGATGAGATTTCTCTCCCTTTATCCATACATGAGAATTAAACAGAGGAGATCAAGGAGTCCTCTATCAGCATGAGTACTGGAACATGCAGAACACCTACTCAGCTCCTCTACTTTATCCATCCCCACTACTTCATTGGATTTTTGCTGTTCATACACATACATCACCAACAATAAGTAAAGGTGCAGAAAAATTCTACTGAATGAAATACTTACAGATTTTTATATTTTACAGAACTCCTGAGTTTCCCTTTAGAAGTATCTGAATATCAGGAATATAATTATTGTCTTGGGATACTAATACTGGAGAAGCAAACTGAAGAAGTCAAAAACCACATGCTAAGCAAAACCATGCAGAGCTGCCTCTCCTCCCCCTCATATACACATTGTGGACTAGCTAGGCAACATCCTTCCCACTTGGGTAAGATCCAAGGTTTGCAAGTACTTTCATTTTGAAATAGAAAGAAAAACCCTGGCTCTCGACTTCTGAATTGGGAATTGAAGGGATCAGTTTAGTGAGGCCAAGCGCCATTTCTCTGCAACCTTCCCAAGCATTTACAAGCCACCCTGAGGTACCTGGGGCCCTGACAGCTGGGCAGGCAGTGAGCCAGCAAGCTTGGGGAGTCTGGGAGCCTCGGCTTCAAAGCAGCCGGCCCTGGCAGTGTGCCGAGAGCCACAGAGCTGGGGCTGCAGGGAGCCAGGAGCCTGAACTTCTGGCTTCTGAGCTGCTGGGGAGCTAGGCAGGTGAGCTGGCACAGGGAAGAAGAAGAAGAAAAAAAAAAAAGTGCACTTCCCATCGAAGTTTCATCATGGCAATTACACTGCTACAGTTCTAGGAATTTATTCGCCAAATCCAGGTTTATGAAAGCCACCAGAGAAAAGGGTGTACTTTGCCCAGAGATATGACTGCTAGGAATAAAAGCGGAATTGAAAAGAGCAGAACGACCTTCCATTCCCTCAGCCTTAGCTCAGCAAAAAGGCAGAAAAACGGCTACATTTGCCACTGCTGCTATAAGCTTGATGCAAAAGTCAGTTTGAATCTACCTCTGCGGTAGAAGCTCTCTGTTTCTCCCCCCAAACCTCTACAGACATACATAACCCGTTGGGGACAGGTCTGCACGAATTTCCTCACCGCTAAGCCAACGGGTTTCACACCAGCCTGCACCGTCCCCTGCTGCTGGGCTCAGTCCCTCAGCCAGAAAGCCTGCAGGAAGACACTCCCCAGGTCACGAGCTCCAGGCCAAGCCACGGGGATCCCGCACTGCTCAGCCACAGCCTGTGACACTGCTCGGGAAGGCACAGGGAAGGCACAGGGAAGGCACTTCTCCCCCTCAACAGAGCGCTGAGCGCAGACCCCACTCCACAAAGCGCCTCACGAAGGCTCCGGCCCCCGCCCCACGGCCAGCCCAGCCCCGAAGCTCGTCCACAAGCAACGGGAAGGAGAAGGGAGGCCGGCAGCCCAGCCCAGCCCGGGGCTCACTCACGGAACTTGGAGGTGGAGGCGTTGATGTTGATGGCGGCGGCGATGGCTGCGGGCCCCCCTTTGCCCGCAGCGCCCGCCGGGTCGCATCCCCTCAGCACGCCGTTGGCCTCGGGCTCCACGGGCAGCAGCGGTCCGGCCGAGGGCCCCGCGGGGCCGCGCAGCAGGCGGTCACCGAGAGGGGCGGCGGCGGCGGCGGCGGCGGGGCCCAGCAGGTGCCGCCCGTAACCGCCGGCGCCCCAGTTGTTGTGGTTCTGGTCGTCCATCATGGCCTCGCAGCCGCCACCACCGCCGCCCTCCTCCTCCATGCTCTCCTCCTCCATGCCGCCGCCGGCCGCGCGGGACGGTGTCAGCGCCCGCCGCCCATGCCGCCCGCGCTCCGCCGCCGGGGCTCGCTCCGGGCACGGCCCGCGGCCGCCGGCACAGCCTGAGAGCCGCGGCGCGACACTTTGCGGCAGGCGGAAGGAGGCGCGGGGCACGCTGGGAAGCGTAGTCCGGTGGGGCCGCGCGGTGACTGGGCCGCGGAGCGGAAGCGGGCGGTGCCGCGCTCACGTGGCGCGCGGCACATGGCCGGGCGGAGCACAGCGCCGCCGCCGCCGCCATGGGAGGGGCTGAGGGCGCCCGCCGTTGGGGGGGGGGGGGTACGTTTCTACGTTGTGGGTTTTGCCGCTTGGAAAATAAGTAAGAAATTGAAGCGCACCACCTGCTGCCTCACTGTGCTGTTTGGTCAATAATGAACATCAGCGCGTGCCATTTTTTTTTTTTTTTCCCCCCACACGGAGGAATTCACTGATGCACTTTTGCCTCGTGTCCGCACCGGGCACCGTTCCATCAGGCTGCCCCTGCGGGTGCTGGTGGTCCGGGGAAGGGGTTGTCCCGCTCCCCACTGCACTGCTGTGGCCTCACCTCCAGTACTCGGTGCGGTTTTCGGTGCCCGAAAAGGGCATAAAACTGCTAGAGTGCCCAAAGGAGGGCAGCAAAGATGGTGGAGGGCCTGGAGGGCAAGAGGGGTGTGAGGAGCACTGAGCTGCCTGGGTCTGCTGGGCCTGGAGCAGAGCAGGCTGAGGGCAGCCCTCGTGGCGACCCGTGGCTCCTCACATGGCGCTTTGTGACAGTGACAGGGCCCGAGGGAACGGCGGCAGCTGGGGGTTGGGGAAAGAGTCTGCCCCAAAGGGCAGTGGGCACGGCCTCAGTGCTGGAGCTCAGGGAGCTTTCAGACAATGCTCTCAAAACACTGGGGTTGGGTTTGGCCGGGTGTTGCAATTTTCTGATAATCACGAAGAAACGTAAATAAGGTTTGCATATCTCGGCTTCCAGAAAGATAACACGTTTGTGCTCTCCACCTGCCGAGCAGCTCCCCTGTGCCTCCCACTCAATGCTTCCAGTGCCCCCGGAGCGGCTCTCAGATAGTTTGCCAGCATTTAGGAACACTGTGATCTGAGAAGAAATCAGGAACTTATCAGTAGGGATTTATCTGTGCTTGATTCATTTCAGAAGCTCTTACCTTAACATCTAAGAGCAGCCAAAAAAAAAGAAAAAAAAATTAAGAAAAACCCATCATGTTACCACCTCAGTAGTTTACTGACCAGGTGGGGTAGTTCTTTTTCTTTGCAGCACTCTTTTAGAGTTATGTTTCCTTTCTAACCCCTTTCACAACATTCCTGGCATGGTGGCTGCGCCCACTGCACTTCCTTGTGGCAGGAGTCCAAAGCAGCTCAAGAAACACTTGGCTGTGGCATTCTCTGTACAGTGTCCTCTGTTGCCTTGTGCAACAAGCTGTCTCGTCTTACAAATCAAACAAGGAGCCCTTTCTTGCCTCCCATAAGGCAAATGAGAAGCTGAAACAGTCATCTGCAGCTCACGCTATTTAAACACATGACTGCGTGCCGATAAAGGCGCTATCAAATATTTCATCATTAATGAAGCACTTGTTTCTGCATGCACTTCACAGACTCGCCCGCACTGTTTCCTCTTTTCCTCGTCAGCATGTGGAAATCTGAATTATGTTGAAACACAGTCTTTGCAAAATAATATTTTGCAGTAGCACGGCTGTAATCATTTTCAGTATTAATTGGCAATGCCACGCGTGGTTCTGACAAGAGCTTTTTGAGTGTCCTCACATTTCCATAAAATCCTTGGAGACTTAAGACTTGCAATCAGTAGACTCTAGTGCAAAGTAACATGCAGATCTAGTTACAAAGTAACATGCAGATGTCAGACCTGCAGCGGTGCTTTAGTTTCAGACTCTTGAATCATATTTAATTATCTAGACAAGTGTCATTGTTAAATCTTCATAACATTTTTTTTTTTTTTTGACTGAGTGCTTTTGATAATCAGGTCACAGCCACAGGCTGTATTACAGTTTAAAAAGGAAGATCAAGGTTTCCTAACAGTATCCATAGAAAGCGTGAGTCATTAAAAAAATTAGTATTTTCTCTGCAGAAATGTGAAGAAATAAGGCTGCAAGGGAGCTTCTCCATCTAGGCTCTCAGAAGCAGGCTGTGATGTTTGCTCCTGCTGGCTGTTTAACTTTTGTGTAATTTCCATTTTATGTGAATAGTCACATCACTTAAGTGTGGATATTTTCTTCTTCCTCATATGCTTGTGTTTCTAAACACTACTGGGATGAGTAGGTATCCCTGAGCAGCTGTTTCTGCACTCTGTGAGAGCTGGGTGCGTGGAGGCAGCAGGTGAGTGGTCTATGAAACTTGTTGGTGAACAATACGCAGGTTGTTTTATTTCCTGCTAAACGTGATGACATACATACAGTTCTTATTCTAAAATAGACTGGCTTTTCCTGATTTCACAAGCACCCACCCCCCTGAGGTCAATAAGAAAGCTTTCAGTGAGTTAAATAGAATTTCAGTCAAGTCCTAAGGCAGCATGTAAAGTGTCTCCCAGATTTATAGCTCTGGTCGTAAACACCATATGAAAAGAGAAAATACTTCCAAGAAGCAAGTGTGTCCATTACTGCAATACTGACTGTGGTGAGAGAGCATTTCTTTGTATACAGTCTGCAAATGCGGTCTGTCTCATTATATTAGAGTCTCTTAGTTGGCCACTGACTAGAAAAAGAAATAGCTTATGTGATAAGTCCTTGGGAACTAAAGGCTGCGGATATGTTTTATCAGCAGCATTGACTTCTGAAAATATCACCAGGAAACTCCAACAAAATCATAGGAGACACAGTGTTTTGCACGCTGTTACCCTGGGTGCACATGCAAGACCTCAGAAGGATGATGTGCATGAGGGTGAATGGGAGTTTTGCATTAGGTTTATGTGCATAACTGCCTCTGTCCTTTAGCAAGTTAAACTGTGCTCTTCCTCTCCAACCATGCAATGAGAACAGGACCCAGAATTGCATGAAGCTCTTTATAACACAGATACGCTTTCCAGCCAGCTCCCTTTTCTCTGCCCACCCACCAGCGCCAGCAGCTCTTCAGGAGTACAGTGGCCACGGCACTATAAGAACAGAGATTTTTCCATCTTCTCCACTAGTGGTCACTTTCCCTGCATTATGTACTTGGTGGCAGAGCCCTGCATGCATCCCACCAGCCCCTGCCCTTTTGCCCAGGAGCTCCATCACACCTCAGGGTTTGTGCCTCAGCCCTCGCCTGTGCTGTGCTGTGTGTGTGTGACATTACCTCCCACTGCCGGCTCCTTGCGTGTTAATTCCTCTCTTCTTCAAAACCTCTTAGAATTATTCCTCAGTCTGCATCACTCAGTTCCTGGACGTGAGGAGGACTCCAGAACTGTCTTGAAAAAAAGACAGAATGGAGACTGAAGGAAGATGGAAGGATGGATGGCAGATGTGTAGTTTTACGGCATGTGTTACAGCACTGATACAAAGCACAATTTTTGAGCATAATCACACTGAAAGCATTTTCGTGGCATGTGATATGAGCTAATCCTTCTAACCATGGGTATGGCCAGACTATTTCATAAAGCAATATCAAAATAATGCTTATTCAGTCTATTATTTTTCAAGTCTCTAGTCAGTCAGTGCCATGGGTCTGGACCACACTCCAAGCAATAGAAAGGACTCTGTTCAGCCTTTTACAAAAACCAACTGCCCACCTCTTGTACACAGCACAAACCCAGAGTGGGAGACACTGTGCACAAATAATGTGGAGACAATTCCTGCCACCAGGGAAGGCTCCAAGCATGTAAAAGGTCCTGGCACAGCTCAGGGTACAAGGAAGGAACCAGGCATGGCCCTTGGCCGACCGCTCAGGGGCAGGGAGTAGTGAAGCCCTTTGCTAATGCCTCGCTCAGAGCTGCAGCATGCCCTGTAAGTATGTGTACTTAGACAAAAACAAGGCTTTGGCAGTACGTGAAGCATCCATCGCAGCTAATAGCATGCTGACAGTTCAGGCTTATTCAGATGTTTCACGACGGCACCAAATTAAAACCCCTCGTTCGGCCAGGGGCTGTGGGTCATTCCACTGAGAGCTCCCAGGATGGCACCTGTCCTCCCAGGAATGGGCTTAGGCTGCAACACGGCATGGTGCAACACGGCAGAAGTCTGCAGGTCATTTCAGTGAGGTATTAATGTCAGCATACTCCCCCGAGGCTGGCAGGGCTGTGCAGGTCATTACTCACACACACTCATGGGCTATCATTTGTCAATAAGCACAACAGCCTCAGTTTTATTAATGCAAAAAGAAGAAACAAAGCAGCATGTGCATTTTCTGCTGTTTCATCATGTTTTCCCATTTGAGTTGCTCCATTATCTCCCAGTAATCTTCTGCCATCGTACGCGTGTGTGCTGCCCATTGTGAGCTCCCTGAAAGTGCCGCATTTAGCACACGAGTGCTGCTGGACTGAAAGCAAAGGGAAACTCGAGCCTCCTCAGAGCAGATTTGTTCATTGTGTCAGTAAGCAGTTCATTTCTTTCTCACAACGTATTCAGGGAATATGCAGGAGTCTGTGAAAACTGCCATACCAGCAAAATAAATCACAATAACAGAATTCATCAGGTAATGTTTTCTAAGGATCTAACAATGGCTGTTTGTTATGATTTAGTCGTGCTTTCAATCTTTGATCCAGGTTATTTTCCATTCTGTAGGTTGAAAACTCCTTCCTCATGGACTGCCCCCTGGTGCGTGTAACAGCAGCAGTGTGCTGCTACCAAGGACATCAGTGTCACAGCAGACTCCGGTTTGACTTTTTTTTTCCCAAAATAATAATTAAAAAACAAGCAATATAATGTCTATGGGCAGCTCATCCTGCAAAACTCATCCTGTCATTCGCCTAGAGGTGGAGCCAGTCATCTGCAGGGCTCATACACAGAGGAGTGACGTTTTCTGAGCAAGAAAACAGGAAAAATGAAAGCATCTCTGTCAGATATTTGCTTAAATAATGGCTGTACGATGCCTGTGCAATAGCCACAGGAGAATTTTTGGGATGGAGACTGGGGCTGGAGTGGGGAAAGAAGAATCCTTGCACAAACAAAACCAATGTATGAAGAGGACTACCAACTCCGTTACAGACTAATGCTTTCCATACAGAGCTCTCCCGATGATAGTCCTGCAAAATGCTTTTGAGCTTTACTCAGCACGTCTCTTGCTGTTTCAAAAACAGGTCTTCTTAGGGCATTTTGATCAGGTAGTAGGGAAGCTATCTGCATCACATCTTTCACTTGCTTTCACATCCAAGACTTTCTGAAAAATAATCTGGGCACCACATATCCAGCTGGCAGAGCCACCAGGATGCAGCAGCAGCAGGACTGGCGCCTATCTTTGTTTTGTGTTAGATAGTGGCTATTAACTTCTCTGTTCCTGGTATTTTCTCTGGAAACTGAAAAACAGTATCCATGGTTCCCCCTGCTGGAAAATAAAGCACGCATTCACTGTGTCTGATTTAAACTGGATTGCTTTCTGTAGCTGTAAGATAGGAAAGACAGGTCCATTAATTTTTTTTTTCTGATGTTGTGCTGGGGAAGGCATTTCTGGCAGTCTGTGGTTATCATAGTGATTCCCTGGTTTCTTGTACTGCTTTTGACTCAGTATTCCGTGGAGGCTCTCCCCACATTCTGTGGGATCTGCTGCCACTTCCCACTTTCCATTCTGTGTTGGTCAGGTTCAAAAGTCAGCCAGTTGCTCTGATTGCTTCCAAAATCTCAAACTGGGAAATAGTATAGGGTGAAAGGGATACTACAAATGTAGGAGGTTTTACAGGCAAACTTAGAAATAAGAAATGTGAGAGATTATAGTGTTATTAGCCAAGGAACAAAGGCACCAGCCCCTTGCCCTCATGATTACTGTAATTACCAAAGCTGCAAGTGGTGCTATCTTAATCAGACTTCACAGTCAGTGCTCAAGCTTCATATTCCCAGATGAGTCCCAGGCTTTGGTATCACTTGCCACTGAAAATCTTGTCCTGATTGTTGTTTGTTTTTTTTCTACCTACTTCTTCACCTATTTCTCCTCTTCAGCCCTGTTCTATTTGTGTCCTTGGCTTCACATTCTCTTTTTCAGAAGGGACATTACCAACACAGAACCCAGGTTCTGTTTTAGTCCCAGGCTTAACTTTCTCTCCTCCTGCCTTCCTTCTAGCAGCAACACCATCTCAATACAGTATCCTATATACTCAACTTCAAAGAGAACTTCTATCTCCCAGCTCACCAACTTACCTCCATCCCTTGCCTGTTTTTTTTTTTTTTTTGTCACAGACGCACCTACCTCCCCCCAGGTACTGCCCTGCTTAGGCTAAACATCCCATTTTCTGGCATTCTTGGGGATGGAGGATCACTTTGGCAAAGCATCTCTCAGCCACCTGAAGATCCTGCTCTTCTGTTAGATTCTTTCCCCTTTCCTCATTACAGTGACATCTTTTATTCGCATTCTTTCTTCAAATGCAGCCATGTTCCCCTCTTATCCATCAAGCCAACCATGTTATTAAACCACATCAACTCCACTTGACTTTCTTTCCGGATCTCCTTCTCCAGCACATCAAACAGAAGCTTCACTGTCAAGGTTCTTTAGGATCTAATTCTCATCTTCCATTAAGTATAAAGAAAGCAACACTGTCCTTCATTCTGCTCATGGTAAAAGCCCTTATCTCCCTCTTAAAACACTGAGGCAGGCACCTCTATGCTTTTTCCCATGCAGCGATGTCTGTAAATCTGTCCTCATTATCCTCAAAATTCTCCTTTGACGTTATGTCAATAAAATCCTTAAGTGCTGGGCTGCGAGTGTGTTGGAACCATGTGACAAACAGCGCCTAATGATTCTTTGCTTCCCTGTCTGCTTCTGTCTACTCATTATCTCCTGTTTGATAGCGAGAGCTCAGGCTGCAGAGGACAGACACTGCCTTTCTCTTTCACAGTCCCTACCACCATGGGGTCTTGATCCATGGCCAGCTGCTGTGTTACAAGAGTGAGGAAATAAATTGATCCATGGTCTTATTTAATCAAAACTATGCTTCACAATTCATCCTAACGGGTAACATAGTTGTCACAATAAGCCAGCAAAGGCTTTATTGAAGTCTAATTCTGATTTCATGTCAGAATGAACATGGAGTCCTGATGGCACATAAAGAGAACAGTGATAAAAACATGGAAAAGCATTGCTGGAATATACAATATGTAAAGTATTTTTAATTCTGACCTTCACTTCAGTCAAATATTCATCTCTAACGTCTGATAGACCTCTCCAGGCAATGAGAGCAGAAGGAGAATAACACTTTTATACAATTCCTAAAATGCCAGCACCTTGAAGTCAGACCAAAAGTAAGACTTGATACTCTCATCTATTGACGCACTAAAAGGAAAAGAGGTTTTCTGTCAGATAACATCTTGTAAGTCATATTTCTTTGCTGGGGCAACTTCTTCTGGTAGAACAATAGTGGCAGTAGAGCTATCGTAATACTCCTGATGCTTTACATAGCAACTCATCATGTTTTACGTATGCCCAAGCCTAGAACAAGGGGCTTCACTTTTAAACAGCTCAGTTCATCACTAGTGCAATTTCTTTGATGTATACCAGTTAAAGATGTTACTCAGCATCAAAGTCAATGGGAAGCAATGCAGGAGCAAAAATAAACAAAATAAACTTGAGTTACAGTGAATAATAGGGCACAGAAAAAGAAAATTGCTTCTCGTGTGTCATTAACGTGGCTTCAGGCATGAGAAAATGTTACTACAGAACTTGCTGCTGCAGCTCATAATTAAGGAAAGCTCAAGAAGTGCTTCTTACTGCAGCAAGAAACCTCTGCTGGACACCACTTTCATACAGCTTTCATCCACACTTCTCTGCTGAGGTATTATGAGAATGAGCATGCTGTAAGTGAGGTTTTATGTGCTGCTTTACTAAAGAAGCTGACTTCTACACAAAAACAAATAACTAAATCTCCATGGAGGAGCTGGTTAGATTATACAAATAAAATTCTATAGTCAGTAAGCTGTTACTTAAAAGGAAAAAAGGCAGCAAGGAGTCTATCAAGTGGGACAGCATCACAGGCAGGAAATGACTCCGAGCTCCCCTTAAAGATTTATTTTTTAAGTGAAAGAGGCGAAGAAAAGCCTGTGAGGCAAAAATAAGGGGAATTAGGTCAGCTTCTGGAGTCATCCTTCAGGATAAATGTAGCACATCTTCAGCTCATACAGTTCCAAAATCATTTGAAGTGATTGTTTTCAAGTCAGTCTCCCACCCCCACTTTTTTATTTCCTCCTGGGGCAGAAATAGCCCCTTGTTATTTACTCTCTGCATCAGAGCTTTGCAGCAGCTACCCCCTCTGAGCCACTGAGCTCAGCTTGCTGCATCTGTTTTCAATGTACACACCAGGACCATGTTTTCTCTATTGCATTCACCTGTCAAATGCTGTTTAAGAGAACAGGCTTCAGACAATGCTAAGAAATGCTGCATCTAATCCACAGGGCTGTTCTGTACTTATAATTCAGTGTGTTCATGAGCAGTCGTGAAAAGCTTATGGAACACATTGCAACAAACCAATGCTGCTAATCTGTATTTATGAGTCAGATGTCAGAAAGTAGTTGGCTGCTAAGATTTTAATTTCAAATAAACTGTTTCCATGGTCCCAAACACGCCAAATTTCTGCCAAAAAATAAAATGGTGAAATCTCCCTGCTCTTTTTTCCAAATGCTGAGTACTGGGACCTCCCTGGGAAACTTGTCTTGAAGGTGTGTGCCCCCAGATCCATCCCCAGTCCCTGCACAGTGTGAACTCCCTTCATGTTGGCAGTGAGGCTCAGGCACAACTGAACCAGGTACCACAATCTCTGTCCCTTTTCACCTCGACCTTGGTGCTCTGCTGTCACTGGGAACAGAACCCGGGGCATGAATCAAAAGAGAGCTGACAGGTGCCTGCTCTGGGCAAGCAGGAGCAGGATTGAGCTGTGGCTAATACAGCATGGAGGTAGCACCCTTTCTTTTATAAAAGCTCTTAACAAGATCCCCAGGCACCTTGGCTGCTACACACAAGTTGTTCCTCGTCTGATGCTTGCCAGAAAATCTCTTTGGCTTTTTCCATTTCCCAGGTGAAACTTAGCCTGATGCAAGCAGAACGGTGGTGCTGGAAGGGACCACCCCATATTTGCCATTTGTTATCTGCTCTGTCTGGAAACCCAGGACCAGATCCCTCCTGAGCCAAGCTCTTGAAAAGACAGTGATCTAGCAACAAACATCCACCCTGCCCCATGTCCTGAGCAGCTGCTGGGCAGGACAAAAAGAATAACCCAGGTGAATGGAGAGCTCTCTATGTTATTTATCTATTTCCACACCCTCACCATTCTGAAGCAGCACATTCTTGGTTCCTTTATGAATGCCTGCACTGAGACTGGAGTCAATGGCAATTGCATATAGTAGTTTGTGTCCCTTTATGTCATATCTGTATCTTCGTCTTTAAAAAGTAGAAAGAGCAGCCAGTCCAATCTGGAATTCAACAGGCTTCATGTTGAAAAGCGGAGAATTCCCTTGAAGAGGTGTGTATTCAGCCTCAGCTTTGTTCAGCACCACCTTCTGAATAGCAGGCATCACATTTGAAAAGTATGTTCCTTTGAGCAGCTCCTGAATAAGAAAAACTATAGGAGACTGCTGCACACTTATACAAAGGAAGAATATGCTCTTCTCCACTTACTGATCACATACTCGAAGAGCACAAAATTCACCTCCTGCAGGTGCCAGGCTCTGAGAACAAAACAGCATGTAAAAAGAATAGATGGGTATTCTGGTAACTATGGAGAGACTAAAAAATTGTTTTTTTTTCTAGGTCACTGAAAACAGGCAACACACAGGAAATGTTTTCTGTTTCATTCCCCTCCACTCCCTACTCCCCCCAGAGCATGAATCGTTTTATGCTGTGATTCATTGAAAGCTTCTCCTTCCTTGCTGAATACTGAAAGAGAATGTAATTGCTTTTTCCATATACCACTGATGAGGAGAGAGTCCAAGATACATTTTTTACCTAAACGTAAAAGCATTTAAAAAAAAAAAAAAAAGAAAGAAAAAAGGAAAAAGAAAGAAGAGAAAAGCAATATGCCATTCATTGAAATTACTCCTGTGTGAAGCCTGGGAGTTTCTGGTGTAAGTGACATCTTCTCAGAGCAAGTACTGAAAGGAAGACAGATAAACAGAAATTGTCTCCTCATACTTCTACACAACACAGCAAACCCAGCTTTGCAGTTTAACAAAATCTGCCTTCTGTTTTCTTATGGGAGCTGCAGTTTTGTTGAAACATAGCTTGTATGTACATATATGTAGAAATAATAATGTTAATATACACATATATAGACTACAGATGTATTAATAAAATGTATTGTCTGTTAGTCCAACTGTGATGATATCAGTATATCAGTTCCTTCTGAAATACTTGTTTATAACTCTTCACACTTTGTATAGATTTTAAAAATATGTGGCTAAATGTACCATTTACTACACCACTACAGTCAACAAATAGGAGGCTAGATTGAAGAGATATTGTTCAACAACTAATGTTTGTAATTAGGGGCTGTGCCCAGTGCAGGGAGCAGTGGACTCTCACTTACAAGGATCCTCTCTCAGTAAATCAATGGGTGATGCATTCTGACTCCCAACAGAGTGGTCCTTTCCAGCTCTGAGGACTTCTAGAAGAGCTCCCTGCTGACAGCATGCTCTCCCCACCACTGTCTGGCATCCATCAGCATCAGTCCTGCTAACCCCCCAGGGCATTCATTCCAGCAGACTTTGCATCCCGTGAAATCCCAGAGCTCTCATGCAGCTGAAGTAATGGTATGCCCTCAGTCAACAGCAATTTGTTCACTGTCGGTTCACTCCCTGTGAGAAAGGCATCACCCAGCAGCACAGCTCAACACACATCACGCGGGGGTGCACAGCTGGGAGATAAGAGTGATAAAAGTGAACTAGCACTTGTTCTTAAAGCACCAAACACTTACAGAGCCAGAGACATCCCTTCAGCTGGGATACACCTAGCTGTACAGCAAATGCAGCACATCAATTGCTGATGTTATCAAAGGAAATAACATTTCCAGCCGCATGGGAAATATGTCAGCAAAACAAATGGATTCAAATAAACAGCAGCAGAAGACACATAGAAATATTGATTCATGGCTTTTTATTCTCTGTCCTTTTCAAATGGTCCCTTACCAGCACTCAAACTGCTGTGATAAACACCTCCTTCTCTTCCTGTATTCTTGACTATTGAAAATAAACTTTGTGTGATTTTCTGAGCAGGGAGAAATAAGGAGAGAGATCAAGAGTGCTATACTTCTTGGTGATTTAGGTTTTGAGCATTAGCGATTTCAACCAGGTGCATCAGCCCATGCTTTGCACAATTCTCTAATACAACAGTGGGCGATACATACCAAGGTGCTTCTTGGTAAAGGCAAGGTATTTAAGAAAAATAATGGTTAATCAACATTAACAAAAGAACAGCAGTAGAAACGCATCCAAAGAAAGATCAAAACGATAAAGAGAGCAAAGGAAGAAACAGGAAAAGTCCCTCCCATTCAGACAGGTCACTTATTCAAGTCCAACATAAAACAAACATGAAAATTGGTTACCTGTAGACCTGTAGAAGAGATGAGAGGTCACCCGACCCGAGTTTGTGTAATGGACAGCCCCATCACAAAACCAATTACTATCAGTACTCACAGAGGGCAATACAAGGTTGTAGCTGTGGTTAATTCATTCAAACATTTCTTTAAAAAAAGTGTTCTGCTCATTTTTGGAGTCAGCTCCACTTCTACATGTTCATTAGTGCCACCTAACAATGCAAGCACAGAAAAGATGTGCAAATGTTTTTCTGTTAGTGAATGATCATTTTAGGGCTTTGTTGGTATGAACATTGGTGTAATCTGTGAATAAAAGTTTTATTATATTGGGGAAAAACAGATATTCAAGCCCACACCATGGAGCAGTAAAAGAGAGAAGCCATACTTGTTTATCCCCTGTTCTTAGCCAACCGCAGGCTGATTTAGTAACAAGTTTTTTAATCACAGATTTCATTTGTGGGCACACAGATTGCTTTTTGTGGAAACTCTTCCTACAAATTGCAAGTGTGGGAGGGCTCTAAGAGTCTGGACAGCCACACTGGAGCTCAGGGCTCATCTGAGAGGCAGCAAAGGAAACTTCAGCTTCTCCAGGGGACTTCTCACAACACTTCAGCTCCTTATATTGCCAACAGAGAAATAAGTTGGATACTCAAGAAAACTAGCTTGTAAGCACTCTCCCACGTACAAAAATATATCGTCTGAAAATTCTTATGTAACTCTAAATATTGGTTCTCTCTGGAAATAAGCAATAGAACTTCCCACAGAAGCATTTAAACTGCATCTCTTCTCTTGACACTTTATTTAGTGTTTGCTGTTTGTACAGAAATGAGATTATGCCATCTAGCTCATCAGCCAGTGCAGTGGGAACCCTTAACCCAGCTCACTTGGCAAAAAAGAATGTTGGCTCCAGAGTACAGGCACAGTCAGCACTGGAGGACATGGAAGCTGAGCAGCCCACCAAACAAGTGGTCAGACCCATCCCATACCCTAATCTTCCTCGGTTACTTCTCTTATTAACAAACCTCATCTCACGCTCTACCTCAGCCACAGGTGCTCTCAGGTACTTTTCAAATTAACCGCCCCAGCTGATTTCCAGGGCTGTACCTGGGAAGTGCAGCATTACTAAGCTCAAAAGAACCCACACGAGCAAGGTGCAGGTGCTGAAGGCATATTCAGGAAGGAATTCCTGCAGACTGATGGTGATTTTGCCTTAGGACAGGATGACAGCTCTCTCCCGCTGTCACTTCATGTGGGCACATCTCAGGACTGTGCAGCCTCCATGCAGGACAAAGGGGACACCTGAAGGAGATGCCTGGAAGGTGCCGAAGTTTGTTCTCCAGTTTAGGGACTGTCCTCTCCACTGTCACCTTGTCTTGGGGGAAGGTGATGCAATCTCCATGAGGAAGGCTTCAGAACTTGGAGACAGCTCAGAGCCTTCTCCATCCTTTTTGGTCTAATATTTGATGATGAACATGCTAGCTGTGATTTATTCACTTCTCCAGTTGAAGGCCTAGAGGGCTTTCAGCAGAAGAGAAAAAAGAGTGGATCTAAGTCACACTCCCTTTGTCTAAGCCAGCCTGAAAGCCCTGCCAGGGCTTTTGTGCTTCTGAGGCAAAGCTGACCCAGCTCCAAAGAAATGTCCAGCCTGCCCAGGATGCATAGTGGAGAGGCACCAGCACATCCTGCCACGGGCAGGATAAATGCATGCATGTATAAATACAAGCAAGGTTCAGATCTCCAGAAGCTGCTTTGTTTACAGAGGAACCCACACACTGGCCAGCTTTTCAAGAAGAAACCAACAATACCTGTGGCCTTCTATTTTTGGTGCTTACTTTCAGGTGCTGCCACAGGCTGCCCAGAGGAGCTGTGGATACCCCATCCCTGGAGGTGCTCAAGGCCAGTTGGATGGACCCTGGGCAGCTGATCTGGTGGAAAGCTCTCAACCTATGGTGGGGGTGGGAACTGGATGATCTTTAAGTTTTCTTCCAACCTAAGCCATTCTGATTCTATAATTTAGGCCTGAAAACATCACAGCTGACTCCTTAACTGCCATTTACTAAAGCACACACCTTTTCCCTCTCCAAGCTCTGCCCCATTCTTTCTCACAGGAGTGAAACTGGAAGGTAGAAGAGTTTGCTGCTGCTCCCCATTCCAGAACCTTGTGCAGTCTGCACTGGGGTTGGGGCAGCTGGGGATGCTCTTGCTTGTTCCCCTGCAGCAAGACCTCATACCAGGTATCCAGGAGAATTAAATCTAATCTACAGCTCCACATGGCTTTTACAGAGTGCCAGTGCACAACAAGGCAAAAATAACAGCTATGTCTGTCACCTCTGCAACAGCAGGCAGCTTTTCAGTCCAAGTTTCCTGTGTAGTCATTTATAGCAGCACAGAGCAGGTGGAAATCATTGCCATTCAGATCTGGCAGCACTTTACACCCACTCTGAGTCACTGAAAATCACTATAAAGAGGTGCAGTGTAGGAGAGCCAAATATACAGCACAAACAGTCTCCTTAAGACAAACATTTGGGACCAGCTGGATTCCGTGCTCACTGTTGCATACCTGCAAATAAATTCAGTCTGACTGGGTAATGTAATTGGGATGCTCTGGAGCACTGACAGAGCAGAGGGACTGGTTTCCACTAACAGGTACCCATCTGCAGCAGGGAGCTTGTAGCAGGTGCATCTCCTGTCTCCAGCCTGCACATCGCTTCTCAGGCCAGCTCACCTCTTGCAGCTTTTCTCCATCTCTGGCTAGCAAGAGAGGCAAATTCACTCTTCTTGCTCCCAACAAATTTGCATCTGCCATTCAGAATCTATGTTTTCTTATCACGGTGCTCACAAAGTGACAGCAATAATTAATCTTACTGCATACAGAGCCGATTGATATCAAGTAGAATTAAACTACTGTAATCGAGTTAGGCAGTTGCAGATGTGTGAAGTGCTACAGTTCATCAAATTCTGCAGGCACACAATTTGATTCTGCATAATGAGAAAGAACAATACCATCAAGATAGCCAGTAATATGATGCAGTATTTCATGAAGGCCTTTTTTTAGCTCTTAAAAAGTGCCACACTTGCTGGATGTGTAAAAAGCGCCATGCCACGTTAAAACCTGGCACATCAGAATTGTCAAAGCAGGCTGCACACTGGATATGTGCTGTGCAAATCTACGTGTGTGACCAAACTGACACGCAGGATGGCTGCTGCAGAAACATCTGCAACACCTCCCAGTTCAGAAGCAGGCATCCTCCACCATCTCACCTCCCTCTAGCTCTCTGTGCTCCTATCTTTCCTCCAGTAGTGGCCCTCACATTGCTTCCCCACATTTTTGAGCTGCTTTAATGCACTAAGCAGGCAGATACCTAATCTACTGCATCTACTGCGTGTGCCTCTGCCTCTGAGAGCAACACACCAGTGCTGGAAGAGACATTCTAAGTTGCTAGGACTCACTCCAGCTATCAGAAATAGCTGTTCCGTGTAAAATTGCTCATAAATTGATCGAACTCTATTCTTAAATGAATTAAGTCTTTTTCATCTGTTGCAAAGCCATTCTTCTCTAATGCCTAAATGCTCTCTGCCAGTTTCCAGCCTCTGTACATTTTGCAGCTGGCTCATGCTCATTCGCTCTGTTTACCTCCTATCAGTCCCATTGACTGACTCCTTGACCTCATACTATTTAGTGTTTCATTGTACTCCTTCATGTTCCAGCACTAACAAAAGGACGTGCAAGCACAGTAGAACACATTCAGAGCAGCAGGAAGAATCATAGAGGTCTAAACAATTCTAAGGGGATGGGGCAGATGTAGGTAATAGCTTACAGCTGAATCTTGCAGCTTTCTACATAATAAATAACTAAAGAGGCAGTAGAAAAATGGTCCTATCAGGTTGAAATGAGACGTGATTCTCCATGATGCACACAAACAGAACAGCATTACTAACCTCATAGAAAGGCCACTTCTGTGTTAGATCAGCACTGAAGTGCTGCGGTTTGGCAAATAAAAACAGGGAGTTTTCCTTGGAGAAGAAGGAAGATTTGAGGAAAAGATATCTAATTGCTGGAAAGAGCCAAGAGGGCACGTTTGCTCTTCTTGGAATCTTGGAACTCACCAGGCAAACCTTATAAATAATGGGCAAAGATATGTTCCCTCTGCTCTGCAGGGGGAAGATGAACATGAAGAGTTTACGTCTTGTCTCTAAGAAAGCAAGAGCTGCTTTAGTGTTTGTCACTGTGGATCTTCAAGAAGGCAGACCAAGGTTCAGGCACGGGGTGATACACGGGTTGGAGCCATTCACAAACATCCTGGGGCATAGAGGACAGTAAGGTCAGTTGACAAAGAATGCTGCTTCTTTTCACTGATTTTCTCTTGCTTACTGGAAGGTCAGCTTTCACTCCTGCTTCTCCCTCTCCAATTAATAGCAACCTCCTTCCAAAGATTATCAGACTGAACATTACACAAAAACAAGTAGAAGAGGGGCAAAGAACTTAAAATAGAGAAGTTTAATTCTCATGAAGCATTCAAGGCTGGCTTTCTTGGCTTTCAGCACACTCATTTGTAACATCTCCTTCTTCAATAACCAAGAATTAAAGTTTCCGAAGTCTTTCATGGAAAAGCTCCTAAAATATGATACATAATGGCCTTTAAGAGAGAACAAATTGAACAGAGGCAATGGAAAACATCTTCTCAGTCAACAAATCATAGAAGTAACTTATCAGAGAATCATTTCAGGGCTGGCTAAGCTTTCTGCTGCTAACATTAGAGTTTAACTAATTGATACAGAACAAGAAAATAGACCATTAAATGTTATAAAATATTCCAGCTCTTCTGAGAGCAAGCACAAAAGCCTCATATACAGTTGTACCATTCTTTCTAAGCTAAAAGCAAATAAAAATGCTGTGATTAATTCCATGAGTCTGTATGGGGAGGTGGTAGGGACTTTGCCTTTGTGGCATTTAAGTATCTACAGATCTCTAAAATGGCTTCTAATAAATTCTTGTGAACAAGTTCAACCATTTGCCTTTCTGTGTTTAAAAAAGTCTGTTCTACTGCATGGGGAAATCAGAGCCTGAAGGTCCAACAGACATGGCAGAATTGGCTACTTATCTTGGGGGTGAACAAATGAGGCAGGGAATATTTGTACCAAAGCACAGGGCAGACTTGGTCAAATGTTCTAGTTCTTAACTTCCAGTGTTTACACTGGAAAACATAGTGTGTTTTTGAAGGGTTTGTTGTTTTGTTTCCTGGTAAAAGCATGCCAGACAATTCACTTTCACATTTTCAGAACAGCATGTTTTGTTCCATGTCAAAGAAATGTTTCAGACAGCACAATCTTTTTTTTGCCTTTCTTTATCTTACACTTCCATGGGAAGATGAAAAAAGTTGGAGGGGCTGGAATCAACCCACGAGTATTTCCCTCACACATTCTAGTTCAGTCAGCAGACCAAAAAATTAATTCTTCACCCCTTTCTAATGTGCAGGGTCACTAAATGTGAAACACATTCTTTTACAGTAAGTCATTTCTAATAAAAGGCATGAAACTCAGTGGGCAAATGTCTTTAGTGTAGATCTAGACACACAAATTGAAACTAAACTAGTATCCAGCAGCCTTCTTTTCCCCACAAAAGACTGATATTGAGAAGAAATGATTTCCTTGAAGCTAATGCATGTGTGAATTTAATTGTTCGATGGGTTTTGTGATGACTGTGCTGCCCATTCAGAACAAATTACATTTTATTCTAGTGTTTTCTGTTTCTCGGACACACTTTGGTTAAACATTTTGTTAATCACCCCTATTTTCAAGTTGCTTCAACCAACAGGAAGATAGCAAATGAATGTCTCTGCTCTCAATGTTCAAGTTTCTTTCACACTTCTCTTCACAGGGGGGGCATTTACCTTCATGTAGAGAGAAAGACAGCAGTGTGAGCAGGTCTCTTGTGTGCCAACCACACTGGGAAGTGAGCAAATGCTCAGGGGATGGAGATGCAGCAACAAAAGTCCCAGCCCCTCTGCCTCCTCAGCAGTGCTCAGACTCAGCTCTCCGTTATTCTGTTCTATCTCTGGACTTGCCTATAGGGCCTCACTGCAGCTGTAGGACAACAGAGCTTTCTTTACCACAGGCATACATACACTCAGAATGGAGCTGGAGCTGTAACTCCATCACACAGCTTTGTCACAGCTGTCCCTGGTTTAGGAAAAAGAGTCGTGAAACTCCTCTTCCATTTTGAGCTAACCATGGAGCAGTGTGTTAATTTTCTGGGTCAGCATCCTAGGATTTTCCTTTTCCTAGCATGCTGTTCAGCACTCTGCACTCTTTGACATCACATACAACTTCTATAGCAGGAGAGTGCTTAATCCTCTCTGAAGTAATTTCTTTCTTCTTTTATGACTACAGCCCTGGACAGGGTGTTACGCTTCAGCCCCAGTGCTATATTTAACTCAACCATCTTGTTCATTCTTCATCTCTGCTACAGCTTGGCTAAAAGGAAGGAATTGGAGTCATGAATAAAATACCAGGAAGAAAGTCAAAATGTTGAACATACTTTTAAGCAAGTAGCAGCATCTTGGAAAAGGACTGCAGTGTTCTTTGTTCTACTTAAGAAGGATCTCCACACAGCTTAAGGCTCAGGGTGAAATGTAAAAGAGCTAAAAGGATGCAATCATAAGAAGTAGGACAGAATTTGAAACAATGGTCAGATAGACAAAATAGTGCTCTGGTCACAGGGATGCCCTCAGCCTCCTGCACGATGCTGAGGGTCTGAAAAGCAAGTGACGACACCTGCAAGAGACTGATGTGGCTCCCTGGGGATCTGTAGCTCAGGAAGTTGCCCAGAAAACTCTGGCCAACAGTGTGCTCAAGCAAAACCAGTTCAACATGGCATTTGTCACCACTTTCAAGTAAGGAAATTCGAACTGTGTATGTTTGGATTTCACTACACTGCATATAACTCCATGTTCTTGGTGTTAATTCTGACAGTCTTCTCAAGAGACTCATTTTTTATAACCATAAAGTGAAAGTGAATTAGGGCTGCCTTGTTCTAATGCTGATCGTACATTTGCCCTGACCCATCTTCAGCATCTCTACAGTTTATTTAATACTGCTTTGTTCATCTTCAGCAATCTATTTTCCTAAGGCATGTTGTCCTTGCAGTGGGGGGAAAGAGGACAGCTTTTGCCAGATATCTGTGCCTAAAATGAGACGTATGCAAAGGAACGTGAATGCAAATAGCATAATTTTCAGGAGGATGGTGGATCAAAATAATTTGTAATGACCTGAGGACAAAATTTGCTAATTCTGCCTCTCTTCAGTTTTCCTAAAGATGACACTTATTTTCTGTTTAGCCTGAGCTCTTACAATTCAGAACCTCCAGGTTTTAGCCTTCAAAATGTTAGCATGAGTGACAACCCACAGAGCAGACACCTGCACACACACATGCTACAACACAAATGTTCCCATGTCTACATTTGCAAAAGTGTAATGTGCTGAAAAAGTTCATCAGCAGTGACAATTTTTAAACAACTTCCATCTGCTCATGGTGACAGCAAAAACTCATGCAAATCTGCTTCGTGTTCCCAGCAATAGAAGGGGCTAGTGTACACATTGGCAGCAAAGGATAAATTTCACATTTGGCTTTGACACCTTGAACCAAGCAAACTTAAAACCCACCCACACAGGCACAGCACGCACATTAACAGAGTTTCTCCCCCAGTGTACCAAACAAGAACTGCTTTTATCCTGATTCCAGATCCCTTTGGACTGTTCCCCAATTCTGGAACTGATGCCAAAGCCACAGATTAGAAAAAAGCACCGATTTATTTGCTTACTGGCCAGTTAAAGGAAGAGCAAATTCCTTTTGCATTTTACACTTCAGGTTGGTCTGCCAAATGAACCAGGAAAGAGATGAGCAAGGAGAAATTGAAGCCTTTAGCCTGTGACATTGTGCTCCCAGCAGGAATTTCTGTCACGGACAGATGCTCCCTATCCCCAAGCCGTATTAATGGCCGTGCTTCCAGCCCCAGCAGAAACATTGCTTCCCTGCATCCTGGGCTGCAGATTGGCCCGGCGGGAGATGCCAGCAGCCACCATCCCATTTCCAGCACCCCATGATAAATAAGGGAGGTGTGGGAAGGCCAGTTGCTTTGCACAGCCGGCCAGGAGGCTGGAGGAAGGCCAACCTCCTCATTGTTCTGTGGGGCTGCTCACAAAGACTCTTTTTTTCATTGTTTTGTGTCTTTTTTGTTCCACCAGACCCACTCTAAATAGGCATTTCCTTTGCTATTAATGAAATCTGCTTCAATTTCAAAAGTTCTGTTTGCAGGCTGTAATCTCAGTCCCAGTCCAATTTAAATATCTGTTGTTTTGGTGCTGGACTTCTGGACACCATCCCTCTAGCTCAATGCCAAAAACATAACGGAGAAAATTTCACCCACCGTTAGAAGCCATCTGGTTATGCTGCTCTGAAAAGTGAGACAGATAAGGAGCTGTATGATACCCATGTAAGGCAATTTGCTGGCCTGTTTATCATACCTGACTCTGGGGTGCACAGCTTTATTTTGATTTGATAAAAAGCAAAGCAGTACAGCTGCAGCACGCTGCTGCTTCACTAAGCCGACAGATGGGCATCACTGTAAGGAAGCCACATGGCATTTTTTTGTTAAACTCAGCTCATTAGGTTTTATCTGCAATATGTTGCTGTATTGGCAGAAAACCTTTTAGCAAGCAGAAACACTGGCCAAAGTTTGTCAACAGATATCAGAAAGATCCTATTGTGTAAGGATGTGTGCCTGGGCAGGGTGTGGGCTGACTGCTTCTCAATGCTCATAAGTGTGCTCTCAAACTTTCTTTGGCTCACTCTATAATTTGCCATGATGGTAACCCTGACCAGCATGTTAATAGAGATGCTATTCACAGTTTGCAGTTGTCGGTGGGTTTCAAGACAATTCACAAATTACTTTATCTGAAAGGTGCACAGAGATTGCCAGAAAAGCCCAGAAAGCATCAATTTTTCCTTGCCTTCAACAGACGGCATAAACCTAGGTACCCAGATTTCCTTAAAAATGCATTTCAAAGCTGAGGAACACTTCTGCTTTCACAGCCTGTATTACTTTGAGGTGTGCTGAGTTGAGAGCAGTCTTTTTCCCCTCTTAGGTCACTGGTTGCCATGCTCTGGGCGGCAGCCACAGAGCAGTCTGGGAGGACACACTGGGTTCCCCTTAGATGAAACTAAACCACCAGATCATCAGCAGTAACACCCCAATAACTTGTACAGAGCAGACACTGGGGCTTTGGTATAATTTCAGCCTCCCCATTTTTGGCACTGACTTACTTGCTAATAGGAATGCATCAGAGAATATCTCTTATATTAATTTACCTGTGATAAACTTGATTTTACACTGAGGGTTTAATTTCCTTCAAACTCAGATCAAACCAAACCAAGCTCAGCTAAAATCCAACTCCAGCTTAAACCAAAGTGTTTCTCTGAACATGTGGTTCTAATGGGATACCTTGAATTAACCTGAACAGCTCTGCACGTAATTGTAGCCTCAGTATCTGTAGAAGAAAACATTTTTCAGCAAGGCAAAGGGTTGAGCTATGTTTTCCATTAGTGGAAAATGTGATCACATTCAGATATACTTCGTATTTTTATACTGGCTTTTATTTTTAGCTGTATCTGTATTACAGCAGTGCCCATTATCTTGCTATAATTAAAGGTCACTGTTCCTGTTACTATGTATAGCCATAAAGCTTCATGCTAAGCTGTCACATCTTGACCCAAAATTAATAGAAGTATCTTAGATGACATATTTCCCTTCGCTTCAGTTGCCTAGCCAGCCTGTATGTAACACTCCCCAGCTCTCAGCCATTTTAGGAGCATCTGAAAGATACAGGGTGAGATCACAAGATCATGCTGCCTATGGGAGGTGCAGCCATAGCTGCTTCTGGGGTCAAACCCTGGGGTTTCACCAGACGTGCCAGCACTGCTTTTCTGGAGTCCTGAGCCCTCGGTCTCCTGCTCTGCATGCCCACAGCCTGGCAGCAAGAATACAGCAGTGCTGGCTGCCTGTATTCCCACTGAGAGCAGGGAGCATCCCTCCCGAGGGGCACCACTGATGATCTGTTGCCTTTGGCAGTGGTACATCAGCAAACTGTCTGAGGATTGCTGGCTCACACAGAAACCCCTTTGGGGTGGATTTGCCTTTTTCCTTGATTTCTGCAGAACATCCAGCAAAGCGGAATGCTAACCCATAAGTAAAGTTCACCAGCATTTTTGTAATTCAAATAAAGAACACCTTAGACATATTGCCAGCTTGCTCTGCCCTTCCTTCTGCTGCTGTGCAGTCAGAGATTATTTTACCATAGGTAAAATGCACTGTGTGAAAGGAGAAGATAGTTTCATGTGTAGAAAAAGGATAGATGTAAAGCTTTTATATGCTTTTGGCCTTTCTGTGGTCATAATGGCCCAAACCTCATCATCAGGAGTGTAGGGGGTGCAAAACAAGAGAAACATTGATTACCTCAGAAATAGCGGTATTTCCCAGCAGTCCATAAACTCTGAGTTTCAACACCAGATGTTTTCCTCCATCTCAAGCACTGGAAATTTTTCTGTCCTTCGATCTTGCTGGGGAGAAAAAAGAATGCAATAGCTAGTCACACATGAGAGAGCTAAACTCCATGGTAATCGAACAGCAGAGATTCTGCACTCCAGACACTGCCCAAGAGCTTGTGTGGATATCGCCTTTCAAGGGCAGAGAGGGGAATGGCTTTTCCTGATAAGCACTGTATATACAGATAGGACAGGAAAAAAGCAAAGAGCCATCGGTGTGGTGGGGGGGAGTGGGAAGAAGAGATGGTAAGTTGTCTTTGGGAAAATGCCCCCAGGTCTTACCTGACACGGGGTCTGGGTAAAGAATTAGCTCTCAACTCTGCTGGAAGAAAGAAAAATCTCCCGGAACCTAAGTGGTAATTGATATTCATGAAAATGTATGAGATTAATGGACTCACTCAGCACTGCCCTTCAACCTTATAATGAAAGCAGTCAGGTCTGAGATGGGATGGTAGAGAACGAAGAAAAGTAGGCAAATAAGAAAAAGTGGCAGACTGAAATATTTCCTTTATATTGATTTGCTGGCCAAATGCTGCTCTCTTTTGCACCAGGTGACACTGGGGTTACTTAAGTTTTACACTGGTGATCTTGAAACAAAAATTTACCTTAGATCTCTACTCTAAGTGTGCATTTCTTTACCTGTACAAGGGCTAAGGCTTCTAGCAAGCAATCTGGATGGGTTCAAACAGATGGAGCTTCCTCATACTTACTCAGTGTCTCCTTTACCCTAGCCTCTCTTCTGACCATCTCCTTTTCCAAAATAGTGCAGGTAATAATTAGCTCCTGTCTATGGCAGTTCACTTCAAGAACCAGCAGTTTCTGCATGCTGGTTGAGCATTTCTCAAGCAACATTCCTGTTGAACCTCAGGAGACTCCCTTGTCTCTCTCTATTTACTTTCAGGTAGCAGAGCTGCATGCACCAGCCATTTTCTCTTTACAGCCTCTTCAAAGCAGTCATCATCCCTTGGATTAAATTTCTCAGAAAGTGAAGTTGTCCAATACTCTGACATGCTGCCATTCACTTTTTGTTTGTGCTCTTCCCTTTATCCTACAAAAAGTGATCATTGTTGTCCACTGTCCTGCAGCAAACACAGGTGTGCGTCCTCAAATCACTCTGCCACTCTTTGGAGAACTTTGCCTTCTCCTTGAACACTTACTATCCAACAGAACATTTTCAGATCCTTACATTTTGATGATTATTTTGACAAATTCAGATCCTTGTTTTCAAGGCGAGGCAGGAGGAAGAAGTACTGAGAAACAGCAGGTCATTCTGCCTTCTGCCAATCATCATTTTAAAATAAATATTTAAGTCTTGTCTTGACTATTGCTTGATCTTCCTTTCATTTACATATTTATAGAGCTAGACCATCATACACTACTAAGTGATACCTTATTTTGGAGCCAAAGAAAACCTTCATGTTGGCCTCTTCACTTAGGGTTAGCATCAGCAACAAAATTTGCTGCATCACACATTTACCCTTGCAGAAATCATGCTGTTCCTTTGGTGTACTGGAAAAAAAAATTGCTAAATGCAGCTAAAAGAACTGCAGGAAGGACTTTGTTCAAAGCATGTCTCACTGAAGCCATCCTAAAGAACAACATAATGTAAAAACACTCATTTTCAACTGCTCTGTCTGGCTCAATCCACACTGTAGAGTCTCCCCTAAAACTGTGGTGTAGTTCAGTGGTTGTACAACACAAAACCCCTTCCCCACTGCTCAGCTTTGCTGGTATGCCAGAACCAAATACATTCAACACAAGACTATAAAACAGTGAAAAAAATCTTGGACACTGAAAGAGAAAAAAAGAGAGAGAGAAAAGAAAAGAAAATAAAGAAAGAAAGAAAATGAAAACTTACGGATTTCTACTAAAAAACATGCAACCTCCTAGGAGTAATGTTTCAATACTTAAGATTTTATCAGAAGTCACGTACCTTGTCATATTACATCCCCATCACATGCTCCAAACTATTCTCTAGGGGGAGGAGGCAGCTGCGTGTTGTGTATGAAGGAACAGGGAGTCCATCTGGGAAATAAAATTCCCATAAGACATTCTTTCAATATTTCTAAATAAGATATGTTTGCCTCAATTATCCAACTTAAGGAGGTGAAGGGAAGAAGTAAAGCACAAAGCAGAGACTTTTCTCAGAAACTTCAGTCTATCTACAATTGCAGTTCACTGTTAGCAAACAGTTTTAGAGGAAGTTTTCAGTCAAATCCACAGTGTTTCTTAATGCTCATAGCTGAGTGTGCTGGAGGAAACCTGGTCCTCAGGGGGGAGTGGTAGGGACTGTGTTTGGGGATGAGATGCTGCCAAGAAAGGAGAACAGCTCTGCAAATTGTGGTGTCTGCTGAAATAAACTGAATGGCAATTCTTCTTTCTCCCTAACAAGTCTCCCTTTAAAAATTAAATCCTTCCTTAAGGATGTTGAAAAGATATGCCATTAAAATCACGTAGATAATGGCTTAGGTTCCCACACACACTCACAGTGTAGCCACCACATGCATTGCACGTGCATGTTACCTGTCACCTACCCCTGGGGCAAGGAACATACTGGTGGCATGAACAGTCTCCATGAAAGGTGTAGCGATAGCTGGCAAGATGCTGAAGATTTTCAGCTCCTATTTACCCTGGTGGGAAGGAAGGGAATGGAGGATCTCCTGTGAGGCCCCTGCTTTGCCACTGTGTGTGTCCTGTTTAAAAGGGCTGTTTTTAACATTATGAAAGAAGCAGGTCAAGGATAACCCTTGTCAGTTCCCTTCTACTCACTTTTCACAAAAGAAAAAAAAATAACTGAAAAGTAATGCTGTTCTTTTCTCACATAAGGATGATGTAAATTACCTTTTCATGTTTAATTCCATTGCATGCAAAAGGCTGGCTTAGCTGCTCATGTCTCCATTTGATTTTATTCTGTGTTTTTCTGGGTTACTGGGACTTCCCCTCTTCCTTGCCTATCAGCTCAGAGACAGGACATTGTTAGCTCTCCTCTTTATATTTGAGAAACCAAATTTGCCCTTCCTGCCAGCACTGAAAACCCCAGGGGAAAGAAAAACACTTTCTGACCTCCGAAGTATTTTCTGGATGAAGTGGATCCTTTATTTGTTTCACCAGAGACCACAGAACAAAGCTAGTAGTGATCAGCCCTTATGAACTGAAAAGATATTGGAAACTGATGTAACTCAGCATTCACTGTGCAATTCCCCCAGAGATGAATTCCCCCCATTTTACTTTCCTGGTTTTGTTTCTTTCTTCTGTGGCTGTATTGTCCTCCCTCTATACTTACGCCAGTGCTGAGTGGGTGAGCATCGAAGTCCAAGCTGATAAACAGCCGATGAATTCCCCTGCTGTACTCAGCTGCTCTTTTTGTACTTTAATTGACTTCGTAGGTCAGTGAAGACTTTATAGGCCACATTTTCCTTATCTGTGGAGTAACAGTGCACTCATGGAATGAAGACATTTATTTCCAGCTCCAGGAACATCATGCTAGCTAAATTTATATTTCCAGGCTCTTGTGCCAGACTCATCACCATGGTACCTGCAGTGGAAACAATTAACTGTGGCCTTTTGAAGCAGAACCCATTTGGTAGTCTTTACCCCACTACTGGAGGGCCAGGAAGTGCACGGGACCTCTGATGTTGCTCTTGCACTATTCAGGAAGGAGCAGAAATGTTAGTTCAGTTAATCATTTCTTATTTGTTGTGTCGTAGTATGCTCTGGTATGTTAAGTGCCCTAACTCTCCTTCCAGGATTAAAGTTTGTGGATTATTAATCATCCCTACTTTCAAACATGTAAATCAAGATAACAGTAAAGACAAAGGAGGGGAAGCAGCAATGTTAATTAATTAATAGCAATTAACCCTTCCAGCCCAGAGGATGTTGTCCATGCTGCCTGATAGATTTCCCCAGTCTCATCAAGAGCCCTGGGATGTCTCTGTGCCAGTCACCTTCCCAAGAGAGAGGTCCCTGTGCTTCTGAAGCCATCCTCAAGCCCAGTCATGCAGTGATCCTACAGCCACCCATTTGGGACTGCAGGCCAGACCAAGGGGATCACTGGGAGAGCCCAAGTAACAGGAAGCTACAGTGAGGATATTGCATCCCACTTCATCAATGGTATGAGGGCCTGCAAGAAAAGCACTACAATACTACTGTGGACACAGACAGCAGAGAGAAAAAGGAAGAGACGTTGGGCATTAAAAAAAAAAAAGATTATACTATTATTATATTATTATATTATTATACTATTTCTCAGGCTAAAACAGTGTTTCTGAACTGGGGAAGGTATTTAGCTGTACTAAATATTCTGGGATAATCAAACTTCTGAGAGACTGCCAGGTTGTACTTAGCCTTCCAAGGCTAGAGTAGGGCTGTGTGTAAGCCAAGCCCACAGGCTAGACAGATTTCTAGTCTACAGGAAGCCTTTCAAACCATACAGACCTTCATCAGTGCCAGAAATCTAGGTTAATTTCAGGCTCACCTAATGAAGTTTTCAAAAGCTGGAGCAAATCACTGCTCAGGTTGGACTTTCTTTCAAAGCTGAAGCAAGCTCTGTAATTCAAGAATCACATCTTCCATTAAGGCAGGGAGCTGCTGAAAACGTGAGGCTAGACTGACAGCAGAAACCTTCTGCTGACACAAGGCTTTAACTGAGGCCTCACCTTTGCCAGGTCTGTGCACAGGCAAGAGGTTTGCTCGTGCTTTTAGCCCTGGCTGGGAGGAGAGGAGGAGGTGCTGCTGCTCAGAGCAGAAGGCAGTGACTGCCGCAGAACAACCACAGTGCATGTGCTAGTAGTACTTAACCCAACAGATGGACCATTTTGAAATGAAATACAGCACAAACTGACAAATCAGTGCTACTTGTCATGACTTCTTTGCATGTTTTATGCCATGGCACAGATTAACATTTTGGTGGGGCTTTTTTTCTGTTGTGCTGCAAAGTTTACAACTAATAACAATAAATCTGCTTTTCATATCACTAGTCATCCCTAATGCTCTAAAGGCCTCGCAGCAAAGAGGAACAGATGAAATCCCAATCACAATGATGATGAATGAGGGTTGTAGCTGCAGTTTTTCTGTGTTGGTTTGGTTTCAGGTTTACCTGTCTCCTAACTAGGCATGCTTATAAGTGACCACAAAACACAGGTTTGTACATCTAGGCAGCCAGATCCCCATACAAATCAGCAGTCACATTTCAATCTGCTGGACTGCAGCCCCAGAGAAAGATTTGATGTCAGTGGAGTCACAACACTTTACAGCAGCAGAGACCATTATATTTAAGAGTTTGCAGCAGTTTGCAGAGTGGGTCTTAAATATTGAAGACTTTATCCTGCGGTGGGCTAAAAGGATTCCCATGTCCTTGGAGCAGCAGGCATTTAGTGCATCTCTGGAGAAACAAGGAGCTTTGCATAGTCATTTTCTGTTACCATCTGAGCATAGCTCTGTACATACTGTAGTACGTGCTGTCACGGTGGGTGAAACTCATCCCTATGAAGACAGCCTGCATACAGCATGTCCTCATTCAAAGCTCACTTCAGCCCTTTACATGAATCTGAGTTAATTTATCCAAGAGAAAAACCCCATCTTCTCCATATGACCATTGTTACAGCCCTGAAGCTAAAAACTGCCTGCACAGAACCGTAGCATAAATGTGTAATCAAAATTTCTGCAGATATGATCGGGTCATTGTTATACTCCTGAGAAAAAATTTGATTAACAATTACAGAAAACAGCTCTAACATTTCTAGAAGGAAAAGTGTATCTGATTCCCTTCTGTGCTGAGACTCAATAGGTCCAGCACAAATTATCTTTAAAATCACCATATCTTAAGAGCCAGTAACCAATCTTATCCGGGTAACTTATTTAGGTATTTATACATAGCTAGTAAAATTAGGAAACTTGAAAGTGTATGAACCTGGAACAGAAAGACATGAAGCTTATTTAAATAAATGTAAGTTGCTACAAAAGCTTTCTCTTAGCTGTGCTGAAACCATGGCATGGCTCAGCGCCGCGTGCTCTGCCTGCAGGGTGAAGACCAGCCAGAGCATTTAGGTCACAATTCAGGCAGCCTTGGAAGGAGGAAATTGAATGCAAACTCTCAGCATATTGTACATAGATCATGCCCATGCCTGAAAGCTGTCTCAGGGAACTGCTCTAAGACAGAAATAAGCTAAGGATTATGCCAGAAAGCACATAGCTCTATATCAGAATAACCCACCCGAACACAACAAATGTTCCAGAAAACCAATAAAAGCAGTCACTGTTCCAGAGTAACTCAGGCAGTCAATTTGCCCGCACAAATGCACCATCAATGATTTGTTCTGCAGAATGAGAATGCCTTTTCCTGGAAAGAAAAAGGAACGGTAAGAGTTTGTGGCCTGGCTGAAGCTCAGGTTGTAACACCGTCATCCTCTCTGTGACAGGAACTTCTCAAGGGCTCTTCTAAAACACCATCACTGGCAGAGGGGCAAGCTTACCTTTCTGCAGCACTGCTGTCCGTGGCTTTATGCTCATGGAATGAGCAGATATCAGCCTATTTTGTTTTTTGTCTTTTTCTCAGTTGCCATCTCCTATTTTTTTCTAATCTACCTAAGAGTAAATACTGCCAGAAGCAAGACTTGCCTTAGAACAGCTCCTGAATCATCTATCTCCTGTTTTCAAAGAGTATTTGAATTAGACTGAGAAAGTCACCCTGTAGTCATACGAGCTATATATTGAGCATACTCATTTGATTACAATCTCTTTGGTTTTCTGGACTAACATTTAAATGGAAAAAGACATTCAAAATGAACTAATATTAGCTATAGGCCTTGCAGGCAAAAAACTTAGCATACTGCAATATGAAAGAGGGAAAAATATCCTAAGCACTTGATGCAGATTGTAAGAAAGTAAGCATAAAAATAAAATAAAATAAAATAAAATAAAATAAAATAAAATAAAATAAAATAAAATAAAATAAAATAAAATAAATAAAAAACATCAAAAACACCATTGAATCCAGCACTTGGATGTTGCTCTACAGGCACATTCTTAGACAGAAAGCAGTAGCAACTTATATTCTTCACAATGAAATTGAAAATGCACATATAATTTTGTGAATTGTGGCTTTGTGAAATATTAGTTTTCTTTATTTGCTTTTGCAGGTAGTTAAATTTAAGCACAAGGTACATTCCCTCTTATCCTCACATTTAAAAGGTAATAAATTGCTTTAGAGTTTTCAATTTCTTTTCCTTCACGAGATTTAAAATGATTGCCTGAATCCCCCCACACACTTTATTTTTATGAATAAAGGAGAATCGATTTAGAAGGCCATTTGCCCACAGAACTGCCCTTTAGCCTCAGGTCTCCTTCTGTGGCTCAGGGACAGGGCTGGTTGTGCTCTGTGCTGTAGAGGTACAGCCCAACTCAGAGTGAGAGCTGCAGGCTGGGCTGGCTGACAGGGGCCCATGACATCTACCAACCTGTTAGCCTCACCTCTGTGTCAGGGAAGATCATGAAACAGAGCCTCCTGGAAGCTAGGCTAAGGCATGTGGAAGGTAGAGAGGTGATACAGGAGAACCAGCACGGCTTCATCAAGGGTAAATCCTGCTTGACAAACTTAGTGGCCTTTTATGATATTGTCACTGTATCAGTGACAAAGGAAGAGCCACCAGCATCATAATTCTGGACTTCAGTAGGGCCTTTCACGAGGTACCCACAGCATTCTTCTCTCCAAATTGAAAAGATATGGATTTGATGGATGGACTGTTCAGTTTGATGGGTGGACTGTTCAGTGGATGAAGAGAGAGATACAAACCTGCTGGAGCACATCCAGAGGAAGGCCACAAATCTGATACAAGGGATGGAACTGCTCTCCTATTAGGACAGGCTGAGAGAGCTAGGGCTGTTACGCCTGGAGAAGTGAAGGCTCTGAGGTGAGCTGATAGCTGCGTTTTGATATCTAAATGGGAGCTACAGGAAAGAAGGGGATAGATTCTTTAGCAGAGTCTGATGTGGTGGAACAAGAGGAAATAGTTTCAAGCTTAAAGAGGGTAGATTTATGTTAGATAGTGTTTTACAATGAGGATGGTGAGGCACTGGAAAATGTTGCCCAGAGATGTGCTTGTTGCCCCATCCCTGGAGTCTTTCAAGGCCAGGCTGGATCAGGCCCTGAGCAACCTGATATAGCATTGGATGTCCCTGTTCATTGAAGGGGAGTTGGACTAGATGGCCTTTCCAACTCTAAGGATTCTATGGTTCTATGAGCTCAAGGGGGTAACATGTTTGGATTTTTCCAGGAATAGTGGTCATTCCTTCTGCAAAACCCAATCACAATTCATAGCATACATTCCTTTCAGCCTCGTCAGCCATCCCATGTGCAGTGCAAAGTGCAAGCATGCTTACTGTCAAGTGACAGAAAGAAAAATGCTATCACCAGGCCACTGCCTGTTGTGGATGATTTGCACAATGCAAAGCCTTACAAGGCAAGAGCTGGCAGCATGCACACCTCCAAAGGGAGGCCCATCTCTTCAGAGAGATACCATGATAAGGCAAATAACCAGGCAGCTGAGGCTGACGTGCACAAGCAGCAGGGTGCTCAGCTGAGAAGTGCCAGGCAGCAGAAAGCATGTCCTCCCGAAGCCCTTGTTGCACTTTCTCAATGGCTGACAGAGGACGCCGGAGCTTCCTGGCTCATTCACTTAAAAATCCCCCTAAAAGGTGGAGGAAGCTGTGAGAGAAGTGATGCACTCTGCAAAAACACAGCCACTGAAATCACAGAAAGCCTGTGATTCCAGCCCCATCCTCATCTAATGTTTAGTGACGTCCCATCAAGCGTTTCCTCATTATTAAATTCAACTGTGAATAAAATTAGCAAAGAAATATGGGTTTTAATTAATGTTTGCCTTGACCGTAAATGAAACAGATCTTTAATTTTTTTTTTTTACTGTATTTTACTAATCAGATGCATTCAATATCTTGGATGCTAGTAAATTAATTCTGGACTAATGAAGTTAAAGGAGGTCATTTGTTAAAGAAAACTGATTACATATCAGGATCTCCTGGGGACCTAAATGAGAAAATCGCTATAATGAAAAAATATTTTAAATGATGTAGGTCAACCAAGTAGATCATTAAGGATATACAGGGGGGCTGGAATTATTAATGACAGCATGACAGAAAAATGCCAAGAGGGAAGTGGGCTGACATAAGTATGCAGAAAGACACTTATGGTGCTAGGTTGTTGGTTTTTCTCCTTCTAATAATTGAAACACACTAATTTCATCATCTTGCCTCAAATTAGTCACCTGTGCCCAGATATTTCAATGACAACATAACAGCAGTGCACTAACTAATGTGTGTTATGTATATCGAGTTATTAATGGAGGTTATTTGCGTAGACCATAAACACCCTTCCCAGTATAAATCACAGTGGCACCTGGTTTCAGCAAGTTCCTGCTCAGCCACAGCTCTTTTCTAACCTCTACTGCCACTGGGAAGGATTTGGGTCACCCTTTATCCTAATGTATCAAGTTCTCTTCTGAGAATCTCTGGTATGTCCCTCTTGCCACAATTCATATCACTGCTGAGGGTGTGACTTAACCTAATCCTCTGTGGCAAAGCAGACAAGCACTCAATAAGAGCATCTCTATAGCAAACTCAGGTTTGCTTGGTTTTGTTGAGCCATGTTACAGAGCTTCAGTACACTCACAGAAAAAAAATAAAATAAACCCAAAGAGGTGATCGAAAGTAGAAGCAAAGCAAGACAGGAGACACAAGCAATATTATCCTAAATAATAGGGTGCACCTAAAGAAAGGTGCCTTTACAATTCCAAAAGGAAAGCCAGAGACTGAACAAAAGTGAGTTAATAGATTAGGCTCATGCTGGATCATTTGAAAATCCCTTCCAATGTGAATTCCCAACATTTTTTAGAAGAAAGCTGCTACAAGCGGCTGTGAGCCTTTAGGCACTGTTTACCCACTGGGAGAACTTTGCAGAGTTCCTAAGAAGAATTCAGAAGGCTTCCCAACATGAAACACTGCCACCTCACAGCTCAGGGCAGCCTGGGATGATGAAAAGTAAGGAGACATTTGAAATTATGTAAGAAATAAAGATGTTGCAAAGTCTTCAGCTGTACACACACACGTAAATGAACTAAACCATGGAAACAGAGCTTTCAAATGCTCATGTTCATGCATAACACAAAAGCATTGACATGCCAATCTAAAGCATTCTATGATTATGGCAACACTGGGCACACGAATTCAACCTCCTTGCATGTGCTGGTATTCCTGTAAATCAGTGTTACAAGATGGAGATGCTAACTGAGTGGCTTAATGCACAAGTAGAAAGCAATGCCTTACTTACAATGGCCGTTGAAGGATCCCTCATCACCATTTAACCTAAGAGCTCCTTATAAAGTTTGTTTCTAATTTCTTGGTCAAAAATGAAGAGATTTATTGCTAAGACATGGCCAATAAATTCCTCCTTTTATTTACTGTTAGGTATGCTTAGAGGCTTTGAGCCCCACTGAGATTTTGGCACTAGGTTTTCATTCTCAGTTACTACTATGAGTGAGTTAGAATGCTAGTTGAAGCAGTGTGTCAAAATAAACACCACTACCTCATGTCCAAACATTGTATGACATTGTATTGCAAGAGGCAGTCATTCTAACCACTATTTTCTACGGCTGGTACTGTAGGAGAGTAATTAAAGCATGGGGTTTTGCACAGTCCTAAAATATGCATTCTTGTGGCTGTGAAAAAGTGTGGCTCAAGCTGAAGCTCACATTAATCCAATCTTGGTGTAATCAGAAGATAACTGCCAAATACAAAACACAGGCTTTGTCAGTGCAAATTCATGTGTTTGCATGTACTGAATTATTAAATTTGGAAATCCATAGCAACATCTATAGTAATACATACTGTTGCTATTATAGTACATAAGAAGATATAAAGCCTCTTTTAATCAAAAAAGATCCTTTTAAATCTATACGTGGTTTTAGTGACATCACTGTTAATACAGCTGATGAAATATTAAGCGTGCAATTACTGTGTGTGCTCTATAAAACGGCTTTCCATCCATTCAGGCTGTATAGAAGATTACACCAAAATTAGAGGGAAGATATTTTTCTCAAAAGTATCTTTTTTTCCCAGAGAGAGAATCAAGATGACTCTGAAACCATTTCACCAGATGAGAGTCCTAAACAAAGGCCACATCCATTAAAAAAATAAAACACAATGGAATAGAAGAGACAAATCAGCAGAGCTCCCGGTCGCTGCCTTGAAGAAGCACGGGGCAGCCACATCCCAGCTCCACACCTGGGGCTCCCAGCTGGCACACACTGAGTCGCTCACAAAAGGAAGGGAGATGGAGGCAATCTCCTTAAGAAAGCTTGTTACAGCCTCTGAAGCATGTGGTATGTATGAAGAGCACAGGATAAAGGTCACTTTGTGCTCATTTTTCTAGGAAAACAGTGCATTCAAAAATGAGAATCAGCCACAGCTTGATCTCCAACACAGCTCATGCTAGGTACAGTGTAAAAAGGCTCACTTTGCAAGCATCCTGCTTCCACCCCACTCTTGAAACTGCAGCTGTAACCAGCATCGACTGCTAGTGCCCAATGGTCGGCTAGGGATATGCTAGCATAACTCTCTGTGGAGGCAGGTGTCAGTAAGGCACTGTCCTAAGAATTTAGAAAGCTATATGATCTGCTGAGTGCACACAGCTCCTGCAAAAACCAATATCCTAGCACAAGTTGCTCATGGAAGCAGCATACTGCATCCCCTCACTGTACACACACACACACACACACACACACTCCCTGAACAGTCATTGGCAAAAGTAGGTAGGAGCCCTACCAAAGCAGTCTCACTGCAGGACATTTATAACCAGTGAAATCCCCTTTGTGATTAGCCCATTAGAAATCTGTCACTGATTGCTGTCGTTATGGGCAGTCTGCACATTATTAAGGCAGCATGCATAAGGAAAAAAAAAGCATTGTACATCCTTTTATTGTCATAGGAACAAATGTTTCTTCTTCGGGTGCCTCACCCTCACTGCAAGCTGAGGAAGAAGAGCCTGCTGTGGAGCATTGCTGTCTGTTCTCGCCATGATTCTTCCCTTGAAAAATGTAAAAAGTGTCTGCCAGATGGGGAATTCTTTAGCCCAGCACTCACCCTCACAATGTCCAGAGCTGTGCCAAAAACCCTAATTCTCCCTGGCTCTGAAGCTTTTACATCCCTGGCTCCCAAAATCCAGTTTTGTTTCGAAAAGAGCATCATCAGTCCCTTTCTGTTATACAGAAGCCTCTTCAGGAAAAGGCATAGCTGGAAGGATCCCAATACCTGGTATTTATCCAGAAGACTGATAATTGTATGCAACATGGGCCTCAAAAAATGATTAGTGCAGTAGAGACAGCTCCTGCTTTATAAAGACGTGATATAAAGGAGGTCAGGCTAAATGCAACCACCCCTTCTGAACTTAAATACTATGAATCTACAAAAAGATCATCTATTTTATTCGGTGTCTCATAACAAAATGATTATGCTCACCCTTCCTCCTAGCACATCACTATCACTGACAGATTCACAAATTAATTCTGCTACAAACAGAATGAAAGATAGCATGCTTGAAACAGCCCTACAGTGTTTAGATATTACTACCAGAAGGCATAAAGATATTTTCATTTTAGGCTTAGATTGGGCTACAACATCTGCATCAAAGCAGATGTGTTTTTCAAAAAAGTGGTTAAAACCGACAGCATCTGATATATTTGCAGTACACTGCACTGTTTTCATTCAGATGAATTTCAGCATTCAAAAGCTTATTCTTCTGGATCTGGGAAAGAAAAAGTATTTTCCTTTGTTCACTTCCAAGCTTGGATCTGGGAGGCTGAATGATAATCTAAATATTTAAACTATTATGCAAGTTGTTAAACAAATCTGCTAAACAGTCTTTGTGGATGTGTTCCGATATAAAATAAAATGCTTTGTGCTGTAATGGAAGAATTACTGATATTAAAGGTTTTAATCCTAAATATACCGCAGAGCGTTTCTTTATACATCAAGCAGAGTCTGAAGGGCTGCTATTTTTATCAGGTTTGTATGTCATAGATAAGCATTAACTGCAGATTATGGGATTGGTTCACACCAGGTTTCCCCATGCTAAAAAGGTAGAGCTTTTCAGAGTGAGTAAAGCTCGGTACTTCTTAGCTACAAGTGCCACAGGTTTAAGTATCATTAACATATTTTTATACTCCTCTCTGATTAGCTTTTCCGTGGTAGCAACTTTCCCTGTTGCTAGGACAGATTCAGTGGCAACCAGAGGAAAGGTCTCTAGCAACTGGAGAGACAAAAGGCAATCACAGAGGGTGGACATGATCTGCCAGCCATGGCAATGTGATACACAGAAAGAGGTGCCTGAAGGACGCCCTGTCCCACGGGACACTGCCCCGTAAATCTCAGCAGGGATGGCACCAAGGGTCCAGCTCAGCTTAATGGCAGAGGGGATACTGAGGTTGGCAGTACTGCATGTTGCGTTAGGATTCAAAAAACAAATCCACCTCTCAGAAGAACTGCAGTAAAATGGAGTTAGAACTTCTTCTGTCAGTGTCCTGGAGCAAAGTGCAGCAGCAAACGCAGCTTGTGAAAATTGAAGCTGAGGGAAGAGGGAGAATTCTACTCCAGAGAGAATTGCTTAGGGGCAGAAGGCAGGGTTATTCACAGCCTCTATTCATCCCTCTGCCTGCCTGGGATAATAAGAGAAGGGACATAATATGGGAAGCTAGGAATGATGAATGCAGTAATTTGAAAATACTTTCAAGCATCTTTTTCATTCTTACCAGGAAATGGTTGTTGTGACAGTTTGAAGCTATTCAGGAGAAAAATACATTTAAATGAAAAGGAAGAAAAATGTTATTCACAAAGCTATCTAAGGATTCAGGGACGAGCCATTGACCTGTGTGGAGAACAGACATCAGAAAGCGAATAAAGAAAGGACAAGAAGAGAGGCACTAGGGGAAAGATATATTCTAAAACCTTGCTAAAGGATGCAGAGACAGGAATCTGGCGTTATGAAAGGAACTCTGAAGGCAGAAAGAGCAAGCCCAGAGGAAGCCACTGTCAAATGTTTAAGAGCAGAGAATAATAGATTGAAGGAAATCCCTGATAGGTGGAAAAGGAAAGAAGACTTCAGATGCTCTTTCAGAAGCAGACGTGGAGTTGAAGGCATATATATGTGCTGCAGAGGAGACAGGATTGTTGGATCTGTGTTTTTAAGGTAGCAATGCAATACTTGGCTGTAAACAACATGGCTTACAAGCATGTCACCAACAGGCCTGTGTTCACAGTGATCACTGTCAGAAAATCTTCCTTTGATACCAGCAGCTCACCTCCCATTAGAAGCAGCAGGAGTGCTAGCATGTGCAGCCAGCTGAAAGCATTCCCATCACTCCCTCACAGGTCTATTCATCACACCGTGCAGCAGAAGCCATGACCAGACTCCCGTGTGAGTAGCACTTGCAGTGGTCACACTGGGGCTGGGACGGGGTCTCTGAGGAAATGATTTGATTAGGGAGATGGCAGAGTACACTCATGACAAATGAAAAGGGAATTACTCTGAACTACTTCTTCAAAGATGGAGGACAAAACTGTACTACTCTGTACTACTGTATACACTCTATACTACTCTGAAAGTAAAAAGTGAATGACTCAGTAGGGTCTATGGGTGCTTGGTCCGATACACAATCCTTCTCATTCCAGAGGTTATTTCTCTCCAGGTGAAAGGAGAAAGCCTGTGCTAAAGCAGCAGCTCCTAACTCTGCTGTGGTGTTCTCAAATTCCAGCATTACTGCATGTTTTCCCTGGAGCAGCAAACACAAGTCAGCTCACCCGTGCTTCATTCTCCACATGCAAAATAAAATACTCACAGCAAATGCAAGGAGGCTAGCAACAGTCTGGAGCAGATACATAGCTTGAGCAAACATCAAAAACAATTACATTCAAAAATACTGTTTGTTTCAGCTATTTGCATTTCTTGTACACACTGAAAGAATTGATTCAGTAATCAATCTCAATTGCTTAACAATTCATACCATAAAGTCTTAGCCAGAAAGATACGTGTTGAATAGAAGGAAAGGTTCTTAGCTCCATGCAGCTGATTGCACTCTAGCTTGCGGCCTGGCATCTTTATAAAACCCTAGCGAGCAAAGTGGCAGATGATACTGCTACTTTCCATGCAAACACATAATCCTGTTCTGAAGGGTACTAAGCTCTTTGCCACCAAAATCAGTGGAACTCCGTCTGTTTGCATCAGATCTCTGAAAGGCTTTGAAGATGAAAAGAGCTGCGCAAGTGCTAAGTGCAGCTATTTTGGCAAGGAATCCAGACCAGAAACAGAGGCGGTTACACACAGACCCTATTGTTTCCTGTCAAAAGTCATCTTTATCAGCAGAGAGGCGGAAGCCAATGAAACCCAGATCAAAAAAAAATCTTTGGAGACTCAACAGTCTTCTTCCTAGGACACTTTCAGGGGCACTGTCAGCAGAAGAGTACACTAAAGCATTCCTTTGTGTCTATTGCTAATCCTTTCTTGTATCAACTTTAACTTTTTAAATAATTATTTTTATTTGTTCCGACATCATTTTTGACCAGTCATTAAGCTAGGCCAGTATTCAAGGAACTTCCCAGCAAGATGAGTTTATACAGGTGAACAGGAGAGGGTATGGAGGCTTGAGGTGAAAAGGCTTTTTGTAAGAACAGAGCAAGGTGAGCAAGCAAAAATAGAGATTGGAAAGAACATCACAAAAACCCAGAGCAAAGCAGATGAAAGTGCCCTGGAGAAGCCTCCTGGCACAAATATCAGAGCAGGTGCAAAGTTCTTTGGATTTTCTCTGTGTTTTGTTCCTTGTTGTGTTGGTTTTTACTTTCTCACCAGACAAAGAATTCAAAGCCTGAAGGTCTTGGAAGGAAGTTTGAAAGAAAAACAGGTGGATAAAATACCACTGGAAACAGATGTTACTAGTAGGGTATCCACAGCTAAGGCTCTGTATGAACCAATCCATCAATAAATGTAAATAAAAGCATAGTTAATAATGAAAAGACAGGTATTGGGGAAAAATGAAAGAAATACCTGTAGGTGAGCAGGCTGTGTTTAGGGCAGTACTCCTCAAAAATGTATCAGCATATGCCTTTAAGACAGATCCCAGAAACTTCTGCACAGACCCAGCTGAACCTGCTATAATAATTTCACAAAATTTGAGCAGACTCTGACAGCAGCACACAAAGCGTTATGGTGAATTCTGCAAACATGTGACATCCCCAGAGATCGATCAAGCTGACAGAAAACATCTACAGCAAGTCAGTGCATGTGGCAACAGCAAACAAGGTGATGATGAAGTGGTTAAGGATGACTACTGAAGTCAGACAAGGAGACATGCTATGCCCAGATTTATTTCTTCTTGTCCCAGAAACTGCTTGGCTTTAACCTAATAACAGAGACAGTTTGGAAGAAAGATAGAAGGATAAATGAGCCATATGAGTTGTGTTGATAGAAAAGAAAAACTGACCTCATACCATGGATTATAGAAACAACTGAAAAAAAAACAGATAAGAAGAACATAAAACTCAATGTAGAAATTTTTAGAGGACAGTAAAAGTTGTAGGTCCAGGTATCCCAAAAACCTGCAGACACTGATGACTCCAGGTCAAGAATGGGAATTGTGAAGATTCTGGAAAAAGAAGGATTATACCTGTTGCAACTGACCACAGGGGAATCAAAAATATTACAAGATCTATATGGTTAGATCTTGTAATTAAAATAATAATAATAATAATTGAAGAAACTCAGCAGGCTGCAGTTATGAGAGAAGCAAGTAAAGAAAAGTCATTGGCTGCAGAAATGAACAGCTAAAGAATAATGTATCATATGGAATAAAAGGTATGATAACACAGATGCCTTATTTTTTTTCTGTTGTTGCTATTGAGTTAACAGACACACTTCTTACCTAAGTCTGTGGAGTAGAGGTACACAAACCAGCTCAGCAGCATCCTCCCTGAGCTTGCCAGTGTATAAAATAAAATGCAGTGTCACAGAGCCATGGACTTGAGCCAATGCACCCTGGGGCCAGGAAGGCTCAGCTCACTCCTGCAGGTCTCTGCAAAGCCCAGGCTCCAAAGAGGAGCACAGAGAATCTGCTGTTCTGAGAGAGCTGAACGCATTAATCATTCATGGATTCAGTCTATTGCCCAGAAGAAAAACAGCCACTGTGCATTTACACAGTCTTTTCATCATTTCCCATCTTATATTTGATCACCTTATGTAGTGGGTCAGGAGAATTTCAGTAAATTCTTCTGATAGCAGGAGTCTGAGGCATTCGGTACAGACCTCTGTGGCTGGTAGAAGTATGGATACAGTTTTTGTAAGACCAGATTCCTACTCTCAATGCGTCTTTGCAGCGTTCACGGAAAGCATTCAAGGAGAGTCAAGAGTGCAGGCTGCACAGGAGGGAAAAAGTGACCCAATGCCTTTCTGCTGTATCTTTCTCTTAGGTCTTCATATCATAAAGGAAGAAAGGGTTGCTCTGAACCCCCTCAACACAGAATAATCTAAGTGGGAAATGGTCTTCAAGATCATCAAGTCCAGCCACCAACCTGACCTACCAAGTCCTGTCCCTTAGCGCCACATCCACACAGCTCTCCTCCAGGGATGGCAAATCCAGTACTGCCCTGGGCTGCTCATTTCAATTTCTTACTGTTTCCACTGTGAAAAAATTCTTCCTATTGTCCAGTCTAAACCTCCTCTGGGAGAACCTGAGAACGTTTCTTCATGTCCTATCACTTGTCACCTTAGAAAGTGGACAAACATCTCCTCACTGCGATCTCCTTTCTGAGAGCACTTGATAAAAAACAGATAAAATATGGAGGAAGAGTAAACTTTAAAGTGAAAGCTCACTGCTACTGCAAATTTCCAAACACAATGTGAGTCACTTACAGAGGATGTTTCTACATCTTTATGTTTTCCAGCTCAAATACTGTAATTAAACTACCTTAGTTACTGACTGGAAAAGGCTTTGTTATTGCAATAGCTAAGTCTGAAGATGAATCACACTGCTGCAGTACACTGCAGGTGGTTCACAAGAGAAGTCACCCAATTGCCTTTTAGGACAAGCTGGTTACTAAAAGAAAAAAATAATTTCATCATGTTTATCTAAGCAGAACATACAACCCCAGATATTGCCTGTTCTCAAAAAAAAAAAATACACCAAGAAGTCAACATTTAAAAGGGAGAGAGACTGCAAACCTGTCGGAAAGCAGTGATTAAATCCTGAGGGTTTATGTATGTTTTGCTTTACAAAAAGAGATGAAAAAGCCAGCAGACCATCACTGACACCTTTTGAAGACAGACCTTATGTTTTTACAGAAAGATTTTTCTAGAGCTGAAAAACTGAAGAATGCATCACATATGATCAAAGATATGGCCACTGTCATCTAACATGCCCCAGGACGGATAAATATAAAGGCTTGATGCAAAGCTAGGCATTCAACCTTATCAAATATTTCTGGGCGAGGTTTTGAAGAGGGCTCCACTTCCAGGTCATCAGCAAAAGCAGCATGATTTTCCAAACACATCGTTCAGTGACCAGAGAGTTAAGATCTTTTGTTATTCTGGCCAAGTTAATACTAAAACCATTTCTGGGTATTGAGAACATATGAAAATGAGATAGGAGCTCAGAAAGCTTCTCTTATTTACCTTCAGCAGAGAAACACTGCCCCTTCCGTTCTTACTAGGAGCCAGACAGCAACCCAAGCAGAGAGTATGAGTTATGTGGGGAGCAGCACAGAGCTCGGGACTCAACTATTATGAATGAGAACTAACAAAATCTGCAACAGGTCAGATATGTGGGCTTTTTGCTTTTTGCTTCACCAAAGAAGTCACAGGAAAAAACAATCCTTGATGTTTTAATCTCTTACCCATGTTTTATCTCACGTAACAGTACTTACCAGTGTTCCTTCTTTTTCCTACAGAGTACTGGTATGATTAAACCAGAACAAGAACAAGTCACGTCCAAAAAAAATTCCTTAAAAAGGCAAAAACTAACCACCCTGGAAAAACAAGAGAAGAATGTGAGTAACACAGCATTTCCTGTGGCTTGTGTACTCATCTCATACTGTAATGACCAAGTGGCTTACTTGTCTCTACCTGTTACAAAGAGGATTCTTTACATTTTCACGTGGTTCTGCTGTACACCCAACCACACAGTTTTACTACTTTGTCTTAGCTATTTTGGTGCTTAGACACTCAAATCCTTTCCCCTTCCCCCTCCCCTGGTAAGTAAATTTTCCAGGCTAAAGTTCAAAGAAAATTCCAATATGATTATATAAACACATGCATACTGTAGATTGACATCACACAATGCTATTCTTTGTTGCTGGATTTTTTTGTCTTCTAATTCGCCACAACTTCTGTATGCCTGGCTTGCTTCCCTAAAATAGTAACTTATTACACCCTACTGAATAAGATAGTGCTGTATTTATTCCTCTAGTAGTTTGGACTTTGTAGGAAAAAAAATGTTCATGATTTAATTCATAAAAATGGACTTAGAGCAGGAAAACAAGAGTAACAGATTTTATGAATCTCCCTGTTTATTAATGCATGTGATTAGTGGAGTGGAGAGAAGCAGGTTTATATGCTTCAGTCCATCATGACTGTGAAACTGAACTGTAAATGGTACCTAGTGCAGTCAAGTGAAACAGACACCATGCAGCGAGTTAATGGAAATGTGGAGAGCTTTTCTTTTTTAACAAAGTACTCGAGCAATTATCCCAGCACACCCACAGCGAAATGAGATAAAGTTAGTCCGTGCATTAAAAAGGCTGTTAACTGCAAAATAAATTTACTGACAGCCATTTGGAACCTTTAGTTCATTGTTTCTTTTTCTGCACCTATTAGCTAAAAATGACAAACCACTAAAAATGAACAGGCAGCGCTTTGTGGGGTGGGAGAGCAGCAGCCTAGGACACTTCTTCTGGGCACATGCTAGCAGGCAGGGAACTGCTCTGGGATGTAGAACACACATAAATTTTTCAAGCAAGTAATGAACTTCACTTTCATACTCACCTGAAGAATTGGGTGGTTCTCAGAGCAATCTGAAGTGGCCTTGTTCTGCCACTCAGGCTACGCAGGCACTGAGTGCATCTGACAACCCCACTCCTGTTCTGCTGTGAGTGCCTTTGTATTGACATTAACCTTTTATAGTCATAGTAAAAATACATCTGAGCTATCAGGTAGGCTCGTCTTTCCCATTACTCTGCTGCTGACCAAGGAAGGTCACATTTGAGGCGTTAGCTGCATCAGTGTGGGACTGAGCTCCAGAGGCACACAGGATGAATGGCAAGTTCCACCTGCCTTCCAGAACCTGACCTCTCCTGTGGATTTAACACAGATCTCCTTCCTACAATTCCACCTGCTCACTCAGTGTATCTATTGGTAAAAATTGGCCCTTTGCGACGGAACTCCAACCATGTGCATGGTCAGCCAGACAGAATGCGTGCAGTACCATGGTCTCACAACCTGCCCAAGCAAACCTTTGCTGGGATAAACCCAAGGGAGAAGCTGATAGATGATTGATGATAAAAATGTTTTGAAAAATCAAGAAATCTAAATATAAATTTCTGTTTTATTAATTCCTTTCTCTATTCTGAGAACTGTACTCAGGCCTTTGTGATATCTCTCTTCTCAATCTCCTCACTACACTATATTTTTTATCATACTATTTGAGAGCAGTTCACATGCAAGCCAGCACCAAATACTGCGCATTGACCAAAGTCAAACCACAGTTTACACAGTACCAGTGAGATCTCTTGTTCCTTCGATGACACAATATATTTCTCATTTGTATTTTCAGTGCAGATGAAAGAAAGCTGCTTTCTCACCACTATCGCTATTTCCATTCTCTGTACTGGAGCATCACTTTGTTCAGCAGATATGTTGCCTTCCCTAACTCTGTCTTCTGGAGGCATCACCATAGTCTGTTGCTATTTGCTTCAGCTACTCAATCTCTGATGGCACCCCTCCCTTCATTTCAGCAAGGTAGGACTTGCAGATCCGCATCTTTTGGCCTCACAGTTATTATTTGTAGCTGTCAGTCAGATAACAGAAATGAAAATCTAAATAACCAGTGCTCTCCCCCTTCACAGACCCATCACCATCACTCACTTCTTTTGACTTTTATTCAACATAATCAAAAGATATTTTACTTCCCCTATCTTATATAAGAATCCTGTGCAGTTACAGTATAGCTGCATCACAAACATACTCTACAACCTCTCCATAAACTTACACATAATCCCACCAAATAAAATCCTGATAACTCTGGGAATTACTCTGATTTCTGCCCTCCTGAGCCATTTTTACACAGATCCTCACTGCAGACAAGGGACATTGTACCTTGTAACAACAGTTAGACATGAAACCAGCCTGGACCCTGGGAACGTTGCTGTTTTGTCCTGCCCAGAGCCTCTAATGCACATGTACTGACTCCTCTCTCTGCCTTGCAGCACTTCCATTTCTTTGCATGTCTGTCAGATTCTTTCCATGTTGCTTCTCCTTTGCTGTGCAATGTAGCAAGATGCCAGCTTTCTATTTTTTGCACTGTGTGCACTCTGGATCTAACGTTCCGCTTGAGATGCTATCAAGTAGCCAAATGTGACACATTTTCAAGGTTGGCCTCAAGGTAGCTAACCAGGGGAGTGAGCTTTTCAATCACAATCAGATACCAATCAAACAAAAATAGATGAGGGCTGACAGTGGGCTTGCATTATTATACTGCCTATTTCCAGCTGCTTTAGGTTAGGATGTTTTTATCAACCAAGTCTCCAGCTCATATCACCAGTATGCAAGGGAGGCAGGAGGGGAAATGGTTGTACAAAAGTAGAATATTTTGTGATTTATAGCTGAAGGAAAACAAAGGCAGTAGTTATCCTGATTTACTAGACATAATTGTGCCCCTAGCATCATTGTAAGACAAAGCAAATCCCAAAGATAAAATCAATCTTGGGGAGGAGTGGGGTCCAAGAGCTGTGAGGGCATCATTTCAATAAGGAGCTTTCCTTTCTCCTCTTGCATAAACACGACATCAAATGTGCTGTAAACCTGCAGCTACCCAAACAGCATTTGTTGTGTTCTAGTGCACAGCACAGAGTTCACTATTGACTTCAAAGGAACAGAAAGATACAGAGAAATTTTACCTTTAATTTGCTGTGCTGATATAGATCAGGGAGATTTGTAGGCTTTGATCTTCCTTTATTTAATTAAAGTCAGATGAGGCCCAGTTGTAGCATGAAGTTTCAGTTTCAGCAGGGGACTCTGTGGCCCAGCAGAGTTTTCACCAGTCTTTCATCTCCTCCGATCAAAGCTCCCCATCCTGACCTAGCTGATGTCAAATAATTCTGATTTGATCCTAGTGAAAAACAGTCTTTTTATTTGTGACTGGAACTTCCTGTGAATATTACAAAGGCGTCTCACATGGAGGTGATGCACTATTGTTTGCCATATTTGCTTCAAAATGCATTTAAAAGGAAACAGGCCTTGGCTGCTCTGCAAGTAAGGACCAGAGCCAGAGTCCTTTAAATGCAGGAGGTTATCATACATCTTGAACCAAGGTCTAGCATAGGCTCCAGATTTTCACTGACTTTATTGCTAATTTTTGCACCTGTAAGAAATCAAAACAGTGATTTTGAGTGTAGCTGGCCCAAGGATAAATTGTCTGATTATTATTAAACAACTGTGCAGTTTTCCTTAAGTCATCATTTCAGCTGAACAGGTTAAAGATTATTCTAAGACTGATGCTTCTCCAAAACTTTACCTCTGTGTGTTACATCTTCTTTCCTGATCTATCTCATTTTCATCTTAGAGAAATTTTGATTTCACAGTGATAGAAATATCACAGCCCACAAAGCATCACACCTGACTACAAAACAGTATTTCTACCTTTAAAACAAACCACCATCAATCCATAGGTCATGAGCAAAGCTCCAAACCCACAAAGAGCCCTGCAGGAGCAGTCCCCTTATTCTGGCTGCTGGTGCTTCCATAGAAGGCACCAAAGTTACTTGCCTGAAGTAAGAAGGTCTGGACTATTCCGTATCAGTAAAGGTCTGTGTACATGCTTCTCTGACTACCTGGACCTGGACCTGAGACTGACACTTCTTTCTTGCAGGGGAATGATCTTTGTGGTTCTTCAAAGCTTATCACTGGTTGGTGAATGTCACTGTCTGCCTTTGGATGATTAAACTCTGTTTTGCTACATCTGATACAGCTGTAAGAGTGCACCGTGCTAATCAGGCATACCTTGTGCTCAAAATGCCATGCATGTTTATTATTAGATTAAGCTGAAGCAGGTTCAATTTTAGAACTTTTTGTTCAAGTGGTACAATAAAGATTGAACGTTAGGCATTATTAAAGATGCAGATGTGGTTATATTGAATTATAAAACTCATTAAGTGCAATGTCCTAGACAGGCTTATGAGATAAGCTGCAAAGAACTTCCTTACTTCATACTAAAGTTATTAAAATATTAGAAGGTAAATCTAATCATAAAAATATTGTGATAAAATGAAACTGATACTTTAGAAACCTTATTACAAAAGACTATATTTCTTTCACCTATAATTACTTCCCTCTCAAGTTAGATTGCCGGATTCAATATTAAAAGGAAGTGTTCTTTCTCTTTTGCATGCACATAAAAACCAAATACAATGAAGCCAATTTTTAGTAACAGCTTTTGGCATTTGTGTCTTGAATAGTCCTCCTCCTCCTCATTGTCACGTATTTAGTCCTCATCAACATTAAAGTTATCCACTGAAAATGATATCTAATAACACAGCCATCTCCACTTGCATGGATGAGTGGCTCAGACACAGCTATCACAGGAAATTTGTGAAGAGGTTTTGAAGTATCTGAGATGGCTAAATTTAGAGAAGAGACCAACAACACAGAACATGGCAGAGATTCACATTAAAAAATAAAGGCACATTGAGAATTCTCAGATATCCTCATAAATTCCTTTGACATTGGTCAATTGCTATACTTCCCTTTCCATAGAAGAGAACTAGAAGAATTTGAAAGCATTTTCTATAGGTGTATTATGTGAACTAAATTAATTAGTGACTGTTGTGGATTTGACTCATAAGATATCTGAATTTGTTTGTTAGCAAGACTTGCAATATGTAATGTGATTTGCTCATAAAACTGTGAAAAAAAAACAATTGTATTGATTGCAATATGTGTTACATTAGATTATATTTTTGGGAGTCTTGTAGAAGCTGGCATTGATTTACAGCTATCTGTCAATGACTCAAGGCATTTGATGTCAGAAGTGGCAAACTAAAAAAGTTTGGTTTACAAATAAATCTTTAAGAGAGGGCTAAAACAATGATTTTTTTAAAGCAAGTAATTACATTCCAGTACATTGGAGTGCAAATACTGCAGCTGTTATGAGAATCAGAAAATAAAGGATGAAGATACCACACTTCTAATAGGAAGGGAGCTGGGGAGCCAGGAAAGCAAGACTTGTAGCTGAATACCCAAAACTTATAACATTTTTTCTGTAGTGAAGAGTTAACAGGTTCTCTTGCTTCCTTTTAGCTGTTTTTCTGTGTGACAGGATAAACACTTTTAGGAATGTTCCTCCATAGGAGTTTTCTCCTATACCAAGACCAAATTGTGTCACTTTTTCTTTTTTTTTTTTTTTAATCAAGCAGAATAAAACAGAATTTAAAGGGAAAAACAGATTACTTGTGAGGGTTTCTGTGAAATAGCATGGTTGGATATTTTTATCTTCATTTCCTTGTCTTTTGCAATTTTAATTTGAAAGAGTGTGTACACTGTGAGATGTTTAGTTAAATATTTCATTGTTGCTGCAGGAAGCAAAAAAAAAAAAAAATCATCCTGAAGTTCAGTTCTTCTACATTTGTTAGTGTCATTTATTAGTGTAAACTAAACAAAAAATAAAAAAAATCAAGACTCCTACCGAGACAAGAGACTTTAGAAGAAGACAAGAAGTAATAAAGTACCATCGTGAATTCAGATGCTGCAGACAAAGCTGCTAAATAAAATACACAACTGAGGAGCCGCTGCTATTGCCTTTCCTTCTGCTCTGTAAACATAGTTCTGCAGACATGGATTCCTTCCCAAGCTGGAAGTAATAGCAGCTCCCATAACCTCTCTGAGCAAAACCAGCCATCATGATCACAACACGATCTCTCGCACAGCCTGTACTTTTTAACACATGGACAATTGCAAGATGACTCACCAGGCTTTTAATTACAGCTTTGATCATTAAATGTTTTTTGAATTACTGAAGACTCTATTTCCGCTTTTCAGTTACAAAAATCATCAGAAAAGGATTTGAGGTTTCAGGTTAGAAGGTTCAACTTTACTTTTAAAATCCCAGCTTTATTCAATAACCATAACGTGCTGCAAATACAAGGACAAAACATAAGACAGACCACACCAGGCTTATCTTCTTAGACTTAAACATCCTATATTGGCATTTTCCTCTGCATTGTCTGCCATTTCCAGGCAGGAATTTTTGTTGCTTTGGTAACTTTCCAAAGCAACACCTTATTTTCATTGTAATTGCCCCGCTTCTGGCACTAATAACTCATTACTCTTTTTGGATTATCCAGAAGTCATTAACGTTTTTCAGTGAGACATTACAGTCAGCAGCTGAGGAAGGCACCACTAGATGGCTCGAGGGACAAGCTGGCTGCTTCTGCCTCTGCATGCCTCTGGCCAAGGCACATGGCATGGGCCCAGACAGCCCTGTCCATGGAGGAGCCATTCAAGCAGCAGAAGGCAGCACCTAGCCTGGTCCTGTCTGGGTGAGTACCCCAGTAGTGATGGGGAGAAACAGGCACCTGGCTCAGAGCACGTCCCAGCCTTCACCTAGTGACCTGTAGATGAAGGGGGCATCTCCACAGGCAGCAATTATTTGCACACACGTCCACATGAGCACTGCAGAGTCCTTTGCACCTGCAGACAGAACCATCAGCTATGCCGAGTGGGCAAGTCAGCAGCAACCTGTCTCATCTCTATGCTGAGCACACAAAAGCAGATTCCTCGCCACACCGCACTTCTCTTGAAGCAAAAGGGTAGATTGTGTTTCGTAAAGGGCCTGCCCTGCTCTTGCAAAGCCCCATTTCTTTGTGGCACAGAGGAAAAGGATGATCCCTCACTGGCACTCATACTCATCTCAGAAATTCTCATTCTGGCTCTTTTCCCTTGCATAGCCACACAAATCCCAAAGCAACTTGTCAGTGACTTTTAATTCAAGCTGAAGATTAACGTGGTTGGTAGTCGTGATCACCAAATGTTTTCTTGATGATGTAAATCCCTCTCCTGATGGAAACCAAGGACTTTGCCACAGCCCAGCTTGTGAGGACAGTTCCTCTGTGCATACTACGTGCAGAGAATGCATTTAAGCATTAGCTTAATGGACTTTTAAGTCTCTCTGGTCATCAGCCCCAGAGAGGTGCATCCAGCTGGCTGCTTCTAATAGTTAATTTGTTTCACAATTGGAGAGGGATTTTTTTCTCTTTAGCAAGCTCTTTAGTGGGACCATTTGTCCCCTAACTAACTCCAGATCTTTCCAACTTCCGTCTGGAAACCAAAATTCAGTTCCTTATTATAAAGCTGAGTTTGTTTGCCAAGGGAAGTGCAAAGATAGAGGAAGAAAATTACAAATAATGTTGATAAAACAGTGGAAATATCACTCTACTTATCCAAGTGTTCTCCCCGTACAGGTCTACTATAGTACAGTCTTATCCCTACAACAGCTCTTACTTCACCTTCTTTCACTCTTCAGCAGTACTCAAATAGGGACACTCTTGCTCTACAGAGGATGGTAAGAGTTGTTGAACTTATTTAAATACAAAAAAATCTTGCATGTCAGTAAATAGAGACTTACAAGCTAAAGAAACTTGGTTAGCTATAACTGAAGTATACCAGCACAGTAGCTTAATTTTTGAGTTATTCAGAAATGAAAAATGGGTCATGCAACTTATTAACAGAAACTATTTGGCTGCCAAGCAAACTTTCAGCCAGCCAAGGGCTCATCGGTAGGAGTTTCCACAAATCTTGGTTTTGTCAGACTTCTCACAATAGGACAACATAATCAGGTGAAATTAAAATGGCCCTCTGTGAGACAGTCAGCAAAAAAAAAAAAAAAAGACAGCCTAGCCTTCAATTAGTGTCATCACTAACAAGCCATGTGAAAGATAATATAGCAGATCTTGGCTGACTTCCTGCCAAGTTTCTCAGACCTCACTTTGCTTTTTTGACTTTATATGCAGTATCACATTTAGCAGGACTAATGAGCCTGCATTCCTCTAATAGGCCCACCCCAGCATGTGAGGTCTTTGTTTTCTTTTGTGGATGACCTCCTTTCCTCAAGGAATCAATGTTTAAAAAAAGACAAAGAGTAAGCTCTTCATAGCATTACCGCTCCAAGGGCTGCACTACCCTTACGTTTAGAGCACACAAATCATTTTTGTCTAGTCATATTAAAGGAAACGTGGAAAAACCTTTATTTCTGCAGGATTGCAAATGTTACTTCTCCTGCTGAAAAGGCCCAGTGCAGCTCAATTTGTTGCTCTTAATTAGGAAAACTGATGGAAGCAAACAGAGAAATAGAGAAGAAATAAAAAGATCATCAGAAAGCACACTTTGCTTTCTAATGCAGTGTCCAAGTACTTTATCAGTGAGGCACTCAGTGTCACCTGTGAAAGCTCTACTGGAGAGACCATGGACTGTAAAACCTCCCCCACAAGCAGAGCTAATAGCAACTCTGTATCCTGAAACCTGGAGCAAATGCTGCATGAGAAATTGAGGCTGCTGAAAGCAATTAGCCTTTCAGTCTCCTACACATGGGACGTTTTGTCTAGCAAGTCTTCCAGATCAGTGTTGGTGGCATCAGAGAATGTGCTAGCAGTTCATCAGAATGCAGCCACCAAAAGCACAGCAATATGCCCTTGTGGCAAAGATCAACAGCAGCCCAGGCTGCATTAGGCAGCATATTGCCAGCATATGGGGGAAGGTGATTTTTCTCCTCTGCTCAGCACAGCTGGGACACACGTAAGCACAGTGTGTGTGGTGCTGGGCTCCCCAGTATCAGAAGGACACAGACATGCAGTGCAAGAGCCATGAAGAAGATGAAGGAATTGGTGCATCTTCAGGCAATCTAAGTGAAGGCTAGGGGATCTTACTACTGTGAGCAATTGATGATTGACAAGATGATCTCCAGGGGAGCTTTGCAGCCTCAGCCATTCTATGGCTAGTTACATCCACTGCAAATCGCACGCAGCTCTCAAACAGGATGACCACACCCCTATCTGTGCCTGGGCTGCATCTAGCAGAAGTCTGTGCTGCTGAAGAAGCTGCAGGGCAGCCAGAACTGAGACACAAACAGACACTGAGGCCAGCATAGTTGGATTGCTTACAATTCATTGTAACAATTAGCCCGTGCCCAATCAGAAACAAGGCAATTGGCCTCCAGAGTTATTCCTGGTAGTGTCCTTTCTTAGAGACCCCAGAGGCATGTTGTAAGTGTCTGACAACCCTTGGTGACATGAAGAATTTGGTATAAGATTTACACCTTCAATCAAGTTGGCCACCCATGCTCTGCACTGTTGCCTCCTGTCCAGACTAGTAATCAACAGCAAGAGAAGAACAGCATCACTTCGGGATGTCATAGGATTCAACAAAGATAATGACTGCTGTGGTTTTCCTAAAACACTAGCATTCATAAAACGCATTATGAAAAGGCCAAGACATTAAGTGCTAAGCAGCTGATGAGCTCCAATTGCAGCAATTACCAACTGACTACATAAGGTACCCTAGCTTTTGCTAGCGTTGTCCTTTTCTCCCCCTCCTTTGTCCCTTCTCTAACCGTTAGCTAAGACTTTTTAGACAGTGAGCAATAGACTGTAGAATGAGACTTCCATGCATGAGGTATTTTGTTTGCCAGTATCAGTTTCTAAATTTCCATTCTTCTAGTGATTTTTCCCCCTGGTTGATTTTATTGGGATATTTATGAGGTTTCTTCCCTCTGTCTAGATGCCTCTTTCACAAAGCCTGTAGAGAAACAATTATCTTGAGTACTTTTTATGCCTTTATGAAGTAAAACCATCCAGCAGGGCTCTGTACCATCTGTAAGGCCAGGCCAGCTTGCTCCACGTCAAAAATAAATGCCAGAAATGAAGAAAATTGTGGAAAATTTTTCCAAAGTTTTTTTCAGAAGTTTGTATAAAATCCTTGGGAGTAAATCTGCCTTTGGCATTGCAGAAAACCTTCAACAAAGAACTCCAATACATAAGAGCACTTAACTTACAGAGGCAGGATTTGAAGGAAAGGGGAAAAAAAAAAAAAAAAAAACAACAACCAAGACTTGGTGCAGCTTAGTAAAGTCAGTTACTCTGCTGTTCATATTCATACAGCAATGGTACTCAACTCTACAATTAAAATAATCCAGCACACTTTCAGTAAAGGTCAGGCAGCAGATGCTGCCACTAGACTTGACAGATTCACTGATAAGCTTCACTTCCAGGCAGAGCTTAGGAGAAAAATACAAAGCATCAACCTTTAGTACTTCCAACAACACACACACCTACATAAGCATACATCTTAGCAGCAAGTTTATGCATTCATTTTTAGTAGAAATATGCACTACTAAGGCTCAACCTTTTGAAAACCATGCCATATGCACTAAATAAAATTGATATTTTAAATGAAATATGTGACACAGCTGTGAATAGCAATTCTTTAAGTACAGTCAAGTGTTTGTGTAGCTAAGAGCAAACGAGATGTGTTCTGAAGAATGAATGGGTTTTGCACTAATACGCAGAATATCTTTGCATAGTAATAATGGAAGAAAAATCAAATTATTCCAGAATCTGGTTAAGCATTGAGTGGGGTTATATGAGAATGTAAATTGGAGACAAAAGAGCCATATCTCTGCATTCTCAACAATCTTTGATAGGTAATGAATTGTTTTGAAAATTCAGCTAGGGAAAAAGCATTTGAATTGGAATCTGGCAGTCCTTCAGGGTATTCTTAGAGGTTATCTCTGCAAGGCAGGTGGATGAGGAAAGAGACAAGTTTAACCCTATAAAAATAATTATGATATATTATTAGCATCTAATGGCAATCTAATGGAGTCTTTTCAGCAAAGACACCACTGGCTGCAATTTCTCTCTGTCATATGCATAAAAAAAGCAACTCTTAATGAAGTCTACTTTCTGGTAATTTCTCAAACTCACAGAAGTTAGCAGGGAACTTTCTGTACTTGAAACTTCACATGCTTCAGCTTATTTCCATGTTACTACTAACAGGAAAGCACCCAGGCAGCATGCAGCAAGCATCAGTCCCTAAATCAGCACCAGAAACCTTTTGAGGCCACGTAGTAGATCAAGCAAGAACCTACAGCAAGAGGACTAGAAGGGAATGGCGTCAGAGGTATCGTGGTCTTCTCTGCTTCTCCAGCCCTCTCACCCCAGGAAGAGAGACATAACTCTTTGTAAAATTCCTTTGTTGCATTACCATGTGATCTCCAGTTTGGACACTAACAGTGCCACAGCCACACAGACATTGAGGTGAAAATGGTCTGGAAGTCCAAGCAGCCAAAGGGAGGTGAGGAACAAAATCCAACAGATGAGAGGGAGCAGGCAAATTACCCGTCCTTCAAGATGGGCATAAGTGACCAGACCTAGAAACATGAATCAAGCACAATACCTCTGACCCAAGCTCAGGAGAAACTGAAATTCATGATCCTTCCAGCAGTGAGAGCAGGATTGGTTCAGATCAGAATAACTAGGTATGTCACTTGCATATGAAGGTCATTAACTTTCCCCCTCTATGAAAGGATTGCATGTTTCTACACAATGGAATGCTAGATACTCATTTTCTCAAACTGAATTAGAATAATTTATCTCAATATCGTGTACCTGCATTCTGGACTTTCTATTTCTTTCTATCTATGAGAGTAAATTAGACTTCTTTGTATGAAACCCGGAGATGCTATGGGGCTCTCAGGAGAATGTTGCCTATGTCATCAACAATACCAAAAACTGAGCTTGTGCAAACTGCAGTATCTTCTGGGAAATGAGTAACACTGAGTTAAGAGGTCAGGTTTTTTTCCCTTTTGAAGAGATTTGCAGAGATATTATGTGGGAGGAAACAAACTACTAATGCATTAATATTAAAGCTAGATAATACTTTCAGAAAAAAAAAATGAAAGATCATCTCCATCCATGGAGACAGTCAAAACCCAACTGGACACAATCCATGGCTTGCTACTCCAGCTGAGCCTGTCTAAGCAATAGGTTAAATAATCTCTAGCGGTCCCTTCCAACCTAAATGCCTCTGTGACGGTGGGACACAAAGTAGCTCTCTATTTATTTGTTCCTTTAACATTTTCAAAGTGGGAGTTTTCAGTACTTTTTCTCTGAGCGGGTGAGATCTTAGATTTCACTTCCAAACTCAACCATTCTAGTTTAGGAGTGTTAAAGTATTTTTGAAGTTTTAAACTGATCTTTGAATTTACATTGCACATTGGCAAGATAAGCTACAATGTTTTTAGAAGGTGGAGAGGAAGAGAGGAATAAAGACTAAGGCAACTTACAAAATAACAGACCTTTAAGTTTAATTCAAAAGGAAGAAGTTTTGTTTTGCCGAGATAAGAACAACCACTTCTGATCTGTTTTTTTTTTTGTTTTTTTGTTTTGTTTTTTTGTCAGTTCAGCTCTTGGGAGGAAAAAAACACAAATATGACTGTATAATATTTAGAAACTGCAATAGAAAAAGATTAAAGTTATAATTCTCTTGCTCTCTAATGCCAGTCATATTAGACAAACAAACAAACAAAAAAAAAGAACCAAACCACAGGAACAGAGTTCTGAATTTTGGGTGCTTTTTTTCCCCACAATAAATTAATTCCCAGTAACATGGGACACAAAAAACCCCAATCTCTTATTTCAGTTTGTGAAAGATAAAGTGAAATATCAAGTTTCTATCCTATTTCTTCTGCTTAGATTTGTCCAAACAAATTACCACATTTCAGGAGCATTTCCACCTTCTTTCATCTACCTGGTTATACCAGCAGAGTTCACATGTACTATTTCCATTTCTTATCCAACTACTTGAATAACACCTGCCTTCTTCATCAGCTTCCTAAAATAACAACCTTTGGCAGGTTAGAAAGAATCTCTCATTCTCCGATGCAAAATAGCATTCAAGTAATGAACTTAGGGCTCAGATCAACAAATATTTAATTTGACAAGTGCTATGTTTTAACTTGTGATATCTCATCTTTGCATTGAAACATCTAAACTGAGTGATCTGTGCATAATGCAATAAGCTAGAAATAAACATCATAGCATTTAAAAAACAGCTCCAGCTTTTTACCATGGAAATTATTTCTGCTTAAAACATCAAACCAGAATAATTGTATATTTTGTTTAGAATGACAGCTGAATTTTTCATGTATTTGCTGTCTTTTGATGGCAGATAAGTGGGAAGGGAAATGTGCTCTCCGAAGGCTTTTATCAACAAAAAAAATCACAGTCAGAAAATTGCACCATGGAGTACAGCAATATTTCCATACTTTACTGCACTTACAGAGAGAAAACTGTCATTAGGGCTAGTGTCAAAAAAAAATAAATACATGTTTCTTTTCACAGATCCTTTATTTGGCCAGAATATTTCCCCCTACAGTCACAGGGGGTGGAAGGCCATCAAAGCAGAATTTAAAGCATTAGGCTTTTCAGTGAAGTATAGCCAATATTTTAACAAGGGAACCCAACAAAACTCCTGCCAGATCCACAGACAGCTATAAAACCCAGAAAGGGACGGTCACCCTAGGGAATCTATTCACCTGCATTGCATTTAAAGAGAACTGCTCCTATCTTAAAATGAATAGTGAGCAGGAACATCTAACAAAGACTTTCTTGCTCCCTGGAATGGTTCTTCCTACTGCTCTTCCTACACTGTTTGTAGGGCAGACCTACCAGGAGAGCATTAGTAAAGACAGCTGAGCAACTACCTTTTCCTGGGAAGACATTTCAGATGGCTGTTTGGAGTCCTGTGGGGTCTGTTAGAAAGGAAATCAGCATCTCATGAACTTACATGTGCTCAGGCCAAGGGAGAACAGGTTGTGCTCTGCCCTGAGAGCAGCAGAAGACCTGGGGTTTGCTCCTGTTTTTGTACCATGTACTAGAGCTACCAAAGCTCTACTTCCATTTACTACAAGTCATAGTTCACACTTAGTAAAGAGTTGCTTCTTCTGCTGTTAGAAATTAAATTCCCAGCAAGCAGACTCCTGTGGATTCACAAGAATCATCACAGCAGCTGCAAAAGCCTTTCATCTCTCTATGACTCAGTTGTGTTGCTAGTATTTCAGTTACTTGCACATTTCGTAAACAAAGCCATTCTGAGATCTCTTGGAAGCCTGTCTCCTTCTCCAAAGGCAGTCCTGGCTTCCCCCATCAGGACTCCCTTCCCTTTGGGAAGCATTGTGCCTTGCTGCTCCTCAGCTCACAGTGCTGTGGGATCTCTATAGGGCTGCCCCAGCTGCTCATCCTCCTCAATGTTCCTGGAACTCAGCACACAGGGTCCAGCCCCCAGCACAGTACTGTTTGTGCTCTCCATGCATTATGACAATAATAAAAGCAGCTGTTGTCTGAGAGGGATTTCTTTGCAGCAGAGTAGTGAAAAATAGCTCAACCCTCCCTGTCATCCAAATCTGGCAAGAGACAAAGAAAACTGCACCCATTTTGTTCCAGCAAAGTGATTTGAAATAACAAAAAAATCTCAAATGCTTCTTCTGACCCAAAATACTATTAGCAGTAATATGGGTGTGCCTTTAAATAATTGTTGAGGAAAAATTAACCAGAAGAAATGAATAAGACTTCTAAAAATTCCCATTCAGGTATTCCCATCAGCCTTTTACTGAAATCCCTTCATGGTGCAGGCATTGCATTCTCCATGTAGATCACTACTAGTGCTATCAAAGGATTGCTTTTGTGCTTTGCATTATGCATTTCCATCAAAGCATTCACCTCAACTAATTTCTTACACCACACCCAGCATTCAGGTATCACACACAGCAAGTATGGAATTACACTATTTCTTGTTCTGCTACTATTCAGCTTTTCAACTACTCCTCCAGCAATAAGATGTTTTTTCCTTTTCTTGGGTTGTTTCAGCATTCTTTTAGGAGCTGATAGCAACACTGCAGAAAATAAGTGATTTTACTCCCATCCTGATAATGGATTGGGTAGAGTGGAATAGTCCATAAAATAGTAATAAAACAACAGCCCAATGCCCATAAAAGCTACTGGCCTTTCCACAGGTTGAGTTTACTTTCAATTGTGAGGCAGCAAAGAAAAAGAGAATGGGTCTTGATGGACAAAACTGCAAGATTTCACTGAACAATATCATAGTCAAAGTGATGCAGCTTCATCTTTTGGTTCAAATTAAGAGATACAAAATAGAGGTTATTCAAAGCCTCATATTAAAAGATGACCATTCTCATTTGCACTTTTCTTTCTCCTCCTTTTAGGAAAGCTGCTGTTTCTCTCTCTTTCTAGCTTTCTTGAATAGGACTTTATGGAAAAGAATTAAGATGGAATATGACTAAGTACTGGCATGGACTCAAAGCAAGCCATGTTCTTGGAGCCCATTTGTCTGCCACCAAGATACTGGGAAAGCTAACAGACTGACCTGGCTGCACTTAGTTCATGGTCACTCCCTTAGAAGAAAACTCAGAAAAGGCATGGAAAAAATAAATAAATAGGGATGCTGATTAGAAAAGATGTAAGGGCTGGTTTCTCAGTTGTTCAGTGACTGACTACAGTTGTACTCTTCCAACACTTTCAAATCCATTTCCTCCTGGAACTCAATTATCACAGAAACCAAGTAAAGCAATCAAATTCTGCCCTAACAGCTGGGATTTTTCCAGCAGAGGAAACGTACCTAAAAAAAAAGTTTTCCTGCATTTTATAGATCTTTCAGCTACTGTTTTCAGAAAGAGATCCAGTATGTTTTATTCTGATCCTTAGTATGTAACAAGCCTGTTATCTTTTTAGAAGGATAAACCTTTCCCCTTCACTTTTCTGTGGGAGAGTCCATTTCAAGTGGTAATCACAGGAAAATACAGAATTGAAATATGAATTATTATTACACAGGTTTTCAGAAGAAAAAAATTAAGACCTTACATATCACGGAGTTCATTTCCTTGATGATAAAAGACTGAGAGGTTGTCATGTAATATAAACCTACGTTATGTGAAATAAAAGTGTACTAGAATATTCTCTGGTCTCATACAGAGCATAAGAAAAAAAACAAAAAAATCTCTTTGCATCAAATCTTTAGGGATCCTATTCCAGAACTTTCAATTACTGCTGCCAGAAGTACTATATCTCCACATTCACATTTGTAACATGAAAGCACAGCTACATAGGAAAAAAAAAAATGTATGGTTTGACTGCAGAGTTTGATATCAGTGCTATGTCAAAACCCAACTCCATCTATGAGTATGCGAAGGCAGGGAAATAAACTAGAGGTACATACATACCTAGCTGTAGGAAGGTGAAGCATGGATCTTCCAAATGAGCAAAAATGACGTGCTTGCACAAAACCCACTGTCACAGCATAGAAAACACCATGACTATGAACTCATTTAACTTGAAATAAGGAGCAGTTTGAAATAAAAGCACTATCATTTCCCATGACTATCATACTTCCCAAACATCAGGAGACTGTGAAATAAAACTTCTATCATTTTGCAGAAAAAAAATGTTACTCTGGAAGCAATCAGTGGTCAGCAGAACATAATGGCAGTTGACATTTCAGGTCAATATGAAAGCAGTTTGGAGCCAGCCAGCTCGGAAACATTCCAGTATGTCACTTCATTGCTAATGAAGACAATGTTGCAACATGTTTTGTTGAATATAAAAAAAATAAAAATAAAATCAGGATTAGGATCATGGGAGAATTATTTTCCTTTTAACTTTACCCCCCTCTAACCCTCCTTCCAAATGCAATTGTTCTATTTTTAAATAAGCTCATTTGCTCTTATTGTTTTTGCATCAAGTTGGCAGCTCACCCATCTGTCTCCTGCTGTGCTTAAAAAGATGTCATGATCCTGCAGCCCCAAACACAGTCCTGATGTTTCCACTGAGCTAAAACATCTGCAATGACAACTTTCTCTTAGGAGTGAGGCTATTTTTGTAACAACGACCAACTCAACACATCCAGAGTACCAGGATATTCATTGTTTAGTGGTGGAAAAAAAAAGTTTGTATGTATTGATCCTTTCCTTCCACACACCCCTTGCTTGGGACACAGTTGGCTGACAAACAAGGATGTCCCTTCTTCACCCTCAGTCCTACTGCAATCTGTGGAGCAGCCCCTCAGCTCCAGAATAGTCCCATGTGTCTCTCAGATTAATGATGAATGTCAGGTGAGATACACCTGCAGAATTAATTTTTCCATATTAACTGGGAAAGAGGCAGAGAGTGAGCAGGTAACTGAATCCGTGCACTAAAGAAAGCTTGCATCAGGATTTCAAATCCAGTTCTTACAAGTAACTGAAGGAAAATTCAAAATTCACTGAAAGGATTAACACTCTCATAGGAAAAAAAAAAAAAAAAAAATCAATCTGCCAATGCCTTTACTTGCATAGCAGCATTGAAAGTTAAGGGAAAGATACAGAAGCGTGCCGCACCACCAGTCTAGGTCCCTGATCCCTTGCTGTCGTAGGTTTTGGCAGCCTTGGTGAGGACTGATTCTTTTCTCTTTCAAAGTTGTGTCTGGCTCTCCTCCAGAAGATCAGCTCTGCTTTTACATGAGCACAAATGTAGCATCAAAAGCAATAAGCTTTCAGACCTGGCACAATCTCCAGACCAGTTTCTGACCCTAAACTCATGCACATTGGTTACTGTGGTAGATTCTTCACCTTGGGACTCAGTGAAGGAGCCTGAAAGACTCCTTAACTTGATGTAAAACAGAGATTGAGTCACTTTGTCACTCTTAGAGGTCTTCCCTGTGAATCAAGTCAGAATAGATGCACACTTGCCATAAATGTACTTCGTGGAATAAATAGGTTTGACAGCTGACCATTTCTGGCAAGAGCTGCAGAGAATCTTTTAATCTTAAAGAAACTGAAAGCAGGGATGTGGCAGTACATCAAAATAACTTCCACAGAAAGCAAACAGCCCACCCTCTGTTAGAGGGACAAATCCCAAGGAGATGATTTTTTTTTTCCCCTTATTACAGTAATGAATATTCTGCCACTTCAGTAGGGCAAGCATAATTGTTCAAGCTGCTATACTGAGACTAATTGCCCTGTCACTTACAATTAGAGGTGCTAATATGGTCATTAAGATGTTAGAAATGGCTCCTGAGCTTCCACTCAGGTCACCACAACATGCAGGGCCCTCCTAACTCATCAGCAGAGGGAGGGGGAGGCTGGAGACCTGCACAGGTCATATCACATGGGAAGTACTACAGGCAAGGATACACCACAGCCTTCCTGCAAAATCATCACTAGCTGAGGATATTGAAGGGAGACCCAGGTGTCCACCAGCAGGCTGGTGTTTTCCTGAAGAGGAAAACACCCTCGTTCAAAAAGGACTATCGGCTTTGACAGAGCCCATCTTGAAAAGCTGCAAATTCAACAACTGTCTCTCCAGTAAGCTGTAGAGTGGGGTGCTCCAGCCCCTGAGCACAGTTTGACATCAGAGTGGGACTGAGAGTTCACCTGGCTAAGGGAAAAGACCATTTTGCCTTTGATTTCTTTTGTACAGAGCAGCCAACACACAAGACAGGGCAACATGGAGCTTTTAATCCATATTTCATGGCAAGAGAGTGTAATTATACCCAGTCACATAGAAAACCACACCACTAAACCTTGGTGGGTGTCAAGTTGGTGAGGGCAGCCTTTGTGGTTCTGTGCCACGCTGGTTGAAAGAGGCTGCTTTCACGTGGGAGACTCCAGACTCCAGCTATCTTGTGCTTTAAGGTAACCTGGAGATATCTTTTGGAAGGTCAGTTTTGAAAAAAAAGCAGAAAAAAAAACCCTCTCTACAAATAACCCAGCTCCTCTGAAAGGTTTGGCACCTCCATCAGATTTTGGCAAACAGGAGAGGGAACAGCCTGCCTGGTGTTGGCTTTCCTCCACAAGGAAGTTCAGATCTAATATTATCAAGCTACATTAGAAAGAACTGAGCAGATAAGAAGCCACATGCAACCCAAACCACAAAGCCTCCATTGAAAGCATGCTTTGATTTCAGGGAGAGGAAAACGAAGAGAGGATTACAGACCCGGGGCTCTCCACATTGTCCCAGATTTAAATCCATTAGGCTACAGCAGAGTTGGCCCAAATTCTGCTTGCTGTGAAAAAGGCAAGTGCTTAGCTTCCATCAGCTGCAACAACATTTCCGATTTCTTATCTCGCTCCTAATTGCCATTCATGAGACAGCAGAGTTGTGTTCAGGTCTAGCCTTTCCCCATTTACTCTGAAGGTTAAAATGTCACAACAGGTGCAGAGTAACCAGCAGTTAAAAAAATGTTTGTAGATACACAAGCCTATTATTGCAGCTCCAACGAGAAAATAATGCTCTCTTTGTACTTGTTTTCTCTTGACAGACAGCTTAAATTAGGTTGCTGAATAACTTGCTACATAGTACAACAGTAAACCTGTCACAAAAGCATGTTAATCAAAGCACAACTGATACTTGACATCCCCTGGTGAAAGGCATTTTTACAGTGTTTCATTAACATTGAAAGGAGGATTAAGAGGCCTATTTCTTGATTAATGTCTCTCTCAGACTGGGAGATGTAATCCTATCTATAACCTCAAATTACTGGAAACAAAATTAAATTTCTGCCAGCAGATAATTCCAGGCACATATGACGTTGAGCACAAAAGTAAGAGTTTATTTACCTCCTTTATCTGACCTGCAGACACTGTGAGTTGCTGGAAGTGCAGGGGGAACACTGAGGCTCCAGCTGCCCAGAGAGGCTGTGCGATAGCCCCTGGGCTCCGAGGGACTGAATAAACATTTGGCAAATATTGCTTCTAGTGTCCAAAATTATTGCAAAAATGATACGGGAAAAATCCTTGGTGGCAAAGTAGAGCTGGTTGTTCGAGAAAATTTCATAGATAAAGGTTAGAGAGAAAGTACTTGACTAACCTGGCATACCAGCTGTGACAGTGAAATATTGCAGGTGATGCAGTATGTTTTCAAAACAGCTTCAGGCTATAGGAGGAAGAAAGGAAATAAAACAATGCCAGGATTTCTGACAAGCTATTTCCTTGCTCTTATCCCTACCAGGTGACAGAGACCCCCCCCCTCCTGAGACTTCCATGCTCTATTTGATGGGCAACATGGCCAGGTCCAGACTCCTCCTGCATTCTGAAGCTTGTGTGACTTATACCAGAAGTACCTAGAAGCCCAGAGAAAAGAACCAGTGCTCATAAAACCAGTATCAATGTCACACATGACAGGGCAAAGATACCTTCAGGTCAGCCAGCAATTCAGCTGCTTCCTCATGGAACCAAGCCCTTAGGTCAGGAGAAAGAGAGACCTGGACTCCCAGCAGACATCCCTCTATTTTATAGAAAAATAGGACATATCAAGTCCAATCATGCACGTGCCTGCGTTCCCCTCACCAACACTACCATTATCATCTCAAGCCAGGAACAATTTCTTCCATTAGACAAACACTAGGGCTTTTTGGAGGCCAACTTCATGTTCTGAGCTGTTAACATATTGCCTAAGGCTAAACTATGTCTCACAACTCACTCTGCTTTGATCTTCTCTTTGGTTCATCCAGCTTCCCTCTGAAGCACAGGCTGTGTGCCAGGGGTCTAGCCTTGGGGTTCAGTCCCACAGGAAATACAGCCCCAGGACCTGGCTGCCCAGCAATACTGCCAAACCACACTGTAATTTTGCTTTGCCATGAGTATCTGGAAACTTTTTGTAGGAGCACAGCAATCAAAAAACACCACTTGGCAAAAAAAAAAAATCCGGAAGAGGGCAGAGTATTAAATGCATGCTATTAAAACAACATTAAACTATGTGCACGTGTCTATCCTGGGTCTTGAACAACCACTCTCAGTCCAGAAGTCTATAAAGCAGATAAGCCTGTAACTCATGACTCCCTCCTTAACATATATTTTCCACCAGCTTCTTTGCACTGGCCCAACACCTTTGTTTTCACAACTGTTTCAAGATTCAGGTTAAAGCAGCCTGTGAAGGGTCAGGGTTTAAGAAACAGATGGGGCCACATTATCCTCAAATTGTTATAAGGGCAGTAACCATCCAGATCCTTCCCATGTGTGCTTCCTGGTCAACCTGTCAGCACGTTAACTCAACGTATACATACAGGCAAGTACATCTGAGGTGGGAGCTTCGAGATAGGTCCTTCAAATTGCTGCTCTCAGAGTGCTTTCAGGGCAGAGAGGGTTGTTGTTTAAGCCTTGCAGCTTCACTAAGCTGAGGGCAAGAGGTGTACAGCCGTAAGTACGCTGCAAGGGGCCTAGAACTTTCCATTACATCATCTATATTGTGTAATCTTAGAGCTCCTAAACCTGACACTTAAAATGCTATATCCACTCCCTAAAGAAAAGACTGCATTTCTTGTAGCCATTTATAACATCACAGTAGATCTTAGAGAGTCTTAACCAAAGGGTAAGCAAACTTTTTCAACAGCAATTAAATATCTTGTCTGTTTACTGATTAAATATATATATCAGGCATTCAAAAGCTTTAGGGTGAAGGTCTTTAGGAAGTTTTTCAGCTAGACCTATTTCTGTTAATCTCATTTCAAAAACTCAGTTTCTTCTGATGAAACAACAACTTCCTTTGGAAGTTAACTTGTAAACAACTTTGCAACACATACACTGGCTTATTTATTGAGCCATATGGCACCAGAACCAACAATTTAAGTGGGAAGAGACAACAAATAAACAGTGCAGAAAGCTAAGCTTTAGATGGCTGAGAGGATCAGTTCAGAGATGAGTTTGATCAGAGACAAAAAAGAGCAATTTCCCAAAGAGCAAAAGAAGTCTTGAACTGATGTCATAAGTGAAGCCATTGGATAATCATACTGATGCTGTGCTCTGTGATGGGTTTGTTACGACCTCAGTGTCTCACATCAGTCTGTACTGTGTTCATCTATGTATCAAGGGGATAAGATAGATGCCAGCCCCCCACAGACTGCACCGCACAATGCAGCAATCTCCCACAGCTCTGACATGGGACAGGACTTCTATGGGAGGTCAAGCAGGTTGAGCACCTCAAACAGAAAGAGAACCACTGCTCCCTGCATTTCGGCTGTGCCAGCGACGCAAGTACAGAACAGGCTGAGCTAATGGAACCATCTTTGACAACCTGGAAAAAAAGAAATCATCATCTCCAAAGCACCTCACTGGACTCTGAAAGACCTCTTTGTGGATGGGGGGAAAAAAAAAAAAACCTGCCCAGCAGCTCACTCTCTTGGGTTCCTCATATTACTGAGTTCGGACAGGGCAAAGAAAGAACATAAGACCAAGTTTGTCAGCCTCTGTTGTCATCTCTGTTACGCTCAATTGAAATTTTCTGCTCTCATTTCTAAGTACAGACATGACTCACTGGTAGATATCATTAACCAAGGACAGGATCTTCCTACTTAATTGCTCTCAATAGGAAACAATCAATGGCAAGAAGAAAGCTGTCCAGAGAAAGAAGATTTAAATAACCAACTTTTCAATGAAGTTAGAAACAGCTAGTCACCCAATTAAATAGGTCACCCCACCAGGACGAGGCATGCTGCACCAGGGCATTGAAGGCAAGGTACTTCTCAGTTGGGGCAGCTGGGCAGGTGCCGAGATAAAGCAAAACCAAAAGCAGGCCCTATCCCAAGCCCCAGCACCTGAAAAGAACAGGAGAATCTGTTCTCTCTCCTCCCTTTTGGCAGGTGCACTTGTCCTCCAGCTTGTTCAAGTGCCCCACAGGACTCAAACTCCCCTCTTTCAGCCCATTTTAACAGCTTCCTCATTTTCTCCTGTTTACTTGTCCAATTGACCTCTGTTTTCCTGTCTCTTGTCTGATCTTCATGCTCAGTTTGGACTGGCATCCACAAAGGCTCAAAAGAGGAGCCCCTCAGCAGCAGGAAGAGACTGCAGCATAAGGAGACACAGCAGGACACCTACCAATGGCAAGGTGTCACATTGCAGCAGCAGCTCTGGCTTCAGGGCTCAACCTGTATACCTTAAGCAACCTGGTCACCTCAAACACCAGAGAACCCCTTCCCCTCTGGCTGGATGGGAGCTGCAAGTCACTGCAGACTGTCTCCTGCATTGGAGCATGAAGTCTTGGGGCACAGAAACCTCTTTGGTTACCCTCAAATTCATTTATATAAATTGGGGGGATTTAACCCAGGGACTACATCAAAGATTATATAAGAGAGCAGAGAATTTAGAAATGCATGAGTTATGAACATTTTCACAGCTATCTGACTTGGAAAACAAGATACAGGAGGACAGTTTGGTTTATTATGAGATTAATTTCTCCTCAGATTTCTCTTAACAGTGTTTTTATCATGTGAAATGACAGGCAGTGCCACAGCTAGTTAAACAAAATAAGTAGGAAAGAAAAGAAATAATTCTGAAACCTCTCTAAAATGAAGACATTTTTCTAGCTCAAGAGCCATAAATAAACCAAAGTATTTGCCCTTAGGGAAGAACTTAACACAACTCTAGTTCAGCTAAAGGAATCTCAGAGATGCATTTTCACCCCCACCTCCCTCCCCATCCCTCCCATATGCTCCCGTGCCTCTGCATCACTACTCTCACTTTGAGAGTCAAAGTTACTCTTTGCATTTAATGAATGTCTGCCAACAAGAGTCACCCTGAAAGAGCCAGCAGAGCCAATAGGATCTGGACAAGACTGTTTTCTAGCAACTGCAGTTCTCTGAAGCAGGTCTTCAGCCACCAAGTCTCATCCAACAGCCCACACCAACCCTGACTCCTTCCTCCATCCATGCCTGGATTTCCTGCAGAGCCACAGGGACTTTCTCCCTCTTTCAGGGGCTTCTTATAACAAGTCCCAGAAGTCATGCAAATCACCACATTGACCATGCATATATTGAATGCATATGTCTGAATATTTAGGGTTGACTTTGGTGGAGTTTTTTTTGCCATAGTGAAAAACATGCAAGTCTGAGAGTCCTAACAAACCTTAGCAATGGTCTGATTGCTGTTTAGTAGTAACAATTCTCTTGCAGAAGTGATGGAAAGGGCAGCACACACTTGAATAAGGCATTTGTACTACATCCATACCAGCACCTCATTTCTCCCACCTTCACTACCTCAGGTACCCTGCTGGGGCTGGGATCCCACAATGCCTTTTATCAGCTGGCAGAGGGATTAGGAAGCCTGGGACACAACAGAACATGCTCAGGAAGCTTTTCTCTCCCATCTTGTTGCTTCCCCCAGTGTCATTATTTACTTTGGGCATCCATTTCTGGTAGTCCAGATTAGCAAATTGCTGTATTCAGCTACCTGCCTGATGGATAAATCAGTCACAAATCCCAACACAACTGGTCAAATCAATTTTTCTTCCCACCTGTATAAATCAAAAGTTACTTCACAGTGAACTCAGCAGAGCGGCCCCAAATTTCCTATAGCACTACGTAAAAAAAGTGGAAAATATGAACAAGTTCCTATTCTGGCTGGCTTGCCACTATTAATGATATTATTTGCTTCTTGGAGCAAAACTTGATGCCAAGGTCCTGTAGTTAAGTAAAAGAATGTCTTTTTTGGTAAAGAAAAATCAGTCACACACAAGCATGCTCACACCCTTCAATAGTATGTGGAAGATTTGGGAACAGCGTTTAACAAGAAGCTGCTTCCACAGCAGATACACCATTTGCTGTTTGGGAGAGGTTGTCTGTATCTTCATTTTTCTACTGTCAACTTCATTTAACAGAATTGAGTGCGGTTTTGCAAACCTAGTTATACTGTGATTCCCACTCAATCTCTCTGCTCTGAGATTTTCACAGAAAGCTGGTGAGAGGCACTGAGGCTGCATGGCCCAGTCAGAGCCACAGGAGAGCCAAGCATGGGGAATCCTAAGTCACCAAAGACAGCAGGGTACTCCAGAACCTACAGAGTACAGCAGTTTCCATTCCTTCTAAATATTCAACCAGCAGAAGGACCTCAGACCTTCCTGAGTAGCAGAAGTGAGAATCCAGGAAACACTGCTTCACTGGGATGCAGCAGCTGTGCCCAGAGCCCAGTATTCATGTGTGGGGACATTCCCAGATGAAACACAGCCAAAGAGGGTCCAGCAAGGAATGTGCCTACACTAGTAATGAAATAATAACCTGCCAGGTTTCCAGTTCCAACACTGGAAAATGCTGAGTTTTCTGAGGTTGATGTGTGCACATGTAGGAAAGGAAAAAAAAGTGTTTTAACACATCTTGTTTTTGCCTTCTTTCTCTCTGCTCCTTTGAATTTCAAAAATCAAATGCTATAATTGGAACAGAGTAAAAAACAGTTTCTATCATATGAGAAACTGACATTATGGCATGTCTCTACTCTGACTCAGAACTGAAAAATCTAATTTTTTTCATGAAGTGACAATCCAAAAAACTCCTGTTTTGAACCCATCTATATTGATACATTTAAACATTATGTTTTGAGGCATTGAAGCAATGTAAGAAATTAAATCCTCTAAAAGTATATCAACATTTTGTGCAAAGAATCCAAGCAAACACTGAAACAAGAATTCTATCTTAGAGCAAAACAAAAACGTTCATCTGTTGAAAATATCTGTGCAATTGACACTTCTCTGTAAGACATTCTGATTTTGATGAAACTGCATTTTCTGACAAAAAATATTGTTACATCAGGAATTGTGATTAGCTTTCCTGGAACATAAACATGCTTGGTTTATACATGCCCAGAAGCAAACAGCAGTAATATTTTCATTTGTGGGAGGCACCTTACCAATATCTATATATTACACTGAGGCTGGGATGGATTTTCCCCCATTTCCACCCCCCCACCCCCACTCTCCAACACACAGACAGGGCATGTACATTTATCATCTGATTAAAAATGTTATTTATCTTTGTATAAAAACAAGCCGAGACATTTATAAATAACTTATAATACTACAGCGGAGTGCTAAACATCATGATTTAGGATGAAAGAAGAAACCCTTCTGATCATTGTCCTTTAGTATTTCAAAGCTCATTTTTCATGTTTATTTGCTGTCACTGGCAATAAGTGATTGCCTTGCTGTATTGCATTTCCTCTGCAATGGTGAGTTGTTTGCAAGAGGAACGGAGGACAAGCTGTCACATCAAAGAGAAAAGACTAAAACCCACCAGGAGGTGAAGCAGGGGTTTATTGTCTTTAGCCCTGGGTTTTGACAGTTAATTAGCTCTCATCCAATTTATGTTTGCGTGACAGCTACACTGGGGTCAACAGAAACAACTCCAAGGTGAGGCAAAAGCAAAGGATACAAGGCAGGAAAACCTGCTACAGAGCCCCAGGAAAGCAAAGGGCTTTCTCTTTCCCCTGGCTCATGACTGATGGACTCATATACTAATGAGGCTTTTGACCTGCTTGTTTTCCCCTGTCTGCACAGAGACTTCTTTTGGCAGCTTTGGGCACTGAGGAACTGCCAAAGCGACTGCTAAATTAAGCAGTCAATATAGCAACATCCGTGGAAAAATGCTGTCCATTCAGCTTACTTTGTGACAACTGCCTGTGAAGAGGAAGAAGTCAACAAGAATGTGGCAATGCAGGGCTCCATCCAGAGCATGCAGTGCTCCATAGGGTTGGACTCCACTGCCTGCCCACTGGGACCTGAATGTCTCTTCAGCCATCTCTTCTGACATCCGAGATGTTGTAAAGCCAGTGTGCTTAACCTCTCTGAACCCTGTTGCTCCTTCTACTGCTTCAGTGGTCTGCCACCTTCACATCCTTACCCGCAGCAGTCTGAAACTCACAGAGCATTGAGCAAGCTGTGCCCACACGTTGCAGGGAAGCACTCTGCACACCTTGTGATAGGACTTTTGCTCATATCAATGTCTTAGCTGTAGTGAGTGCTTAACCACTAGGGAAAGTCCTGACCTACTTGGTCTGTAGCAAAATACAGCAAGGACACATTGCCTAACAGAATGATTGGATCACATTGGAGGTCACTACATGTCTCAGGGGAATGACATAGACAGCAGTGCTGGAAGAAAGAATTGGAAATAAGATGCAAATTCACTTTGTATTAGGGTAAACATCCCCTGGATGGGAACATCTGAATATAACTGAACCAACAGAGCTCAGAGGGAAAGTCAGCCCTGAACACCACCGAGGCTCCTTGGCAATGCCTCAGACACACCTCGTGCTTTGCCTCCAAGCAGAAAGCTTCCTTCTGCCTTAAAAAAAAAGTTCATTTTCCAGACCCTATTCAAGCAGATCTTAAGTTCCAAGGTGCACAAGAAGCCTATTTCCTACAGAGACAGTCCTAAAGACACGGCCTTTCCATACTTCCACATGAAATACAGAAAGCACCACGGTAAACCTAATGCTAGCACAATATCCAGAGTCCCATTTCAGTACCACACTCCCACTGTGATAGCACCTGAGGGGTTCCAAAACTGAATTCCTCCTGTATGTGCATCCCACTGGTGATGCCACTGGAAAATTACCAGCAAATGGTAAGCCTGAAGCAGAGGATCACCCAAGCTTTTCTATTTCAAGGGAAATTTCACCATGTGCTGTTTCAGGTTTATAACCAAGCTGCTTGACATCATGCAAAAAAATACAGTGCTGACTGCAATGAAGAATGGGAGTTAATGTAAGTTGTATGAAAGCAGTCTCATGAGATGCACGCAGCAAACAACAGCCTAAACTTAGCCCATGAGCTTGTGGCAATGTATTTCTCTCAGCCATGAATCATGTGTGGGGTAAAATGAAAACTGTATTCCTCCCCCAAAATATCATGGAAAGTTAAGCAGTCCCTCACACTGCAGCAGGAGAGGCTCTGCACAGCAGGGGCCAGAACTGCGTTACTCACAGGGAGCCTGAAGACTTGGCAACATCACAGCTAAATCTGTCAACTGCATTTCACACAGGTCATTGAGCAACCAGCAGAAGGGAATCATTTGCAGTCAGACCTGATCTAGGGAGGTTCAGCTAAGAAATAGGATAAAGACCCCTTCAGTTCAAGGTCATCTTTCTCCCTTCTCACCAGTTGCTTGGAGGCCTCATTCCAGTCTCCTCCCCCTCCCCTCACTGTCTGTTCCCTGTGGCCACGAGCTGTGCCTGATGCCTGGAGATGGGGGGAAGCCAGCAACAAGCCTAAGGAAGCCTTTCTTCTGCACAAATTTGGAAGTTTGAGAGTTGGAGCTAAACATATACCATCAGATTTAATAGATCTCCACTGGCAAATACCCAGACTCAGCTCAGATCTCCCTCACCTTCAAAAACTTGCACATCAGGTACCACGGTGTGTGGCACCTGAGTAAGACCCTCAGTGCCGTAAAGCACAACTACCCATCATGTTGCTTTAACTCAGGCACTTTGCACATTTGTCAGTATAAGCATAAAAAAAACCATGGTATTTAATAGCCAGCTCAAAGGGAAGGCAAATTAGAAATGCTACTGCTTTGATCAGGATGTAGTTTCCTCTGTACACACTCCTCTTACCAAATAAAAAGAAATTCCTTAGCACCAAGTCTAGGGCCTAATGCATAAACACAGGCAGGCAACCACCATAGAGGGGAGCCAGATAAGCCTCAAATCACAGAGTTACAGAATCACTGAGATCAGACAGGACCACTAAGATCAACAAGTCCATCCGCACTGAACCATATCCCTCAGTGCCACATGCCCACATTTCTTGAACACCTCCCTCCAGGGACAGTGACTCCATCACTCCCCCAGGTAGCCCGTTCCAATGCATCACCACTCTAAGAAGAAATTTTTCCTAACATCCAGCCTGAATCTTTCCTGATGCAACTTAAAAACCGCTACATCTATTCCTATCCCTGCTTTCTGGCAGGATGACTTCCACCTCACTATAACTTCCCTCCAGGCAGTTGCAGAGCACAATACAGTCTCCCCTGAGCCTCTTTTCCAGACTGAATTATCCCAGTTCCCTTAGCTGCTCCTCACAAGACTTGTGCTCCAACTACAATCAAGGCACATGTCAGGATCTGCTAAAGAGAGCCCCAGCCATATAACAGAGAAGAAGGACTGTGTCTTGTTGAAAGCACTGCAGAACCAGCCAGGGCAGGCTCTGAGTCATGCCACTCTGCTTCCTGCATTTCCTGTGCTCATTCTCCCAGCTCCTGTGAGGAGCACCAGGTCTTCTATCACTGCTCACCGAAGGCTTTTCAAGTTCCTTTAAAGATAGAAAACAGATGAAGGTAAAACTTCTAGAAGAAGACCAGTTGTTAGAAATCAGGTACCCCTCTATTTCAAAAATCATTCCAAGACAAACATTTTTGATGCGTGCACACATCTTCTGTCACAGGAGCACATACCAGGTTCATATCAGAAGGCTGAGAGTATTTTTGAGCTACCCACAGCTTAGAGAAGAAGAATGAAGTCAGTGAATGCCTAACTGCATTACAAATCCACTATGAATAAGAGAAGTAGACCTAAAATATAATTAAGATCTGGAGTCCTGAGATCACAGCCTGCAGCAATGAAACCATGAGCTCAGCCCAAGGAATAAGATAGAAGACAGGCCAACCCCTTCTAAAGGAGAAGTTGGCAAATAATGCTTTCTAAATCATTTAAATTTGCACACGCTCAGCTGGGGGTGCATGAGGATGGAAGAGAGCTGAAGAAGTCATGCCAACAGCATTAGCTGCTTCCAAGGCTGGAGAGGCATTCTGCCAGTATGGGCACTGGGAGATGGAGCTCTCTGTCCCACACCTGAATGCATGCAATGTTAAATCTCGTTACCCAAACACTAGAGAAACTTTGAGCTGTTGATTCGCCCTAACATAAAGCAGCCTAATTCACACAGACCAGACATGGTGTTAGGTTCTAGATGTCATAGCTCCAAAGTAGCTCTCAAGGGCTGATGGTCCTGAGCCTCCACTCAGATTTGCATCCTTTGTGTCTTCCTAGTGTTAGAGAGGAGCTGATGGCTCACAGTGGACCTCAAACATACTCTGTGCAAAAGTTACTGTGAGATGCTCCTCATGGAGGGCATCACTATTCTGGCAAACTCTTCTCCCTTCTCTCCCCATTTTCAGACAGCTTGGCTTTTAAGCACATGTAAAGCTTTTGCCTTTGAGTGATCACTAGAAGGAGGATGATGCAACCTGTGGGAGGAAGAGGCGTCAGAAGAGAATCAGCTGAGCAGGGGAAAGCATCTCTATTCACCACAGGTCTGCTGACAGCCAGAGACTGAGATACAGCTGGCAGGAAAAGCATCACTGCACAATCAGTCAAAGCAGCAGTGTTTCCTTCAGAGGCATTCAGATTACTGGGCATCCTACAGAGTCTCCAAAGTAGTAATATTTGTTTGTGACAACTGCCTAGCGTATTTCTGAGCATTGTAAGAAAATAAAGCACCAACATTACAAAAATAGAGTGGCATAAGTCAATCCTACTCATCAAATTAAGAATAACAACAAAAAATCCAAGAACCTACACATTTGTTTCAGAAAAGCATCCTCATCGCCATTAGCAATGATGAAAGCCACTTTCCTGGCAAGGCTCAAGCTACCTGCAGAGAATTCACTTTCCCTGACTTCTGCAAGAAGCTCAAGGGAAAAAAATGCCATCCATCCCTCTTTCCTCTATATGATCCAGTCTGCTCCATATGGTGCTGCCTGATAGTAAATGAGAAATTAAAAACATTAGCAGCAGCCACTGCCCTCTCCTCCCCCATTGCTTTCCACCAGCATTGACTGAAAAAAAAAAAATAATAATAATAATACAACCCACTGGCCCAAGCTGGGGACTGAACTATTTAACTGCTGAGCTCCGTACATGAGCTCTGTTAATAGATGCCAGTTTTGCCAAGCACTGACTGTTCTGAATTTCCTTCCCTTGAAGAAGAATCCTTACAACAAACTGAGAATCTCCATGTATATTGTTTCTTCCTTTGAATTCAAAGCATGGAAAAAAAAACAAAACAAGAGAATCAGAAATTGGAACTCACTAAAATCTTTGAGCCTGAGGTAGACAGCAGTAAATGTAGTGTTATATCCTAGTCATCCCATATTCAGAGGTTTTCTCTGAAATGACAAAGACTCCAGTAAACTCAGCTCATAACTTTCAGCTGCCACTTCACTTTCTGACTTCAATCCCATCAAAATGAGCTTCAAATCAGGTGTTCAGGATGTGCCATTTGCATTAAAAAATTGTTAAATAGGATTCAAATAATCTTACCACACTTTGGAGCAACTGAATCAAATACCTAAGAAAAGCCAACAGTAGCCACTGAGTTTTTATTATTTTCCCTACAGTAATCATTGGAGGTGAAGCAGAAGTAGTTACCAAGTGGACTCACAGAAAGCCACGCATCCCCAGTGTGCATGGGGAGAGACAGATGAAGAACGGGAGGTCACAGAGTGGGTGCAGTGAACGTGACGTGTAACACGTTGCCATGTGTGAGCATATGGTCTCTATGGATTAACCTTGACTCCTCACAGAGCAGTTAATCATCCCATTGTCATAGGCATCACTGTCTTCTGGGAAGATTTGGATGCTGAGGGTACTTAAGCTCTGTTACCAAGATGCAACAGCCATGGCCTTGACCTTCACAGGCAGTGCTTCAGGCTGTGCCTACCTGCTCCCAAGTACCACACTCAGCCAAAGCAGCCCACTCCTGCTCTCTCTCACCTTCCAGTGAAAGACAGAGTCCATCCATAACAAAGATTTCAAGCAGAGGCTTCAAAGAGTTTTGGTATGATTGCTCCATTGATGTTTCCATGCACATCAGTGACCTGAACAGCAGCAAGACAGGAGTTGACAACTGACAGCACAAGGGCACCTGCTGAGAGTCTGCCTCCATGATAGAACATTTCTACTAAGAGGATAAGTCATAGAATCCCTTAAAAGATCCCCTGGCCTTCTCAAAAGACTTGAAGAAGAGTGCAGATGAAGAAGCTGTGACACCTTTTCATTTTTCATTCTATCTGTAAAAGAAAGCTTGCTCTGGACTTTAAAAAAAACACTCATAACCGCAAAACTACCTCAGACCTCATAACTGCCACATAAACAAAATGTATGGCCCAGGCTACAAACCACTTAGCGTACTCAGTACAGCATAAGCCACGTGCAAATGGATGTGGAAGCAGAAAAAAAAAATGCTTCCTAAGCAGAGACAGCAGCTTCATCACTGAACAGAACTGGTACAACCTGAGAGATCAGTGCAGCAACAGCAGGTATTTCCCTAAGAACAGTATGAAGAACAGGATGCATGGAGCTTGACAACTGGAAGAGAAAACACGCAGCAGGAACCAATAAACACCAAGGATCAGTAGGGAAAAAGAATCCAAGAATATAAGTGAGAAGTGGCCTGAAACCTGCATTTGTCAAGCCTCAAAATGCATGCCATCAGCACTAAAGACAGATCTCACCACAAGAAATATATATATAAATAAAAAGCTTCCTTCCACTTCAGTAGACAATATTACCTCCTTACCTCCTCCTCAGATGCCAGCACAGCCACGCACATGTTTGTCAAAGCCACCCATTGCACATACTCAAAAGCCCAGGCATGGCTGCAAGGCTCCTCCACCACAGTCACAGTGGTACACTATGCTCTGCTCTCTGCAGGTCTACCTGTTCTGCTCCCCATCTAGCTCAGATCACACCCCTCGTGCTGCAGTACAAGATGAGGCCAGGCTGAAAGGAAGGGCAGACAGTAGCTGCAGGGCAATTCCTTTTGGACAAGGATTTCCCACCTCAACAGAACTGTTAGCCACACGCCCATTAACCTAAGCTTTTGTGACATGCAATAATTTAAGCGTTACAAGCAGAATACATTAAAACATGACACAAGAAAAGGTGGGGAACCCCTCCCCATTCACAGCTCCAGCACTACACGCATTCTGCTCAGCTTAGCTGACAGCTTAGCTCCAAGCCAGCAAGCATTGGCAGATGTCCCCAGGGTTTTCCCAAGCCTTTCAGGCTGTTCAGTCAAGTGTACACACTGTGAGCCCCTGTCATTGCTTTTGCTTTTCTGTTTGAAGGTGTCCATGGACTTGAGGCCTTGTGCTAATGTGGCACAGTTACAGACAAACTTCTGAGGGAAGCTTAAGACCAGAATAAACAATTTATTACGGGTAACGAGTTTCTCATTCTTTTAACTGTTGCAATTCCAGTCACCCAAGTGCAGGGCTGTGAATCTCAGCATCAGCACAGGCATAACAGAAAGTGCTTTTCAAGGCCCATCTTAGGGCACATATTATATCAAAAAGACTGTCTTAAAGGCAGTTCAACAAGGCAGGGCTTGATTCGCAGACACTGTGTTACTGCTGCAGTAACCACAAATAGAGCAGATAATTAGAAGGGAAGTTTGTGCTGCTGAGCAAACACATCAAGCATAGAAAGATTTTCTGCTCTGGAAAGGTAGACAAGCTGTGTTTACAGAACTACATGATGAGCTTTGTATTGGTCAGAAAGCATATACCAAAAAAAATTATAAAATAGAAGGGCCTTGTTGAAGCCTTACAAACACCAGAACCATCAGCCTGTATTTGTTGCCATTGCCATTTCAGGGCTTGAACACTGGTTAATCTATACTCTCAAAAAGCAGCCACATTCAGAAGCATAACAGTGCAGGTGGCTGCAGAACTGTCCCTTCATTTCCCAGGAGAATGGGACATCAGGGCAGCTTTGATGACTAACAGATCACACTTACTGCTGGCAGACAAGGAGAAAAGTTCACTGCAGCAAACAGAGCTGAAAGCAACAGGTTTCACAAGCTTGTCCTACATCACAAGAAGAGCAGCTTGGATACCTCCCACCTGGAAGAACCCAGGTGACATTTGTGCAGAGATGTGTTCACTATGAAACAGAAGTAAAATATTATTTTCCCCTTCAGCTTAACTGTGGGTTTTGTCAACTTTCCATATTAACTTAGTCTTTCTGCTCCACCTCGTTCTCAGAAGCTGGCCACAGCCCTCTTTTTGTGGTATACCTTCGTGGCCAAGGAAGAGGCAGTCTGTTCATGAATACTTTTAACAGATTGTGCTCGTGGACATCAGGCAGTATTGAGATGCTTCAGAAGGCACACAGTCTGCATGATTCATCTTATCAGTAGAGTAATGCTGTGTCATTGACAAAATCCCTACATGAACACCCAGATGGAAAAAAGATTATGCCCCAAGGAGAAGCAACTGATGCCTCAGTACTTTTACTGTACTATAAAAAAGCCATCTTTATCCACGTATTTCTTCAGACCCTTTCTGAAATATTACTAAATACCACTGCCTGACACAGGCAAGCTCTACAAATTTATAGCACATCAGAAAAAGAGTAAGCTCAAGCCCTGGTGTTAAGTTTGAAGCAGAAGCCCTTTGGCTCACTAATGAAGCTGCAGATACCAAAGATATTTTTAGAACACCCATAAACCTTGATGCAATCCACAAGGAAAAGTTTTGTTATGACATGAAGATATGGAATGTTACATCCCACACCCTAAAATATCTCCCAGTGCTATGAAAAACATCCATAGTGCCAGTGCAAAAAGAAACCCTTACCTGACATCAAGGAAAACTTAAATATTCCTCAACATTGTAATTCCTAAAACAAAACTTATTAGCAAATTTAAATTAATTCTGCTCCAGGCACTGTGATACACTATCAGTTACTCCCTTACTCCCCCTGGGAAATATTTCTCTACTGCTGTCAGTCAACTGCTTGAATGCTTGGAGTTTACCAGGTGCATAACATATATTGATTTTTGATGAATTACATCCCTCCCTGGGCCATTATGGTTTTGTTTTCAAACCTTATTTAATTGTTCGCCTATTTTTCAGTGAAATAAATGCAAAGTGTTTATTCTCCAAAGGCTGTAAACAGAGATCTCAGGTCTAGTTTCTATGACAACCTCACTTGATACAGCAAACCTAGATTCTCTCTAATGACAGACATGAAGTTTAAATTGCACATTCTGCACAAACAGTGCACTGTTGACCTTTTATTGAAAAATGGAATACGTTGTGATTAGCACAACGTGCTGTATGAAAGGGAAAACTGTGGAATAATGCCAGTTACACTCCAATCATAACTACAGCACTGATCTCGAGCAAGCTGTTTGCCAGAACAAGAAGCAAAAAAAAAAAAAAAAAGCCAAAAAAATAATCAGGATTTTCCAAGATACCATTTCAAATCCTGCTAGACAGCAATGCTATCATGCTAAATTGTTCTCAGATAACACTCACTACTCCTGCTATTTTTCTCCAGTTGCATTTTAAAAAATAAACAACATGGAAGTAAGAGAAGATAAGGTGATGGAGAAATATGAACAAAAAATTCCAGCTATGAGAACTATTTTTAAACCTCCTGAAGGCATCTTCTCCTTACGCTCACAAATTCATTTGGAAGAGAGAGACAAAATACATTGCTTTTTTTTGGTCAAGCATTGTCACCTGACACCTGCATGTTTTCCTTGGAGGAGTATCTGCATGTATGCCCGTGAATAAAGCCCAGCTCACTGATTGAGACAGGAAGGCAGGAGACACTCTGCTTTGCAAGAGCAGAGACGGAAAAGTCTCTTGCCTTCATACACTGCAAGTTTCAGCAGGATTTGCTTTTGTCAGCTCACAGAAGTGTCAGCAGCAGTTTACAATGTGAGTACTTTGGGGAGCAGGGGGCATGAGCTGAGGCTCCCCCTGGAGCTCCAAGAGCCACATGCTGCAACCAGGGGGTGGCAAGCTCTCAGCCTTTCTTTATTTGGCAGAATGTTTTAACTTTAATTCTTCTAAGCATTCATGAAACAATGGGAAACATTTCCGACTAGAGGGGGATTTCAGTTCACCTGTAATCAAAGTAATCATTGAACACTCTAGAGGGAAACCACTCAACCAAAACCATGAGTAATATCAAAATAGAGATTCAGACAGCAGAACTGACAGCCCAAGGATCTAGGAACAAAGCAGAGAGAGTTTCACTTCTACAGTGCCTCAAAATAGCAGCAGTTGAATGTTATCTCCCCTCTTACAATTGGAGGAAAAATCTGAGAAGAGCCATTGATGTAACAGTAGTGACGGGAAGAATTGTAGAATTGTTTGAGCTGAACTGGATGACCTTTAAAGGTCCCTTTCAACTCCCCAAACATGGGATATGGGATATTTGCACTCTGAGCAACTATCCCCCACCGCTGCTATTTCCGGCATATTGAGAAATCTGTTTTTCAGGGTATTCCATTTGGCAGTATTACGTTTTTTTCCTCAATAAGCACTGTCTTCCACTGCAGCAACTGACAGGAAGGAATCCATTCATTTAAAAGGTATTTACTTGTTTTCGTGTGGAGGTATTACACTTGCAAATATAACCCTGTGATTTGATACAGATGATAGGAAGCTACGTGTTTGGTAAGGTGGCACACGCCAAACTTCAGTATTTTTAATTGCTGCAAAACTGCCCTAACTTGTCCACTGCAGGAGAGGTTTTAACCTGTGCCACTTCTTTTAAATACAAACAATCATTTGTAACGCCACTCAGGGCTGGGTTATGGACAGAGATTGCATTGACCACATCTTCACAACTGTTCAGATGGTACCATGGATTTTCTATATCTCTAATCCTTCCCCCTCCCCCCCCCCCCAACCACACACAAAAAAAAAAGTCAAGGTAAATATTGACAATAAGAACAGCTGCAGAAGCCAACATATCTGATCAGTAACTTCACAAGTACTCTCCCTACCTACTGGTTTGTCTAAACACAAATAAATGAGTGCTTTGAAAGTCATTGTAAATTATAAACCTATGTAAACATAAGCTTTCACTTCTAGCTTCTGTGTCAGACTAATACATTCCCTGGACACTTGCCTCCCCAGGTCAGAGAAAAGTAATTTCTCCCTTGAGCTTCTCCCACATTTCTTCATATTGCCATCATATTTTTAGTTAGGACACTGATAAATGTTGGTACCTCCAGTTAATTCTTGTCCTCTGTTTCACATTTCTTTCAGCCACAGTTTGCATAGCTCTAGTCACTTGTACAAATATTTAAAACCAGCAAGAGAAACCAAGCATAACAAATCCAGAAATAAAACTACTCCCACAGAAGCTAATGTTTACCCAAGCTAGAGTATGAAATGTTCCACACCTCTCTCCTGGCAGCCTATTCTCTCCCTCTCTGTCTCTAAGGTGAGATGTGATGACAGTCTGGATAACAAGGATCAAAGAGCTGAAACCTCTGACACTTCAGCACTTTCACCTTCAGTTGTGAACCTTTCTAGCCTACTCTAAGGTCTCTAGAAAAGATGCAGCTCCTGGATGTGGAAGTCGTATATGGACTTTGAGATAACAGTGTCTGTGTCACTCGGATACATTCACACAGAAGTCATCAGTCTGGTCACCATCAGTCTCACCTAGGCTGCCTGAGGGCAGCAACCACCAGCTCTATGTCTGCGTCACCCCATGCCTGTAACAGAACTGGGGCTTGGCTACCCCATCATAATAAATGAAAGCTTCAAGCAGGGGAGGAAAATTATCGAAGAGATCATATTCAGTAAATTATTCCTAAAGTAACAGATGTCAGTAAGAGCACTTAAAATTCAAGCTAGCAATACAATCACGTTCTTAAAGTAAGCCACCTGCTACAAAGAGTCAGACAGCTGAAATGCCATTAGTTTGTAGGTGAACTCTTAGCCCCACAGCTCAGGCAAGCATCCACCTATTTTTTTCTCTGCAATGTAACCAGCTCTGTGAGATGCCAGACACTAGAAGAGCACTCCAGACTAGAAACAAAGATACTATTCACTCGAGACTGCCAGTCATTGTTCCTACCTTCGCACGTCTCACCACTTCTGCAAGGCTAACAAAACAGTGGGAGATAGCTTTCTATTCCCAGCTGCTTAACAGTGCTGTCAATCAGTGATGCAGCTGGCATCAGGCAAGTGGCAGAAATCAAACAATGCGGCCAGATTCTGCTGCCAAAACCATCACAGAGTCTCAGATGTATGCAACACTCCAGCCTACATTTACCCACTCAGTGCTCAGGTGACACCTGAGGGTCTGAGGTAAAATACCCTGCAGCTCATGTATGCCACTACTCCATATGTCACTGAATTTGCAGCACCATTTACCTGTATGCAATGTCCATTTATCCTGCAGTCCAAGAGTAAATGAGATTAAAAAGAAAAAAAAAAAGGATCAGTAGAAGTTTGGAAATTGCTCACTTCACCAAGGAGATTCCTAACCCATTCTGCAGAAACACGAGACATGCTTCTCAAAAAAATTCCTCCAAAGTCAACTGCAGTAGACCCAATCTTGTCTTCCAGCAGGGTGATGAGCTAAAGTAATATTATAAATGAGTGAATATGAGCAAACCAAGCAACACCCAAAGAGTGATGGTTTGCAGTAGGAGTGACTTCCTGCTTTGCTGGATTCATGCTATGCTGAAAGACTGTAGCATAAGAACTATATTATTAAATCAATGCCTATGAAAAACCAAGATGAGCTTGAAGCTGACAGACACAACAGGAACGCTAGTCAAAGCTGTCTGTAAGCTTCTACTGCCCCTGAACACCAAAGCAGGTCAAGAATTCTTTCATTAATGATAATGCTTTTTCTATTAAAGCTTGAAGAAATCCTTCTAACTGCTAGGGTGAGAGGGTTCACCTACATGCACTGGCTGCATCAGCAATACATTGATTATTGTTTCTGATGTGACCCTATGGCTGATGAAATGCCATTTGTAAGGGAATAGCTTTTCACACAAAAAGAAGTTTCATACCTTCATCAAACACATTTGGAGTAGGACAGGCTACTTCTTTCATGATGCAGTAATGAACAAGGCTACCATTCTACTGAGATGGTGTGTTTCTGCACATGCCCAGGTTTCTTCAACTCTCATTGCTAAATTTTCCCCTACAAGACATTTTTCCCATTCCTGGTCGCTCAGTGACTACCACTCCCCTATTCATTAATTCTGTATGCACTCCATCTATAAATTAGACATTCTGAAGTCCAAATCAACTCTACAGTTAGAGTAGGTCAAGAGATAACACCTGGATACCTCACTTCTGGGGTCCCTGTCAACCAGACTCCATAAAGGATAAAAAGTTCAGACGCACAGCAGCACAGGGGTGACAGCCTGTGGGTAGTGCAAAGAACTAGAGCATAACAAAGAATTATAGAAGTGAGATCTAGGGTAGATCTCAGAATAACTTTGCCCCCAGGAAGCCCATGTACTTCAGCTGCATTGCTCCTGATGAATACCCCTTCAACCTACTCTAGAACTACTCTATGAAACCCCCAAAGAAGTTGGGTCTGAGAAAACACTCTTATCGTAATGAAAGACTGCAATGTCTATTACTGTGCCTTCCCAGAATCATCCTTCAATTCTTGCAAATTATGCTCTTCTGCAATAGCCTGGAGGCTCCCTCCCCTAGCAGATAGCACCCTGTCTGTTTATAAAAGACCTTCACACTTTCACATGTTTAATTTGTTAATGAATAATGGCTTCCTTGCCTAGTAGGAGGAGCTTTGTGTATTATGGGGGACTGCAGAATTACAGGATTTTTAATCATGTTTTCTCTAATGTGAGTAAGACAGCATAATAGTTCATGAGCATATACCTACAAGATTTTTTGAGAAGGCATGCAAATCTACAGGATCAATACAGATTGCAAGCATGGAACAGTCACACTGAGAACATTTCCCTTCATCACTTTGAACAGGACTTGTGAGAAAAGAACTCCACATCATGAAAAACATTAGCATGTCAGCTATTTCTTTTCATCCCTCAGAGGTAAGGCAGCATTTTTCTCAACACGCACCTACTGTGGTTGTTATTCTTCACAGAAATGCATGATACTAAGCGAGGAAGAGCAATAAGACAGGCTCAGGATTCCCACCCTGCCAGTTACCATCAAAAGCATGTGCTTTTCTGTCAGAGAAGTTTGTCCATCTAGTCCTGAAGGAACATGCAGTAAAAAGTTCTTTTTTAAATACACATTTCCACAGGAGGTTTTAGCTTTGATGGCCATTTTCCTCCAGCACCAACACACCCAGTTAAAAACTCCCAGCCTCGTCTTCTGCTTCCCTTCCAGGTCAGGAAATGAGGCAACAGTTTACAGCTGTACTAAATGCTATTGTGAATGCTGCAATGGAGAACAGAACTCTGCTGCCTTTCAGAGAAATCAAGTCTGGAACTTGTGGTCAACCTTCAACCACCACTTTCTTCCATGGTGCCTCTCATGGGGTTATTTTTCCTTCCCCCCCCCAGAGTAAGTATCAGACCACAGCCCCTACTTTGGATGGCGTAAATCAGAAAGGCATGTACCATGCCTCTTGAGACATAGCAGCTACAGCTGGCAAAGTGCAAAAGCTCTTATTTAGCCGGGCTGCTGATGTAATCTAGGGCTGGCACAAAAAGAAAGGAAAAAAAAAATGGAAAAAAGGAAAAATAAAAGAGTCCATGTGCCCAAGAGCTTATCTGTCTCATCCAGCTATATGAGCTGGCCTAATAAGAGATATCTCTACTTTCAGCTCTCACCATAGAAATAGGAGTCATTTATCAAGAAGGACTTTTCCCTGAACTACCCTGACCTTTTCTGCTGATGCTGCCTTTCCACTGTGATTTTTGCATGTTTAGGGCATAGTCACACAGTCTAACCCCAAACGTGTTATGAGCTCACTTGTTCTATGTAACAGATGAGACTCCAAAAGGAGTATCAGAGAGCTATTAGAATTTTTCAGCTAGATGTCACTACTGTATTTTCCTGTACTTACCTCCAGCATGTATTTATATTAAAAAAAAAAATCAACTATAGAGTTGAGTGGAGTTACATTGATTTCAGTGTTGCCAATATGTACACTTGACACGTGCTTTAATGAATTTAGTTGAATGAACATATCTGTTTTTAAAGGGTGCTACCAGCACCATTTGATGCAGTAATTATTGATACTGGTTTCCTATATAAACAGCACTAAGACTACCAGCTAATTTCACATGGAAAACAGCTGTCACATGGTAATGACATTAGAAGTCACTGTCTATTCTGATCTGTATTCAAAGCCATGCCACAGAGGTGAAAGGCCCTGTTGCCAATTATTACTCCTTTGAGCCAGACAGTCCCCAGACACATGCAGCATATGCAGATCCAGGCCTCCTTGTCTTTAATTAGATCTTGCCTACCCTCTGTAGCAACAGCAGCCAATGTAAGAAGGGCACATTAGGTAGTTGGAAAACAATCACAAAGAAATTCTGACATGTTCTGTCCGGCGTGTCCTTCTAGCATCAGCACAATGTACATGGGAAGGAAAACCCAAAGCAGGAGACATTCTACAAGAGGTATGACCTCTGTGGAGCTACAAACAAAGGAGATTCTGCACAGTTCCTCTCTGCTTCTTCTGCTGCTGTACTGACCACGTCACTGACGGACTCACAATGGCAGATGTGAATACACAAGGAATACAGGTTTACACCCACTGTTTGAGGAAATTTTAAAATCATAATTGAAACAATATGGTACTATGTGAGTGAACCTAATGTACCTACCCAATTTTCAGTGATTATGAAGTTGATGACACTGTGTAAAAGCTAATAAAGAGAACCAAAGAAAGGCACTGTATCAGCAAGACCTCACCTGGCTGTTGTAGATTCTAACACTCTCCAGCCCTGCTCTCTCTTGTAGCCAATTTCACCCTAGCAAGTCTCCTTTCCATGGTTTTGACCCTCAGTCAGATCAGCTGCTGCCCGCTCACCTGCCTACTTGGCAGAACCCAGCTTCCAACATGGAATTGGTACAATAGGCTGAAGAGTACAGCCTAACTAACCCAGTGAAGCAGCACCAAGCATCTACTTCCCAGCATCAGGAAACTGAGAGAAAGAGGACATCTGAGGTCAGCAAACAAGAAGCACAAATGAAACCAATGCATAGAGTTGCTTCCATAGAGACAGTGAAATCTGTTTTCTTCTCTGCACTGTACTGAGTTCAACAACTGACTCAGTAACAGATGTAGAGATCGATATTAAATTTCAGAAATGCAAGAACTGAAAATCAAAACAACATCAAAAAAGAGCTGTATCATAAGTGATACCAGGTGTTACCAAAAGCTGCAATTATATTTTCCCACTGCAGCTCATAATCTGTGAACGGCTTTTGCTGTTTCCACTGATTTGCATGAATCTTCTTCAAACAAAAGAAAAACTAAATTTTCAAAACGATCCAATAAATTTTACTGCCAATGAGTCAAGAATGACCAACACATGCATTAGGCAGAAGGCTTCTGCATTTTCCCTCAGAAAAAAAAATAAATAATGAAATGGAGGAGATGTCAGATCACAGAGCAACTAATGGAGCAAGAGGAGCAGGAAGGGAGGGTGTGACACCATGCCCTCAGAGCTACAGCTCAGACTAATGAATTATCTCTGCTTGGTTAAATTTCTGGCATTACTAATCAGACAAGAAGCATAAAATGGAAAGTTCATTAGTAAGATCATAAAAGAGTCATACTGACAAAGATCATTCGACTTACTAATAGGAAGGTCAATGGTAAGGATCAGGAAATTGCTTTAAGGAAAACAAGATAGACCAAATGTAACTGAATCCAGAAGAAACCTATACTGGGGTTGTGTGTAATATTCTTTCTTGTTTTCTGACTGTAAATCAGAAAATGTTCCCTTTGGCATCAAATGAACCAGACTTTCTTTAATCAGCACAGACCCAGCCTCAGGTGGGCTGGACAGCATCAGCTTCTCCACAGGGCTGGTTCACCTGGCCACAACCACAGGTAACATTTCAGCTCTCCCTCCCCATCACAAAATGGTCTCAGAAGCAAAATCTGCTAATTGTGTCAAATTATATGTGAAGGGTTTACAATATGGATCACTGCCCACCCGGGATTAGAAAAAGATCACTGAAGTAATTTCAGCTCAAGACTTCAGGATAATTCAGAGACCCCATTCCCAGAGGTTATGATGTGTTCCCTCCCATTGGCACAACCACAGCCACTCTGTATGGGACTGGCATTTCCCCCAGGGGTAGGACAGAGAGGAGATGTGGTGAGTTTTTCATTAGAATAATCTGGAGAGGAGAAGGGAGAAAAAATTATTTTCTATATTTAGCTTGCTTTCCTACAGAAATAGAGAGTAATAAGGTTCCACATGCATCCTTCTCACTTTTGGGTCACTGACTTATTTCAATCACATCTGTGACAGAGAGAAACAGCAAAGGATATTCCAGACATCTCACAAATCAGGAAGCAAGAAAGGAGGCAAAAAAAAAAAAAGATTCCTGCCCCTCCAGGAGATGACACAATCTGAGCTCAGTCATTAATTGACACCAGAGAACTCTGACAGAAAGGCTACAAAAAAAAAAAAAAAAACTTGCATCTGCACCTATGTGAGCCCTGAGTAGCCCCCACAAAAGACAAATCACACAGGAAACAGAGGAATCCAACAACAACAAAAAAGCATTTTCTGGTTTTCAGCAATGAATCTGGCAAGACAACATCTCAATCAAGCCAACACCCAGCTCCCAGTGCAGTCAGACAGAGATAAGGGAACAAGCACAGTCCCAGATACTGCTCTTTTTACAGGACTGAGCTGTGCCAAGTTCCTCTCTTTTTTCCTCCCCTCAAAAAACCAGCACCCTTCCTACCCTATAGATAATTGTCACACAATAAGTATCAGGAGGAACATATTAAATAAAAGTGAATGACTCTGTGCATTATGAATCTGTATGAGATCCATTTTGGAGATTGGTGCTTTATGTTTATCCACATACAATCTAAATTGCACTGGGGAAAGGCATCCTGGCCACAAAAGAGCCAGACAGTTTTACAGCTAGGACACATAACACAATAACCATTTAGACAGATTAAAGCATACTGAGAGCTGCATCAAATATTGTTTAGAGCACATAAGGACTGCTTTAATATTTAAATGTATCCCATGGCTGGGCTCTTTAGATTTGCTAGATTCACTAGGGCTACACAGCTATTAGCTTCTACATTTCATCTTCAATTCCTCTTCACAGTAGGAGAAACATAAAAATGAGGGTCACTGCTTGGTCATTTCATTACCCCTGGCAGAGAAATGTGCTTTGCACAAATGAGGAAATATTTTAAATGTAGATTGTTGTAATGTTGGTGTGACAAAATAAAACCTGAGCAAAAAAAAATAACGATGTTATAATGGTTATTTCGTAGAATAACATTAAAATAATACACAGTGTAGCAGCAGCCTCCTTATCAAAGGATCTGATGTATTTTACGGTCGTCATTTAAAAGGTCCATTAGCAAGAGTCCTGGAAACGTATGGCTCAAGGTCACAACCAAACCAAATGAGACTGAGCAGTAATTCAAAAACATTAAAGTGTTTATAGCTAGAAGTAAAATAAGTACTTGATACACTAGCACAAACAGATCTTAGCAGCCAACTCCTCTAAGAGTCTCCTTTTATTTTTCTGGAAATAAAAACTCAATGAAAGAAACTGATAATCTACTTAAACACAAAAGTGACCAAGATGTCACCTGGGAGACACACGACTTCTTGCCACAAATACAGGTTTGGAGCTGAACACAGGCAGCACGAGCCCAAGGCCAGAAGTATTGGTAGCCTTAAGGCGGAGGTCTAGCACAGAAGGAACAAGAGCACAAATGTTACTCATTAAACATGATTTGTGAGGATAAAAACATCATAACCCTTAGCTCTGTTTGTGCTACCTAAAGTGCAGCATTTAACCCATATTCTAGGTATCTGAGTGAAAGGGACTTGATTTTCAGTCACTCTTCTTCCTTCTCTCACCAGAAAGGCCAGCGGGAGGCACACGCCTCTGCTTCACCAGCAAAGATGAAAATATGCACTATTGCAATGACAGTATCTGAGAGAATCACTTCCGGAACAGAGTGAAAAAATTTGAAATGAGAAACTAAGCATTACTTACTGCAAAGCAATGCCTCCCCAGTTCCCTGCTCCTGCCCCATGCTGGCTTAGGGGCTTGCACTCCCATGGCACCATCCCAGAGGATCAGAACACATGTTCTGGTGCAGTCACCACAAGACTTGCGTACAACAATCACACCTACAGTGCAACTAAAGTCACTGAAGCTTGGAAAAAGTAATTTACATGGTTTCGATGAGAAATATTTTGGCATATTCATACAAATATACCAAAACTTCTTCCCTATGAGTAACAAGGTCTGAAACCATCCCCAGTGCAAGCACTAGGACCTAAAGATAAAACACAGGCAATCTTTTCTAGTCCTATTGCTCTTGTCTGAAAACCATTCTACCAAACCTTCCAGTTCAGTATCTCTCACTTTCATAAGTCTCATAAAAATGCCAGAAATGGAAACAAGATTCTGTAACACAAACGCAATCAATCTTGGAAACTCATTTTGTGGGAAAAAAGACAAAGCATACTCACTGACACCTGTAAATGGAATTCATCCTGCAGGTAGCCTACATGTCTTGCTGACAGCATGTTTTATTGATGGCATAGCAATCTCATTTTGTTTCCCAGCTAACTGTGGTTGCAAGAGGAAAAGGACACTGCAACAATTGTGCAAATGCTTTGCATCTGCCTGCGCTCATCAGTAGGGTGAAGGCTGTAAGTGTTTGGAAAGCAGTGGCACACCTCTCTGGGATCTCAAGCCATGACAGAGGCTGAATGCACATCCAACAGATTATAAGTTACATATGAAGGAAGATATTGTTTCATTTAAGTCACGGTCCTTCAATAAGTAAATCACAAAGCAACACAGCATTGTCTAATGACTCAGTTAGCTAAGAAGAGCTCAGAGGTATGAAACAGGCTAAAATAAAACGCCATACATCTTGTAATATCTATGTTGAAAGCATTTCCTCTAATAGAGCTTCATAGTTTCCCACTGAAATCTCTCATCACCACAGACCTCAGCTCCCAGGCAGACAATAGCGCAGACACTACAGACAGACCCCTCTGCCTGGTGGGTCCCCTAATTGGGGCGCACATGTTCCACACACACAGGATATGAATCAAAGTGACGTAACACATTCATCCCAGTTTCCCAATAATTCTCTTTCACCACTCATGGAAATGCTTGGCCAATAAAGCATAATAACATTATTGCAGTAAACTCATTTTCAAGTTAAATGCCTGGCTCTGTACCCTCCACCAGTTAGACTCTAACATGGCAAAACAAAGGTTTCAGTTTTGCCTCATGTCTGATCAAAAGGGGATAAAAGCAGAACAACGATCTCATGTACTCAGGGCCATCTAAAGCCACAGTGCCAGCCTCACCTCTTTCATTCTCTAGCCCTGATTTAGCTCAAAGCAGAGCCTGTGCGAGAAAAGACTACATCACCTTTCTCCATACAGTTCCATGTTGGAGGGCAGGAAGAAAACTTAAACTGCACACAAGGCACATGTTGGCCCACTGCAGTGCTTGAGTTTAGGGTATTCGTTTCCCACCAGATCCATCCCTTTCTCTTCCTTAGGTCTCATAGTGCCTAGAAAGCAAGCTGTGGACCAGAGCTGCCTTCCCCAGGCACACAAGTTGCATGGATACTTCAGATATTTCTAATACCTCCCAGTCTATAAGACCAGGTCTCCCTTTTCTTGAATATCACTTCTCTCAGTAAATGCATTTGACAGGTAGCTTAGAAGAAACAGCCTTTGCCTGCCACACAAACTTCAAAAAGGACAGGTAGAAAGCAAAAACCTAGCTAGACACCAAATGCTTTGCTAAACCTTGATAACACACTGTTTACCAACAGCAAACGAGATTAGGAAATAGATTCATGCAAATATCCTTAATTTAATAACTACGATCAGATATGGCTTTGTTTCTTTCATGTAATTTGTGTAATACAAATAAAGTACTAGGGCTCCTTTCCACTATGGGAAATGAGAATTATTAAACATTGCACTGAAAAGCAAAGGAATGTGTTTATTGACATGAAAAACGATCCTGCGGATACAAAAGCTTTTGTATGTTAATTGCATAATGTCATTGCAATTTAGAAAGTGGTTGCAGAAGGAAAGAATTCCTTCCCAAAACAGAAGTGGCTTTTCCTCATCTACCAGCTCAGTTCAAGGCTGCATCTTGAAAGCATTTATGGCTGTGTTCTCATTGGTGACACTGGGTCAGTACCAGTCACTTCATATTGATGTGGTTACCTGCTAGGAGGCATAAAGGAAGTGAAGGATTTCCTCCAGTTTTATTACTGAATGCTCAAAATGTTTCCTGGGGTAAACAACACCAGAGCCATCTGCATTTTTTTTTTCTTCCTTTTTGGAAACAAAAGAGAACAGCAGTAGCTAATAGTGAATGGAAAAATACAGGTCTAGAGCTATGTAATGAAAAAAAATCTTCCTCTGAAAGAGGGAGGGGCTCAGCCACTCACGTCTTTCACTGATATACAAACTCAGCAGCATTGGAAACCTTGGAGTATGATGCCCCTGGTCTTCTGTCCCACTGCACACACAAGAGAAAGACAGGATGTGATTCAGCTGCCTGCTAGTTAGGGATACTTCAGTAAATCAGATTCTGGACTGGCAAATTAAGGACCTTCTTAAATCTTTAATCACAGCCTGTCGATTTGCTGCTCCAGAAAAAATAAACTTCCCAGCTCTTAGGGACAAGCACAGTTGAAGAAAATTCATCACGCAAGCACGAGTGCATTTCCCAAATGAAGTGGATACACTTACTTTCCCCAAACCTCTTCTGCGAGGAGTGCAAACCCTGCCAGTCTCAGAGCAGACATCATCAGTATGAGTTGCACTAAGTCACAAAAAGATGACATGTTTTACAAGGACACAAGAGCAGAATGTTGCACAGCACACCATGGTGTAGTTTCTCACCAAGCACCCCTTGGAGAGCTGCTGCTTGTGAAATCTCAGGACAGTTTAACTAAGACTTGTAATCCCATGTCATGGTATGGCTGTCAAACCTCTCCCCCATCATCCAGTGATTAAACACATCTAGCCATCCTCACAGGGATCTCTCCCTTGCTATAGTCTCTCCTTAAAAGATGTTCCACAGAAATCCCAGATGGATGACTACATTCACCATCTCTTCTCTAGAAAACCCAAACACAGTATTGGCACACGGGGGAGACCAATATAATGAAGCAGACCAGGAAAAGGAATCAAAAGCAAAAACAAAACCTAATGGTTGAGCAGAACAGTTTGCTGCACTGGAAAAATACAGGAAATCTTACAGTTAAATGACTCATCCCTAAGCCAGGTCCTTTAATAAAAACCATTTTATTACAGCTGTACCGAAAAGGACGAGGATTGGAGGTGATGCCTTGCAGCACTATACAGGAAAGCTGTGCCCTTTGTAGCACCTCGGCAGTCAGACAGCTCAGCGAGTGCTGAGGGGATGCGTTTCTCTGCAATGCTGGTGGGACTAATAGAAAGAAACCATGCACATCTGAGGAACTACACGATCTTAGAAGAGACTGAAATACCAGAGTCTGGGAAGAAAACCGCCACCAAAGTGGTTTAAAGGCTGCTGACAAGGAGCTGCTTCCAGTGAGAAATTGGATGGGCAGGATTTGTTTAGCTTATCAAAGAGAAGACCAAGGGTGACTTGATTACAGGGTATTAAGCACCTCCGTGGAGAGAAAATACCAGTCATAAAGGGCTCTTTAATCTAGTAGAAAAAGGCTTAACAAGAACTCGTGGCTGGGAGCTAAAGCCAGACAACTTCAAATAGAAAACATGGCTCAGACGTTAAAGTCAGAGCAAACTGGCAGAGAACGCAGCAGATTCCTCAAACCATCTTGAAAAATGCCACACAGCTGCCCCCATTCTTAGCAAGGGCCAGCACTGCTGACACCCTCCTCCCCACACACACAGCAGTGAGAGTGCAGGATATGCTGGGAACGGGAAGAAGGACTCAGTGCCTCTTATCTGCCCTGTAAACCAGCCCCTGGCTGCAGCTGTGCTCCCATTGGCCATCCCAGTGAGATGAACAGAGCAGGAAACACAGCATAGTAAAGAATCCATGGAATAGAAAAACTATTTAATAGATTGCAACTGTTTAACCGACTAAATCAGAGTCAGCATTCATCAGAGAGAATACAAACTCGCTGATTTTCACTTCAACTGCAAAGCAAGATTCAAACAACACCCAAAGAAGAGCTAAGACAACTTTTCAGCTACTGTTTCATAAAACTTCTGGTATTTCAGTAATGTTTGGGATTCTTCTTCATGTTCAACTACTTATTTTATTTCCTGTTTTCTTTGGAATCACTGCTCTGTTCTGCATTGTTGGAATCTGAAATAGTATTTCATGGAACGTTATTCTATTTGTTCATACCACAGATTCAAGAGATGCTGGATTCCTGTTGTTCTACTGCTCCAGTCTTCGGAAAAAGCATTTCCCATCTCCATCCAATATTAACACTTCTACAAAATAAGTGTGAACGTTTCAAGCCTGTACAAAAAGGCCTCATCACTAAAACACTGCTGTCATTTAAAGTAGAAATAATTTAAAAAGTGGCTTTCATTTTCAAATACAAAATAATAAGTTGTTAACAGCATTAAAAGGTCCCATTTTGTCACAGAACCAGTTTCTGTTAAAAAAAATTGATGAAAGATTATTTTTCTTCTGTCACTATAGCTGCCTGCCTTATTCTGTTCTTCATCAGTTTGCTGAAGAAAAAATAATTATATAGCCAGTTCACACATGAAGGAGATGAATGTGAAGGGGAAGTCTTTGCACCAATGCAAATAATTGGAAAATTGCAGGGTTTTTTTCCTAAATTTGCTACAGATTAACAGACCAAGCTGTGATCAGGTAAGCAACTCCTCTTAAACTTCAGATACATAGATAGATATACACTCAGAGTATTTAGGTTCAGGAAATATTGCCTTTTGGTTCAGTGCCTTTATATCTGTGAAGGGATGCAGGGTCATGCAGCAGGAAGCTAAATGTATTTCAGCTCTTTTCTATGTTCTCTCATATCGCAGCTCAAAGACAGACTTCCTTCAGGAAAACCCAGGATTCTGCAAGTAAACGTCCCCGGGAATTCCCCTTTTTAGACACATCCCTCTCTCTAACCAGAGACACAGCAATCTGCAGATTAATGCATTATAGTCTTTGTCTCCTCCTCTTATTCAGGAAGGTTCTCTGCTCTCTTGCTGTTGAGTCCTTGTCTCCTCGCACCACTCCTATTCTCATCGTTAATGGTTGATAAATAGCTAATGAGTGGATCAGCCATTAAGACCTCCCTTTCCATCTGGGATGCATGCTATTTTACAGACCCTGCTAGATCTTTATTAGATTTGGGTGCAGATTATTGATTTAGGTAGATGAGGTCGTTGTAACCTCATCTCATAGAGAAAGGAAGCAGGGGAAACCAAATGTAATTCAGCTGTTATTTTCTGTACCAGTACAAGCCAGTGGAGGAAGAAAAGTCAAAATGAAACCAAAGGATGCCCATTAAAAATAATAATAACTGACCTTGTACCAAAAGGCAATGCTTCTGCAGACACCTGAAAGATGAGACTGGCATAGAGTTTGAGCTTTCTGCAGATAAGTACTACAAAATAAATAATAGGTGCTAGTAAAGAGATAGAATTAATAAAATACCAGACTATTCCTAGGGCAAAATGACATCTATTTATAGAATTTGAGCACTCTAATACATAGTGGTAGAGTAACAAAAGCACAACTTCTGCTTAAGTTATTTTTACTCCCATTAAACAGCCATATCAGCACCTACAGATCTAATAACAGCACAGCTCAGATTTAGCACTTTCTAGCATCCTACCAGGGGTAACTTAAGCATTGAAATCCTCCAGAAAGCCTGGCTTTCAAGGCCAGGCCCTCCAGAAGATTTCAATATATTGTCAACATTTATAACCCCATGGCTGCAAACAACAAGAGGACATACAGGTTCAAAATGTTTATAAACACATAAAAATCAAGAGAAAATTTAGAAAATGAATAAGTGTATTGATATTGTAATGCTATAACCCAATAGAAAACACAGCTCAAACGCGACAGCTACAAGGACAGAAATAAAGGGAAAAAAAAGCTGCTTACCTTCAGGAGGCCTCAGGTATGCAAGGATCTTTAGAGCAATACCCTTCCCTCCACTGCCAACCCTTAAAACCCCCTCTGGAAAGGAGTGGATCCTGGCTCCACCTCTTCCGGTCACTCTGCTGCATTGCATGCACCTGAGCTCCTCTGAGTTGGCCCTGCCTTCCTACCAGGTGCTCAATCACTGCTTCAAGCCCTGACTTAGCATTTCCTCTACAGATACAGACAACAGTTGTATTTATTTTTACTTGAAGCTCAGTCCCCGTGCAGGAAAGTATGAGCCAAGGTAGACAGAACTGGTGGGGCTGCTAGGTTCCTCATGACTCACTACTGGCTACGTGCCTTCTCCTCTCCTCCTAGGGCTCTTTGGCTGTCCCTACCCTTTCCAGCTCCATGATTCAGTTCATTCCTGTAAACTCAAAACAGGTGTGATCCCAATCTAAGCACCTGCCTTTGAGCTGGAGGTGCCAAGCCCAGCTCACCATGCCTTTGGGCATTCCAATCCATCCTGCTGAGTCCTTACAGAACATCTTTCTTCTTTATGCATTCTGGGAAATGTAACCTAAAGTGGCAAATTCCACTAGCAGCAGAGCACTCAGTCAAATTCACAAAGGACTTGTGTATTGTGGGCCTAATCCTTGGGCATTTGGAGATTCCCATCCTAAAACTACACACCAAACCACACAAAAGCCATTTTCACCTGGATATAGGATTGTTGTTTGCTACTAATGACCCGTGACAGGCTTCTAGCTGCTTCCAAACCACAGCTCTTTGATCTTCTCATTGTAAAGGAATATGAAATTCAAGACTGTTGGTTACATCCCTATGTTTGCTTACATCTCCTCAGATGGCTAGCACTAAAAGCTCAGCTCATCAGTATTTGATAACAGTCACGTAGATGCCTCTTACTCTGTTTTCTTATAGGAAAAAACATCAGAAAGTGCAGTTTGCTCTTTTACTTCTCTTCATCTTAGGAACTGAATTCTTTTGTCTGCGGAAGCCCTTTTATCCATACATTTTTGTTTGGGATACTCAAAAGAAAATTTGACCATAACCACCCAAAATGCAATCAATTAGTTCCATAGGGGTATAGCAACTTAGCCTTCATTCACCATTTTGTGATTTCACAATCACTTTAAAATGGTCAAGACCTCTTCAAAAATACAGTTTGCAAAAGTAAGTATTTCTATCTGCTGTGTGAGATGGAAAGCTTGTCTCCAGTTCCTACCAGACGTCTAAAAGGTGGAGTTAAGAGGCTGATCACTAGTCTTCCTCATCTTCCAAAGACCAGGAAGATCCTTGGATCAAAACTACAGCTATCCATGCAGTGGATAGGTGCAAGTTGTATGCCCATGTGAATGCTCATTTCCTATTCAGTTAAGAAGGTGGGGAAAGGTCATAAAGCAAAAGGTTTTACGTTTGACTCAGTAAAGTTCCTTCTTCAAGCTCCACTCCCTCATGCAAGTTTAAGCCCAGTGCTCTCTTGCTGGACTTCACTGCTGCCACAGCCAGAATTTCCTTTTTGCCTCATTAACTAGAGCAATAGTGTGTTGATTTTAGGCTTTGCTAACACTTCTTTCCTTCTCCCCATCCATAATGCTCCATCAGATATCATCATGCTCCAATGAGAAAATAATGAAGAAAAATGTGCATTCAACAGAGTTTGCTTAGGCCACTTGCTTTGCTAGTCTCCATTCTGCTCTTTGTTAATTCCTGAAACATCTCTGCCAGGATGGACGTATTTTGCAGCATGAAGTAAAAACAACAATAAACACTACCTGTATTTGCTGTGAAAATACACTGTTCTCCTGCCCTACCTTGAGTTTACATGTCAGGGAGTATAGTGAAAGGAAAAGGGGTAATAGCTTTAAAATAAAAGAAGGCAGATTCAGATTAGACAATAAGAGGAAATTCTCTACAGGGTGGACATGTACATGCACACAGAGCTAAGGGCTCCTTGGGCACTTACCAGCCGCTGAGGCAACTATGGAAAGATTAAGAAGCTGGTGCAACCTGCGTGCTTGGGAAGAGATACACCATACAGTTACCCACCAGCATAGACAGCTCACTCCCTCCCCTTAACCACTCAGCCAGAGACATCTTTGAATCACTGCTGCCAAGCCAGCAGTGACATGTCGAAGTAGCCACACACATTAACCAGAATTTATGTCGGCTCCAAAGCAGTCAATACAAGCTGATCTTAAAGACTCACACATACCAGACCCCATGCTGGCATTTATTCGGTAGCAAATATAGAAAGATGTGTATCTCATGTTCTCATCCTCGCTATGAGGTACCTCACTGGCTCACTGCTTGGCCCGGGTTCAAAAACAGTGTCATCTGCAACAAACAGTTCTAAATTGTACTTGAGACCACTGAGGCTGTGGATGCACCATCGGCTGTTGATGAACATATCATTTTTTCCTAAAAAGTTACAAACTGAAGTAAATGAGAGGGATTACCTCACAACAAGAACCAGTAGGTCCTCCCTAATTCAGAGACCGTGTTCCATATCCCTATCCACCACCATCAGACACCTTATCCTTCAATGCATAGAGTTTTCAACTTGTGGCCCAAGGACACCTGGGAATCCTGGGATGATTCTGTAAAGGGTAATTAAGTAAAGTGAGTCTGTTGTTAATGGCCTTATATTAGCTCTGTGGGGATCCACATGCTTGCAGAAAAGGCTTTTTTAACAAAACAATAAAAAGGCTTCCACAGACATTTATGGCACAAAAGAATTCAGATGGAGAGAAGGCGGTTAGAGAAACATTTTGGCCCCAAGACCGTCTCCTGCAAACAGCACAACTTTCCTGGGAAGTGTTAGTACATACACGTGCACACTGAGTATCTGATGCTCACAACTATGCTGACCTCCCAGATCTGCAGCTTTTTACTGCTGAATCTTTGTTCTTTGCCAAAATCAGACAGCAAAGTTTTGAGTCTAACTTGTGTACCTACAGAGAACATCCCAACAGAGACGGGGATGGTAAAGTTCATCACAGCTGCAGAAATACCTTTCAGAGACAAAGGAGTCCAGCTCTGACAACCAGGTTGTCATGGAGAAGAGAGTAGGTCTCCAGGTGGTGTCACACCAGAGGCTGCAGAAGGCTGAAACAATGCTCATTAACTCTTTCATCTCTTGCTTACCTCACCCAACTTCATATACATATTATACACACAACCCCACCTCACCCACCCCTTCCCAAGGGATCTCAGGCAACAAAGGTTCACATTTAACATTTCAGAAACCCCAAGGCCCATCCACAATCTCCTGGAACAAGCTGCAGAACATATTTCCAAGCTCACTTATACCCTACACATTTACCTAGTGCACTCCTGCAGCAATCCAGCTGTCATTATTACCAGCAGATCAAAACTTAAAGTAACTGCTAAGTGCAGTTCTCTTGCACTTTTGATCCGCAGTAATGGATGCAAGCAGTCCGCCCGGATCTGTGGCTGTTATGAAGCAGATGTTGATGACAAGCCTTCAGTTCTGATTTACCACTGTATTTGTCTAAAGGGCACAGCCCTGGGAGCCCACATCTCTGCAACCCAAACTCCCACCTGAGGCAGACCTGATCTCTGACAGGTGCTGGGACTTCACCCTGAGCTCCTGCACTGACAAATGTTACACTGCTTAACCGGAAAGTCCTTTCTGTTTCCTTCTGTCGAGTCCTGCAGAGCATACTCTATTATCTTTTTTACACGAAGAATCCCTGTGTTTGAGTTGCTTTAGGGAATCAAGTCACTTCGTGTTTAGGAGCAGCAAACAATACTGCACAAGGATTAGCAGCATTTAATTAGGAAAAAACAGTACCTAAAACCATTAAATTTTCCTATACAAGCTCAACCCAAAGGAAGGAAAATCAGACATCAAAAAGTCAATGATTGAAAAGTAAACATGGGAGAAGTTCTTTCCTAAAAACGATGCTCACAAAATTGAAAACATACTCGCTTGGAAACAGTTCCTGTAATACAATATCAGTCATAAAATGCAACAGCACACATTTCCTCTGAAGACACACATCTTGCTACATGCGTCCAGCCCCTTCTAAACTCCTTTAAAGACTGGTCAAAAATAAATAAGGTAAATATACCATTTGCATTTATTATACGAATTAGAAGAGCTAGCCAGATGGGGAGCTCTCCTCCAGCAGAGCTGTTGTTTCCAAAGACAGCAAGGCACGAGCACAACCCAGCTGTTCGGGGCCTGTGATGTTCCCACTCCCAGAAAAGCATCGCCCCTGGCTTTTCCCTGTAATTAGTTAGTGCTAATACCCTGGGTTAGTCTGTGGAAAAGTCACATTCTGAGAGATCACCCTTGTGAACAGCTGCACTCCTGAGACAAAACGTCACCACTCCTAGCTGTCAGCCCATTCATCTCCCGCAAAAGTCAACCGGGCCATAAATTGGGAGTTCTTTATCTCAGGACAGCAGATCGAGCTGGGTTTAATTGCTGAGCTATGCTAATGAGCCTTGTTTGTGACACAAGGTGCTTCGTGGTGGCTCTGTTTGAAAACATGGAATTGTAACTCCCCCCGAGGGCACATACAATCAGCTTAAAAACACCGCCGTCTGGATGCAGAACAGAAATCATGTAACGGTCCCATCAGCATGGCACATTATCAAAGGCATCATTAACAGCTGCTTCATGGAATGGCAGGAGGCTCTCCTGGGTGAGCTCTGTGCATTTTGTTTCTATTCTGTCCACTCTATTCTTTCTTTTTTTTTTTTTTCCTGAATCATAAGCTCCATAAACATCACTGTCAAATCATCTGCAAGGGAACAAAAAGACACCAGGAACTGAGCCTTTCCTAGCAGATAAGGTCTGAGTCTGTTTTAAAAAGAGTGAAAAAAAAAAGAAGCTGAACAAAACAAAACATACCCAGGGAAAAGCAAACAGAGGAAAGAACAGCAGCAAAATTGTTTCTCTCCAACTTGTTGAGACAAAATCTACTGCAACTCAAATTTGTTCCTTCTAGATTAGGGGCAGCATTTTAACATTCACATTTAGGAAAAGAATAGCCCAGGTGGACACCAGGCCACAGGATTTCTTGTGCAGATAATATAAGCTGTTTCTTTAGCACTATTAACGAAGGGGTTGGTGGTAGCTCTTTGAACCATTGAATCACTAAGGTTGGAAAGTCCCCTAAGATTATCTAGTCCAACTATCAACCCATGACTTTGCTTGACACAGAAAACCTGAGCCACATTTCAGTTGGGAAGGGCGGTGTTTAAAATCATTAACAGTCAGAAGTACTTAAATATGGCATCACTATTCTTCTCGTGCTACCCAGGGACTTGTGACAGGCCTTGCAGACCCCATGTGTGAGGCACTGTACAAATATCCATCTCCCCATCCTCTGCGCTCTTTTAACCCAGGGCCCCAACCTTGCATATGCTTACACACTTGAGCAACTACCAGTATCACATGGCCCTACTGAAGTCAACATCACTGAATGAATGAATGAAATCAGTAATTACCCATGTGCGTAATTATTTGCAGAACTGGGGGCTAAGTGCTTCATTTTTAGCTTTTAGCTTCAAAATATTAGTTCTAATCTAGTGTGCCTCGCTTTGTGCTCAATCCCACAAGGAACATCACAGCTTGGCCTAATTAAGCAAAGAACTTAACGAAGTGTTTAAGCATGTAAGCAAACACATTGGCTGAACGCTCTGTTGCTTGGCTCCTTGCAGGACTAGACCTTAGCATGGGCACGGGAGGTAATGTACATCCAGGAGGGAACCAGGGCTCTGCTGAGTGCACAGGGTGCTGGGCACACCAGGACTTCCTTGGCTGTCATCCAGATCATGGAGATAGCACAGTGGGTAGCTTGATTCTGACAAACACTAATTTTAGGCACTTTGGGATGCAAAATAATGATAACACCCTTCCTGGAAAAAAAATCTCCCCGGACCTGTGTGAAATTATCAGCAAGCTGGTTGTCCCATTTTTGCTCCTGCTATGTGGGGCAGCCTGGCTTATTAAGGTACTGGACTCGTTCAAACATCCTTTGCTTTCTCCCTTGCAAGGGGACCCCAGAGAGCCAGCCTGCTTCTCCTGGCAGTCTGAGGATGAACCTGCTCACCCTGATGGCCAAAGGCTCTTGCACACCTCCCTGGGGAGGCAGCAGAAAGATAAGTCAAAAAGTGATGGAGAAGCTGCAGGCTGGAGCACATTTTCTTGGCATGGGAGACCCACAGCAATGAGAGCTGTGGGGTGGAGGGCAGCACAGGGTCTTCAGAACATAAGCCATGGGTGCCCCATAGCTTGCACTGGCAGTGAGAACAGTTCAGGGGCTGTCCCTCTGCCTACTGCAGACAAAAAGACACATGCACACACCAAGAAACAGAGCACAGCTTCACAGGAAAAATCCTCAAAAGCACTAGTAGTCACCATAAACCACTATTAGTACAAAGTATGACCTCTACCCAGGAGCTCTGAGGAGATCATTCCTTTGAGAGCTGTTATCTGCCCAGGTGAAAGCTTCCTGTAATGTCTCCCTACGGTGAGGTATCTTCAGAGCTGCTGCGAGATTCCTTCCAGGAATCCTGGCAAACATGTAACATCCAAGGAGCATCGCAGGGAGAAAAGAAAAGAGGAGGGAAACCCCAAGTCACGTCTTCAAGTGGTGACTGCTCACGTTACAGAATTGCTCAAGAAGATAAAACGACCCCTGAAGGAACAAAGACCTCTGAAATAGACTTCTTTGTAATGTCACATTCCCTGCTCATTCCAAACAACATTCTGCTCCAAAATTACTTTCTCATCCACTGTTCACTATGCGTGTTATGAGCCTGATCCTGAGTCAGTTCTCCTGTTAAATACTGACATAACAGTGTACTTTAAACAAGAGCAGCAGTTAAACGTCTCTTGCCCAATGCAGCAAAGCCCCAGGCTAAGCATAAGTGACAAATTCATTTCAACAAACAGAAATCAGCAAGCTCTTTTTTCTTTTTCTCCGCACAGCTTTTTTTTTTTTTTTTCCACAGTGGGACATCAAGTTGTTGTGTTGCCTTTTTTTTTTTTTTGTCTTTTCCCCACAAGACACATTATTCCATTTAAGTGCTTTGCGCATATTTGTTAATAGAGAAAAAAAAATGAGTGAACAATGAGCTGCACAGGGGAGGCTGAAATCCTGCACTGGAGCAGTGAATCAGAGGAGCAAATCCGTTTAGCAAAATGCTCATTTTAAGACGTGTTCCTTTCACACTTGAGTTATTTTTCTCTGCACCCAAACTTAATTAGAATCCTGGTAACACATCAGTCCTGCATCCATACACCGCAGCTGTGCTCAGGATCCCTGAGCTGCACATCCTGATCTGCTGCTGTGTTATGAACAGAGTGACCACAGCCAGCTCCACCAGCACGCTGGGGAGCAAAGAAACCTCAAGACAAACATCCCTTATTGCAGGGAGATCTGAGTCTGACTGTAAATGAGCCAATGTAAAACAAAAACCATGCCGCTAAGTAGATGATACTGAGACAGCTCTGACCCTCCCTGTACCCTGTAAGCACAGGTGCATGCAAAGATCTCCTGTGCTGATGGGACACAACCTCCTCCCAGCTACTGGAGAGGAGCTGAGATTGTTATCACCGTTTATCACTCAGATTGTGACAGCTCCTGAGTGCTGTGCTAGGTGCTGCTGACAAACCAAGCAGAAAGACAGTCGCTGGCATAAAGAAATAGACACAAAGTAAATAAAACCGTGAGTACAGGTTCCCTAAGCAGTGCTAAAACAGATCCACGCAGCTGGTCTAGAAAAGGGAGAAAGCAAGCCATCCCGTGAAGATGTGCTAGCTCAGGGAACTAGGGAGGGAAAGCACATACTGCTCACTTGCTATTGAAAGTAACATGAGAAGGAATTTTTATGGACCAGCTCATCCCTTACCGTAACCTCCCAGCTTTGGCAGTTGACACCTAAACTCCTGTTACCTGGGGATGGCAAAGTTCCCAGGAGATAGCAGAGGTCAAGTGTATTTCATTCATTTACTGTTTCCAGATGGGCTTGTTGTTTACCAGCTGGGTGCTCGGCAATTTCAGCTCTCTCTTGGCTTTGCTTGGTTTCCCAAAAGCTGAGCCAGTGGGAGGCTGCTGCTGGCTTCAGCAGAGCCAGGACAGTCTCTGATGTTGTCATACCCCTATGCTAACCCAAGCACCAAACCCTTCTGTTTACAATATTGCTGTTTCTACGTTCGGTCAAAGAAGATTAGCTGATTTCGGGCAGTGCCTAATGAAAGCTGAGTTTTTCAGTGCCAACATTTTGCCTTTCCAGCCTTCAAGCAAAGGCTGGAAGGTCAGCCTGGCATTCAGTCTGCAGCATGTGACCATTTAATGAGGGAGGTCTATGAACTACAGCGCTAATGCACAGTCACAAAAGCTGCAGCCCAATGTGACTCGCTTCACTACAGTGGAAGGATTTTTCTGTGATTAAGGTCCAAGACAAGGGAAACAAACCTATTTCTGGCTCTTTTTAGAGCCCTAGTAGGTGACTGTGAACAGATTCTCTAACCACTTTCCACCTTAGGAGCCTCCTACCATAAAAGGAGATAAAAATGCTCTTTCTCACAGGAGGATGCAATGGGTTCAGGTGTTAGTGGAATGAATGGCACAGTAATGCTTGTGAAATGTAAAGAGTAAAAAGGAGAGAGCCCTGCTGTGCTAGCTTTTAAAGCCTGCATGGAATAGCTGGATCACAGTGGGCGTTTGGTTCTTCCTGCAGCACCTGCAGCAAACGTAGCTTCATTGTTTCCCTGCTCTCTGCTGCCTTGCCCAACTACAGGCTGCCTGGAAAACATCAGGCAGGCAGAGCCAGCAAGTGCAGCGGCTGCTACATAGCGTGGGACGACGGCAACAAGCATGCTGCACCCACACAGAGCCCAAGGGACAGGCAGTCTTTGCACTCCCTGCTGAGCACTGACATCTTGCAAGGAGGAGCGAAGAGCAGCCTGCCCAAGCTGCCCCTGCTTGGGGATGGGGTGAATGGCACAACGTCCTTCCAGTCATTCCATGATTCACAGTGGCTCAATGGGACGCTGGGAAGAGCAGGAAAGGAGCTGGGGAAGAGTGAGAGTCAGCCCCTCCCACTGCAACTCTGTATGCAGGTTAGAGACAGGCGTACGCCTGGGGACTGTGGAAATTCCTGGGAGACCCTGACATCTAGAAAATGTGCAGTCACCTATTCTTCACCATCTCTCCTTTGAATCCTCCCTAGTCTGAGGATCACTGCTCCCTGCCATGATGCCACCCCCAGCCTGCATCCTCCCCACGCTGCCTACCCACCTCAGTGCTGAACTTGCACACTATAAACCTACACTCTCCTCTTCAGTAGAGTTTGTTGACAGTTCTGCTCCTTACAAAACAACCAGATCCAACCACAATCTTGTCAATTCCCATCTTATCATATGAGTCTCCAGCGAGGTGATTATCTTGAATGATCATTATGAGAATGAAATTATAGCCTCAGGAGAAGGCTGAGAGAAGTCCCAGTGCTCCGGGGACTTAACCCAAGGTTGAGCAGATGTGGCCAGGCTTTAATTCCCCCCACTCCCACAGGCTTTCTGCTGGTCATGTATGGATGTCTTTGACCCTTCTACCATGAGGAGGAAATATATACTGAAGAGCCTGAGGTGCTTGCATACCAACACAACAGAAGTGTCTTCTTCCTATTTTCCCTCGTCCTTTGCACACATACACTGCACTTACTCTACAGATGCTGAACCACAGCCACAAGGATTTCTTCACAACAGAGAGTCTTGCAAACTCTTCCTCTCCAGTCTGATGAGGGCTCTGTCTATGACACCAGTTCTCCTGACAGTCTGTGTCACTTTTATCAGATTTGCCACTGAAAAAAATAAAAGCACAAACACAAACAACTGTAACGAAATAAAATTTTGTCTCCGCTGTTGCCAGGAGAAAGCCACAAGTAAACAAGAAGACAAAGTGAGAAGCTAACTACAAATCGGCGAAGCCAATAAAGCAATGTGGCTGAGGAGGAGATGGCAGCTGGAGCACGGTGGAAGCATATCCAGCCTTTGTGTGACAGACTACAGGTGCCTTAACTGAATGTCACCATTTGCAGAAAGTTTGCCTGAAGCCAGCCTGCCTCAGGCCGAAGTGACCAGCCGTGGAGCAGTGAATGCAGGCAGCCATGCCCCAGCGTGCTGCTTCTCTTCATTTCTAAACGTGGGCTGATTTCTGACCTCCAGCTGCTCTGCGGGCTTCCCCCTGCTGCCGTTTCCATGGAACTCATTTTGTTACAATAAGATAAAAATATGCCTGATCTCCTCCTAGCAAGTTAGCAATCAGCGAAGGAAAACAACAGGAGCGCAACCAGGAAAATACTGCCGCTTCTTTCCAAGGACATAAAAAAATGTCACACGAAAAAGTCCATATTAAACATGCAAAAGATCTGCCCCAAGGTATCTTCTCTTATTGTGAAGACTATTTTAAGAAGCGTACAATCTCGTTCAAGTAGACATTCCATTAGATGCAGCTATCTGCAGCACAGGCACTGCTGCTAGCAAGCACGGATACAAAACCTGCCCTAAGATGACATTTCAGGCAGTACTTAATGATACCCAAAGATTCAGTGCAGAGGAAGACAACCACCACCTCCTGTACAATCCCACACAGTCTGCTGTTCAATTCTGGAATTCACACAGATCCTTTACGTATTAAAATACCAACAGATGTCTTTTGGTCTAGCCAGCAAAGCTGGTTTTGTGTAAGTGAAAGGCTCCATAACTGCAAGCACAGGAGTCTCAGCAACAAGATAGAATTTAAAAACCATTAATTACATTTCTACTTGCTTCATTCTATCAAAACGGAGACCCTCATGTATTATTATTATATTTGAAAGTGCATTGAGCATGTTTCCATTCCAGTGTCGTGATGCTTTGTGGTATTGCTAGAAGCTGAAGTGACAAAACAGCTACTTTGTCCACAGGTAATGCCAAGAATAAGGGTTCCTGGCAGTTGTTAAAACTCCTTTAATGAGGAACAGTGCTGTCCTAGAAGGGGTTTCGCTTCACCTTTCGTTTCCAGTTGAATGGAACCTCTCTAATTCTCCAGGTGTATTAAACACTTTAATTTCAGCAAAAGCTTGCAACTATATTGTTTTCAAAGGGATATAGTTAGGTTACAATACACATTTAATATGTACCTGGGTTCTCAAGAGCGTTGTAAATTTAAAGAAAAATTCAACCACATCTCTACACTGTTTGGTCTTTTTTTATTATCATTGTTATTTTACAGCCTTGCATAAATTAGTTTAATAATATTAGCTTTCAGTAGCTATCAGTTGTTACGACATTTGGGTATTAAATTTAGAGGAAAGCTGTTTATTACCTTTGGAAATAGTGGTGTTCATTCACATTCTCTTCTTTTTCTAATGGAAAGAGTATTCATGTTACTCTCAGAAGCTGTAATTGTTTGTTACCAAGACAAAGCTGACAAAATCAAGGTGACCCCTCCAGAAGTCTGCAGGGCGGAGGAATCTTCCCACAACTAAACATTCCTGAGGACTAGTATTTTTGCTTTCCTCAGCTGCTTTTAGGAATAAAATGTTAGGTGCCAAGAACTGAAATCACTAGAAAACCAGTGACAAATAGATATTGATACAAAAAACAAAACAAAACAAAGTAAGCAATAAAATGCCAAGAGAGAGCCCTCACCTTGGTAGGTTCCCCTCCTCTCTTCCTTATACCAGAGAACACACCAGCAGCATGCACTCACTCCTCTTCAGCAGTGCAAAGTTATGATTATGATTTTGTCATTTTCACCCCTTAAACTTGCATAGGGAGACAAAAAAAGTGAAAGACGTTGTCAGTAAGGCACTTCATGTCTCAATTACCTTAATGATATAACAAATGATAAATGATTATAATAAATAAGGATGAAGTTAGGATTTTTCCTATTACTTTCAGTGGGATCAGAATTTCATGAACTTGACTTCTGAAGGGAGCAGAATCTGAGGTCACACTTGAAATGTGCATTTACATTTCTGCATATGCATTTGCATCTGAAAATTGGCCTACAACATCAATTTTTCTGCCTGTTCAGGAAACAGCATTTAAACATTTTTAAACCAGTCCTTCTCTGTGTCTCATCTCTGTGCTCTTGCTGGCCTCCCCAGGCTCTGCTCTTACTCTCGGTGATTTAAAGCAATGGCTTTTGCTCAGCTCCCTCCCCAGCAGTCAAACTAATTTCCTCATCACGAGTTTTGCCCACCACGACCAAGTATGTCTTTGGTTTTGACATACCAGCAGAGTCTTGAAACTCAAACATAACCATTTCTCCATCTGGCACTGACTGTACCTTTGGAAATCTTGTGGTAAGACAGCAGTGCATAAGCACCAGGTGTATGTTTATGGAAAGCACGTCCTGCTGAATTAGCTTAATGTCCTTTAACTGCAAGGTGATGAAGTGCAATGGTATCTGATCCAACATCAGTGCTACAGAGTGCTAAAAGGCACTGAAGTTAGTACACTTTACCAACTGAGAAACCAGAGCAGCGCAAAACTAACCTGGTGCACCCCAGGTACCATGAAAACTGGCTGACATGTGCAAGAAGCAGGGCTGTGGTCTGGGAACTGTTGATGGTATAGCCAGACTGATCAGTCAGGCACAAACATGACCATCACAGATACCATGGTTAAGAACACTGTGTTAACTCTGCCTGGCAGGGCCCTGCATGCCCTCCCATGGTGTTTTTGGAGTGCAGGGCAGCCTCTGCTGAGCCACCCTGCTGCTGAACTGCCTTCCCAGGGAGCAGGGACATGCCTGACGTGGCTCTCATCCTGCCTTTCAGGGCCCCACAGGGAGCTAAAAATATCCTTTCCCAGAACCTTACCAGAGATACGGATCTTCTGGTTCACAGTTTAACTCCTTGGGAAGCACACAATACAAATGCTGAAAAGCTACGGGCATAAGACACCACTAAGACACCAGAAACATGAAAATACCAAAAGCTTTGCATCGAAATTTAGTTTGCGCCTTTATTTTTTTAAGTTGGCAAATGATAAGGAGGGGGCTTTGAAGGGAAATATCAGCCTTTAGTATCTGCACACTACAAGCTCCTGTCAGAAACGAGATGCCAAGCCAGATGTATCTTTGGTCTGAACCTATTTTTCCTCACACACAATATTTGAGCATAGTGCCATAGCAAAACACGTAGATATACCTGTGCTCCTGGTGCCATTCATACTGGAGGGCTGTGTTAATGCTGAAGCTTGCTGTTCATGAAGGATGTTGGTAATTGGCAGAGAGTTCAGAATGTGAAGGATGGGAAAACAGTCATTACAGATCAAGGAGCTCAATCTATTTGTCATACAGAGAGAGGAGGTTAAGGGATGGTTTGGTCAAAGACTACTGGTGTTACAGGGAGGATGCAATATAGAGATCAGAGTCCTGAGTTAGCATAGGACAACCCTAATGCTGAAAATAGACAAGATCTGACTAGAAAGACAAGGCAGATGTTCAACTGTGCAAATAATGAGTTTATTCCCAAAGCCAGAGCAGGAGCAAACAGGTTGATTCTTCATTACAGGTTCTTCTGAACGATGTTCAAATGTTTTGTTTTGTTGGTTGCTTTTGCTTTTTTTTTTTTCCTAAAAAATGTGTGCTGGAATCTAAACAAATACAAAAAGAAGAAGCCTTGTGAAAACAGTGCTCCTTTGTGACTTTGTGTGCCTCTATTTCTTGCATTGGGAATTCTGATCATTTTTTGAGGCATATAAAGAGTGTAAGTGCAAGCCTGACCACAGGTGCCTGGCAGATCCGATCTCTGCTTGTGCAAGCCCTGGGTATATCTTGGCCTCTGTACTGATAGCTTCTCACCTGCACGTGCCCTGAACCAGAATGTCCTTGTGGGGGCACCAGCCACTTGGCTCCCAGAAATCACAGCCTCATAGGACACTCAGCACAGCTCCATTGACTCACCATCTCCAGCTCTACCTGTCTTGCCTGCCAAAGGTCGAGACCCTTTTGACACACCCTGGTCCAAGCAATCTAAACTAGTCCTTAATTCTCCTTCCTGTGTTTCCATAACACCCAAAGTAAAACACATCCACAGTGCTTTAAACCCATTCCTCTGTGTCCTATCCAACGGGATTGCACAGGGCAGGTTATGTCCTTCTTTGAGGGCATTTAAGACCATCTTCATGCCTCGCCTCAATTCTTTGCACCTCTCCTGAGGAGTCACAGCTCTCGATAGCCTTGCTGCTGCCTTGCTCCAAGTGCTCCTCGTCTGCCTTGAAACATGACCTCAGGTGGACACGGGGCTGCAGGCACTCAGTGACACACAGCAAAGCCCCAGGATCTGTCACGTGTGTCCGAGAGCAGAACTTTGCCCTCTCTTAATTGTATCTCATTTATCAGCAATATAACGCTTTGCACATTATCATCCCAATTATAAAGGCTTGTAGGTGATAATGAGATTCCACTGGATATATTCCAGCAAAGCACATTCTAGGTTTTGCTAACTTCATTAACCAAGAAAAGCTGGTTAATGGCAGAGAAGTGCAACGATGCACATAATAATACCAGTTGCTTTGCTACTACAATTATATTATTAAGATGGATCTTTGAGGTACAGTTTCCATGTATAATTAGTGGTTTATTCGTTCAGGAAGAAAAAAAAATCAGAAGCACCCTAAGGCTTGAACAAAACGGTTCTTACTGAGAACACAAATGAAGCCGTGCTCTCAGGGTCAGACTCCAAATGGGATTTGTGAGCTACGGGAGCACAAGAATTTGGAGACCCAACACAGGCTCCTGGGGGATGCAGAGTGCCTGAGTGCCTGCTCTGTGCACAGAGACACGCATGCAGGAGGTCCCCACCTCACCAGGCACCTCGCTTGTCCCACAGAATCACAGAATGGCTTAGGCTGGAAGGGACCTTAAAGTTCATTTAGTTCCAATCCACTGCTGTGGGTTAGTTACCCCCACCAGATCAGGCTGCCCAGGGCTTCATCCATCCTGGCATCGAATGCTTCCAGGGATGGGGCATCCACAGCTTGTCTGGGTCTCCTTTTCCTAAAGTCTTAGGTCTTGAAGTTTACCATGAGTCCTTGAAGATAAAAATCCCACAGACATCAGCATTACAAAATATTTAGACCACGGGTGTCCAACTTTTTGGCTTGTCTATGCTGCATTGGGTGAAGAGGAGTTGTCTTGGGCAATTATGTCATGGAATTGTAGAAACATTTGAGTTGGAAGGGACCGTCTGGTCCTTACCATGTAGTTAATGTATGTGAGTAACAAAACTACTTCACTAAACACTTCAATCTCAGATGAAGGAAACAAGCCTGTCCAGGCAATAAAAACAATGGGAAACCCTCTGATTACTCCTTTTCCAAACAACAAAACAGAGGACAAGAGCACTGGCTTCCACGTGCAAGCCTGATTTTTGGTTGCTTTTCCCTCACAGTTACATCACACTTACCAGCCTGACAAAAAACAAAATGCCTTTTTTTTTTTTCACTAGGAGTTCTCTTGCAGATTTAATCAGGTTGTCAGGAGAAATACCATTATCCTCACGATGTGAAATTAATCTATCAGGAATTTATCTACTGCACTGAGTGTGTATATGACACTCACTTGGATCAGTTCGTATATACATCTTCTGCTTGGTAACACTTCACACAATTAAAAGGCCTCCAGAACTGAGTCAGTGGTCATCCTACAGCCTTTGGGATGGCTGCTCTGCCTCGGAGCTTAGCGGGAGCCCTCGTTGGATTTAATCAGGCAGGCCGAGCTCAGAAATTCAGCCGGAATCCTTGCTGTTATTAGAAATATGCACTATCATTTGCTAATTCAGGCCTAAAACCAATTCAGAAACCCAGAGCAATAAAACCTCTTGTGAGCACTGAGCTCTCTCAAGCGTATCCTGGAGCAGTCATTTTTGGAGAGGCGGAATACACAAAGGAATGTAGAGCGTCTAGCCAGAATTTTATGAGAAATACTCTTCTCAATGAAGCCAAAGACTTTTCCAAAACTGAAAACCTCTGCTTTTTCCTATCTGCCTCCAACGTCCATGACCTCGCACAAGAGCAGCAAAGCGCAGGCAGGGCAGAGGCTGTTGGCCTCCCTCCCTAAGGGAGAAACGGTTTCATCGCTGATACCGACCAGAAAGGATTTCACCCCTTGTCACAAGGCAACGCCACATCTCCGTGCTTCAAAAATGCTGCAGCCCTCTGAAACCTGAGAGGATCTGCCAACTCTGCAGGTGAGGCTGTCAGCTGCCGTGCACACACAGTGTTTGTCCACATTCGTCACTACCCTGACACTATAAGAAGAGTGAGGTGGCTCTGACACTGGGCACTGGCACCCACAGCCCGAGGCAGTGGGACCCAGGCACCTGCTGGGTTTTCATAAAAGCTGAACTTCTCATGGACGGCACACACAATTTTTTCAGGCTCACTGCCGTTGGGCGTGAACCTGTACCGCTGTGCTAGGAGCAGCAGGAGCAGCCAACTCTGCAGAGCCCAAAAGGGTGAGCCTCAGCTCTCCTCCTGCCTTCAGCCCCTCCTGGCTCCTCCACAGCTCAGCTGCGTTTGCTGAAGGACTGAAGAAAGGGTGAGAAGTGCAGTCCTGCTGCCGTAACCACCCACAGCCGACGCAGAATGCAGCAGCTGCTGCAAAATGATCAGCTGGAGATAGGGAAAAGGAAGTCACTGCTGGGAAGTGAAATGCAGAGCTGTATTCAGGCCGCCCGTGTAAGTTTCTGCTACAGCAGGCACTTTGCCTACAGGATCGCATTCTACCTGGGCTGTCCATCTCATTCAGTGCCCAACTTACCGTGCCCAGATTTGCAGCCAGACCTCGCCAGGTGCCCACAGAGATGTGGAGCAGAAGCACCCCACGCATTCCAAGCTTAAAGAGGAAATTCTCAGCGGGCGGTGAGGCCGTGACATGGGATGCCCAGAGAGCTGTGGGTGCCCCAACCCTGGAGGTGCTCAGGGCCAGGCCGATCCGTGGGGGGCACAGCAGGGCCGGGTGGGCTTTGAGGTCCTCCTAACCTGAATCGTGCTGTAGTTCTGCACTGGGGAAAGGACTGGCAGCACCCACAGATGGGATGCCATGTACCACGCACAGTGCGTCAGCAGTGCTGGCACCAAACCCTCCCCGGCAGCTCCTTGGGTACTAACAAAGGCTTGCTGGGTACTAACAGGAGTTTGAGGAGTGCTAAGAACAGCTCTTTTGTTGCTGACAGTGGCTTGTTGGGCTCTAACAAGGCGTTTTTTTAGGCACTAGCAGTATTTTACGAGGGTACTATTCATGCTTTCCGGGACGCTGGTCGCCTTTGGGGTACTAACAAGAGTTTGGGGTGACGACGGTACTTTTTCGGATACTAACAACAGTTGTTTCAGTACTGAGGATGTTTCGGGGGTACCACCGGTTGGTCGTTTCGGACCTCCACACACTTTCCTTCGCTACTGTTCGGACACTGACACCCACCCCACGGGGGACGCCCCGCCCCCCCCCCCCCCCCGCCGCGCACGTGTCTCGCCACCTGCGCCGCCGCGCGGCCCCCTTCCCTGGCCACGCCCCTCTCCGCCCCCGACAGCCAATGAGCGGGAGGGGTCTGTGGCCGACGGCCAATGGGATCGCGGCGGGCGCCTGCCCCTCCCCCCCTTTCCCGCCACCGCCCCTATTTAAAGGGGCGTCGCGCAGCCGCGCGGCCCCGAAGGAAGCGGGGACGGCGGTGGGAGCGGCGGTGCCGCGGTCCGGCGCGGGGTGGGGGCGGGGTGCGGGCGGGAGGGCGCTCCCGGACGGCCTCCCCCCCCCATGGAGACCTTTCCCGGCGGCAAGCTGGAGCCGCACCGGCACCTCCCGCCCGTGGAGCGCCTGCCGGGCTCCCGTTACGGCGGCCGGAGCCACAGCGCCTGCGGGAACGTCTTCAACTCGTGGAACGATTACCTGGGGCTGGCCACGCTCATCACCAAGGCCGTGCGCCCCGGGAAGGGCTTCGGCGCCGAGCCGCCCGCCGTGGTGGTGGCGGCGGCCGAGGAGGAGGAGGAGGAGGAGGAAGAGGAGGAGGAGGAAGAGCCGGCGGGGCCGTACTTCGAGGGCGCGCTGGACTTGCACGAGCTGGAGCTGTGCGGGCATCACCACCACCACCACCACCACCGGCACGGCGAGGGGCTGCTGGACGAGCGCTTCGCCGACTTCAGCCCCTTCCCCGGGCGCGGCGGCCCCGCCGCGGTGCTCTTCGACTGCTCGGGGGAGCACGCGGGCCGGGACGGCTCTGCCCACGCGTGGGGCGCGGGCGTGGTGGTGGCGGCGGGCCGGCTGCCCGCCCACCCGCGGGCCGCGGGGCGCCTGCTGAAGCCCGAGCTGCAGGTGTGCGTCTTCTGCCGGAACAACAAGGAGGCGGTGGCCCTGTACACCACGCACATCCTGAAGGGACCCGACGGCCGCGTGCTGTGCCCGGTGCTGCGCCGCTACACCTGTCCCCTGTGCGGCGCCAGCGGGGACAATGCCCACACCATCAAGTACTGCCCGCTGTCCAAAATGCAGGCGGCCAAACAGCTCCGGCACGCCCGGACCGCGCTGGGCAAGAAGGCCCGCTAGGAGCGGGCAGCGCGGGGACCGGCGGACGCCCTGTACGTGTTTCTTGTAAGAAATAGATATCTCGATATATGTGGTTTTTAAAGAAATGGGATCCTCCGCGAGTTCCCGCGGGCGCTGCCGCCCTCTGCTGCCCCGACGGCGGCTGAAGGGGCTCCGGGCCGCTCCCTCGGCCGTCTTGGAAGCGTTCTGGTTTCTCGCTCGGTGGTCGGCTCCGCTGCTTTGGGGCACAGGGAGGTGGGAGCGGCGGAGGGCTGGCGGGGGCCGCGCGGTGAGAGCCCTTTGTTGGGGGGGGGGGGGGGGTACCGCGGCTCCCGGTGCGTTCGTGCTGGGCGGCTTCGAGCTGCCCAGAGGTGATGCGCTTGCAGGGCTGGAGAGTGTGGCTTTACTGCGACGGGGTGGGGGGGATCCGGCCGTGTGGTTACCGAGGAGCTTTCTTGTATACGCAGGATATAGCCGCGGGGGCGCGTCGCTCTCGAGAGGTGGGGAAGTGGTTTTTTGATTGCAGTTTAAGGCAGGAGCTGCAGCAGACCTGTGGGTCGCCTTGCAGCCCCCTGGAGCCAGGAGGCAGTGCAGAACTGGTCCCCTGTACGCGGCTTTACTCTTGAGTCCCATGGAGAATGGCAACGGGTCCTATGGGAAGGGGAGCTGGGCGAGCCAGAAGTGAGAGGCGTCAGTGCGGGTTCCTCTTGGTAACTGCCCAGCGGGGTAGGAGTGGGGTCAGGACGTGCAGGGTGGGCTGGGGGGGCCGAGAGTCACTGTGCATAACTGCTGCCGGCTCCCGCAGCTGAGTTCTGCAGTCCTGAGTCGTGAATGGAAGCGCCCTCTTCAGTCTTCATCGAATTGCTCCAGCATTAGGTTAATTAGCAAATGTCAAGGGGGCTGCATGAAATACCACCTCGCCGTGGCTGTACGGAGCTGCCTGTGGGTTGCTGCCTGCTGGTTGTGCTAGGTTGCAGCCGTTTGCTGCCTCTGCCTTTCACGGAGCTTGCCCTGCAGGTGCTCAGCTGGTAGAACTGAGGTGTGTTTGATTTTTGTGGTGTCTGTCTCCACCACAGATTGGGATCGAGCTCCAGTGTTAACACTGTGGAAAAAAAAAAAAAATCTGTATCTCTGTTAACTTCTTGTGGCAATACTGAAGATGAGTGTACCTGTGGCAATGCAATTGACTGTTTACGGACACAAAAGCAAGAAAGATGTGAGGAAAGTTCTCAGATGCTTTCTGAGAGGGCTGCACTACACCTGCCTTCCATGGCCTGTAGATCAAGCTACCCCGCAGCACCCGCCCCATTGCACTGCCTGGGGGCTTGTGGAGACAGCAGAGCATCTCCTTGCCTCGGATGCTGGCTCTGTCTTTGTGCAGTGCCTGACTCTGCCCTCCAACCTGGGTGAGAAGAAAGCTGCTCTTGTGATGGTGGCTCTCCTGCTGCGTGCACTCCGAGTCCTCCTGCTCTCCGTGTGTAGCTGCACTGCACAGTGTCGGGCCTGGGAGTTGAGCCCCAGCAGGTAAGGCAGCAGTGGCTGGAGAGAGCAGCTGTGGGTGGGAGGGGAGCAGCCCACTTGAGGCTGAGCTCCTCCTGCCGTTTCCTGCGCACCAGCACACTCTGCAGCACCGAGCCGGCACGCACACCTGCTCGTGGTCACAAGTCTGTTATGGCAGATGCTGCTTATGTACAGCTTGTGGTAGTAACCTTAAATCCCGGCAGCAGACCATGTTGATGCTGTTGTCGTTTAGTCTGCACACATCTGTAGATCCAAACGTTTATGGCTGCTGCTTCGAGCCAAGCACTTTGTCTTCAGAAAACCACTTTATTACCAGGAAACATTTCCTAATTCTGTCGGTGATGGAATCTTTTCCATGGTGATGTTCTGATGAGGAATGAGCCCAGGTAGCCCATCGTTGCCCTCAGGTGCTGTTAGTCTGGGCAAAAAGCAGGCTCCTCCTGATGGAAAACTCCTTTCAGATGTGTTGATAACTCAGTTCTGCTCAAGTCAGGTGCCTCGCAGTCCCAGCTGTTCATGGCATGGCAAAATGGGAAGAACTGGGTGCTTGTTGTGCTGCTAGCATACTGAGGTCCTAGTGTTGCAGCAGGCTGCATGCTGCGTGGACCTGTGCCTGAGTAACAGGTGGGTTTTGAACCTGAATTTCACTTACAGCATAACTCTGTGGGTTTATAGTTACAAGAAGAAAACTGGCTGTTCGGTGTATTTCTGTGGCCCTTCAGTAGCAGAGAGAACAAAGGGCCTCTCTCCCAGCAGCACGCTGCCTGAACTCCTTCCTTGTGAGGATGCTGCCAGCAGTAGGTGCAGGGTTCAGCTGCTGGATTTGGTCAGATGAGACGTCTGACCACTGTGGTTCTCTAAAAAGATCAAGCAGTGAAATAAACACCCAGACATGTCTGTGCAGCTCGCATCTTTCAGACGTTTCTCAAGCCGTCTGATCCTGAGCATTTAATAGTGTTGCCAATGTGCACTGATGTTCAAATAAGGCCAAAAAGGCCATCTGAGAAATGGCAGTGCAGATGGTGTCACGATATCCTCGTACTTAAGTTAGGTATTTAGAGAAAGAATCCAAAAGTTACTGGAGCATCTCCCCTCAGCACGCAGGACACCTCACCTTGGCTGCTGCCTCTGGTTCGCTGCCAGCACAGGGAAGCTCTTGGCAAACTGGAGCAAGTTCAGCAGCACCAGCAAGTCCACAGGGGCTGGAGCCTGTGGGGAAGGGCAGAGGGAACAGTTGAGGGAGTCCTACCAGCTGCCAGCCAGTACCCCAAGGCACTTGTAAAGCCAGGCTTCTTACAGCACTGTGTGGGCAGCGAGATGAGAGGTAGAGGTACTGAAAAGGTATTGAAGCTTTTTCACTGTGGGAGCAATCAAACATTCCTTGGAGCTTTTCAAGACCGGTCTGGGTAAGCGTGGTTCAGAGTAACCCAATCTGATGTGACAGCAAGGAGTGGGACCAGAGCCCTCCCAGGATCCCATGGAACAGGCACTGTTCTCCTGCAAGTACAGCAAGCTGCCTGAGCAGCAGCCACAGCCTGCCACCCCGCATCCAGGAGGTGGGGTAGGTGACATTCTCTGCTGCCGTCCTTTATGGCAGCGTACAATCATTTTGTTCAGAAAACACTGTAACTATGAGGGAATCCTGGAACGTGGCAAAACGAAGTGAAAAGCTCCAAAGATGCCATCACCTGGCCCTCAGCTCAAATGGCTTGAGAGCAAAGTTTTCCTGAGAAAGGAACAGGAGCAGAAGAAATGCATTACAACAGCAGAATTAAACAAGCTTTAACTCAGGCTAGTTTCTCCCTAAGTGTTCTTACATTCTCCTTCAAACAGTACAGAAACAGGTATGCACACCGACACTAACAGCTGTTCTAGTCAAAGTACACCGCAGGAAGTTACTAAAAAGTCACCACACTGTAGAAGCTAATTCCTTAAGTCGTTTATTTATCATTGAAGAAACACACAGCAGCAAGTTCTGTGTTGGCTTCAGTATGACCACATAGTTAATTGTAATTCTGCATCCCAAAATCAAAGTCAACACAGCCATTACTACAAATCACTTTCGTTTTTTGGAAAGGGAAAGAATTTACCCTGAAGACAAAGAATTGGGGGAAAATTCAACAACTTCTCCAAAACCACACATTTTAAATATGACAATATTTATAAATCCTTGAAAGGCATGAATCATCCAGTAATGGAAAAGCAGTTGTGCTGTTGCAACAGAAAATACATAGCAATATGTTTACCGAAACACTTAAATTGTAAAAGCTTGGAGCTGTGTGTTTGCACTCTGCAGCAGTATACATTACTGGAACAATGACTGCAACATGGCTTCGTAGGCTTCGTGTATTCTTCGTAGGCTTCGTGTATTCAAGTAAATCTACAGAGAAGATCCCAGTGTAGCTAATGCTTATGATGTTTCTTGTGTTTAATTCAGATTTAGACAGCTTACTGAATTTAGATGGTGGTAAAGCATCTCCCAAACTGCCTGCCCTCAAAGATTGTAAGAAGAGAGGGGGGTGAGGAAATACTTTTTTGTTGTTGTGATTGTTCCCTTTCTCATTTTTTGGCAAACTATGGAAATTGATCCAGCTCTGCCTTTTCACTAATTCCACTGTGGGAACCGAGGTGATTTCAAATACGTATTCAGCAATAATACCCCATTCCAAATTAAGACAGACTAAAAATATAAAGGTCAGCTTGTTTTGGTGTGAAACAAGAGGCATTACTCAAGACGGCCTGCTGCTTTTTATTTTAGCAACAAATGATCCATGAAATAAGCATCATCTGAAACTTCAAAAACTGGCATTCAATTTCCAACCTTCTGCTGTGAGTTTTGTGCAGGATCAATCTATATGAGTAAGTAATTCAAGCTCATGCTTTTGTGTTATCTCAAAACATTTGTTAAAGAATTCCCATTCAGAATGTTTATAAGCACAAATATAATCTGTGGATTCGATCAAATCAAAGCTAAAACATTGGTTAAACTGTTTTGATATTCACTTAGCGTCGTACAGTGGTCCACCCTTCCTCATCTGTCTCATTTTTAGTACGACGAACGGGCTCACGCTCCTTTTCTGTTTTCCAGGATCCCTTCTCCTTCTCCCCATCTCTTTCTCGATCTTTTGATGCTGACGGGGCAGCAGAAGCTGGAGGAGCAGCAGGAGCAGGAGCTGACCGCCGAGCTGTGTCACGTTCTTCCCCACGTTCTTCTCTCCTGTCGTCCGCACGCCGCCATGAGCTTGCTACAAACACAGAAGACATTAAAACCACCTCTTGTCATATCCAACCAGCAGCCTGCAGGAGTTTAAACAAACAAGCCTAGCACTGACAGTCTGATTTACTGGTTCTCAATCTTGCCAAGAGCTAACACAAAAGATGACAGCCAAATGCACAGCTTAATTTTGTCGTGAACAGGAACTACTCACACCTCTTAGAGATACACAACTGCTGTCAGCAAGTGAAGTGTCGTTTTTAAGACACAGTAACTGCAGTAAGAATGTTCTAGTGGCGTACATGGTTTTACAGTGTAGAATATATCCTTATATTATCAGAATTAAAAGCACAAAAGCATCTCTTGGAAACAACTGAAAGATATTTAGGTGTTCAATAAATCATCAACCCTTTGCTGTTCAGCATTACTTTAGTCAAGAGGTAGATGTGACACTGGATTACACGACTCCCTTGATCCTAGTCTTCAGCATTCTTCACTGTGTGAAGAACTGGTCATTTCCACCAAAAGGAGCTTAAGAATTATACTCCAGCAATGAATGAACTAAACAGTGTCAAATACCAAGTCAGATGGTCAAACAATAAAGCAGTTCTTGGGATCACAGAATCACTGAGGTTGGAAAAGACCTACAAGATCATCCAGCCCGACACACACACACATGCACACCTATTCCCCACACTGGGAGCCCTCAACTTTTCCTCCAGCTCAAGTCCTGCAAGGTGTGTTCTGTTTCAGTTTGCTCTGAGCTGCGTGACAGCACCCAAGTTCAGGGAGCACCAGCACTCGGGGCAGAAACCAAATGGAATTCTGAACAAGAGAACTCCAGAATGGGAAGATGTGGTATCTCAGGCGACGTGTCTTTGCTGTTACTGTCATTTTGTTTTTTTTTTTTTTTTTTTTTTTTTCAGGAGACAGCAAAGTATAAATTAATGTACATAATTAAAGCTCACTAATGTACATAGTTAAAGTAGGTTATTCATCAAAAATAAATACCACTAATAGTGTGAAACCCATAAGGCCTTATTTGCAAATATTTCTCTCAGTTTTGAGAAATGAGCCAGAACTAACTTACTTTCTGGGACACCTCTCTTGATAATTGAACTATAAAAAGAATTCATTCACCTCAAATGTAATACTACAGCGATAACTGCAGACTTAGTGTTATCCTACTGCAGATCTGAACTGCTATGATAGAAAGAGTACAATTGAAAATAAGACCCATGGAAAATTCCTCAATTACACTACTGCTTCTCTGTATTACGTTGTTGCATAAAGGGTGTTTAAAAGTGGCTGAAAAAATAACCTAATCCTGTTTTATCGTGTCCTGACACTGCCAGAGTGATGTGGAGGACCCGTAACAACTGCAAGCCTTTAGGAACTATAAAATAAACATACGTTCTTCACGGTCAGATCTGAGGGGAGGTCCTCTTCTGAGTGGTGGTTCTCTGTCGTCAGTGCGGCGATCTCTCATGTCGCGGCCACCTCTGTCCCATTCTTCACGACGACTTGAATCCCTCCAGCTAGATGTTTCCTCAGCCGGTCCCCTTCTCCAACCAGCATCATCCCTTTCACCATTCCAAACAAAAAACAAGACGAAACGTTAACGACGTACGTTTAACCACTAGACCGTTACCCATCTACTACCTTAAAAAGCTCTATTTCTTAACACACCAACCACTCTTCATTTCACCACGTGATGTCATTTCGTAACTAAACAAAGGACTCAAACCTGGGACGCCTGAAACGATCGTCTCGATCGAAATCCCTGTCCCTGTCAAATTCACGGTCCTTCTCGCTGTCGTCACGATCTTTGTCTCTATCCCACTCGCGGTCTCCAGGCGGCCTGGAGTCTCGGGGAGGCCCCCAGCTGTCCTCACGGGCCTTCTCACGCTCTCTCCATCCCCCTGCAAGCAGCAAAGAGTCAAAGGAATTTGAGAGTAACTTCTAATCCCTCTAGAGACTGCATTTACTTCTCTCCCATACACTGTTTTGTCACATATTTTGGATTTTTTTTTTTTTTTTAAATAGGAGTGCAAACAGAATGACCTGTGATAATTTTGGTACTGGTTTCAATTATAGAATTAACGTCTAAAAGAGTTGATGTGGCATCTGTAAAAATATAAAATAAAAAATATAATAAAAACGCAAATGCATACAAAAGAAATCCAGCACCAGTTTCAAATACAACCAGAAGCAAATTAACAGTTACAACACCACTACTCTGGATTGGAAGCAAACCACACAGGAATAGGATCATAGGATAATTCAGCTTGGAAGGGACCTCAGAAGGTCACCTGTGTCAAAAATCCTACTCAATGGAGGATGATCCAAAAATTATATGGCAAAAACAGGAGGATATTTATATCTAGGAAAAAAAAAATTAACTTATCCAAACCAGACCCACTTGAGCAATGCTATGAAGCATCAAAATGTTCCCTGGCAGACTAATTTCAGATTGGGTGGGGAAAGAGATCAAGGTGCACTCAACTAGTGAAAGCATTCCTCCTGTCAAAGCATTAAACCTGTATACCTTGTTCTTGCGTGTAAGTAAATGCCACCAACACTGCGTGACCTTCAGATCTAATCCAGGCAGATAATAAATACTGCTAATTTAGGCCATGTGTAGTTTGTTTATCTGAACCAAATGAAAAGGATAATTAGCCTAAGTAAAGGAGTGTCCGTATTAGCAGAATCAAATTTTCAGAGATGATTCTCCCACCTCTGGCTTTGAATTTAACACACCTGTAACCTGCTGGTTTAACCATGCTTTAGAGGAAAAAATATTGCATAATTCTGCTTTACCTGGTTTACCAAACGGTCTCCAAGGACCTGGCCTTGAATCTTCACTGCTACGCCACGGCCCCCTGTCATCATCTCGTCTGGAGAGCCTGTCATCATCTGCATTACGCCACGGTCCCCTGTCGTCATCCAGACCTCGCCTGGGACCCCTGTCGTCATCTGCAGCACGCCAACTGCCCCTGTCATCATCCAATGCACGTCTGGGTGGCCTGTCATCATCCAATGCACGTCTGGGTGGCCTGTCATCATCCAATGCACGTCTGGGTGGCCTGTCATCATCCAATGCACGTCTGGGTGGCCTGTCATCATCCAATGCACGTCTGGGTGGCCTGTCATCATCCAATGCACGTCTGGGTGGCCTGTCATCATCCAGCCCACGCCTGGGTCCTCTGTCGTCATCTGCTGCACGCCAACTGCCTCTGTCATCATCCAATGCACGTCTGGGTGGTCTGTCATCATCTAAGCCACGTCTGGGTGGTCTGTCATCATCCAGTGCACGTCTGGGTGGCCTGTCGTCGTCCAGTGCACGTCTGGGTGGCCTGTCGTCGTCCAGTGCACGCCTGGGACCCCTGTCATCATCTGCAGCCCGCCAGCTCCCTCTATCATCATCCAAGCCACGCCTGGGAGGCCTGTCCTCATCCAAACCACGTCTGAGTGGCCTGTCCTCGTCCCCTTCACGCCGAGGTGGTCTGTCTTCATCCCCTTCACGCCGAGGTGGCCTGTCCTCACTTGATTCCACAGAAGGCCGTTCCTTTTCCTCTGCAGGACCTCGTCGGGGCAGATCATCCCCTCGCCGAGGCAGATCATCACTCCGTCGGGGCAGATCATCTCCTCGCCGGAAAGGTCTTTCATCATCTCTTGCTTCTCCTCGACGCCAGTCTCTATAAAACCACAAGGAATAAAGCAAGTAGAAACTGACATCTAAAGACGTTTTACCTATAAGACAGCGTTGTTGACTCCCATCAAAACCACTTCTGAGCACCTGATGTATGGTTGCAAGTACATTTACAGAGCCTGCAGTTTTCTAATGCGTAGGGTCTAATTGCCTTAAGTGCAACAGTGATGGGTCAGCTCCCCTGCAGATTCAGTAAATATTGAACAGTTTATCCTTTTAAACATTACAGCTGCTTAGTAGTCTCCTTTGGTCATCTACTGCAATACAACACAGAAGGTGGTTTTGCTTCTACATCGAGCCTAATCTGACAAACTCTGCATCTCAATAAACTCTTATTAAAAATGAACCACAATCATGAAATATCCCCATCCTCACAAACACACCAACTCTAAAATCTCATGCCTGTTTCCACATATTATGGCACAGTTTCAGCTCAACAGATTGGTGACAAGCACACACAACTGGGTACAGCAGGACAACTGCTGCCCAACTGCAAGCAGGGTACAGGCTCTGGCAGACTAAGAGGACTTGTAGGGATTCTCCTTACAAGTTTGTAGGAGGAATAAAAAGCATTGTTGAGTTTTCAGTGGGCTTACTGAGTCATCAGCTCACCTTCAGAACATGCTTGCCTTTGTAATACTGAAAGAATCAGACATTACTGAACAGCAGTTAGAGCCTTCTACCTCGTCACTTCCCTGGAGACATTATTTAGCTTAATGCCCATGGGAGTCATGGTAAGGAAAGGATTGAGAGCACTGGAACACACCAATCACCTGGAATCCTGTACTCTGGGAACTGCTGCACAAGACAATGGGCTGCTCTGTAACTGTGAGGATTTGTGTCTTAATTCTACATGCATGTCAGACCTGCTCCACGAGAAATCACTGCCTGCCAGGCATTTTTTAGCTGCCAGCCTATGCATTAAATCTGAAGCATATAAACAGATGCATTAAACACTTCTGCAATATATAAGTAAAATGCTTCACCTGAGAGTTTCATGCCGTTTTTGATGTTGCAGCTCAAGAGAAAGTGGAACACTACTGAGAAGAGCAACACAGCTTTTAAAGAAAGCTTGAGACACTACTTTGTTTACCAAGAGATCTTATTCCACTACGTTAAAAGAAATTAGTACTAGAGGGAAACAGTAAATTGATTTGCTTCCACAGTCAGAGTAAGCTGTAATGGATTTAAGTTGCTGCACTGGAAATTAAGGTTAGACATTCATAAATATCTGTTTGTAAGGGTAATTAAGCAATAAAACGTACTGCCAATTAGAACAAGCAGTGGTATTCCCATCAACACAGGCTTTTAGGAACAACTAGACATGTTTCTTCAGAAATATTTTAAGCACGACTCATCCTGTTGAGAAGCGGAGGGATGGACAAGTTTTAAAGATCCTACTTTCTACAACTGTACAGTCTTCATTATGACTGAATATATCCCAAACATCTAAAAGTATACACACAATCAAGCACTTTTAAAATAAAGGTGCTAAGTACCATTAGAAGATTCTTCCTACAGAAATCCTTCTCTGTTCAACAGTCTTTCAGAACTTAAGTTTTAGTTTATAGCACACATTTTCTCGTCTGTGAGCTATTCTGGGACTTCAACAGCTTTCAAGACACTTTGACTTTCTTTCTCACAATTACTGTCAGTTTTCTAAATGGAAATTTCAGTTCTCTAGAAACTCTGCATTTGTTCATCGTCCTTCCCCAGTCTGTACTTATGCAATTGCCACCAATGTTTGAGCAGGCCAGAGAATTATTACTTAGAAAAGAACCTGTGTACGTTGAGCAGATGTAGAAGGCATCAGCCAGCCTTCATGTATCTACCCTAAACAGAAAAGGAACATTATCTGAAGGCAGCTGCGAAACAAAATCTCTCATTTTGAGATTCTTAAAAGTAATTAGAAGGAAACTCAAAGAAACGTAAAGGCATGAGATATTTTTAGTGCAGCTTTAGCCCACTTATGCTGGGCCCAATCATCACCTTTCCACCGGTGCTCGTCGCCACTCAGATTCCGTCTCGCCACCTCTTCTCCAGGAGCTTTCAGACTCCCCCCTGTCACCCCAACGAGATTCCTGCATGCCAAAAGGAAGTGGGAATATCCTCTTGAATACTTTCAAATAAAGATTTCCAGCATGTAAGTTATGCCTTCCACAGCATAATGTGCCTTTAAAAATGTCACTTGTTACACTTGTGCCCCACACTTCACTAACAAGGTAGGAGGACACATGAAGAGTAAATACACTTTGTTCATAAACTTCTTAGTGTGAACAACAAGGAAGGGACCTAACACACAAAGACGTTCTAAAAATTTCACTTTCCTGCAGCATAACCATAGTGGGAGTGAATACATAATTTCTTTGGTTTTGAGCTTTCTAACCAGATCAGAAAATATGTCCCAAAAAATCACAAGTTCTCTGTAGCACAGACCATTTTATACTGGGTTTACACAGCACTTACCACAAGATCTTAATGCACAAAACAGTTAAGGTATTTTGATTCACTCCTGTTGCTTAAAAAGAGGGCAGAGCAACATACCAACATACTTTTTTTTAATAAAGGTTAAATGCCTCTCCCAATTGCTGTACAAAATCAAACTACACTACTTCTAATGCAGTCACTTACTCCTGAATTCCACCATGAGAAACAAATTGGATAAGCCATGTAAAATAACTGATTTCACATCATCAGACATACTTACAAAAGGTTTGATACCACCCTTTCAAAAATGTTTTAATTTGGCAAAGTTTAGAATGCCACACAGAGAAATAAAAACACCAGGCTACATCTTACACATCCACTAGTCTGAGTACTTATTTAAATACCTTTTATAGTTTTCTTGTATAAAGGATCCCAAGAAAACAGAACGAACAAAGAAAAGAACTAAAGGAACTACAAATGGCATTTTTCATGTGGTATGAGAATCTTTCTAAGAATCTGTGTCAGTTTTTCCATACAGTCAAGTGCCTGTGCCTAAGAATACCTCTTACGTGGAAAAATACCAGCGAAGTGAAGCATTCTTTAAACAAGGACAACGGCTATGGTGGATGGAATTTAATCCAAGCTCCCTTATTGTTAAGGTTTGAAGAAGTGGGACTTCAGAAGGCTCGTTACATGTGTAAAATCATGAGCATTTTATTTGTGAACTAACATTTTCTTTGTATCCTGGTGGAATGGTATAATGATATCCCCCTATACCTACACTTATAAAAGGGAAGTTACACACACCTCGTTTGTATTTCATTTCATAATTCTTACAAAACAGAAAGCTAAACTCTTCTGTTTAGACATGAATTTTCCGCCAATATTTAATCTGTGACTTGCGTGAGTCATTACACGTGCTCCAAACATAACCCTCCTGTTTCATGTTAATTTATATTCAATATTCTTTTTAATCTTTATTCATTTTGAACAGCTTGGTGATCTTTGCTCAACTTTACTACAAAACTACAGTTTCAAGATCCTGACAGAGAGATGAAAATAAGTGATATCAATAACTGAACTATCAAATTAGACACACTGTAACTTAATCATTTAAACCACTTATTTTACATGTCAACTTTTTCCAAATAAACTACAGAAAAAAAGAGCAGCCAAGCAGAAAATCAAACCTGCAAGTATTTACCTACCTTTCTTGAAAACGGATCGTCCAGACCTCTCCGTTCTTCTTCTCTACGACGCTCTCTTTCTTCTATCTCCATTTCCCTTTGACGTTTCTTCTTTTCCAGTTCTTCTAGCTTTTTGACACGTTCCTGGTATTCCCGCTGCTCCTGCTCACGTTTCTCACGCTCAATGCGCTCCTTCTCCTCACGCTCTTCAGAGTTGGATAAATAGAACACATTAACAATTGCACTGCTTTGCCGTACACAGAGAGGACTTATAAAAATACAATCCCTCTCCTTTGTCTTCTTGAATATATACCTCCACCCAGCTAAGCATTTCACAGAACATGCTTAACCACAGAACAGGTTTTCTGGAAGCATCCTAATTCCAAACGAGTAGGAAAAGAATCCTTGACACAGTCATTAACCTGACACTTTTAACAATAGCTGCTGGTTAAGAGAAGAAAGGTTAGTTAGATGTACAGGCTGCATACGTGCCAGCCTGAACATCAGTAACTACATCAAGTATAGTAGAGGATTCCTTTTTTAGAAGAGGTCAAAGCTAGTAGTGCTGTAAATGAGCATTTTCTTTTGGTTTTCTTTTAGCACTGCACGATTATGAACTCAGATATAAAAATCTTCACCCAAGAGGCAATCACATTCTCAAATTATACCTTTAAGCAGTTGTTCTTCTCGTAATCTTTGCTCTTCTTCCTCCTTCTCTCTGTAATACGTAATGCGTCGTTCTTCTTTGCGCTGCTTCTTGCGTTCCTCCAAACGATTGCGCCTCTCTTCTGCTAGTCTTTCCTGGAACTGCTTGAGTTTATCCTGAAATACAAAAGAAAACACATGAAACTACCAGTACTTCAATGTTTAAGAGCTGAACACAAACACAAGTTGATAAATAAAGCTGCAGGGAAACACCAACCAACTGCAACGTATTAAATTCGTTCAGCTAAAAATCAGCTACATTTGCTTACCATTTCAACCTTCTCCTGCAACAAATTGATAGAAGCTAATACAGAAGTGACAAAAATGTTAGATGAGTACCCAGGAATGGGTGGTCAAATATCTGTTTTTAATCAAATCAGTAAATAAACTATTTCATCACTTTGAACCATCTAATTTGCAATTTTCATGAAAAATCACAGAGTCACAAGTGGATTTCCTTACTTCAGAGGAATATTTTATTACAGTATCATCTCCTGCGTACCTCATAAACCGTGCGCCGCAGTGCTTTGAGCCTGGCTTCAAATAAATCTCTATCCTCCAGCATCCTCGAGAGCCTGTTCTTATGCTCAAGGGCTTTCTCACGCTCCAGCTGCAAAGTGGTGATCTAAGAGATAACGTAAAAAATAGTATGAAGTAAAAGCTTACTACAGATTTGCATTTGTTCTACCTCAGCTGCAATTCAAAGGACATTTGCTTTCAGGTCCCAGCCAAAAGATACTGCTGTGTAACCGCACAAGAAACTCAGAAAATTAACACAATTTTTCACCCCAATTCTTTCCCTTCTCTGAAGCCAGGAAGAAAAAAATCCTGCTATTTTTCATTCACAGCTGATGGATTTTATCACTTGAATCCAAGCTCTTACCCTTTCCTCCTCCTGTTGCTCCCACAGCTCCATATCACGCACTCTTTGCTCCTCATATGCGGTCTTTATTAAAGGAATTTCTTCCAAGCGCTTCGCTCGTTCAAAATAGTCAATCTAAATAAAGACAGCACACCCATAGAACATCATAATGCAAAGGCCAAGCACAAAACACACACTCTTCAACATCCTCCAGAGAAAATCCCAATTTCTCCAACATAGATATAACTATTACGTAACATTGTTGGACTGGATCAAAGCCCCACCTAAACAAACACCTAACTATCACCAGCAAATAAGTGCGTTCGTATGAAAGAACACATCCCATACCTCCTCCCCTCCTGGGGAGCCTGTTCTAGTGCTTGATCACTCTCTCAATGAAGAACTTCTTAATATCCAACCTGATCTTCCCTGATGAAGCTGTGAGACACTGCCTCGCATCCCACTAGAGACCAGAAAGAACAGCCTCTCTCCGTCTGTTCCCTCTCATGAGAAAGTACTTGCAACGTTCAAACATCAAGTTGATTTTAGGTGAGCTGAACTGCCAATGGGATCATATAAACTCTGCTTCAACCATAAAAACATGGTGATTTTCACCTTTGCCCCCGTCATACACTTCTATTTACTCTGACAGCACGCTCCTCACACTTGCAGTCATGCAAGTTTCAGGTAGATCCTCTTCTGCAGTCTAGATGAACTCTAGCAATGGAATTTCCTCTTTAGTGAGGATTAATACAGTTAATTAATTCAGGTCGTCTACAAGCCTCCCCTTCTCTGAGCATTTAACCTTCACTGAAGACGTTCTCAAGTCTTCCCAACTAAGACCCTGTTCACACACAGTTTAAGAGCTGAGTTCCAAATTAACTCAAATAATTATAACAGATTTGCCCATCGATACTAGGAACTCTGTTGGTTTATCATGCATTCACTTTCTTTTGTTAACTTCTGAATATCCGTATATTATATATTGTGAACAAACGGTTCACAAACACTAACATGCATTGTACAAACACAGCTTAGCACCCTTAACTACTTTGTACCTTTTTCTCTTGATTCTTCAGCCGTTCCTGAAGTTCCTTCTTCTCTTTCTCCAGCTGTTCCACTTGTTTAGCCATAATGAAGTCCGGATCCAATTCTTCAAGATCCTGCAGCCAAGTACAGTTATCAATACAAAACGAAGCAAACAATATTTCTGTCATAAATGTGAATTTGTTGATTTCAGTCTCTGCAGTCTTCCCCTAACTTTTAAACAAATTTGCTTCAGAAACATTCTCAGCTCCTCTTCCTCTCTCTCATGACATCTGGGTCATTCATAACTTATTCTTAAAGCTCTCTAAAACATTTGTATCCTGATTCTTAATTGTGACACGGTTCAGGTACAACAAAATGCAACCTGAATGTCTTTCATAGATCAGATACTGTTTAAGCAACAAGGGGCTTAACAGTTGGACTTGAGGACTCCAGGTAAAAAAGATCCCATCCAAATTCAGTATTAAGGGTTACATACTCTAAATTCATATTTAAGTGCCAAACTGGCAGTCTCTTTTCTAAGAGACTGTTTCTAAGACCACTTACAGCACAAAGCCAACAGAGAACAAGAAATACAGGCAGCCCATCAGTATCGTTTTAAAAGCACAAAACACTCTTTGATGTTTCAATAATCAGCTTTCTACCTCAATATCAATATCTTTAAATGCTTTGGCGCCCAATTCGGTCTTCTTAATCTGCTCCAAGCGCTCCCGAACGGTCTTCTTCTTGATTTGCTCATGCTCTTGCAGGATACGCTCCTTTTCTCGTTCCTTCGCCTCCTGGCGCAGCCTCTCTTCCTCAGCTTTCCGGACTTTCTGCAGCTCTGCTTCACGCTGCTCCAGTTCTTCTTTTTCACGCTGAATGTTCAAACTTTCAAGGCGCTCTTTTCTTTCTTCTATAGTTTGACGACGTGCAAGAATACGCTGATGTTCCTTCCTTGAATTCTTTAAGAAGGCAGTGACTGCTAGCTGGTGCTGCTCTTCCTTCTCTTGCTGAACGTAAATTAAGAATAAGACAATGATGTATGGAGCATCTCTTTAAAAAGGCAGAAAGCGTATCTATCGCTCCCCAAAGAAATCTCAAACTTCAGTTTTATTCCCAAATCTGCCAGCTGGATGGAAATACAGCTAACGCTAAATGCAATCACACACCCACGTGGCATACAAAGTAGCATCAATTCAACAGAACCACACGCAAATAAGAGAGAAAAATTGCTTATATCAACAATATTCTGCAGCACATCTACTTTAGGTGTGGCATGTTCACACTCTGTCCAAAAATGCTGCGCACAGATGTCAGTGATAATTAGGAGTCTCTACCTGAAAGTTATTTAGGGAATCTATCTTGTTTCTCTCTACATATATGTTAGCAAGTACAGCACCACACATATTGTATTTCAACAAGAGCTCCTTTGTTTTTTCATGTTGAGGGTTTTCTTTTTCGACATTCAAACACAGGAGAGAAGTATTAAAATTAACACAAAGTGCTGTCTTATGAGAAAGAAAAAAATCCAAATCAAGTCATTTTAATTCAGTTATGAGAAGCGCTCAGTTGCAGGTAGACAGTTCTTTAAGCATCCTTCTGGCCACCCCACAAACTCTCCTTCAGAGTATTTACACGGTTCTTTGTAGAGATTCACACTCTATGCATGAAGAGGTATGGGCACGGCAGCTGAGGGAGCTGCCCATTTCAGTCACACCAGGAAGCAGCCAAGGACTGCAGCCTAATGACTCACAGCAAGCATTAAATCAAGCTGCTCGTGAAATGTGAGCTAGTTCTGAGGTATTTTTAGCAATCTGCCACTTTCAGGGCATTCAATAAAAACACCAGAACATCTATGCTTTGTTGCACTTAAAAATATATCCATCTGTATCCATTCCTGATATCCATTTGTTCTGCAGCTTCCCTAATCCCACAGATCAGCATTAAAGCTGTCACGTACTCAAATTTTACACGGACAATTACTAGTAGTTACATCTTATTCAGATAATTATACTGACATCAAGCGGAAGACTACCTGTCATTTCCATCTGTAAATGTACAAATAAAGCATATTTCTCCCTTTAAACCAACAATTTATCCGAATAAAACCTCTCCTATGGGAAAACTTACATGGAAATAAGCACTATTAACAGTTACTGTATGTTCAAGCTAACACAAATAAGCTGGTATTAAGTGTCATGATACAGTCCTACTTTGTGCAGTTATTTTAGGAATATGTTACTATTTCCAATTTGGATAAAGCACCTAGCATGAACATCTTGCTCTCAGTCTTCTTTTCAATATGGAAAAGTTTTTTTTTTTGTTTGTTTGGTTTTTTTTATGTATTTGCCACGAAAATCTTTCTTTCTTAAACACACAGCACACAAAAAATTTACCGCTCCTTTAAAAGAAGAGAAGTTTTAAACTTGCCACAATCAAAGCATGCTGGAAATTCCACAGTGTGATTTACACCTGGCTCCTACAGGGCTCTGGAGAACCTGAAATGCGAGCTCATCAGGGAGTCTGACCTTGAAGCCAGCAGTCCCAGTGAGAGACAAAGACAAGTCAGTCCTTCAGTGGTGGGAGCTTTTGTTCATGCTTTCAGATTCCACTCAGAAGTCACATTACAGGTTCTTCACAACATTTTTGCCAAAGAATAAAGAAAGCAGGCTCTTGCATTTTCAAAAATGCACGCAGTATTTTTAACAAGTCGGAGTTCTGCAGACCTATCTGTGTAGTAATTCAGCCACAGCACATTCTAAACTTGATACACACAGAACCTGCAATTTTAATTCAGGCCTCTTGCTTACATCTTGACATTATTTTGTAACGATCAAACTGACTAGCTGAGTGCATTTAGCAATGATTTGTTCTTCTTCCCAAGCACAAATACACTTGTACAAGAAAAAAAAAATCTACTTGGATCTTTGCAGTGCCACATTAACCATCAGACAGTTCAGCAACTTCCTGATGTCAAGAAAAAGCAACTCAAGCAACTTCTTGGTGTGACGTTCAAGTACGGTAATACAAATCCAAAACAAGTTTATTTTGCCAAACCAAAAAATCCAGATCTATTTGAAGAGGTTAGTATGTAACAGAAGGATGCTTTGTCATTAATAGCTGCCCTCATGTTACAATTCATGTGCATATATTAGCATCTCGAGGATACATTGCTTCTGAGAAGGGACCACGGTACTGCTAGTACTGTACTGAAAGCAGCTCACTGGGAAGAGCAGTTTACCAGAAAAGCAAGAACTAACACAGGGCTGTGCAAATACAACCTTTAAATACAACATTTAGGAGAAGTGTTAGGATTTGTCAGCGTTTTCAGGACATGTAGGATCACTTACCATTAAGTGAGGGGGCTTAATGACTGCAAGAGCCTTGGCCAGAGCTGAGGACATAGCAGTCAACTGATTCCTAATTTGCTCGGAAGGCATGCTTTGAAGCTGAGGGCCCAGTGGAGCATCCTCTCTAGTGCTGTAGTTCAAATCCGAGCCAAAACTCAGAGTGCGGGTAGTATGGTCAAGGCGAACCTTTGCGAAAAAAAAAAAAAAAAAAAAAACAGAAAACAAAACAAAAAAAAAAAGGACTGTATTATTAACTGCTTTTAAATCATTCCCATGTTGCTATGCTCGTGACCAATGCAAGTCAACAAGAGCTCTAAGTAAGAATCAAACAGAAGAAGAAAAAGAGCACTGAAGAGAATCTTGCTTTATTTCCCTGTTTTATTTTAAAAAAGTCACTGCAAGATCTTGAACTTCCAAGAATTCTTTCTTTCTCCACTTTAATAAAACAGGAAATGAGAACCTATTGAAACAAGACAGTTTCAATTCATCAAAAATGTCTGCTGAAGTCGTGCTATAAGGAATGAATAAGCTTAAGATAAAACCTAAAAGGACAATCTGAACAAAAAAGTATTTGCATCTCTTCACCAACTTTAAACATTTAATTACAGGATGTCATCCATTCAACACAGACAACCTGACCAACAGGGCAGTCTGCAAGAGGAGCTGCCTGTTTCCAATGCTGTCACTTGCATTTTCATTCCAGTTTATCTTCACCTAACAGAACCAGCTACTTAATGAGTGTTCAACGGCCACCAGCTCCTTTTCATCCAGTGTACAGCCCACAAATTCCTACACCATGTCAGTGTCTTTTGACAGCACTTACTTGTAAGTCACAATGTCTGGCTGCATCAACAATGCTCCGTTCCAGCTGGAAAGCATCAACAAAAGGAACCAGGGTAGCCAGGCGAGAAAATTCAATGCTCTGATAAATCTGGGCCACCTTTACACACACACACAACACACACACACACAAAAAAAAAAACATTAGGTATTTTTCCTCATCAAAAAGAGATCAGAAATAAAAGCTGGTAACCTAATAAATCGTCAATAAATTAAAATATGAGTGTTAATACAATTGCAAATGCTCTTCTAGGATTTTATTTCTGTACTGAATCAAATGTAAGCTAAGAATAAATGCCATTACTAAATGGCTTCTTTGTAAGAAGGAGACTGGCAGCAGTAACTATGTACAGCCAAGCTGCTAATTAGCCTTCAAATATTTCTTTAGCACATCAGAAATAACACTGCTCATCACTTGCAATGAAAGCAGGTCAATGAAATGTGCATTCTATAAAACATTTATTAAAAAAAAAAGAAAACACCCAAATGTTATCCCAAAAGATGTTAAGACACAATGGATTACCTTAAATAACACTTCACAGACTCCTCACGGAGAAAATCCAGGCAAAAATGGCACCACTGTATTCAACCACCATTAAGTACAACTAATTTGGCTGTACCTAAACAATATACAAACCTGCAGATACGGACTACACACTGGTAAAAGTATTCCAAAATAATAATGGTCTTCTAGTTGATGGAAAAAAATTACTTCAGCATAGTATCCAAGTTGGTGCTCTTTCAAAGCATTTTCTAACTTGCATCTACTTACAAACACATCTTTTCCTTATTCATACCTGCTGCAAAAGGCGAAGAATGGTATTGTTTTGCAGGTGAGGAACATACAGCTGCAGTTCAGGCTCCTTTTCAGCTTGGTCCTTCACCCAGTTCAGTACCTATCAAAATTCTGAAAAGTTACTTTATCTGCATCAACCCTTGAAACCTCAAAGTTAAAGTACGAAGGATGACCCCGAAATCCTTTTGGTTTTACAGCTCAGGAAACAATAGCACTTCTGCCTAGATACTGGTTTTACTGAAGTCAATCTTTTGGTCAGAACACTTTCATGATAGCTAAGACTTTTTGTATGAAGGTGACTGACAGTCTGGCAACATTACCACACTGCTAATTGACCTTCAAGTTCTTTTTAGCACTTCAAGTATCTTTGTTCCTACTACCAAAGAAAAAGAACGTGATGTGCTTCTTTCATTGAAGGATTTACATTAATACAGTTAAAGGGATCTCACAGAGTTCTATGTCCCAGAACATCACATTTAAATAGTAAAAACAAACTATGGTATGTTTTTCCACTTCCCACATATCCCACTTGCAGGCACGTGTGCATGTTCACGCATACCCAGTTTTCTCACACCTTCATTTTTAAACAAAGTTTAACCCATCCACAAGATTTCCATCCACAAGACTTTCTAATACATTCCCAAAACTGCACTTTGCAGAGCACCCTTGAAATGTGAATCAATTTTTTTCCACTCTAGACAAAAATACAAAACCTACCTTGCTGACACGGCTACATAACTTCAGTGGGTGGAAGTCAACTTCGAGCCAATTGTAGAGCTCCTTTACTTCAGGAACAACATACTGTACTACGTTGAACCTCACCTACAACGCACAATAACAAAAATACCTCAAAATAAATACAGTATTAAAAAATAGTAATGCTTTAAGCATTTTACAGTCACTTAGTTCAATAGGTATCACATGTACCTTCGAATACAATCTGTTGATTTTTTTTTAATTAAAACTCTTTATTACAGTGACAGTATCTGCACATAGCATCAGTTAATCACACTGACAAATGAAAAAGTAGACAAAAAACATACCAACGAGACAAGCATTTATACTGCAGTACCACCCTCAACTTACTTATCATTTCTAACACACAAAGACCTACAGCCCCACTACAAGAATCTACGCCCACATCCAAACTAAAAACTGTCCCTCTTGTGACCCTGAAATGTTAACGCTGTACCGTTAGTAATACAACTAATCATAAAGCTGCTTCATTTTTGAAACTGTCATCCCTTAACTAAGCGCAGCACTTTCTGGGATGAAAACAGAACACAAAGAGGAGTTAAAGAGTTTAAAAGCTCCTCACAACAGCACCATGACGTACCATGTCATTAATAAGACTACCACGTGTAGGAGGAGCCTGCAGACCCAACAGGGTTGCCAGACGTCGCTGTTTCTCAACAATGATGCCATCCATATCCAGGAGGCGAGCAATATCGGTTCTCTCAGGAGTAATAGGAATTGAGAGCGTGGCCAAAAGGACTCGAGTAGACATCCTGTTGGCAAAGGATAACCACGAGGGGTGAACTGCAAGGGAATGCTGTTTATTTCATTCTTACACACACGGCAATTCAAACAGAGGGATGAGTAGTATTCGCAATACAAAACTATGAAAATAGAAGAAAGCAGCACACTTTCAATCTTATTTTACTCTAAATCCACACAGGTAATTCTGATGGCCGTTGAGTTTTAACAGTTATTGCTAAATCAGTGCAAATAACACCGAATATTGAAATTATGATCTCAGTATCCAGATAAGCAGGAATGTAAGAATGTCATACAGTATTTACTCCCATCATCCATACTCCCATCTATAAAGGCCTGTAGATGAGCTTCAGAGTTTCATGCAGACAATTCCACATGCCTCAAAACCCTTGCCAGATAACATATTATCCACAAAAACATACACATATGTGGTTGTTTGGCTATTCACACTTGCATATACTAAGGAAAAGATCATGCTGGCGATAAGGAAATCTTGTCAAGTGAAGTATCACCACTCAGAATAGAAAATGAAAGCAAAAAACAGGTATTTACTAACTTGTTCAGATACTCAGTCAATAACAAAGAACAAAGCTTCAATAAGGTGATCCTGGTATTCACATCACCTACTTTACTGCAGCTTTATAAAATATCCTTTTCCTCTAGGTCTCTTTTGGAGCAATAGTTAGTACTGGCCCCTTTAAGCAAAGCTGCTCATAGCCATGCTCACCATCTGCTCCTTTTGGGGTACAATTGAGTTTATTTTTGAACCTCTGAAGTTAAAAAACAGAATGTAAGATCACGCTGAATCTCTCTCCCCACCTCTGCATCTCTTCTTGCGTGAGATTCTTCCGCATTTCTCTCGATAAGTGATACAGTCGGTGAAGTGTGGACGCGTGGAAAAGAGCATTTCCCGATTTCCAGAAGACAGTGGAAACTTTGTGATAGTAGTTTGCCATCAGCTGTGGTTTGGGTGGCTTCTTAGACAGCGCAAATAGCCCATGAATATCCTCCACTGCTTTGAAAGCTTCCTGAAGAAAGAAATACAGTACTTTTAGAAGTTTTTTTTCCCACCCCCCCAAAAAAAAAGAAGAAACAATCACTGATGGGTAGAAGACTTTAATATGTTTAATCCCCATGAAATCCGTGATCCCGTTTTGACAGATGAAATTAAATGCTTGTTTTTTTTAATAAAGAAATTATTTGGGCATACTGAAAATCCATTAACTTTACCTTCTAGAATCTGGTAATTAAGGGTCATTTAATTCTGAGTAATTTATCCATTTATTCCGACTTTTAATCTACAAATCAAGGGAAAAAACAGTGCTCCTATTTTTACCAATCCACCAATTCAATTATTTACTCTCACCTTTCTTCATACGAATCATGTTTGCAATTAATGTGGGCAGAGCTTTCCTAAAATTAAGAAATCTATATAAAAACATACACACACACCCGTGGAAATGGCTTCTATACAGTTACTTCCACACCTAAAAGGAATCAGCATAAGAGTGCATACTCCAAATTCAGAGAGATAACATCTCCATCTCTAAGAAATTGAACATTACCAGGTTTCCAAAAGCAAAGCACCCTTCTGAAAAACCTGCTCTGAAAGTGCCCTCACTGGGCAGACACTAACAGGCTTCAGTCAGGACGTTCCAGGGCAAACTACAAACTACAACTACAGGACTTAACATTTACCAACCACTTCCCAGTGACCTAGCTCACAAGAACGCACATGTTAAGAGTTGAAGACAACGGTCAACTTCTCACTTTCACAACTCTAAGTGACTCCAACCATTTTACCATTAATCACTACAAGTTTGGTTTGAGAACGCTATACAAAAAGAGCAATTCCAGCAACACCAGATTAGAGCACTGAATACACGGTGGAAAAGCAGAAGACTACAGCGTGATCACAGGAAGCCAGCTGCATACCTGCCACAGCTCCATGCTAATAGCACTGTCAAGCTGCACGAGCCTGGTCTCCAGGTGCATGGACTGGCTGTCAGGGTTGTTGAGGTTGATCGCTGTGCTCTGGTTATGGTGACGCTGGATCTGCCCCAGGTGCATTCTCAGGTTATCACAGAGTTTACGGAACTCCGCTTTGCGCGTGTACTGCAGGCAGAACTTAAAAGCTGCACAAATGAAAAATACCAATTAGGAACGTTAACTGACAGCGATCTTGTTGTAGTCCTAAATGGGATCCAAATACGTACACTGACGCGCGTAAAGAATCTTCATTTACAGCCCACAGACATACAAAACATGGTACGATGTCAGTGTCACACAGTGAATAAGAGCCACTGGAGAGCACTACCACCATAACCTCAAAAAAAAGCCATTAAGATGCTTCTACACAATCAGGCTCAAGGAGTAAAGGGAATACTTTTAATCTCTCTAGAGCACTGTAAATTAAGGAGCAGTTCTAGTTTTTATTTTGAACTAAGTGCAAATAAAACTCTGAATAGCATAGATTAAAGTTCTGCCTTTATAAAACATGGGAAAAAAATTCAAGGCATCTGAAATAGTAAAGTTAAATGAAGCTTTCACCAAGCTGGAGATAACAGGAAAAACTGCCTCTGATCCTCTGGTTCCTCTCAAATACCCATTCACACGCAGCCACTGCAACTCTGAAAGTATCTCTACCAAGAACAACCCAAAAAAAAAAAAGAACACATCAGACTGCTGCACAGAGGCTTCAACAGATGCTAAGGCATTTCAAATTCACGTCATGGTGATTTTTCCTAATGGATTTGCATAGCTCGAGTCCAGAGTTAAAAACCCCAATACCCTCTTAATTTTTGCACTTATTTGTCACTTTTTAAGAAAAAAAAAAAAAAGATGAATACAGAAGTATTTCTTCTTGGCAATTGTTTTTTCCTGCAGAATGGCATCCTGAAGAATCAGACTAGGCTGCCTCCTGTCATGTTCTGGACAATGCTTTAGTAAGTTATTTCCATGTCAAAACTGAGAGCTTATCATATTTTTACAATAGTATTTACTGCACATGAGTTCCTCAAGTTTAACGACATAATGTCACCAGAACACATCTGTCACTCTGGATTAAAAAAAAAAGTGAAGATAAGACTAATCTTTGTAAGTTAGAAAAAGTAAAGAGACAGCACCAGAAATACTCAGTATGTCCAAGCAAATTTTGACTTGCATCTCCTGCTACAAGATTAGAGTCCAGAAACCTCCACAACATTTAAAAACCTCCGTAATTCTAAGAGGAGTAATGTGCATGCATAGCCTTAAGAGAATAACAACGTTTTCAACTCTGATGCAGAGGTAAAAGATGAATAAGGAGTGTCGAGTCTCGTGACTTTAAGTTTCCAGCCTTCCCACCTACCTTGCTGTGCGATGTCATGGTACAGACGTTCCACTCTAGAATTATTACGAAGAAGATCCAAACACTGCCTATAGGACTCCCACAGAAATTTCACCCACGGTGTCAAAAGCAGGCGGTCAGTACGATCCTGTGTGTCTTCTCCACTTACAGCACTCAGAAGAACACTACAGTTGCGGGGCAGGGGGAATGGAAGAGAGGAAAACAATGGAAGAAGAAGAAAAAATGCTTTATTCCTCACAATTCTCACAGATTTTTCTTATCAAGACCTAGGATCAAACTGTAGGAATCCAAACGGTTACTTGTCACTGAGCAGTAACTGTTGCTTAGTTCCAAACTGGTCCCTCAGACTCTTTCTTTAAAGAACAGAATCTCTTTCCTTGATGTTATGTTTCATATTTTGATGGATGTGTACAGGCTACATAAGTAAAAGACTTCTGAAGGCACTGTCCTCCACACAGGTAAGCAAAAGGAAACTACTTCCAGGATTCTCACCTTCCCTGTTTGATCAGGCAGCACTGCACTGCCCTTCTCTGTCAGCCTCAAATATCACTGGCTACTCGGATACTTTTCCGCTTGCTGAAACATTCTTTTTAGCAAGCAGCAGTGCTGCCAGAGAGCTTACTTGTTGCTGACATATGACACAGAAGAAATGTGTGCCTTATGACTTCTATTTTCTCCATAGAAGACTGCTATCATGTCACCTACACGAACAAACATTCAAAACATCCTTTCTCTATCTATTATTTGTAACCCCGATTCACTTCACCTTTTCTTGTTTTAAATTTTGTCTGCAAACAAACTGGATGTCAATTAAAGGATAACTTTCCAACCCAGGTGCACTGTGTTTTAAGTCTGAATTTAGGTACCAACACACTGTTAAAGATACTCACAGAACTACCTCGCTGTACATTATCCAGTGTACCATGTTATTCTTCTCACTGCTCAAACAACAGAAGCATACTATCCTGCCAAAGAACACCTTACTGCTCCTCAGCATTGTGTCTTCTCCTTGGGCTAGTTCATTCTCTCTAGCTCCAGCAACCAGTTAACTCTATGGCTCAACCTCAGAACGCAGCGGTTCATCCATCAGCTCACAAAACTGGAATTACACATAAAACCCTCTCTTCCTTTTTATCTTTCATACCCATGGTAATTTACAGCTTCTATGTAATCCAGCAGGATAGCACCCACTAGGCATCCTTTCAAGTAAAGCATCCAGTCTGCACTTTCTTTACACAGGTACTTCGAACCTGGAACTGCGGTGAGTCTTCTTTACTCCGTCAGCTTCCATTTTTATTCTTTACTTTGTTCCTAATTATGTCAATAAATTCCCTAGCTGTTTGCCTGCTCCACCAGTATCTCTGATGCTAACAAGAAGGCGTTTAGAAGAACTATTATCGCCCATAAAACTATTAAAATACAACAATTCTAAGTGCATAAAAATAAAACTGCAGGTTTGAACTTCAGAAAATCTAGCCATTATATATAAACTTTCCTAATGCTGCTCATTCCACCATACCACACACTTGATCAATCAATGCAATAACCAAGCCAGGAAACTACTGCGAAGGCACGCTGCTGGAAAAGCCTTCCTTGTTGTCAACGTATATTTATACATTTATTTTATACATTCATACTCTAATGATATTTGCTTGAAAATCTAGAACTCTTTTTGTCACTGCACTACAAGCACGAAAGCAAGGATACTTTCCTAGGAAACGCTTACATTTTAAGGCAGACCTCCTACCTTTCTGGAGTCTGAATATTATCTAAGTCTTCTATGTCCAGTACCATCTGCTGGGACTCTTCCTTAGCTGCTTCTGTTTTTTCTTCAGCTAACTTTAAATAGGCTCGAACGACGTCCTCTAAAGATTTGATGTTCACCTGTATCAAAGGCAGAACGTGAAGATGTTTCTTCCAGTGATATTTAGTTTTTATATTATATTATAGTATTTAAATATTAATATATATTTATATTTTTATATTTTTATAATATATAAAATATAATATTATAAATATTATAATATTTAAAAAGTAAATGCCACAAAAGCAGGAGTGAATCCTAATTCAAGACTGACGTTGCTTTCAGATCACATGAGCTGACAGATAGTACACAAACAATAAAGTATTTGGAAGCCACACCTGCTGGCAGATATTCTTGTACTGGTACAATCCCTCTTTTGCCAGGTGACTCTTGCGGAGGTCCACGCAGAGCTCCAGGTACTTCAGCATAATAGGCTCGTGGATTTTTTGCCATGTTCGGTGTTTTTTACTTTTCATAACATCGTAGAGAACATCAAGGGCAGGCTGCTTTTTGCCAACCTCAAGGAATTCTGAAAGGAAAATCTGATTAGCAGAATTGCAAGCCTGAAGATGCATGTTTTTATGAAGTGGTATTGTAACCTTTTAGAATTTAACCGGCTCTGATCAAATTCCATTGATGATCTGGTTTATGTTGCCATACCAAAAATGCTGGCAGATGCAACTGCAGCAGCCAACAGAGACCCTGCTATTAGTACACATTTCAAGATGGCAGAGATGTTTCTCCATTCATCAGGGCATGAGCAGGCACTTCATACACACAGTACAGAGCCTACCAATATTATTCAACAAGATGCAAACCATTCAAGGAATTTTTTTGAGACCTCTCCTCAAACCAAAGAACTGAAGTTACTCAGAACAGCTGCCCAACTCATCATTTACTTTCAGTTCCTACAGGTATAGACATGCAGTTTATTGAACAGTTACACTAATAGTTACTAGAGTGCAAAATACATTTGTTAAACCAGATCTGCTGAAACCAGCATCTCATTCATTTGTTCCTTAAGCAGCTGCCTTAACCAGCAAGATCTCCCAACACCACAGCAGCTCCTGCCTATGAAGGTGGGAGGCTCTGGGTGTGGGTATCCCTTTCCTGGAAGTGCCCAAGGCCAAGCTGGATGAGACCCTGGGCAGCCTGAGCTGGTGGGAGGTGCCCCTGCCCACAGCAAGGGCTTGGAAATGGATGGGCTTTGAGGTCCCTAAGCACAGAAAAGCAAGACAAAAGAATGCCAAGACTGGGAAGCAAACAGGATTAGAGAGAATGGAGGGGACAAAAGTGGAAGAGGAAAAAAAAAAAAAAAAAAGGGAAAGGAAATAAAGCTGAATACATTTAAAAATAAACATTTATTCTTAAATGAAGGAGGATGGAATCAGCACTATCCATTAAGAACTTTAAAAAATGACTGTGTTGCTAAATAATGGCAGAATGGATAAAAATAGGAACCTGCTCAAGGGATCCAGGCAGACAGACATGAGCTTCCAAGACTGCAAGGAGCATTCTGGGCAGTCCTCATCATGTTTCACAAAAAAATCTGAATTATTATTATAACCAGTGCCCTAAAGTCTGGAATGTCAGAATTTAAATAAAATACGAGTAAAAGCTGTATTTCAAGAACAGCAGTGACATTTTAATCTAAGGATCACAGTGCCATGCACTCGGGGCCCAGTTTATGTCAATAAGCTGGCATACAGTGACCAAGGTCCTCCAGAGGAAAAACACAGGGTCCCCCCCACAGGATAAATAAGGTTAAAATGTGACAGCATTCAGCAACATTTTAAATTCACCAAGGGAATTTGAAAAAAGCTGCTCTCCTTCCTGTCACTTACACTGTTATTCTACCCTGGTGCTGCTTTTAGGCACTTACTGCACAGCTTCCTTACTTTCTCTTTATGAAAATGAACCTGAAAGGCAAGTTTAATCTTGCAGCAGTGCCAGGCCGCTGCAACCAGCACAGCTCTCAGTGGTCAGTAACCAACTGGACAAAGCACAACATGAATTCGTATCGTTCTGAAATTTCTAATTAACTCTGGCCAAGCAGAGTTCTTGCCAAAACATCAAATAATTGAGGCCAATTTAACACACGCTGTAGTAAAAGCACGTACAAAAGGAAGATGAAGAGTCAAATACAGCCCATGCCTCTGTGTCTTATGGCAGAAACAGTAAGTTATGGAAACAAAGAATTGTGACAACAGACGTAAAAGCATCAGCCACAGGAGAGCAGTGGGACTTGTATTCTTTCTGGTTTTCACGTTACAGCACTTAAAATGCTAAAAGCTCTAAGCGGACAGGAACTACTTCGTACACCTTGACAACTAAATAGCAGTTAACCCAAAACCCTGCACTCAGCTGAGCTTCCAAGCCAAAAAAAAAATTATTTGAGAAGCTGAAAAGATGACCGTCACCATCCAGCACCTCCAGCAGAGAGCAGGCTCAACACGAGGAACAACACAACTCTCATCTCTGACTACTCAGCAGCACCAGATATTAACAGCTAAGGGCTGGCTTTGATCTCCACCTATCCTTTGTAACAAAAGAGCTTTCCTCCACAACTATATATCTGTAACCACTCAAGCACTCCCTACTTATACGTACACTGAGGTCACAGAAAAACCGAAGCACAGAACACATTTTCAGTTCAGCTTCAGGCATAAAACACTAGGACTGTGGAAACAGCACCAGCTGTTCAAATCTGAAATGTCAGTTTAACACAGAACCGTTTCTTCTGTTTGAAAAATATACCTTAAGAACAATTTCTCTCCATTTATTTTACTTGGACATGGTTAGAAAGTGCCTCTACAGTCTGCAAAGACTTGACACGTCTTGTTGTGCTCAAGATAGTGTACTAGCACAAAGGCATCTTTCCCAGTAAGAACACTAAAATTCAGCTCTAGCTTAGGAAGCACTGCATCTAATTTTTTTTTTCTATGTTTAACATTTGTAAGAATTATAAAACATTTCAAATTAGAAATCTCGAGGAGACTCAGAATTTATTCCACATTTCTTGGATCTTAAGATACAAAGTCACTGAATTACACGTGGTTCTCAGACTACCCACCCCTTCAGCTGTCATTTCCAGACCCGTACATCAGCTGTAATTTCTGGATGTCTGAGCGCGCAACTCCGTACCAATGAATGGCACAAATCATCTTGCTACGTGCTTAAAATAGGACGCCATTAAGAAAAGTGCCAAAGCCATCTATTTATCCTGAGACAGCTGATAAACGCATCCAACGCAGCTTTATACGCAGCAGCAACAAGCAGCCACAGAGGCGAACCGGCCTGCGCAGCGCTGAAGGTGTTTCATCAGCGGCACTCTCAGCGGGAGCACTAACACGGCTTGGGATCGCCGAGCGCGCGGCCGACACGGACAAGCGGCGCCTGGACCCACACCGGGATTCCCCCAGCAGCGGGCGAGGTCGGGCCGGCCGCGGAGCCGGGAGCGAGCCGCCGTGCAGGGCCGCACTCCGTCCCCTCGCCTCCCCGCCGCGCGGGGCCCGCTCCGCTCCTCCGCCCGCGGGGGCCCCGGGAGGCGGAGCCGGGCCCTCTCCAGGCTGCCGCCCGGGGCCTCCCCTCGCGTCGCGGCGCCATACGGCGGCGGGCCCGGCCCCGTTCCTCGCGGCGCCGCAGCGCTCGCGGGCGGCCTCTCCTCGGCGCCAGGGCGGCGGCGGCCGAGGCCTCGCACCGAGGGAGGGAGGGAGAGGAGGGGGGGGGGGGGGGGAAGGGTGCGGCCCGGGGCGAGAAGCGGCGCGGGCAGCGCTGAGGAAGCGCCGAAGCCGAGAGGAAGGGGGCGGCCCGCACTGACCGTTCGCCCGCTTCAGGGCGTTCTCGGGCCGCTGGAAGTACACCGGCATGATGGCGGCGGCCTCGGCTCTCCTCACAGGGCGGCGGCGGCGGCGGCGCGCTCCGTGCTCAGGCAGCAGCCCGCGAGGCCGGAAAGGGCGGGGCCCGCCGCTGCGCGCGATGACGTCCCTCCCGGCGGAAGGGTGGGAGGGAAGTCCCTCCCGGCGGGCGGGGCGGAGGGTGGCCGCGCCTTTTGGGGAGCGCTCCTCGGGCGGGAAAAAAGCTTCACAGAGCCGTAGGGGTCGGAAGGCACCTTGGGAGATCACCCAGTACAACCCCCTGCCAAAGCAGTCCCCTACGCCAGGTCGCACAGATAGGCGTCCAGGCGGGTCTCGAATATCTCCAGAGAAGGAGACCCCACAGCCCCGCCTGGGCAGCCCGTGCCAGTGCTCCGTCACCCGCACCTGTGCTGCCGTTTCTGGGCGTTCCCCCTCGTCCTGTCTCCACACGCTGCTGAAAAGAGTCTGGCCTCGCCACTTTGTCTCCCCACACCTCAGATATTTATCAGCCTGGATCAGGTCCCCTCTCAGTCTTCTCAGACCCAGTTCACTCCGCCTTTCTTCGCAGGGGAGATCCTCCAGGCCCTTCTCCATCTCTGTGGCCCTGTGCTGGACTCCTTCCAAGAGATCCCCTGTCATTTTTATACTGGGGAGCCCAGAACTGCACACAGTACAGATGTGGCCTCCCCAGGGCAGCGTAGAGAGGGAGGATCACCTCCCTTGACCTGCTGGCCATGCTCTTTTTAATGCACCCCAGAATACCATTGGCCCTTTTGGCCACGAGAGCACACTGCTCATGGCCAACCTGTCACCCACCAGGTCCCGCTCTGCAGAGCTCCTCTCCGGCAGCACATCCCCCAGCCTGTACTGGTGCAAGACTCTACACTTGCTTTTGTTTAATCAATGCTTCATTCGCTATAGCCTTCATCAGGCTGTTAGTAGTGCTGAGCTGGTGCACTTCTTGAGTCAGTGCAATTAATGTAACACAAGAAGGACATCTGACGCTGCCTGCGTCTGAAGCGCAGCCTCGTGCACCCAAAGCCTGCCCGCAGCTGTAGGGAAGGGAGCTCATAAGCACGAGCCCAGCCAACTTTTTACGTGGCCTGATAGAGACAGGGCAAAGGAAGGCAGCTTTAAACCAAGAGAGGTGAGATCTCGATTAAACATGAGATCTTTATTCGGAGCAGTGAGGCCACAATTGGGCTGCCCAGAGAGCTGCAGGTGCCCCATCCCTAGAGGTGCTCAGGGCCGGGCTGGATGGGGCCCCGGGCAGCTGATCTTGGGGGGCACGCAGCCCACAGCAGGGGTTGGGACCGGTTGATCCTTAAGGTCCCTTCCAAGCTAAACCATCCTGTGATTCTGATTGCAGTGCTCCTGCTGTTACTCAACGTATCTCAGAGGTAACCTATTCTGCCTGAGCTATCGCAGCTCTCACCGTGGCTTCGCTCCGTAGCATTCCTATAGGCTGTAAAACAAGATTTGCCAGCATCGCCTGCCCTAACGAGGCTCTTTTTGCGAGCACTTTGACTCCCGACTCTTAGACGAGGGGGATAAAATAACAGACGAGGAAGGAAGAGAGCGATGCAGAGGGCGGCCCCAGCAAATGGCGGCGGGGCGGGGCGGGGCGAAGGCGGGCGGGGCGGGGAGCGGGGCTGGAAGATGGCAGAGCCGGAGACGCAGCTGCTGCTGGGTGTGGGGCTGATCGGTAAGGGCTGGCCTGGCCCTCGCTGTGCCCTCGGCGGCTTCGGGCCGGGGCCGGGGGGGGAGGCGAGGCCCGGGCTGTGGCGGGGTGAGCTCGGGAGCGGGGGACGTTGGGCAACGTGCGGAGCGAGCGTTGGATGCGTAGGATGGAGTTTTATCTGGTGGCAGAAAACGGCTCTGATGGAGCGGTGAAGTCGCTTCCTCGCTGCTGCTGCTGCTGCTGCTGCTGCTTGGCGTGCTCTCACGGTGCCCGTCTTTCCGCCGTAGAAAAAGACGCCAACGGTGATGCTTTGTGGGTTTGGTGTTATCCGTCTGTGACGGCTGAGCTGAGGACTCTGTTGCTGCGGAAATGCTGCCTTACGGATGAGAGCAAGCTGCTTCATACCTTTGTGTTCGGGCAGTACAAGAGGACGTGGTTCTACATCACTACCGTAGAAGTTCAAGACTCTCCAGCCTTGAAAAAGGTAGGGCTGGGCCTGCGGGCTCCTCCTAGGGCACGAGGAAGGCTTGTACGGTGCTTCCTCTGCTGTTTAACTCTAAACAGTGCGCTGCCCTGATATGTTGTGAGGTTGAGTCGTGTGGAATCCAAACTGACAAGTGTAAAAATGGAGATGCTGTTATTTCCAGTTGTTGCGCCTCGTGTTCAACATTTTTTGTTTAATCAAAAAAGTTCTACAAACTACCTTTCTAACTGACCAGAACTGTGACCTAGAGTAACGTCGTTTAGGTACTTTCTTTTCCACTTCAGTAAGGACCAGAAGACTGCGTTTGCTCCTTTATCTTCTATACCTTCCCTGTTATAAACATCATTAAGTTGTCTGTTAAGTTTCTTCTATTTTTGTATTTCATCCTACATCGTTCAGTAGCAGTACAGCGTGGTAATTTTGAACACCTACAGCAGAACGTTACTTGCCTTTCCTTGCTCCAAGCTTCTGTCAGCTATGACGCTTAGCAGTGTAAAAATGTAGCTGGATCTGTCTGGAAGGCAGTAGGAGATGCTATTTAAGGAGGATGCGTGAGCTTGGTCCGTGTCTGCAGAGGGTTAGCCTTGTGCTGCCCTAGCCTGTGATTGTTTAATTTGGGAAGTTGAAGAGCTGTTCTGTTTGCCAGCCTGCTGCCTATGATGTTCCAGTCGCTTTCTGGACGTGTTTGTGCTGTCTGCCTGCACAGCCTCCTTTGACCACAAATTCTGCCCACTATGGGGAAGGGAAGTGCTTTTCTCTCCTCTAATCTCCTGACATTAAAAAAAAAAAAAAAAAAGCAACGCATTTTCACTACGTAAGTTAATGATAACGTGTACTAGATCTTGCTTGATGGATATGAGTCATGTCAGAAATCCATTAGCTCAGCCTTCTCTGCAGGTAGCAGCCTGGATCTACTGCTTTCACTCACTCTATTTGTATTGAAGCATCTTGTCTGAGTACTGCAGAAGGTTCAATAAGCAACAGTTGCTGTTGTTACAGTCATTAAATAAGCTCTGTTTTTTTTCTATGTGCTTGCCTCGCCCAGGTGACCCACTTCTCCATTGTTCTGACAGCCAAAGACTTCAACCCAGAGAAATATGCAGCTTTCACTAGGATACTCTGTAGGTCTGTATAAAAGCTGTCTTTCAGTGATGCTACATATGTGTTTTGATCTTACCATGGCAAAAGATTAAGTGTCGCTATGCTGTGTTAACACTTGGTCTGACAATCTGCTGGAGATTCAGTCCTACAGACTGAAGCAGATGGTATAAACCCTGGAGTTGTGCTTGACTTGAGCTCCTCTTGAGCTCACGCAGTAGGTGTTAGAAGCTTCGTGCCTAGTATGTTTTACCAACAGTAAATGAGTTTCAAATGTGATATATTTTTTTGCATCTAGCTAAAATTGAAGGCAGGTAGTTAACTGACCTTAATCTGTGAATTAGGCTCTAATGTCTCTCTGTTGTTTGAGACAGATAACAGATTTGTCTCCTTTTAGTAAGTGTTAAGGACATGTATTTACATTTTTTTCAACACTTAGCAAGGAGTATGGGAGTATTCTTAATCATGTGTACACGAAAAACTAGTTAAATGGTCTGCATTAATGGCAGGAGTTACTATAGTAGTTGTTTTCCACAAAGCTGGTATCTTCTGTATGTGCAAAGAATCCTCAGTCTGGACACCTGCTTAGGCCTTCGTGCTATAACATTCCTGTTATTAAATTTTAGTTCCTTTACAAAACAGTGCTCTCAAAATACAAGTTAGCGGTTGATGGTAAAAGACAAGTTCTTGTTGTAGGCATGTCAAGAGACTGCTGTTTTAGTGTCTTAGAACCTCAACCTGCTGTCCAAAATGAGAATCTATTAGTCAAGAATTCTCTTGGTGATACTGTCATTTCATTCGTGTGTCTGCTGGTACTGGTTGCAATCAAAAACCCAGACTCTTTCTGTCCACACAGAATCTACTTGAAGTATGGAAGTCCTGTGAAAATGATGGAGAGTTACATTGCAGTCCTTACAAAGGGGATCTGCCAAAGTGAAGAAAATGGATCCTTCCTCAGCAAAGACTTTGATGCTCGGAAGGCTTACCTTGCTGGTTCCATTAAAGGTTAACTAATTCCAGAAGTCTCCATTATTTTTTTTTTGTCCAATCTAAATTGCAATCAAATTTCTAATGTACTCTTCAAGTAAATAGTGTGAAGTGTTATCTGTATTGTTGTTCTTGAGCTTCTTTAAACAAATTATCAGCATGTGTATTTTCTATATTTTCCCGTTCTCTTTTAGATATAGTATCTCAGTTTGGAATGGAAACAGTTATTTTATATACAGCACTGATGCTGAAGAAGAGGATTGTGGTGTACCATCCTAGAATAGAAGCCATCCAGGAATTTACCAGGTACAGTGTGACTTTGTCAGTCCCTCCCCTCCTACTCCTAGAAGTCAAACAAATCTTGAGTTTTCATTCTGGGGAGAAAAAACAGCATACAATGAAATACATTTCTTGAAGTCCCCTGAAGTCCCTTGTAGGGCTTTAGCCATCGTGCTTAGTTAAGACACAAGTTTGACTGTGTAGTGAATGATAAACTCTGCTTGCACTGATAGCAGAAGCCTCTGTAATTAGTGCATATGTGTACTGAATGTGTGCTGATAAATAGTTGTGTTAGTTATGAGTTCAGTGCAGGTAGAAGTCTGCTGTGTGTCAGCTACTGATCTCGTTTCCCCAGGACTTTGCCTGCTTTAGTGTGGCATCGGCAGGACTGGTCAATTCTTCATTCATATGTACATCTAAATGAAGAGGAAGTGGAAGCCTTGAAGGCCTGCACAGGTAGTAACAATTCATTAATCGAGTGTGAACAAAACAGCTTCATTTCTTATTGCTGTGATGCGTTACACCTGTGCTCTTTGGGGCAAAAGTGGGTATATTACTGCTAACGCTGTTGTTTCAAGGTAAACCATGTAATTTTCTTTAGGGGAAAAAAAAAAGCAGGTAATTAAACAAGTATGTTTGAAGATAACTAATTAATTTGGTGTTTCCGGGTGCATTCCCCATCAGCCTGCCCCTAATGCAGACAAAAAGAAGCTTTGAGGATCTTCTGGTGTTATGATCAAAGGGAGTTAAAAGCCCTGCTGTTGCACAGAAGCAATTCACTGTAGATGAGCTATTTGTTTTCAGACTTTTACATACAGCTAGTGACTTCCACTTTAGGATTTTCTTCTTTTCAGTTCCGAAGTCACAATTTCCAGGTTTTTTTTTCCTGCAGGAGGGGGCCCTTTGCTTATGCAAAGGTTAGCATGACACAGAGTGTGGCAGGTACAAGGCTTCTCTGTGCAGGATAACGAACAGGATGACCACTCATCTTCAGTGTTTCTTCGTTGTTACCAGGAGCACTCATTTCAGCTGACTGTCTTTCACAAAGAAAAGTTTCAAGCTTGCTCAGCTGGCATGCTATAAACAAGAAATCCTGCTGTTTTCACTCCTCAGTTGTAATCTAGCAGTGACCTAGTGACAAGGGGCTCAAGTGGATATGCTTTTAAGGAAGTTGGGGTTTTTTTCACTTGCAAATAAAAAGTTACGTAGTAAAGTAGAAGGAGTTTAGCATTTCAAATTGATAACATAGCACTGGGGTTTCCATTATGTCTTGGATTTGTTTTTATTTATTAAGCAGGACTAAAAACCATAATGTTAACAAAACTCTGCTCTTCAGGCTACATTGCTGGATTTACAGATTCTGAAGTGAGCAGCAGACCAGACCTCTATGATGTGTACGTGAATTTGGCAGACAGTGAGATCACTGTTTCCCCTGCAGTAAAAGGTTGGTTGCTCTTAATGTTTTCGATCTGAGGTTTATCTCAGAGTTGAGAGTAACTACTGGACCTCAAGGAGGTTTCCACACTGATTCTGCAAATGTAATAGGGAAGATTCTGTCTTTCTGTTGAAACTTGGAATTTGGAAAGACACGCTTTCACTTCCAACAAATGTGGAATTGAGATTTGAAAACGTTTGTGTAATAATTACATGGGAGATAAATGTGAAGATATCATATGAATCTTTAGAAAAACATTGCCTGAAATACTCAGAGGTTGGGAACTATTTGAAAGGGGTGCTTGTGTATGCTGGTCACCTTGCTGTTCCTTGGTGTCTGCTTAGGGCTGCCTCAGAGGTGGACAGTTGGCCAGTGGCAGCGTGGCTGTGCTGTGTCAGGTTACTGCCTTTACAGATGGCAGGGATGAAGAGGACTCCTTGTTTTGCCTTGCTGTTCATATACAGTTCCAGACAAAGCAGGGATAGCACACGTTCATGTAAAATGACTTTTTTTTCCCCTTGTTCAGAGGCGATGACAATGGGAAAACTTCACAAAGAAATTGGGCAACTAATTGTTCAATCTGCGGAAGATCCGGATAAATCAGACAGCCAAGTCATTAAGGTTAATTATTTTTAAATTCTTTTAAATTACTTCTGTCCGTTATAATCCAGCAAGAGTGGGGGAAGCAGCAGGAGGGTGGGTTACTGGGAATCAGGCTCATGTAGAGTCAGTCTTGTATCCTCTACTTTCTTACAAATGAACCTTTTTCTTCTTCACGTAGTTCTAAGGATAACCTGTGATTTATTATCTCTCGGGTAACCACATTGCTGAAGAACTTCAGAAATTTCTAAGGCTTCCAGTAAAATCAACCTCGTGGTGTTATCCTACAGAGTGCATTTTGCTCAATACACTGTCAATGATATTATCAGTACCTCTGAGCAAGTCCTACAGATCCATGGTTTCTCAGCTCTAAAAGCCTGACTTAAGATTTTTTTTTTTCTCACTTCCTCCCTTATTTAATAGATTATCACCCATTTCAGAACTCAGCAGCCGAGTCACAAGAGCTCAGCCATGCCAGAGAGGAATCTCAGTTGTCTGTGTTCTATCAGCTGCTCCTTTAGTCAGCACTGCATCAGAGAAGAGTTGTTGCAAATTTGCCATAGATCAAATAGGGCCTCTATTTAAAATCAACTATCTGCCTCGTTTTTTCTTTATTCCTTATCATTTTTAAAATAAATGTTAAAAACTTATAATACCTGATCCCGTATTTATGGTTGCTCGATTTTTTTTTTTTTTTTTTCTGTTCTTTAAGGATATTTCTCTGAAGACAAAAGAAATCTTATCTACTTTAGCCTCGCTTACAGAAGTTTCTGATGGCAACGAGAAGCCAACCCTGAACTCTGAAGCTCTGAAACAAAAGAGATTTCCACCAGCTACAGAAAATTTTCTTTTTCATTTAGCAGCTGCTGAACAAATGCTTAAAATCTGATTCTGACGCACTTTAGTTCTGTGGACTAACTCCAAAAGCTGTCTCGGACATACAAATAGGAATACCTGATTTTTGTATGGGAGAACTAAGTGTAAGAGTGAATGCCATATTTACCTTGATGTAATGCAGAATATTGGAGCTTGACCTGGAACATCCAGAGGTATATTTGATAACATTCCTGGTGTCTTCTTTCCCCAACTATGACTTTGTACGTATGGTTCTTGCATTTCATGTTACAACGTGGGTGTATATATGCATAGCATGGGCTCATGCATCCAGGCTGTGCCAGGCATTGTTGTAGTGACTGTTTGTCTTGCACATCCCTGATGACAGACAGCTCTGACCTGCTCTCCTTGTGTCTGGAACACGTGGTGCAGCATGTGTGCTGTAAAGCCAGTGCATTTTGGATGTGCTGGACATGGAGTTGTTCTGAGTGCTTATTCTGGGCTTCCAGGTATGTCAGGTTGTCAGATGCTGCTCTTGCTCCGGACTATCTGATACCTGGAAATCCCAAATAAATGGACAAGTTCTCTTCTTTCTACTTGAAAGTGTCTAAGTATAGAAAAAGGATGTCTGGGAAAATCTGATACGGTAGCCTTATTATGTAAAGGAAGAGGTATTTTAAAGCTCACATAGGAGCTAAGCACCTCTTTTGGACTCTTGCCTTACAAATTTTTCCCCTTTCACTCCGTCCCGTGCCTCTGGTGGAGGGAAAAAAGAGGACAAAATGACTATATTTAAGTTGGGTCTTCCTAGGAGGCCACAGACAAGTGCTGCTTTACAGCTGGAGTCATTTAAGGAAGCTGTTGGGGCTCTCAGCTGGGAAGATACCTGGCTGTTCCTTCCTGATCCGTTTGACAGAAAATCAGGTTAATTAAAGTCAGATGGGCATGAGATGTTCAAACAGCCCCAAGCAGTTGGAGCACCACCCTGGAACTGCCTGAGCTGCAGTGTGAGTACTACCTGATGGTGCTCGGTGTGGGCTAAACGTAGGTGGGAACTTCTGAAATAATAGTGAAAATGAGGACACGGTCTGTAGAAAATTAAAACATGCCTACTTGGTTGGTTGCATAGCTGTAACTCACACGTTTATTTGCTGTTGGCTTTTTTTTTTTCCAAGGAGCAGCCTGAAACAATCTGCTTTGTAATGCTCTGAGGAGAGTTTAGATCCTGAGTAGGGGAATGCTCTGAACCAAGCAATCTGTCTTTCTTCAGAAATGTCCACAAAAATAAGTAAACTCTGCAGTAGCACTTTGTTATTTAAAAAAAAAAAGTCGCCTTTGTTTTCTGGCCTTTGTACAGGTGGGCTGCAGTGTGTGGTGGTACCTAGAGGTTTTGTACTAACAATTAGAACTTTTAGTAATCAATATTTATATTGTTAAATAACTGGATGTTTGCTATCCTGAAATTGTTAGAGGTCATCACTAGCTGTGTGCAGGCAATTATTGGTTTGGAAAAGGGTTGTCCTTTTGCTACGTATCATGCTACATTGAGGTCTGCTTGAGAGTGTGGGTAAAGAATGTGGCATCTGAAGTGGCTAGCTATTACAGTCAGTAAATGGAAGTGCTTCAGAATGATCCCCTATTCTCAGGGGTATAAAATTCTACTTTAAATACTTAACTCTGCAGATTAAATTCTGTATGCAGGAGGGCGGTGTCTTTTGTTTTATCTCAGAACAAGTCGCCTTCGTTTGCCTCCAAGTGCTCTGCAACATTTTCCCCATTTGGCCGTTCACGTGGCGTGCTGGGTTTGCTTTTGTTAATTTTTCTCCTTTCAGTGGTTCTTCAGTCCTGCTGTTTCTGTGCTGGGGCTCCTGGAATAACTGCAAAAGTCTGCTGAAAATTCTTCTCAGGAGCCGCTTTGAAGTCTGCTGAGAAAAACCTGAGCTGCTGTCAGGTAGTGTAATGCCACGTTGGAACTGAGAAGAAATTCAGTTTCTTTTTAACAGAAAGCCCTGGAGGTGCCCTCGAGAAGGTGGCGTGGGGGTTAGAGACAGCCCCCAAAAGCTCAGCAAAGTGAATGTTTGATGGCTGCTTTTAAAAGCGGGAGGACCTCAGTCTTAGATCTTGTATTCTAACATTTGCGTGACACAAATGAACTATAATTTTGCACTTAAAGAACTGGACTCATAGCATGCTTATGCCTATTAAAAAAAACAAACAAACAAAAAAACAAAAGTCCTGACTAGCCTAGCCTTTAATTTACGTGGGTTTCTTCCTGAGTAGTCACAAGCTGTAGCTCTTGGTTGTGCAATGCTGTGGTTGGAAATGAGGCTGCTACCTGCGAGGAAAATGCACTACTGCTGCAAGTTCAAACAGTTTTATCTTCTGTTGATTGTCTCGTTAACACTGGGGTGGAAAAAAAAAAAAAAAGTATTGGCCTCCCTCAGCTTCAGTGCTTCGAGAGAACAGTTCTGTTCTGCTTAGATTTAAGAATTGTTTCCTCTTGGGAGCACGTTAGAATAAAACACCAGTGTGGAAGGTCAGGGAGATGTTTCAGCTTATTCTGCACTTCCCTCTCCCGAGGATGCACACCAGCTGAGGCTTGGGGCGTGCTGGTGTCGGTTGGGAACAGTCACATGACTATTTTACTTCCTCCTCCTGGAAGTAGAGACTGTGCAGAGTGAGATTTTTTTGGTTCAGACTTCCTTGTCTCACTCACTGCCTTTCTGATCAGTGTGAAACAGTGAGTGCTGGTTCCTGCTGGCGTGCTGAGAGCTGTGCCTCCCGAAGGTGCCTTAGCCATTGCCCTCGTGATTTCCATACTGTAAAATCTCGTCAGATCTCCACTGCATTTGCAGAAACAAAGGTAAATGGGGAAACAAAGCTAGAAACTTACAAAGGGGAGCAGGATTAACCACCGATCCTTCTGGTTGCAGTTTTGCTAATTAAATTAGTCCTTCGAGGTGAAATGTCATTTCTGATGCTCTCATCCTTGTGGTTTTGGTTCCTGGGATAAACCGGTTTCCCTCTTTTCTTCTGCAGGCAAATGTCAGGGGGAATGTGCTGAACGAGAGCAGTGTAATGCTGAGTAACCTGAGGAGGAGCAGTGCAGGATGTCTTTAGGATCTTTGGGGAAACTCCAAAGATGGGGACACGGTGCTTTGCTGAGCCACACCGTGCAGCGTGTGGTATTGGTGTTGGGAAGCAGCTACAGAGCAGTGCAGGATTCCCTCCTCACCTGCTTCTTTCTTTCCTCCTTTATGGCCTACAGGGAAAAGCAGTATGGCAGCCATGTTACAGGCTTGTAGGATAACCACAGGGACGCCAGCTCCGACAGAGGAAATGCTTTGATCTCAGTATTTCCAAACGTAGGAGTGGCTGACATTTCATTTATTTTCTTTACTTGCAGCTACTTTAAAATGATACTGAAGCCTCATTATGTATTCCTGCATTTCAGGACGGCCAGCTGGGCAGGTGGGGAGCTGCCAGCATATTGTGCTGAGATTCCTGTTTTCCTTGAAGCTGAAAGCTTCAATCTGTTGTAATTTACCACACCTGAAACTGGTTGCACTGCTGATACATCACCATGTAAGACAGCAGCCAGTGCTGAAAGCAGGAGGCAGACTTGTCTTGTGCTGGTATGTTTTTAATCCAAGTTACAAAGGTGAAGGTCTTCCTGTGGGAGTTGGCTCTGCTTTTCAGTCCCATAATGCCTGCTGCTTGTCCCATCTTGGTCCCCGACTTACCCCTTGGACTACCAGGTGTCTGGGACAGCTGGGTTTAGTTCCAGTCTCATAGTGACTTCGTTTCAAGATGAAGGAAGCCAGGGCCTTGTCAGCAACATACTTTCCCTACCTTGATTTGGGAAGCAGCTGACTCACCCAGGCTGCCAATCTAAATGTCAGGTGCTTGCCTTTATCTTCCTGAAAATTCTGATCAGGGAAACAGAAACATTTCTGAGAATGAGGGAAGGAGTAAACGTGTCTAGCAACTCCAAGAGGGGGTTGTGTTTAATACAGCCAACTGCCACTTGAGCATTCAGTAAGAAGCTGGTGCAGTTTGAAAACGGGCAGCTGTAATAGCAGACATTATTACCAGACTTATTCCATACGCCTTACTCACAGGGATGTGATGACATCAGTTTGCTTAAAACATCCAAGTGGGGTGCCAGAGAATTGGTAGCTTGTCTAGTTACCATGACAACTCTGACAAATGTTATCCTCAGATTTGTGGCTTTGCTCTGCTGTGGGTTGTTTTGCTTTGATTGCACTGTGCCTTACAGAGCTCGTGTTTACTTTAGCCAGCCTTATGTTCTTTGGTTTGGGGTTTTCATTGTGATACCAATTAATGTTTACCAACAGTATGAGACTCCCTCTGGGTTTGTCTTTGCTATCTTATTGAAATAGGATTCATAGGATTTAAAAGAATTTAACTGTAGGATAGTAGCTGTACTAATTAAAGATATTGAAGGAGACCAAGACATCACTGCTTATGGGAGGCAAGCCTGTTCCTCCTAAGCCCCTGTGTAACATCCCATGGCCAAGAGGTGGTATGCAAGGAAAAGGAACAGGGCAGGCCTTTCCCTTAGTGTCCTCCCAGCTTGGGAGAGCTGAATCTGATGTCATCTTTTCTTTTTGCACGTTCCTTTGGCTGCTGTTAGTGGTGGTGACCTTTGGCCAGACCCAGTGCAACTGTTGATGTGCGCTTAACCCAGTGGGTTTTTATGTACCGAAAAACATGACCCGCAAGGCAAGTGCTATACTCAGAAGCATGAATATAAGGAATTTGGGGGTTCATGGGACTTTTGAGGCAGTAGGTGGTGTAAATGAACCTTTATCATCTCTGTTTTGTTAACTTACAGGTTGTACCCATACGTTCCTGGAACAGCTTTACAGTGTGGTCCCCTGAAGTTTCAGGTCCATAGGATGTGCTCTTACTCCACTCTCCTGTTTCCTTGCCTGACTTTTCACTGCAGTTGAGAGAGGAAGGCTCAAAAGGCAGAATTTGCACAAAAAGCTGAACTCAAAACCCTACTTCCTGCTTTTGTGTCAAAACCACAGCAGTAACTGTTTTCCTGTAAGAAACCAGGCCTGCTATTTCTCCATACTTTGCTCTGTGCTGCTGTCTTCCAGTAGGGACTAAGTGGGAAGCCATTGGTTTCCTCACACCAAGAAAAAAAAAAAATCTAATTCCTGAGCAAGAGGATAGCAGTGACCCATTTATTGCACTCTAAGGAAGTTAAATTACGACCAACTTAGAAGGTGCTACTTGTAAAATTACCTCTTAAAGTGATTACTGCATTACTTAGCGCATAACTTACCCTTGTCATGCAGAGCCTTAGGATTGCCTTAAATTACAGCTTCTATGATCTTAAAGCCTTTTCTGCTACGACCCCACCCATGGTTATCACAACCACGGGGTCTCCTACCAGTTGTGGACATTTATTTTGTTCCCCAGGAATCGAGACATCAAACAATGGAACAGCACCTGCACTGTGTCAGAGCAAAGGTCTTTTCAGAGGAATGTCTTACCCAGTGGCCGCCAGAAGCAGGCACTACAGGAAAGCAAGAGCAGGCAAGCAAGTTAGTTATCCCTTCTGAACTTCTTTTGGGTATCATTTTACTCTTATTTCCATTAACTTTAATAATCCTCAGTGGATTTCATTTTCGTGGAAATGTTTTCCTCTTAGATTCCCATGAGCACTTAATATGTGTAACACCCTTTGATAAGGATTATAAAGTTCAGGTACATGCTTAATGAAGAGCCACATGCTATTGTTCTAAACACGAGTTCCAGTGACTTCATTTAGTGGAGTTCTGAAACTTAAATAGTAGGGTTTTAGGTTTAGTTTTTAAGTGAGGCTTGCCTTTCTTGAGGTTTTCCCTAATAACTCATTAGGGAGTTTGTCTTACAGATAACTGGGCTCAAGTTTCCATAAGTCTGTCTGCTGCTATCCTTGAATTCTACTCCAAGGGTCAATGGTCATCTCACAGCCCAGCAGTGAAGGCAGTTCAGCCCTCTGCCAAGCTCACTGCTTTTCACATGTCCACTTGGATGTACATTCCACCTGTTTTTACATCCAGGGTTGTCAGCTGTTTGCTAACATCTGCTCTTGCTCCAGAGATCACGAGGCTAATAATCCGTATGCTACATCTCAAAAGAGCTTTTTAGTTTGGATCAACAGCCAACCAGCAGAAGTGGAGGTTCCCAGTTGTCTGCTGTTAAGTCAGACACCACAGCACTTCCCCTGGGCTTCAGTGAAAAAAAAACCTAATTCTTGAACAGTTCTTAACTCTATAACCAGAGGTATATTGCTGTCAGGGTGCCTCGTCTAGTATCACTTTAAGGGCTAACTTACATCTCATGGCTTGAAGGGAGCATTCCTAAATACAATGAAATGTAAAAAGCAAGCTTTCTGTGAAGAACCAGCCTGACTTTCCCCAGAGGACTACTGCTAGAAATCTCTTTACAAAGGTGCCCCTGGAATGCAGAGTGTCAAAAGCTGCAGCAACAGCAGTCGAGTATTTAATACAAAATTTTATTAATCAGTCACATGAGGAAGCATACAAAACACAGATTGAGTGGAATGCTGTGTTAGAACAATGTTCTATGGTACAAATAATGCTTGCAACATTATGTGTGCACACCTGTCCGTGGGGCAGGGCTTGCAAAACCATTCTGTGAAGTCTGCTTGTTTATACAGCACAGCATCGCACACCAGATCTGCTCTGTGTGCCACCATAAATTTGTGACTGAATTTGCTGAGGCGTTCAGAACTCACGTTAGCCAGATCCCACACTTAGATGCTGAAGCCAATCTCTAAATTCCTCTGTTGTAGAATAATACTGTTTCTTCTGTAGATGACTGAATGTCTGCCTCAAGGTCTTCACGTTTTATCTGAAATACACAGAAAACAGAATGAACACCACCACATCCTGGTAAGTCCTCAGTACTGTACTGAGCTTTGCACTAGCCAAAGCACTGACTGCAGAAGAACTAAAATGGAATCTGGGCTTCTTTGTTTTGCGGGCTTTTTTTTCTTCTTTGACACTTCTAGATACACAAACATAAAAGAAGAAATGCATTTTATTTAAAGCTAGAGGTATTCCCTCGATCTAAACAGACTGTCTTTGCTAACTGTATTTGGGTGACTCAGGAGCTCTTCCATCGAGGGCCGAGCAATTTAGGATACTGAAGGAGAAACAACCAGCCATATTTCTAGCACATAATTTCTCATAAATCCCCTCACATCTGGTTTACCCTTGCTGCTGCAACAAATTAAGAAATCCCTAAAAATAACATGATGCCAGCATTTTTAGGCTAAGAAAAAGCCACCAGAAATGGCAAGAGTCCTATCTGTGATTTTTCTGAGAATACTCACGCAGTGCTTTAAGGGAGAGGAAACTCAGGAAGGAAAGCCAAGCTCTTCTCTCATTTGGCCTTTTCCAACCCTCAAGGTTCCTAGGGTTAGTTTCCTTCCTCCTGACAGCAGGCTCCTCCAGGAACAGGTTACGCTTCACAGTTCAGTAAGGCAGGGTGGAGGGATATTACCTGAGTTGATTTACTTCTCTGATGAACTTGTGCTGACTTTTAATCTTTGTTTTCATTATCATCTCACCCCTTGCTATCTCCAGCAGGATTGAAAACAGTGCTGGGAGAGCCCTGGGTGTAATCTGCAAGACAGCTTTCCTGGCCTTGCTTGCTTTGGACTGTTACGCAATCCTGATACATTTACACTTCTCAGATGAAATTTAAGTGACATACAAAGCAACCTTGGCACGTCAAGTCCTGTAAGCCTCTGTGTAATACACGGGCAGCCTCTCTGCTGCCCCCTGTGAGATGCACTAACAATTTAAACCCTATTATTTTTGTTACGTGGCCTTAAGACCACTGGCTGGAACTGCAAAATGAGCGTGTGGTATAACAACAATCCTAAACCAATTTATTTGAAAGGACTTACTTCACCACACTGTGGGAAAATGCCTAATGAAGCTGGTACCATTCCTGTCAGTACTGCTGTAATCAGAAGCAATTTCACTGAAGCCAAAGCACGTGGAGTTCTTGCAGTTTTCCTTCTGTCAAAGACAGTGAAAAGATAAATAGAACTCTTTGGCCTTGAAAAATAACCTGACAGTGAGACATCCTAAAGATATAATCCTTATTTCCTATGTCCTTATTCCTGACTTCACGTTCTTTCCCTTTGCTTTGTATTCAAAGGCAGCATTTTGCAGGCCCTGAGTAACAATGTAAGACTAAGGAAATAAGCAGCAAGATCAAAATGACAAAATAAGAGAAGGTGCATTAACGCCTTAAAGCATTTCAGTACTTTGGTGAAGGTTTTCCTTGGAATACCCTAATTCCTTTCAGATTTACTTCCTTCTGGCAATCCTACCTTGCCTTGTACTGCATTGTTACTCAGTATATATATTTCTTTATTTATGTCTTCAGATAATATTAGTCCATTAACTTAAGAGGGGCCAGAGAATTTATTTAGGCAATGCAAAGTTACCTGCACTGTTACACAGCACAGACAGCTCCTGTCAAAAGTTCAATGCAGGCTAAAAATCCTCTGATAAAGCATATAATGAATTATTCTTATGAAATAAATAATGAATTATTCTTATGAAATAAAGATTCTACATATTACAAAATGAAGTGTTTTATAATGTATGGATGGCTATTTGCAACTTGGGGTCCAGTTTTTAGTTGAAAAATCAAGCTTTCTCGCTTTAGAAATGTCAAATCTAAGCTGTGTGCAGCGAACAACCTTGACACCAGACACTGCAGGTGCTGGGACACAGCCTGATAGGAGGGCACAGACAGATGGGAGAACAAAGGAAATGCTCGTGGATACAGACAGCTCCTGCAAACAAACCATCAAAACACGGATGCTGACATAATAAGGCTCACTGATTTATCTAAATGAATTGCTGTCTGAACAGAACCCCTCAGCTAGTCCTCCAAGGCAATTAGCATCCCAGAACCAAGAAAATGTGAGCAAGCAGCAACAGCCAAACTGAACATCAGAACACGCACTGACCAGGCACCCCCAGCTCTTTTGAAATACCTCTTACCTTTCCACAAAGTACATAAGTGCAGCTGGCAGGAAGAATGTTGTCCCAAACAAGATTCCTCTTGACAGTGCTGTTTCTTTAACAGCCTCCAGGAAGGGCAACAAAAAAAGACATTAAAGCAGCACTCTTTACAGCCTAAAATACCACATGTTTGTGAGTACTTTTTGCCTAGTACTCTGCAATTTCAAGCAACGGGAAAGTAAAGGATAAAGACCATTTGTTAGAGAATTTTTTTCTTAAATGGAAACTAAACTCCTACATGGTAGCAGGAGATACTCCATAAGTGACTAAGACACTCCTTAGCAATGCTGTACTGAGCTTTCCAATTCAGATCTGCTACTTTTTAAGTAGTGCTGAGCTCCTTCTGACTGCTCATGCTTTTCTGGACACATTAACTATCTGGTGTGAAATATTCTCTCTAGCTCTTCACAGACCTTATGCTCACCTAGCTTTTTCCTTCCCTCTACTGCAGCAGCACAGAAAAGGAAGGTCACTGACAGCACAAAGTACGAATCCTTGTTTAGCTTCTGTGGATATTGTTGAGCAAGGCAGGGAGCAAATACAGAGTCAGCGCGGTCAGTAACAGGAGCTCAAGAACAAAATGCATCATCATGTTGCAAATCAAGACATTACCCTTTGGGAGACAGAGCCTTTAAACAATACTTGTGCTCTGGAAGATGCATGTACTATTTACAATAAAGGGCTTTTTCCCTGAGCTGTCCTATCAGAAGAAGAAACTTGAGGAGTCTTCCCTCCTTCTGAGGCGATGTGGAAAGCAGAAAAGCCTGTGCTAGTGTTCTTGTGGCTTAACTCTGGTGCTTGGTATATTGGCATGGGGAAGCTGCCAACCCCTGGGGACACAAGACAGATGCCACGCTGGATCCAGAGATCCAGCCCAAGCCTAGGCCAAGATTCAGTACCTGATGTGGGATTCCTCAGTTCAGCACAGCAAACTGCATTTACTCCCACCATAATCACACAGATGTTTAGCTGTAAGCAGGAAATGAAAGACAAGACAGCAGAGACCTCCCACACCTTGCCTACCTTCTCACCAGCCTTCTGTGACACTCCTAAAACCTTGCCATTCCTGTCCATCACTTCAATTCCATTCTCAAATTCTGGGCTTCTCACTGCTACCACAGTAAAAGCACTCATCAAGCCTGCAGAATTAAAAAGGATTTTGCTTTAAAAGAGGCAGTGAGGCTATCGTGATAACTGCATTCGTAACTGTGTACATTTCATATTTCCAGTTCAGCAGTTCAGAAATGAATAACCTGGCCGCTTAGGAAGAGACCACCCCATAAAATCTAAGATCTTAATTCTTGTTTCAGAAGCCTGAGCAAAATTTTAAGGCACCATTCCCAAAAGGTGCTTTGTCATTGTGGACAAAGATCCATTAATTTCCCCCGGCCAGCTCAAACCAGAAATATTCTGTTCTTAAGAGAAAGGGGGGGGATTGTGTTGTGGATAGTGTTTGTACTGGTCAGCACACAAAAAAAAGCACAGAAAAGAAGACCCTACAGAGAAAAAGACTTGAGGTAAAAACTGCATTCCTGTCTTGGAAGGGAAGATGCTAGTGAAACACCAGCTCTACTGCGTTACATTATGTCACTGTGAGTCTGGGTCACATCTGGCAGAGCTTCAGCTGGATCCTACATGAGAATGTTTTGGTCTCTTCCAGATCCAGCACTACAAGATGTCTGAAAACATCCCACAGTCAGTCACTGCAAACACAGTGACTTAGAAAGGCCATACTGAATGGGGTCTAGCAATCCACATGGTTTTCTTTTCTAGACTAAGATCTAGACATAGCAGGACAAAGTCTGTCAAACTGACCTTGTTTGAAATTTAATATTTCTCTCTTTATTAATTTTTGTTAGAGCTGTTCAGCAAGGACATCATTGTAAACATGGCACTTTTCAAATGCTGGACTGACAATAAACCCTCAGATTTCTCTCTACGTTTAAGGAAATGGAAGCACATTTTTAGATCTGTTAAAATGTGTGCCATTACCTTACAAGATTAATAATATTCTGGTGCAACAACTCTCACTTTTCATGCTGTCAGCAGTTACACACCCCATCCTGAGTGAGAAACAATGCCAGCACACAGCTGGAGCTGTGCTGCACTCTGGTGTCACCTATGTGCCACAACACGTCACGCTAGCTCCAGTGCCACTGCACTCATCCCTTCTGGCAGCCCTGATGGATTCAGGGATAATGTCTGGTATAAATAAATATATATATATACATACACAGGGATAGAGCCAACTATATCTCTGTTTTGCTTTACGGAAACAGCTGTACGTCACTGTATGGGAACTGTTGAATCACAGTGTGAACCATTGATGGATCACCTGAGGTGAGCACTGAGTCAGCTGCAGGAGCACAGGTGAAGGCAGTGCACCTGTGTGATGAGAAGTGGAGTCGGACTCCACCCCTCCCTGACCCCATTTAAGGGCTGACCACCATGGGAAAAGATCTCATTCTGGAGATCACTCCTTTGGAGTTTCCTACTGTGAGCCTAGGGCTGGAGTGAGCATTTTCCTTCACGTTGATTGTCTCTTTCCATCACGATAATCTTTCCAACGATACCACCTGTAAAATATCTCAGCTACAATACTATCTGGCATTATTCATTCTGTTAACTGCACAGTCACACACGCAAGTCAGAAAACTGCTCTGCAGTTCTAGACCTGACAATCAGCAAGCATCAAATAAAGGTCGCTGCACTGACCAGTGAGTGTTAACTCATACAGAAAGGACAGTACCCAGCAAAGGCGGTAGGACAAGGGGGGTAATAAACAGTATGACAACACGCATGCAGGGGCAAGAAAATCCCACTGTCAGACCGAGGCAGACAGCCTTCAGCTCTGCTACATAATGTACAGTTTGCTTTTACTCACCAAAAAGAGGAGCAGGTAGAAGTCTTTTGACAATTAGATGTGTTATTGGACTCTTCAGCGTGTATCGGACCATGAAGATAAAAGGAAAAGCCTAAAGCATTGGGAGGAAACAAACACCTCCTATTAGAAAGAATGAGCAACAGCCTAGGAAAGTAATTCTGCATCTTTGTACTTAGATACTGTCTATAAAACTACACAAATGATGTGATTTAATATTTCAACAAGAGATATGCTCTCTAGTTACTAAAGGTTTTCGCGACCACACTTTTCTATAGGAACATCTGTAACAGCGTTTAGTACTTTTTATTATATGATTTTAATTAAAGGACAGTAGTATGAACACAGAGACAGAAAAAGGAGAACTACCACCTCTGACTCCTATTCCCTGGGACACATTCTGCCCTACTGCCCAACCAGGACACCTGCTGCATTTGTGTACACAGATATTATTTGTGTATACAGATATTATCAGGAAAGAAAAGATCAAACAAATACATACACCAAGAAGTGCTGCATAGGAAATGGCTCCCAAGCCAAGTAAGAGTTGTTTTTGCTCAACTGAATTCTCCTAAGGACAGAAGGAACATTACTACGTAAGTACACTCGTAAACCACATTCAAAATGGTTTTGTACAATGACGACGATTGCAAAAATAATAATAAATACATACTTTATCCTTTGTGGTACCATTTCCATTGAAGAGGGTGAATCCTGTGGTATACGCATGAAATGCAAACTGCAGGGAAATGATAAGCAAAAATGAATGTGGAACAGAGACGAGAAGACTTGTAAATGTAGAAAGAAGCAATTACCTGACAAAAGAAAATCTGTTTTGCCCGCACCTGAAGCGACGAAGAAATGACCTAAGAGAAAATCCCCACAAGAAAATTAGTTTGATGGATCTAGGAGTTTCTGGTGAGCGATATGACCTTTTACTCGAAATAAAAATAGTATTTGTGCCTGTGAAGTTTACAGAATAAGTTAGATACTGCAGATGTAAGTAAAGAATTGAAGCAGTCAGGCTCTGATAGGTTTTACTTGTATAAACACTGGCTGTAACTGATCTCATATCAATGTTTTAGTAGTTACTTCCCAACTCCTTCTCCAAATCAGATAGTGAATAAGAACTTCAGTTAGAAATGATGGCCTTTCTTGAGGTCTCACCAAGCTACAGCTGTGAAACACCCTCAAAGAAAATGCAACTGAGAAGCCTACAACTTCTCATTCCCTTCCTCAAGACCCTAGCTCTGGAAAATGTAATCCAAGTGGTGCTCCGGTACTTCTCACTGTTACTTACCAATGGAAGAGTTATAGGCAGGAAAGCTAAAAAGAAAGAAACCTTTATTTTAGCAACAGTAACTGCTGTGAGTCTAAATTGATGGTTTTTAGCAGAAATTTTCCCCAACTTCCCCCCCCCTCTAGTTTTAGCTGTCAATAAAGCAGTCATCCAAAAAATAAATACATTAGAAAAATAATAATCTTTGCTATATACTTCAATTCTAACCTTTGTCTCTCATTCCTCACTCAAGAAACCAAGATGTCTGCTCTTGGCTTACCAGCCACAAGGAGTCCCCATGAACTCCACTCAGAAACCGTAGGACCAACAGACTGCATGACTACTCAAACAGAGACACTGGCAACAAAGGCTGCCACAGCTGTGCGTGGTTCGTGGTTCATACACACACTCATATATATCCATCCCACAGAAGGATGTTTATTTTCAAGCAGACTGTAGGAATAAATAAGCGATCAAAAGATAAGAGTGCAAGTAACAGGAGTGACAGCCCGCTTGTTTCCCATATGGAGAAGAGCACTGCTGTGCGGTATCACACAGGATATTTACTAAGTGCCACTCCCTGCTGATGCTTCAGCTACACGTTTCTCTGAAGGGAGCTCACCTGGAGGTCTAAAGAAAAAGGGAATTATCTTCCCTGTATCAGGATGTACACAGGCCTTAGAAGAAAAAAAAAAAGGGGGGAAAAAAAAGGGAAAAAAAGAAAAGATTAGACCACCTGTTCCATACTTAAATAAGAAAGAAAATGGATTTCTAAATCATTTGGAAACTTACCAGGCTCAGCAGGAAGGCTTCTTTCGCCTAAATAATTTGAGAATCAGGTTAGTGATCAAGTTTCAGAAAAGCATGACTTAAATCTTCTTTTTTAATTTATCATGTCATTTTTTTTTTCTAGTAACTCACTTTTCTACCGTGTCGCGTGTTCACATTTCTTTAATGATTCTTTCCCTCAAATTTCTCCCCACATAGTTTGCGGAATATAATTTAGTCACATCTCATCTGCTAATAACACCAAGTACATACTGTGACAGAATAGAAAGTACATTTTTAAGTAAGCTAAGAGACATTTTAAAACAGAAAACAGCATCGCTTAAACGTGGCTAAAAGCCTAAAGACTTATTGTTAAGACTTCGGCTTTTCTGGAATCACAGACTATTTCAGTTGTCCTTTCAGGTTCTGATGCACAGGGTACTAAATGCCACACGAAGACAGCAGAGTCCCTACTGAAACAAAAGCGAGTCGCCTCCAACGAAGCGACTTCAGCACTTCCATTCAGCAACTCTGCGAGGTTTCCCACCCACGTTCTGCTCATTTCACGAGACCCAAACCAAAGCAACCTGCACTCTGTGTGACAACGCAACACCGCAGACTCGACACGTGCTCCGTAAGCATTTTGCGTATTTTGTATACTCTTCAGAATGATGGTAGTGACATTTGGCAGCGGTCATCCAAAGAAATTCCTTCCAGATTCTAGAGACATTTCTGCAGCGAAGACGACTTCTTGTTACTGAATCTCAGTATTCTGTCAGGTGGATCTTACAGTAACATCAATTACGTCGACACTGGAAGAAAAGACATCTCTATTTGCTACCAACCGCGCTGCAAAATACCTGCTGGTTCTGCGCGGGCTCACTCTGGGCCTTTTCGCTGTTTTCCAGTAATAACCGCGCTTGTTTTATTTCATCCTGTATTACAGGAAAAAAAAAAAATCAGACAAAAAAAAATAACTCAAGACCTCGACAGCCCACAGCGCAGGGCGTGGGTCGTGACACCGCGCTAGCAGCCAGCCCTCAGCAGAGCGACGGCAGCGAGAACGCAGCGCGCCGGCAAAGCCACGGATTACACGCCGTGCACCACAGCGATCCCCCGGACGGACGTATCCCCTTCGGAAGGGCACCAGAAGGAGAGCACCGCGCCTCGACAGAACGGCTGCGGAGCACTCACCGCGGACTTCAGGAGGCGCAGAGGGTCTAAGACGTCGGCCCACAGCAGCAGCCTCTGCCAAAAAGACTGAAGGACGCGCGCTTCAGCGAGGCGCCGTGAGGGCGCCCGCCGCGAGCAGCCCGCGCCCGCCGCCCGCCGCCCGCCTCACCGCGCCCTCCGCCCGCCAGAAGCGCAGGTTGGCGTCCATGGCGCCGGAAGGCGCTGCACGCTCCGCCCGCGCCCCGCCCCGCGCGACGCCAGCGCCGGGCCTGACGGAGCCGGCCTCGCTGCAAATGAAGGCCCCGGGCACGGGGCAACCGAGCAGAGCTGTTCGGAATTGAGAAACAACAGGCGGGGGGGGGGGGGGGGGGAAAAAGCAGAAAGCAAGCAAGGCACCGCAGGTCAAAGCTAGGATTTATTGATGGCATGCTGTACTCCTTTAAACAGTACAATCCACAACTGACCTCTCCATTCTCTGGAGGCAGATTGAAGCACGCTAGGCTTTAAATGAAGGAGGTTGCTATCAAGCTCTGCAAAGAACGCTATCAGGGTGAAAGTTTTTAACCTTCGCCCGAACAAAACACAATGCTTGCTAGTGCTCTTGTGGAGCTGCACTGCATTTTGACCAGACAAGATTTAAGTCGAACACACACTGATCTCACACTTGCGTGTGTTACATTCATTTCATTCCCTGGAAAAAAAAAAAAATCCTTAAGAGAACTCTGCATCAGAATTGTTTTCTGCATCACCCACCTGCATGGTTTCATGCTCTTGCTAGAGAAAGGCATTTGGAAGCTTGCTTTTTTCCAAAGCTAGTTTGTTTTCCCACTTCACTTAAGCGAAAGAACAAAGAGGAAGGAAACTTCTCCATCCACGTGTCACACTGTGATCACAGAAATTCATAAAGCCCAACAGCTAAAGGGGAAAACAGAACTTCATTTTTACCTTACGTTTTTTTGAAAAAGGCAAGAGAGTCAGTAAGTATTTCTGCATTTAATTATCATATGAGAACTTTATTCTTCCATAATCACAGCCACTTCATGTCTTCAGCATATGGTAACTAAGTTTCATCTGCATTTTTCAGCGTTTATGTGTGCACTTTCTCAAAATACTCTTTAGAAGCCTCTGGACTTGGTTTGATCTGTCAAGAAGAAGAAAAGAAGTTATGAAATGCTGTATGAAAAATGCTGATATGAAAGTTACGGATTTGACATTTTACCCAAGAAACAAATATACTTTATTAAAAACATTATTTCTGTTTCTGCACTTGGTTGGAAAATGTATGAGCTCCTGCTTGCCAATGTGTAGTATGTGCAACATGTTGTTCCTGCTAGATATCCAGCAGGGCAGGAAGCAAGTGAAAATCCACAGGCAACTGCTACGAAGTACAAACATTTGAAATATAAACTCTCTTCCAAAAGAAAGTCAGTGACTTCCACAGAAATCACACATTCAGTACCATACAAATAGACTGAATGGGCCCAACCAGCGAAAGCCTCGGGTTTAGAAAATAGGAAGAGATTCATTCAAGCACTTTGTATTACAGCAGTTCTTAGCCCTATGGACAGGCAACAACATGCCAAGCGTCTATATTTAGAACAGTGATATTTAGCAGGCTCTTACTGTAGGGGAATCTGGAGTCCAGTTTGCTGGGCAAACCTCTCCGTGTGTTTCCACATACTGGAATGCTTTCACCAAGCGAAGGGTCTCCTCCACACTGCGACCCACAGGGAGATCATTGACACTCAGATGCTTGATGACCCCATTTGGATCAATGATGAAGAGACCTCTGCAATTGAGTGAGAATGCAAATCGTATTTAAAGATGAAAACCAAGAAACCAATGAACAATTTCAGCATGGTAGTTAGATGCACTCATCAGACTTTGGAGCAGCAATATTGCATTTCATGTGATGTTAGTACAGTGATCAAAAACTAAGAGCCAATGAACTGGTATGGCATCGAGAAATTGTGCAGTATACACCAAGATTAAGACAGCAAAAGTTCTATCTTTCCTATACATCTTAATTCATTCTTTATTTCAAAGCTGATAGCTAGAATCCTTTCCTTTTTTTTAAGATGAAAGCCCAAAAGGTACTGAATGAAAAGCTGCTTCTACATTAGGCTGCTAAGTTAGTTTCTGCTATATGTAAGCCATTGTGGAAACTGAAGAACAAATTAATCAGTAAGGTGAGGTTCAGAACTTCAGACATTTGTTTCTTTTTTAGCAAAGAAGATTCTGTCTTGAAGTGGAAAAAATAACAGCACAGATTAGGGCAACCTAAAACAACAACAAACAATACTGATCCAATATTGAATCAGAACACTAAGCAGCCTTCTGTGCACTTCTGTCATCCTTTCCTTGGAAAGAAACCAAACACTTCCCTCCTCACCTGCATGGCAGAGAAAAGCCTACATCTGAACACTAAGAACACAGGATTACTCTGGGGATCATAGCCAGCATAAACCTTTTAATGCCAAGAGACGAGGAATCTGATGTCCCTAATAAACTCCTAGACAATTGTTTACTTTTAAGGACCCAATCTGCTTCTGGTATTCCCACGGAGTAAAAAGCCTCTAGGATAACTAGGCTTGACTGTAACTCCCTCTAGGACTACAGCTGTACAAGCTTCTCACTCACAAATTAAGGCACTCTCTTCCCCTTCCAGGAAAAGAAAACAAAATTATGAAGAGTATGGAAACTGAAAAATGTTCTTCTATCCGAGTCTCCTTCTCCTTCCCCAGCTGTTCTCTGTGTGTATCCTCAGAGAAGTCTGGAAAAATCTCAGCCCTGCCATAATGGGTATGTGCCCTTTTCCTAGGATGAAATTCAGCAGTAGGTCCACAGAAGTTCCATCTTCCACTGTTCACATGATCCCCGTACAGTTTCCCTTGGAAGAAACTGCATTATCAGCAGTCATTCGTTACCTTAGTGCAATGCCAGGTCCTTCAAGCAGAACACCATAATCACGGGAGATTTGTTTTGTGAGGTCTGACAGAACTGGAATATTCATCTTGCCCAAACCACCACTCTAGAGAAAAGAGCAAGACCCATTTTGTTACCAAGTGCTGATTAGGATTAACCCTGACACTGGATTCACTGCTCTCAACAGAGCAGTGAACAGTGAACAGCGCAGAGTACAGTAACAACAAAATACCATGAACTCTACCTGGAGTCATTCTTTCTTTTGTTTGTTTGGCTCCAAAAAGCACTTAATCGTTTTGTTCAAAAGATGAAAACTCGTCTAGCATTGAGAATTTTAGAACTGCTCATTTTGCTGGCAAAAGTTACCCGTGATAACAGTTATATTATCGTAGATTTTCTGTCCCTTGTAGGAGCTTGAAATATGAAAACTTCTACGGTATGTTATTTTTGATCACTTAAATAAGATGAATGTGGTGGGGAGGGAAAAGAAACCTGCACAACATAAACAGATGAAACAAGGCTTCTAACAAACACACTAAGTATGTCAAAGTTCTGCTGCCCTCTGTATGCAGTGCATGCATTCTCCCCCAAAACTGTTTAAATACTATTTGAAGAGTCAACCAAGATCGCTTTGATTTTTGCAGCACTGGAACAGCAAGAGAGATAAGTTCTGTTATCCCTGAAACAGGACTGGCATTTGTTAGCTTTTCTATTCCAGGCATCATCAGTGAATCGTTGTGTAATCTGTCACTTAGTCCCTGATCTTGCAAACGCTTGCCTGCAACGGAGCTCTCACACGCAGGCAGATGTCAAAGGAAGGAAAACTGACACCCAGAGGAGTTTGTTATCTGCACCATTATGGAATTCCTTCCACCCTGCAGAACGTTTTGCCATGCACAAAACAAGGCATGAGTGGAGCACGCTGAACAACTTCCCATGAAGCGATGAAGGCAGTTTGCAGTCACATTTCAGAACTCCAACAAAGCATGTGGTTCAGCTAAACCATATTACATCGAGCAAACTCTCCTCCCTCCTGCGTTATCAAGGAAAAGCCACGCACCTGGAGGCAGAGCAATTGTGATAAGCACTACTGTGGACTGCTTCCCCACGGCCACACGCGTAGGAACTGATTACACTGCACCCTCCTGCGACACTTCTGCCTACAACTAACCTACGTACTGAGGTGCTTTATGTCATCAAAAGCAGATCTGCCCGTTCGTACCTTGCGCGGTGTATTTATCCAGGCCAGGTGGCAGAAGTGGGAGTCCACGGAGACCGCCACCAGCTCGCAGTTCACGTCGCGGAATTCATTCGCTTTGTTGCTGAAAGCCACAATCTCCGTGGGGCACACAAAGGTGCTGGGTGGGAAGAGAGAGGTGAGCTGTAACGACCCAGCAAGCTTTTGAGGCAGATTTTTTTTTTTTTTTTAGCAGAAAGGCACAGGAATAGCCCGGTGCGCCCAGCAAACCGGCGCACACAGCTCTGCACGGCCACAGCAACCCCGCGCTACAAACCCGCACTCACAAATCCAGGGGGTAGAAGAAGAGCACGAGGTACTTCCCCTTGAAGTCATCCAGGGTCAGCTCCTTGAACTCCCCATTGACAACGGCCGTGCCCTTAAAGAACGGGGCGTGCTGCGTGACGGCGGGGCCGAGCCGCGGGGCGCCTGCGGGGACACACGGCACGTTGCAGGGACACAGCGCGCTGCGGGGCCGCCCCCGGGAACGCAGGGCACGTTGCGGGGACACACAGCGCGCCGCGGGGCCGCCCCGCGCTTACCCAGCGTGAGCCAGCGGCGGGCGCACAGCAGCGGCTGCGCCCTCAGCGTCCTCCCGGCGGCGGCGGGAAGCCGAGCGGACACGGCGGCCGGGAGCCGCGCGCGCCGCAGCAGCGTCCTCAGCGCGGCCGCCATCTTGAACGCGGCGCGGCAGGCGGGGCCGGGCAGCGGACGCGAGGAGGGAAGGAAGGCGGTGCGGGGCTCGGAGCCGCCCCGAGGCGGCGGGAATCGCCGTCGGCTGGATGTATCCCCGGGGAGGAGGTTCCCTCGCGTCAGGGGCTGCGGTGTGCAGTCCGGAGCAGGGGAATAAACGTGCTGCTGGAGCTCGGAAACCCGACGGATGCAGCGTTTTGTAAATGCAGCTGACTCTCGGCTGAACTCGTAGTCGCGTCACTGCCTTTTAGGCCAGAAAAGCCCAATGCTGGCCCACAGCTAGCAGCAGCACGGAGGGGTGTGGCTGTGGAAGGGACCACCCCAACTCAGGTAAAGCTTCCAGCCAACCTGCTGCTTTAACAGCGACATTTATAAGCATCCACGGCCTCCTACCAAGGAGGGACACCCCTGCTTCACAGGGTGACGAGGCCAGGGCAACCAGAGCAACGTGAGCGACCTCTTGGAAGCAGTGCAGGTGCTGCATCTGTAGCTCTGATGAAAATAACATTCCTGGGAGCAGTCACAGTCAGCTCTCTGGGCCTTCAGAAGGTGGAAGTCGCACACAGCTTGCCTCTCCTGACTAGCCAGTAGCCAGAATCAGCTCTACAATATGCCTGGGAATTGTTTGGGACAGTTGGCATGCATGCCATGGACCTTCCTGAACATTTAACGTTATGGATGGACCGTTTTCAAATGCTGGTGCCCTTCTGTAGCACTCTTGAATTTATTAATAGAAATGAAGGCAATAACTGCCAGAAATGTAGCTCTGATAATCTTCAAGAACTACCAAGCAGAGCAACCAGAATAATATCCACTAATACATGCACAGAGATACCGAGTAGAGAAGGCAGAATCCAAAAGGAGGTGATGAAGATATTCTGCATGATAGTAGAGGATACAAACTGTTACTGTAGCCATGCTGAGCCAAAGAAGGAAAGGAAAACACAAACACTTCAGGATGCAGATAACTCCAGCACAGAATTAGCCACCTTAGTAGTGTAACAGCTTCCTGCATCCACTAATTTCCTTGAATTCAGATATGCATCACTACTGCTTTTGATGTGCAGCTGTTCCCTTCAGGCTTAAGATCTTCTAACAAAGCTCTGTACACACACTTGAGAACAGGGGCAGAAGTATGCGCTGGTTTTTGTCACTACAACAGCAGATTCTGAGTTGAAGAACCCCACATGTTCCTTTCTTCTCCTTACCACTTTCCAGATGCTTTTTGAGATAGAAGCTGAGTTTTGACTCATTGATGAGCAAAGACTGCCTGTAAACACTACCTGGACAGGACTCTGATGGGCCATCACTGGCTGTACAAGGAGAGCTAGCTGACTGAGCTACTCATCATGCTTGAGTACCTCTTCATTAAAAGAGAGAAACATTCTTCCTTAAAAAATTCCTCCAAGCCTTGAGGTGGAAGTGAGTAAGCTATTCATCTGAAAATACATCAACTACACTGAGGTGAGCTGTGCTGCAGCCTGTGGTGTCCCCAGGAAGAGAGCAGGAGCAGTTTTTGAGAACTGTGTCTGCTGTAAAGTTCAGGGGATTTTAGTACCACTGCTGAGATACCACAAGGGCTACCAGCAGAGCAACAAGCGTTGGAGGTAGACAAGGGACATCTGCAGAGCAGTAACTGATGGCAAAGAACAGCAAATAAAGTATCAGGCAGTTATTGGACCAACTCCTTAAACAGCCATGCAGATTGACATGGCTGTGTTCACATCTACTGAAACAGCACACCCCTTCACATCAAGAGAGGAGCTTTCTGAACAGTGACTTCTCTGAAGCTGGGCAGCAAACTGTGAGGTAGGGATACAACTGAATGTAAGGAAAGGTGAAGGTAGTTTAAAATTGGTTGTCTGCCAAAAAAAGGGTGAGGACCACAATCCAGTTAAAGAAAAGTTCACTTACCTGTCCTACTGACCAGGGCTCACTGAGTGCTCCAAAGGAGCTCCAAGTAAAGATTGTTCCCCCGGGGCAGCCAGCCCTTAAATGAGGTTAGGGAGGGGTGGAACCTTCCAGTCACACAGGTGAATTGCTTTCACCTGTGCTCCCAGGGCTGGCTGAGTCCCTTCACCAGGTGCTCAATCATTGGTTCAAGCTGTGACTTAGCAATTCCCACACACCCAGACATAGCAGTTCCTCTCCCTCAGCTATGGGAGCCGTATTGTAGCAGCAAAAAAATTAAAAAAGGAACTGTTGCTGGGATTTCCTGGGGATGGTTGTCTCACCAACAGATGATTATTCACAATTTCTAAGTTGATATATTCTAAAATTGTGTTTTCCCCATCCCCGGGAAGCAGTATTTGTTTAAAAGTCTTTGTTTAAACACTTGGCATGCAGGTGGGGAAATATTGCTCATGCTTTGTTATGAAGCCAGTGTGATTAAGTTTCCAAGGCTTGTAGGCAACATCTTAAACTACTGCCATTTAGCACAGGGGGTTATTTTCCATTTTGCTTTTTATTGGGCACCCTGAGGATTTGAAGGTGGACTTTGCCAAAGTGTGCCTGCTTCAAAGAGTTGCTCCTTTTCCTCAGCACCCGTTCTGATGCAGGCTGGAGCAGCTGCTAAACCTGGTTCTTCTTGCCATCCGTAGTTCAGAACGAACATACTGAGTGGTAGCATGTGCACATCTGTCTCAGCATCTTGTTGCTTTTCTGCTTTGCTGTGTCACTGTGCGCTTCTAAAATCACAGTGATACGGAGATTGTGTTATTAAAAATACATATACCAGGGAAACCCTGGGCCCCAGTGTCATCTCATCCCACAGCGATGGACTGCTGGCTCACACTGGTGCAGCACAGAATCAGCAGTGAGTGGACGTGTGAGTTTTGAAGGATTCTAATCTTTACACACAATTGTAACGCATCTGAAGTTGAGGACAGACTTTCCATGGATGTCAGCAGGCTTCAGCAGGGAGGGCTGTATCACTGCAAGGAGCACAAAGTGGATGAGGCATTTAAACAGATGGATGTGTAAACCTGCCTGCCTGCTCTTAGTTTATGCCTTTTTCCCTATCTGGCAATAACTAAATTTGCCTTTCTGTTAAACATATGTATATGGACAGCATTGTTTTGTGAGGCTAGTTTTTAACACAAGAAGTATTAGTGGAAAGGTAACTTCTCTCCAAACTTGATGAATGGGATAAGGAAACCCCTGAATGGATCTCTTGCTTCTGCAGAATTCTGTGCTGATTATGGGACGCGTCCTTCTGCTTGTTTAAAAAATAAAATGTGCTCGTCTTCTAGATGATTATTTTATTCCGTATGCTTAAATGCTGTCACAGTCACTGATCTTCTGCTTTGACACCTGATTCACCCTGGCCTTACCCTGATACGCCGAGCACTGCACTGAGGCACAGCTTCTCCTGGTGGCAGGAGAGAACTGGGTGTGTTAGCGCTGTGCTTCTGGCTGGAGCTGTGAGCCCACCCTGGCGATGACTCATCCCTTAGAGTGGCTCAGAATATCACACTCAGCTTTGCTGCCTTCCTATTCTTATTCTGCTGATGCCTTTGGGTCTCACACGGCGTTGGCATTTCATTTACAAACCTCTCTTCTCCTGTAAAAGAAAGATGGCTGCCAGCCCCGCTGTACTGAGGTGTTCAGCATTTAAAAAGTGTTTTCCTGAGCCTTTATTGAATGGCTTCAAATGAAAGGTGTTCTGCTTAAAAGCTGAATGACCACGCACTGTAGAAAGCACATCTTTCAGTTTAACAGGGTTTGGTTTTTTTTTTTCATAGTTTCTCTTTTTCTTTAAAAGCTGGCTGTTTCTGCGTAACATTCAAACTGAATTTTTACCCTTTGCTCCTCACAAATGATGATTTTTAGGCCTGAAAAGAAGACCTGTGTTTCTTACCTGCCACACTGTCTTTGAGTCTACGCTTTCATATTTGAGCACCAAAGTTTATGACAGTGGGTAGAATAAGATAAGCAGAACAGACTCCTGGGTTTCCTGATAACGAGCAGTTTATTTTCCCCTCTCTCTCACACTGACTGCTCATTAAACAGGACATTGCGTAGCCTGAATGAAATGCCTGTGCCGTTGCAAGAGAAAACTGATACAAATAAACGGACCTCTTTCTAATTTTGTGGTGGTTTTTGTGAGCCAGGTGCTCAAGGTGGCACAAGGATGAAGATACAGCAGTGACAGTTGATGTGGCCATCCATAGGGAGCGTGAAAGGGGCCGTCCAGCACAACCCTGTGCTGAAGCACAGCCCTGTCCTGTGTCCAGGCTTCAGAGGCTGAAATAGGAGATGGAGATGCAGTGAGGACTGACTGTCTTGATTTGTTATTCAAAGTAGCTGTTGTGATAGTGAAAGCAACAGCTTCGTGTTCCAGAACCAAAGTGTCCCAGATGTGTTGGAAGCAAGTTTTATTTTCTTAAACACTGTAGGAATCATTAAGAAGACCCACTCCATTGTTCCTACTAACGGATCTGAAGCCAAAACTGTTGCCCTCTGTGTAGGTGTGTACCTGACAAACATGTTTCTGTAAAACCTCAGCAGTTCAGTAGCACAGCTCAGCTTTCTACTGCCTGCACTCAGCCACATTTAAGTTCAGTGGCTGCTTCTTCAAAGTCATCCAGCTTCGTGTGCTGCTCATCAGGAGCAGCGCAACGTTCTGTTTTGTTGCTGTCCCCGATTCTGAAAGGACCGAGTAACTGTGCCTCTGGGTGCCGGGAACGCAGAGTACTTAAGAGCTGTGCCGATTCAGAATACCAAGCAGCTCAGCGGGGATTCCAGCACCGTGTGGACCTTCATCATTCTACTGCTTACCCCTTCAGGAACCCAACAAACATTCACGCGACATCAGCACTCTGAAGTCATACTTCTGTTCCAAAGGGCAGCGCTGCGGATGGCTGTGTGCACAGCACTAAAGCACAGAGATGTAGATGCAGATACTGGATAAAAGAGGAGCAGGGGAGCCCTCGGATGTATGTGCTGCTTTTCGAGTGCTTAGCCACCCAAAATTAAGACCCGCAAGTGCCTCTCTTCACTTGGGGACGTGTGTAAAGGTTATGCACCGGACCTACTCGGTGCTCCTGTGCAGGAAATCCCTTCCTGTTGAATGACCCGGTGCTGGGGTGTGCAGGCACATCAGTGTCCCACTGCCACCAGCAGAAGTTGAGCTCTGGTCCACATTTTGGGGAACAACGTGTAAGATGCGTAAATTCCTTTTTTTTCCCTTTGGAGACAGGGGTTGCTGGTAACGTTACAAATATTCACTGCAACAAAAGCTGCAGCTGAGCCTTCCAGTGCCAGCCGTACTCCGACGCCGGTGTTGTCCTTTCGATGACCGTTAGTGGAAGGCTGCAGCGATGTGGAATGCTCTTATAACCCGAGCATAACCTGCTCTGCTCACAAGCAAGCAGCAGTCCTTGCACAGAAGCGGTCAAACAGCACGCAGGGCAGACACCCCTTAGGAACCTCATCTCTATGCTCAGGCTCTGGTTTCCAGGAAGCAATATTTTCCCTCAAGAATTATTTAATCAGAGAAAAAAATCTTCCGGTACTTAGAGACACAACTGCTGTTGTATAGAAACTGGCAGTACAGAGGAAGTAGCCACAACACGGCATGACTACCAGAGGCTGAATATTTTCTGAAGCAAAGTAGAGAGAGGGGGGAATACGGTGCACAGGGGCGTCCCGGCTAAAATACTAGCAAGCTTCCCCACCTTTGATGCTCACGGAAGGCATTAATTGTAGCTACACAGCCCTCACGTCCAAGGTATCGTTCATCCAGTGCATTTATTGTTTCTTTTCTGTGCCGAGAATATGCGCTCAGTGGCAGTTTGCAAGTCCTGCCATTGCAGGTCACTTCTGTCTGCCTGTAGAAAGAAAATGATCAGACCGAAAGAAAACAGAAAGAAAAAAGCAGGAAAAAAAAAAAAAAAACCCAACCCGAAGTACTGTCTGTGCTCCCCTAACAAGAAGCTGCACGTTTATTCCATTTGCTCCGCGTGGGTTTAATCACTGCAGGGCCGACGGGGGAAGATTGTTGGTGAGAGCGATGGGTCGTTTTTATTCCGCTCGCTTTGCCCGAGCTGCTGAACGTTCTATCGATCCACCTCGTCGCCAGGAAAGCCAGAATCGTGCTGACACGAGCATCTGTCTCGCACGGGCACAGAAGAAGATTTACGCTGTAGCCCAGCGCTTAGAAACAACTTCCCCCGAAACGGCTGATGTCTCGAGCAACCTCTCACGGGGATGAACGCCCCAAAAGACAGCGCTGGGGACCGCGCCGGGGTCCGGCCGAGCTCCGCGCCGCTGGGTGGCGCTCCGCGCCCGGCCGAGCTCCGCGCCTCCCCCCGCCCGCCCGCGGAGCTCCGCTCCCCGCGCCCCGCGGAGCTCCCCCCGCCCCGCGGAGCTCCCCCAGGGGCTGCCCCCGGCCGGGCTTGCGCTGCCGGCCCCCGGCCCGCACGTCCCCGCGTTCCCGGCCCCGCGGAGCCGGCGGCGGGGATGGCGCCTGCGCGGGGCTGCGGGGCCGCTCGGTGGTGCCACACCCCCGGGGGAGGGAGGCAGGAGAAGCCGAGCTCTCAAACCGCCGGGGAGGCGGCGGGGCGGAGGATGGAGTAGCGGGGCGAGGCGCCGAGGGAGCAGATAGCGCGGGGAGCGCCGCCTCCGCCCGGCTGAAGCTCTGCGGGCGGAGGAGAGGGAGGAAGGGGTCATGCGAGGGGGGCTAGCGCGCTAGGGGCAGGAGCGGATGGTCGCCCGGAGGCTCCGCGCTTAGGGAGCGTGACGTCCTGCTGCCGTGCCGCCGCTACCTACGCTGCCCGAGCTCGTCAATGGAGCTGGAAAACATCGTTGCCAACACCGTCTTGCTGAAAGCCAGGGAAGGTGAGAGAGCGGCGGGAGGGAGCCGGAGCATCCCCGGCACGGGCGGCCCTCCGGCTGCGGGGTGCGGGAGGTGGGGGCTGAGCGCCGGTCCCGGGGTGGCTGTCGGGGTCCATGTGGCGGAGCTGGCGCTGGAAAAGGCTTCTCTGAACCGGAGCCTCGCTTCCAAGGAAAGGATCGATTTCCCCCCGCTGCGAGGAGGTTTGGGAAAGGAAGCGAGCGAGATTGCGGAGATTGCAATATTCGCCCATCTCTTCCTTCCCCCTTCCCGCTGCCCCCCCTCAAATCTGGTCCCACAGATTGTGCTATTTCAGCGTCTATTGTTAAAGGTCAGCTGCAGATGCATTCATTCAGAAGGGCTTAGCAAATCTGCAAATAGCTTTCCGCGCTGCGTGATGAGACCGGCGGGATCGTAGCGCTCCAACGTACCGTCATTGCCTTATTCGGCGTTATTAGGTGATACCGTGTTACCGCAAACATGCCCATTGTTGAGAGCTGCCCGTCCCCGACCCGCTCCGCACGGAGCCGGGGCTGAGCACGGGGCCGCGGGCGCCCGGCGCTGCCCGTGGGATGCTCCGGGACTGCGGGAGCCGCCGGCACGCCGCAACCGCGCCGTGCACCTGAAAAACGCGCCGGGCTCGCGGTGACGCGGCGCCCATGGGCTCCATCCGACAGCCCCCGCAAAAGCCGCGAGCCCCGGGGCGAAGCCCGGCAGCTCACGGGCGCTTCTTCCCCGCCGCCGCTCGTGGGAGCGTGGTGTCCCCGTGTACCCAGGGGTCGCGGCGGGGCAGCCGCTGGGCCCGGAGCATCCCCCGGCTGCGGGCAGCGCCACGCACCAGCGTCTGACGCTGGCAGCATCACTGCCAGGAGGTGAGCGCGTTCTGCCGCCTGTAGCTCTTCTTTTATTTTCTTTTTTCCTTCATTTTTACATCTTTCGCTCTTTAAAATTAGCATTTATTATTATTTTTTTTTGTTTTTGTCCCTCAGCTTTTGCTGCAACTTCTGTCACCTGAAAGCACTTCTGGTTGGGTGTTGGATGCAGTAAAGCCTGCACCCGATTTCTTTTCGCTCTGGAGCGCCAGTGGGGCGGGTGTCAGATTTGAGGCTGGGGATGTGCAAGTGAAGCAGCGCCGGTTTTGTAGGAGAGCGTACCAATAGCGTTCCCCTGGAGTGATCCCTTCGTTGGGAAAAATAGTTCAAATGGTGTAACAGTGTTTATATAACTCATGGGGTGTTGAACTTGGGAGGCTTAGCTAAAGAGTAAAGTCCTGAGATTCTTCAGAAAGAAAAACTCTGCTATAAATAATAAGGGCAAAGGTATTTTTCCATGGAGCAGACCAGTGGGTTATAACTCTGCCTTGTGGATGACCACTGTTTTCTGTTGTCAGTACTGTTCAGCGTGCAATTGTTCCTAGCAGCAACGTCGCACTGGTTTAGATTTCAGAAGACTTTACAAATACTTTAAAGGACTGGTATTAATTACGTGTATTGTGTGGTGTTTTCTGAGGGCCGATATTTTGCATGCAGTTTTAAGTACGACACTCTCTTTTATGGCCTTCTTCTACCGTTCTCAGCAAGATGGTAACGGGGATGTCCTTGTTGTGTTCAAGTTGTATTAAAGAAGCTGTCAGCTATCTCCCAAATGGCCGAGCTTTATCAGGATGTATCGCAAACTCTGTTCCGACTATCTTAAGTGTGAATGAAGTTCCAACCACTTTTTCTCTTTTTGGAGACCCGATGCGTGTTTGTCTTTAAACTCTTCTACTTTTTTTGAGGGGTGGAAGAAGTAATTCTTATTATTCTTTTTTTCGTTTCTTTGAAATGAAGAAAGAATTAATGAAGAGTTGTCTACCCAGAATCACTCAGCTAGAGGTCTTAGCCATGTGCCTCCAAGGCTTTACCTACTGCATGTAAGCTTCTGTGAGTAAAATGCTCTTAAAATTTGTGAGGGATAACAAGTGAGTGTCATTACAGATGATCTTCAGTGCACTGTCCATCTTCTCCAAGAGTGAAATCACGTTAATACATTGAAGATGATGGTATCTGAAAGTAAGTTAGTTCCAGATCCTGCAGACTCCGTACTTGCCACGGCCAAGTACGCACATTTCCACTTGTGAAGTCAAAAGCAATCTTAGCTCAGCTAAGTGGTTGTTGGTGCCCGCAGTGTGATACTTAATGTCAAAAGAAGCAAAAGAATGAGATCCATTCTGCAGACATTAGTTAAAAATAGAAGTTTTATCATGGTTGCAAAGGGAGACACAAACCCAATATTGGCGTTAAAAAAACAGAAAATTCAGAATCATTTCGAAGGGAGGTGCAGGTAGATGTGCAGTGTTAAGACCAGCAGCGAGGGTGTTTGTAAAGGCCTCAGAAGTAGGGCTGAGTGACCACCACAAACATTTTCTAGCAAATATTGGTTTAAATTTTGCAACTCATTTGCTTTGGCCACGGAATAGGCGTTTCTGTCATCCCTTGTGTGAGTTCCTTTGTGCTTTACTACAGCAATCACCAAAAAAAAAGTGATTTTTTTTTTTTTTAGTTGAAATGCTGGGAAGCAAATTTTATAACTATTATACAAATACTTTCACCAGGATACTGATGATTACACTGAGAAGCACGCCCATTAACTGATGCCATGTGATACGTGAGTAATCTTACTGGAGCAACAAAATGTATTGCACTGAATAATTTCAAGCAGGGAACAAATTTTGGGAAACTGTCATCTGTTTGCAGAATATAATGTTTCTGAGGTACACATGTAGGTTACATGTACTCAGGGATCTACTGGTCTAAGCACAGAAAGAAAAAAAAAAGATGGAGTTTTATTGCATTTCAAAGTTCATTTGTAATTTACTATGAATAAATTTATGCTGCTTCCTCAATTATCGTTTCTCACGTAAAATCCCATTACACAAATGGCCAGTCCCTTTTAGGACTGAGTAGCAAATGTATCTGGTTTAATTACAGGACCAAATAGGTGTTTAGAACCATATCTTGTTGCCTACGGAAGAGAATAAGCAGAGAAGGGAAAGCAAGAAAGATGAAAATCATAAAAAGAACAGCAGAACAATAACAACTGCAGTAATTTCAAGTTGAATAAGAAGCCCATATTGTGAGGTGGTGAAACATTTATTTGAATCTTTTCACGAGCCTCCTTGTTTCTGAGTCTCATCAATCTGTGTCTGAGAACCAAGCTGCTAAATGTGGATCCAGGCTCATGAATGAGTCTCAGTTCATTTTCCCAGTGTAAAACTGCTTGGTAGAGGGTCTCATCAGATCTGAGGGGCTGTGGAGAGACCAAGGACTCTCAAAATTTCGGTGGAACTTCAGCAGTCCTAACAAAGAAAAGCTTTAAAACAGATCAATACAGTCATGAATCCAACCCTGCCTGTCAAAAGCAGTAAGCTGCTGAAAGACAAGTAATCGAGAGGCTGATGATTATACTGTAATGTTTGTATGAAAAACAAATAATACGGTCAGACAAGCGTGGCCGAGGCATGGTGATTTTCTAGGTACTCTTTGTCATGATCTATTGCTTCCTAGCTGTAGCATCAGTCTTCTTTCATGTAATCTGCCACTTCTCTGCGTGTTATTTTTTTCATAGACAAGCTGAAATACATTTTAAAACCCAAACGGAACTTGGCTTTAATAAATACCCAGATCCTTACAAACAAATGCACAAAAAAAAAAAAAAAAAACACAAAGAAACAAAACAAACAGCCCCCCCAGTTCCCACTGCTTTAAAGTTTTAGTGGTAACTGTATTAGTCATCGTGATTATTAGACTTGAAACAGCCGATTTGGATCATAGAATGGCTTGGGTTGGAAGGGATCTCAAAGCCCATCTGACTCCAGCCCTCCCCATTGGCAGGGTTGCCATCCACTAGATTAAGCTGCTGAGTGCCCCACTCATCCTAGTCTTGAGTGCCTCCAAAGATGGAGTATCCACAACTTCTTTTGGTGCAGCCCAGGGTGCAGCTGGTGTTCTGGGCTGCAAGTGCGCATTGCTAGCTCACATCCAGCTTTTCATCCACTAGAACCTCCAAGACTCTTTTGGCAGGGCTGCTCTTAATGAATTCTTCTCCCAGTCTGCACGCATCTCTGGGATTGCCGTGACCCATGTGCAACACCTCGCGCTTGTTGTTGAACTTCACTAGATTTATGTGGAGACGCTTAGATTTCTGAAGTGCAGACCTTCTTGTGTAAACCTGATAAAAGGAAAAAGTTTGCAACTGCTAAAATGCAATAATAATATACATATATTTCCTGTTTAAGTAGACTTGGATTCTAGAACTTACTCGTGGCCTTTGATCAGCCAAAAGGGGCAGCGTTCCTTCATATATCTCAAAGTTTTTTGAGGACTGCGCACTGATGCCATATAACACACAAAATGTGCCTGCTTTTTAAATTGCTGTATTTTTAGCTTGCTTTTGCAGGATGATCGCAGAAGTGATTTGTGCATGTTCTTAGTGGCAAAAGACTCGCTATAAATCCTAAAAAAGAAGCATGATTGCTTTCCAAGAACTTGGCTGCAGAGCAATTGGAAAAAGGGCAGTGAAACAATGAGAAGCATATTTTGAAGGGAAGAAGGTGACTATAGCGACAGCCAGAACCCCATGGAGAATATGATTATTGCAGCTTAACTTTAGCAGATTCATTAATCAGTGTTTTGAATGCAGAATCTGAAGTACAGTCCTGTATCCCTTGACATAAAAACAAATTACTTTGTAAGGAAAACGTTGTCTCTATAAGCAGAGGAAGCTTGCATGTGGTAACTCAGTTTTTGGACTTCAAGAGAAATTCTCATCACTGTGATAGTTTGAAGGGAGGAAGAAAAGAAAGAACTGAATCAGCTATTACTTCAGACATGAGAGGGTGCTTTTAAGCTGTAGCTTTTTCTTTTTGGAAAAAAAGTATCCAGAATATTTCATTACATTTCTGATCAGGGAAATTCAGAAAACAGAAGTCTCCAGGCCTGTGTGAAAAGAATGTGTAAGTTTGCATGACACAGTGATCTCCTTTGATAGAAGGGATGCTTCTGTAGCCATGTGTGGGCTCACTGCTTGTTGTGTGGGGTTCTCCATGGGGCACTACTTTGCAGCTGTGGGCAACACTTCTTGAGATGAGGCTGAGCTGGAGAAACGAGCTCTTCCAGCCAAACCTCCTTACTACAGCGTGGGGACTGTGCCCCTGTGTTTGTTGTTGCTCTGTTTCTGTGATGTCGTAGTCTAATTGAGATCAATTTTAACGAGTTCATGGGCATTTAAGAACATACTTATTACTGAGCTATGCAGTCTCAAGTTAATAACACACAGAAGTCACCAGCTAGTCGGACTTCTAGAACAAATGTTAACTACGGAGGTTTGAATAGAGGTACTTATATCTGCTCCATTAACCTCATGTGGTCGCTCACTTCAAGTGCAAAATAATAAATCTGGTTAGAAACTGCCTGTATTTGTTTTCAGTATATTCACTGTCTGAACGTATTGCTGAGATTGTCTGCACAATAAAGACTTTTCAGTATTTATCCTAAATGTAGGCATTACTTTGTGGCTATATGCAGCATTCTGTATTAACTAAATATCCAAACATCTGAACATGTTGGTGATAGAGGTGTTCCACCACGTGTGTTATCAGGCCAGCAGCAGCTGCACTAAGCTGATTCCTGCATCTTTATGACAAACAGCTCTAGGATGAAATCCACAACTGTGATCTGGCCCTGAGAATTGGGAGCTGTCCCACAGGTGTCTGTGCCTTTCTCACCCACAGCTTAGCACCTGCACTGGCTTGCTTTGAAGGCAGTGAAGGCTGAACATCTAAAGAGGAGTGCTGCAGCTCTGATTTCCCCGTTTCTAGGCATTCTGGTACAATGTGTCACTATTTGATCTTCATCTGAAGAAAAAAAGAAGGGAAAATAAACAAAACAACAAAACCTAACAGTAGAAAAGCCTGCATCATTTTGGTCTTTCCTCTGTGAAGATGATCAGTTTCCCTTCCCATGCATGGCTCTGCCAGCTATAATCTGCTGAGGAACTCTTTCCCAAAATCAAAAGCTGGATGTGTATGTGCTGGGGACTTCACTGGTAACAATGGGTTTGAAACCATAACCCTGTGTTCAGACTTGCTAATATGGATGCACTGCGATGTTGGATATTCTGTTTATTTAAAGAAAAATCCATAGCCTTAGAGGGAAAGAATGGAACATGGGTGAGGGAGAAGGTGGAGGAGGCTGAGAGGTCTGTAGAGTTGGCTCAGCTGCTCCTAGTTCATAGAACGTCTCTTCAAATATGCTTGAAGGCACTGTCAAAAGTGTTTTGCCAAGGAAGATGGACAGGCTGGAGTAGTGATACACACAAGTACTCAAGTCTCAATTCTGACCTGGGAGTGAATAATGCAAACAGAATTAATGAAGATAGGGCGGCTGGCTGTCGTCTGGGATGAAAATAGCTAACTTCTCAGTGCCACAGCAAAGACTGAAAAATTTGTATCTCCGTCACTTCCAGTCTTTAGAAGTGTGGTCAGCATCTCTGAGCAGTGCAGGGCTTCCTTGCAGGGACAGCTTGCTTGGGGGTGTTCTGCAAGGCTGAGACCTCCAGGATCGCTCTGTTTGAGTCAGTAAAGCTACTTTGACAGAACTGAAGTGAAACAAATGATTAGTGACCGTTAGGAAAGTCCTGCTGTGTCACTTTGTCCCTTGTCCTCCAGGCATGTTTTCTGTTTTAACAATTTTGATATTAAAATGACTCAAATTGTGGGTTTCTCTCTTGAGATTTTTGTTTGCAGCACAAGAAATCTTCTTGATGACTATTCTGATTAAATTTTCCTTATTTTCATCTCATCTTTTTCTCATGTAATTCCTTTTGCACAAAGTTTTCATTTTCCTATTGCTCTCTGTTGCTGAGTTTGACAGCTTTTGTTCTCTCTTCCTTCCAGCTGGTCAGCTTGGATGGTGCAAATTTTGTCCAGTCAGTCCTCAGGACAAGTTCATTCCCAACAGTGGCGTCCTAGGAGGTGTGCCTAGGGATGGAACGTGTTGTGCAGGCAGGCTAAATCTGGTCTTCTTCCTGGCCCACCACAAAGCTGGGTGAAATAATTGGTCTAATGTAGAGGGGCCTGGGAAAGAGATCGTACAAGAGGGAATACATCAGGTTATTTGCAGTTAGTTTCTGTGAGTGAAGTTGCTCATGGAGTCCCCCATTGACCAGAGGTTGCCAAAGAGGCAATTCATAAGCAGTAGCAACAATTTTTGCAGTGGCTGAATGTTATACATGTTATATAATATTATCTCTTGGGCCCTATTGAATGTGTAATTTCACTCTGAGCCTGGCTCTTCCCAGTAGGCTGGGTTTATATTACAAGTTCTAGAAGTTACCGTATTTCTGTACAATACCATATTTACTTAACTATGCAAAGGGTCAGTCTCTGCCTCGGGTGGGTGTGCACATGCTGAGTGCTGGGATGCTGTTTCCTAGTTCCCAGCAGTCCAGGACCATTCTGCTTTTCCTAGCAGTGTTCTCCCAATGAATACGTTGTTTTATTTTCTTACTTTGCCGTAGAATTCTAGTTTTTTCTAGACTGCAATTTCTTTTTTGTATTCTTCCCATGTTTAAAATTTTTTTAATCTTCCCATTTAATTTTTCCTGTACTCTGTCTGACAGTGCTTCTGAACTTGCTAGGTCTTTAATGTACCGTTTAAAATGTACCTAACTAGTTTGAATTAGACATCACTTGACTGGACATATCTCAGGCTATATGTATTTTTTCCCTTATATTGTCCTTTGGTCAGTGTTAAGTCTGTGTGACAGTGCTCCTATCTAAAAGTAAAACTTTATTTTCCATGCATATGTGATAGGATACTTCTGTGATTCTACAGGAAGTATTTTATTCCACGGAATGTTTTCAAATTGAGGGAGCCATCTAGTGTGTCATAGGAAAGGGGCTACGTGCCAGGGGAACAGGGAAAACTGTGACGTTTCAGTTGTATTCACTTGGCAGCATCTTCAGAAGGCACTGATGGAGAATCCTGCCTTGAGAGGAGGGAAAAAAAAAAAAAAGGAGAAATGCAGCTGGAAGAACAGAAGATAGAGAAAGGAAGGAAGATGTCAGTGATGCCAAGTTTAAACAACCGCAGTGAGTCCTCAGTGATGTTTCTGTCAAAATACCCCTGTAGGCAGTACAAGGAAAGTGACATCTTTAACAAGCAGATGAGCTGGGAAGGATGGATGTTAGGCAAAATCGTCATTTAGCCAAGGTTGCCAAAATATAGATATATCCAAGACAGATATTTCATCCTGGTACTGTTCATTGCTTGTCATTCCGCTTTCTCTTGCATTTCTGCTATTTTTCTCTCCATTGTTTTTCTACCTTCTCCTTTTAGGTTTTGTTTCTTACCAAGCATGAAGGTTAGACTGACTGAATGAAACTGAATGAAATTCAATCTGTCTTTTTCCACGTTCGGATTTTTTTTATTGATTTTTTTTAGTTCAGTGCTCTGAGTCTCTATGAAGTTGTTTCCCTTTGGTCCAGAGGTTTCCACCGATAGGGAGGCTAGAAATCACTTGGGTGATCTTGGTACCTATATGGCAAACTTTTCTCCAGCAAAAATCCAGTGAGTCAATCTGACTAGCTTCTTTTGAGAAGCATGGTGCAGAAATGCAGTCGTTCACCTTGCAAGTTCTGCAGAGAGCATGTTACTTGGGTAACAGTTACGGAAAATTAAGAGAATCTGAACACCCAGCCTTAATCTTACTATTAAAGGAAGAATGGTTGTCCAGTGCAACATCTGTATTCGTGCTTCTTTTTTGAAGCACTTTCGGAGAGTTGGGACTATACTGTGAGTAAACCCTTTTTATTCCTTCAGTAGCAATTCCACATCTACATTTCATCTCCGAATCATTATTTTGTGTTTTCTGAGGATGCCAAATTATAAATCATACATTGACTGAAAATTATTCATAAAGCATACATCTGGGAAAGTCTGTGCTTTGTTCATTTTGCCAGCAGCTAAGTTTTAGGAAGAATTATCCAGATGACTTATATATGACACAAGCTTTGCTCAGTGTTACAGTGCACCTTTCTTGGAAGCTTTGTGCTGTTAGTGTGCATCTCCTTTCCCTCTTTGCTCAATGGAAGACAGTGGCTCAGGAATTAAAAGCAAACATAAGGTTTCTGGTTTGGAAAGCCAAATCTATAAGAATACAAATGTGCTCAAAGTGAAGCTGCTTCTTACCCTGTGTCACTGACAGACGTTAGATATCAGCTGGTGCTTACAGAAAGATATGCACACAGTGACCCTTCCCCAAACCTATATTTTCACCTTCTCACAATAGGAACTGCCTGAACAGACAGTGGTTTTGTCCTGTGTTGTTTAATAGAGAAATCCACCCTTCATGAATTTATCTAATCCATTTTTTGCCCCAGTCACAGTTTTGGTAGGCACAGCTTCCTGTGGCAGTGAGTTCCATAATGTAACAAAAGCGTGCCAGATTTCCCTCGTGTACTTCAAGAGGGACTTTCAGCTGATGAATTACTTCTGTTTTGGCAACCTGAGAAAGCAGGTATGATGAGAATGTGGCTGTGTCTCGAAAGAGAAAGGAGGGGGATTATCCCCAAATCAATCAAATACTTCTGCTTGTTTTTAACATACTGATTTGGTTGGTTCTGCCTTGATTTCTAGTAGATTGTTCATGATTTTATAACCCTTCATCTTATCCTCGTATCAGCATTTCTCCAGGCGGAAAGGTTCAAGTCTACTGTCTTTGTCCCCTTACATCTTCTAATTCTGTATCCTTTCTGAAATGGGTGAAAAAAACTACCCTTGGGTAGTGTGGCACTGCGTGGTGCCTGTGCACCATGGACAGTGACATGGTGATGCTGAGCACTTTGTCCTTTGCTCTTTTCATGATTTTTGTTGACTGGATGTTTGTTTTCTCTTTTTCACTCTTGTAAGTGTTCATTACTGGAGACTACTGACTGCAGCCTCAGAAATTTGTGTGCTGAGATGAAATGTTTAATTTCATTTGTTCTGAATACCATGGGTTGTTTTCTTTCATGTGCAAAACTGTGCTGACACAGAATTTCATCTTTTTTTTTTTTCTTCCTATGAGTGATTCAGTACTGGCAACATGTTTCTGCAACTCTTTGCAGGCTGCTTTTGTTACAACTGTCCTGAAGAAATTCATCTTGGCAGAAAATGTCATCTTGTTATTTATCTATTTTCCAGACCATTTATAAATGCACTGAGTAGTCCAAGTCATATCATAGATCTCTGGCACACCACTGTCTGCCTTGCTTCACTATGAAATTCTTATCCTTTATTTCCTATCTTGTCAACTATTTCTGACTCACAAGAGGTTCTCTTCTCACAAAACAGTTGACTTTCAACAAAAATTGTTCAGAAATAAGCTTTCAAAAAAACACTTTTGAAAGTTCAAGTGTATGTGTACTGGACCACAGGTGTTCCAGTATATTGATGGCATTTCTGTATTGGAGTGTGGGGAAAGACTGGTTGTAGTATCTATCTAGATGTAGTCTAATGAGTTTTGAACAGATGATAATCACTTCCCTCAATCTACAGACTATGTTCATGTTCAAACAGCCAAGGATGTTGCTGGCTTTCCTTGCTGCTATGCATACTGCTGGCTCATGCTCAGCTTGATGTTTGCTGTACCCCTGGGCCTTTTCAACAGAGCTGCTCTTGGATATGAGAATATAATGTGAGACAGAACTGAAAACGTTGCTAAAATCAACCTAAATAACATCCACTGCTCTTCCCTTTGTCCACAAAGCCAGTTGTTTTCTTGAAGTAGGCAGGCAAGCTAGTAAGAAATTTTACTGTTGGTAAATTCATGCTGACTGTGCCTAGTCTCCTTTAGGTACCCAGAATATGCTTTCAGATGACGCTGTCACTGAAGTAAAATTGACTGACTGTCTTTTTGTCTTTATTGAGTCCTAGGGGACCTCTCTGAGTCTCCCCTTCAGAGCTGACAGAGAGCAACTGTGCAGTGTTATCAGTCAGCTCTCAGCACTCTTGCATTTTTGGATGTAGCCTTTTAGTCCCATCAGTCTGTCTGTGTAGGCCAAGATCACTTAAGTAATCCCTTATGTGCTGCTAGTAGATCTTTCCTGTCTTGAGCCAAAGAGTGAGGTGGGAGACCTTGTCAATGAAAGCTATGGCAAACAAAGCATTCACTTTTTCTGCAGTGAAACGTGCTACAGCTATCACGCTTGTGATAATCTGCTTTAGTCATAATTTCCAACAGTTTGCTTATCTCAGAAGTCAAACTGACTCCTCTGTTTTTTCCCGTAGTCACCCCTAGACTTGTGTTCTAGAAAGAAGAGGACTCAAGTAGAGTCCTCTTCTCCCACTCTGACAGAGACTTTGGGAAGTCAGTTATCAATCCATATCTCACCATTCTATCTCCGCTCTGTTCACAGTAATGAATGTTCTTTTGGCTTCACAGACGAACAGTAATCATTCAGAGGTCCCAGTACTAGAAACTGTAGAGCACAAAGTGTCATTGCTGCTCACACAACCAAGCAAAGCTTGGAAGTAAACTGAGCAGCTGCAGACGTTCAGATGTTGAAGATATCCTAATTTTTTTGTATCTCCATTGACCTGATCTAAATACTTCAAGCCTCCAGCATCATTTTCTCTGGATGTACCTCAAGAATTTCCATTCTATCTAGTGGTGGAATTCATGTCTTTTCAAATAGATGGATGGGCAAATTTGTCTCAAGGAGAAGCATTTTCTAGCCAAGGTACAGTGATGAGACAGCATATCTTGTACAACTGTCAGACTGCTTGGATTGAAGCAAGACCCACTTGCCCAAACTTTGACTACAACTAGCTTGATCTCGGTGAAGGAGAAATGTTGGAATTTGCCAGCTGATGGCAGTATTTGAAGGAGCCATCCCTATCACCATCTGATGATTGGTCAAAAAGTCAAAGTTGCACAAAGAACTGAAAGAGGAGATTCCAGGTGAACATGGTTAAAATGGGCAGTGTTGGTATCTGCCGGTCAGAGCTGACATTCTGAAGCTGTCTGTAAGGTCAGCAATCACTTGTAATGACACTGAGGGTTGTGGTATGTTCCAGTAGGTTTGGCCACAATCTGCTTAAAGAAAATAAACATAAAGCAAGTCTCCCCTAAATCCAGCTAATCCTGTGGAAGGGAAAATAAGTTTTGGATGATTATTCTTCTGTACTCTTTGTACATTAAATACTTGCCTCTGTTCATGCACAAGACAGATGTATGAAGCCCAAGACCAAACTCTTTCATCAGACAGCTAATGTGAAATCTCTAGCAGGCTGCAGGATGTTTGTTGTTTTGGCTAATGCAGTTCTCCAGCTGAAATATGTTTGTTTGTCCATGAAAGACTACAAAGTGATAAACTTTGATGGAGTCATGATATTGTTTTCCCTTTTTGGGATGCTGTTTGCCTTCAGCTCTAATGGAGATCACATCTCTTTTCCTGTATGCCACAAGTATTTAAAGTGTAGAATGGCTGCCAATGTGAGCAGCACAGGTATGAGCCATGTTCCTAAGTCTCCTTTGGTCACCACTGAAAACAGACTGTCTAAAAATAACAGCGCAGTGTGACTGCACAGCACTTCCATGCTTTACGTTGCTTTTAGTTAAAGTTGCTAATATTTTATTCTTGCTCATTAGCAGATTACAGGCTGAATAATACCAGGACACCAGGATAAGTAAATTCTGGCTCCATGAACTTAGTTGGGAGAGGAGATAGAGGAATATGTTATTTCTTGAGTGACCTCTCTAAGACTTCCTTGTGGTTGTTGGTGTAAACAAACTGGTAATTGGAAATTTTAGAATAAATAAAAGGCAGCTTTTAAAGGTCTGTGTATGTGCTCTGTGAATGAACCTTCCAAAATGAAGCTCAGATCTATATGCTATAAATCCTTTGCAAGGGAATTGTTTGAATATATGTTTGAGCAAACATTTACCAGCTGTGTGAAGGCATGAAGCTTCTTTGGAAGCCCAGAAATATTTCACAAGGTGAATACAGAGCGTGCTTTTGTTCAGGGTCTCTGTTCTAAATGTTCAAAGTAAGTTACCGATTTCTATTTATATTTCATTTTTTACATACAATGAGCAGAGAAGAAATTAAAATGGAGAGTGAAATACTGGACATCAGACTGTTTGTTAAAATGTGTGTCCTATGTAAGTAAGAGCCAAATGTGGTAGACCTGGTGTGTTAGGGCTACGAGGCTTTGATCCCTGCACCTGGTTAAGCTCAGTGCTTGAGGTTATCACTCGGGTGTTGGGATACATCCTCATGTTTCCAAAGGACAGTCACAGAAAGGTTGTGACTCCCTGTGAATCTGTTAGTGCAGGTGCACTTTGCAAGCTGAAGATGCCATCCCATAAACACTAAAGCTGGTAGACGCATTTCAGATGCGAATAGTCCCATAAGGTGAACAATTTGTTGACACAGGCAATTTAAGTAATTGCTCATCAGTGAAAGTAAGTGGTTCACATCCTCAGCTCTAACTCCTTGTGTAGTGAAAGTCACGTTTTGTAGAAGTACTTGGAGGGCCTGGCACCTAATTCTGGCAAATGATCCCGAGAAGACCGTTTTAAAGGGGATTTTGCTATTTCCATTAAGCAGATGAGGAGATTTGCAGACACTTCGCTACATAGATCTGCACTGTTACCATTGGGTTTTTTAATCTGGGTTGATTGCAAATCATAATGGATGCATTCTTAAAAACCACAAGAACAGATGCATTAACTACTCTAATACCTCAGCAGATGAAGTTTTATTTGATCTCAGTTCATCTGGAAGAAAAAGCTGATTTTTACCATTGCGCAATTTTGCATGGGAGTTAAGAATCTTTATGTCTTACTGTTTTCTTCTGAGGAGGGGAAGAAGGAGGGCAACAGTTTGTCAGGAATTGGTTGTTTTGATTTCAGAGAATGGGAGAAAATGGCATCTTCCAATAAATATATATTTTTATTAAAAGTCTGATACTGTGACAAATAGTTTAGACTTCATTTTTGGTATGTAAGCAGAGCAATCCCGCTGAGATTTGTGTGCACTGTGAAGATTAATGAAATACGCTTTATAAAGACAGGCAATGATTCACTGAGTAAAAATAGGCAACATCTTAAAGGGCTTATAAACACAGCTATTAATTTTAGGCCTAAAATCTTATATTCTTTTTTTTGTCTTAGTTTGAGAAAAATGCCACTGAACTCTGTGGCACTATTCGGTGGGTACGAACATCTCTCTTAGATTTTAAAGGTGGCCACGGCCATTTTTGCTTGCATGTTTTATCCATCCTCTGAAATCTCTTTGTGATATTTTTACTGTATAAAATATTCATCTCTTCCGTTTTCAGCCATCCTCTTTACCACAAACCCTCCTTAATACATTTGCTGCAGTCTGTTAGCAATAGCAATTACAAAAGGAGCCTCAGTGATCACGCTCCTCCTTTTCTACCTTCCTACCTCAGGGTTTTGCAGTCTAGAAAGTACTCCTTGGTGTGAGTCACTAAATAGATCTTGTGATTTATTTTTTGCAGTGTTGATTGTGCTTAAGGCTTAGTCTGCTGCTGCACTTCACTCTTGATTTGAAGGAAAGGGAATGACTTTCCTTTTTTTTTTTCACATAACCTCAGGTCTTGTAATTTTTAATCATTCTTTTCGGTATCAGAGAGCAGCTTTCTTTGTCTTGTTGCAATATTGTGGTGATCTTCCCAGCAGCTCCTGTTTCGGTCTTCTACATAAACTCTATCTTCTTCCAAAAGAAGAAAGCTACAGAATTTGAGCAAGAGCTGAAGGCTCAACAGTATGACATTTTCCTTGATGGAACACACCATTATTTTCTGTTGAGCCCACTGGCCATGAGTTAGTTCCTTTTTAAGGTGAAAGCTCAAATAGCCATATTTGGGTGCCAGCTCCTTTTGCTTGTGACAAATGAGCTTGCCAATGAGGTGAGCACAGAGATCACAAATACAGTTTGTTGCCACCTGTCTGTAAGAGCTGGAGAAAGCAGGCGACATGGCAGCACGGAGACAGAAAGAAGCTCCCAGGTGGATAGGTAGAAGTCAGAAAACACGATGAGGAGTGCAGGTTTGCCGGTGCTGGTGATGCTGCAGCACACATGTATGCTTTTGCCCTTCTTGGCTGTGGGGAGATGTCTTCCTGGGGGATCATCACCTGCCTGACAGGTCAGGCAGCGGGCTGTACCTGGCTGTGGGAGAATTTCAACAGCTCACTTTGCCGTTCTGCAAAACTTAATTTTGAAGCCCTGTCTTACACCTGATGTTCTTTAAAACACTAAATGCACCTTCATTCCTTTGGGAAGTGGGCAGTTACAGCTGTGTATGGGAACTGTTGAATCACGGCCCAAACCACTGATGGATCACCTGAGGCGAGCGCTGAGTCAGCCACAGGAGCACAGGTGAAGGCAGTGCACCTGTGTGACCAGAAGGGGTGGAGTCTGGCTACACGTCTCCAACCCCATTTAAGGGCTGACCAGCACTGGGGAAGGATCTCTTGTTGGAGATCCCTGTGGAGTTACTGGGGAATCTCAACCATCTGGAAAAGATGAGCCTCTCTTTATTCACTGGTTGCCTGCTTACCATCTAGATAAGCCTAGCAAAATATACTATCTTCTTCACTATTTTCTCTGAGTACCACTCTTTTGGGTTATTCACCGTACAAGCTGAAGTGATAGAATGATGTGAAAACATAGAGGTTTTTTTTGTTTTCTCATCCCTTATATTTCCCGCTGTTACTGTTTTTGCAATTACGTTATTTTTACACTAAAGACAAGATTCCATTAATTTGTTCTTTGCACGGTAACCTGCCTGTAGAAGGTATCGCACCAATATCTGGGTATTTAAAAAGTGCAAGTGAATGCCTGGACTTTCATGGCAAAATCTGAAACAACTGGCATAAACCTAATGGCAGTGTGCCCCCAGTCTCTGCCTTGCTTTTAAAAGCAAAGCGGTGTTTTTGGACAAGCAGACTTCTTACTAGAGGTGTTCCATCTCACCAGTGCTGCAGCGTAGTGAGATATGATGGGAATTTCCAGCGGGACGTGAGCCACAGTTGTGATGTCGTTTGTAAATGTTCCTATCTGTAGCTGTTGAAGTCTGCATGGTGTTACTGTGTATGTTTTTCGTGAGGGTATAATAGAGTCACGAGGACATGGCACCTTCTGATTCTGAGGTGGGAGCAGGCCACTGAGCACCATTTCAGGTTGTGCACAGCACAGCTGCCATGGCAGGCTTAGTTTTTTTACCTTGCAAGTCATAGTAGATGAGGCTGGAGAGTAGGAGAATAATCTCTGCCACCAGTTGGCTTTGCACATCTGAGTCAACTGCGTGGTCTCTCATGGTCAGAGCCTCTGAAACAGACTTGTACACTGCAGAGCAGCTGAACTCAAAGACCTGGTAAAGTGAGTGTTGGTGCAGGTGTTTATGTTAATGGAAAACATAGAGTGTTCAATTAAATTCCCCTCTGTTGTAGAGCTGTATGGTGGGCTTTTTTGTTTCTTGTTTGTGTATAAATCAGCATATTTCATTTGCTTTGTAGTAATTTTTAATACATGGATCAGTGTATTTTACAGTGACTTACCCTAATTATTCAGGAATCATCCCTTAGTTAATTGCTATGACTAATTTTTCAGCTTGGCTCTTTTATTAGCTGTGCCATGTAAGGAAGTGAAAAATGCATGTCATCATTAATTATCTTACAGAGCAGTCATGATTAATGGCACACTAATGTCCAAACAGATCAAGGAACATTGCTGTAGTTGCCACCCAAACAATTTTTTCCTGGAAGTCGCTGGAGACTGTGGCTGATGAGAACTTCAGGACTATCTTTCTGCTCAAAATTAAGTGAGGTCACAAACCCAGGTGAATTCTTTCTGCTAATTCCTGGTCATCTGGGAGATGACTGCTCTGATGTAGCATATCATGTAATTTCTGAAATCTGAGTAGCACATACACCTCATGTTTTCTTCAACATCCTTATTCATCACCAACATGTTTATTTTTTCCTTGTAGCAATAGCTTAATTAAGTTGTTGAAAAATTACTAAAAGCTTTTCAAAATTTCGTTTTGCCCTCCAAGTTTTAGGCTGTTCTGTGCTAATGTGTGATAGGGAGTGGGCGCACACCGTAAGGTACTGGTATCCCCCTGCTACATTTATAACCTCACAGGGAGTGATAATTTCAGTGACAGTTAAACACATACTGCTACAAAAATTCTTTGGTGTTCACTTAACCTTTTCTTGTGAGATTAGCTGCTATTGCCTGTGTTGACAGCTCAGTAATTTCACAGAAGTAGACCTTGGTGTTTCCTGTTCTTCTTGTGAACTTTAAAAATGTTATTTCTCTACTCCTCATGCTACTAATAGGGCGAATGCAGAATCCTTCGCAGCAAGGGATGCTGTCTCTTCTCTGAAGGGCAGAGGTCACACAGGAGGCCAGGCAGGGGATGGCAGCAGCATTCAGGTCCCTTGCAGCAGGACCTCTCAACTTGGTGCTTGCAGAGCAAGCTGTCCTCTCAGCAGACCTCTCTTGCTTAAGTCCTTGCAAATATTTCCATAGCTGAGAAAGTTTAACTATAGTTGCATGGTGTTGTAGGAAAAAAGTACATTGGCTGCAGAGCTGCTAGGATCCTGCAGAAAATTTCCCAAGCAGATTAAGATCCAGTATTTTCTAAAACACAAATACAGTGGAAAATGGGGGCTGCTGCTGCTGTGGCTGCCTACTGAACCCACAGTTGAGTTCAGGTGGGTCATGCAGTCCGTGCCGTGTGAAGGCAGTGAGGTGCATATGCTTGTTGTTGAAAAGTGAAATCATTACATGAAAGGCAAATAGCTACTCTGAAAACCATTGAAGAACTGTCATATAAGAACCTGCAGCTCCTGAGAACCCTTTCTTAATCTTTTCCGTGCCTGGAAAGTTAAGCCAGTATATCATTCATCAGTTACATTATGCTCCAAACAATAACATTCCTTTATCCTATCAACTGATTTAAGATTTTTGGCTTTGTGGGATGTGTGCAGGTAAAATGTTATCTCAGGCAGTGGAATATCAATGTAGGCTTTTGCTGCCAGCTGGTTTAAGATTCTGCATCTCAGGTTGGGTGGTTTCACGCTGCACAAGTTGTTTTTTCAGACTTATTTTAAAATCGCAATCAAAATATTTGTTTGCAAGATTAATGAGCTAAAGATTAATAAAGGGGAAGTGAATCACATGTGATGAGTGGTTCTTCTCTCACCCTGATACTTTTGCCAGCTGACTGATGGCTTGCAGTACTTGTGCTGAGCTCAGTGGTGACCCATGCTCCCAGGCACAGAAAGCAATGGTTTGATACAGAAGGAAATGAAGAACAGGTCGTCCTCCTGCCCAGACTTTAGTTTCAAAGGGTTTTTGGAGGTTCACAAAACAACTGGGATTTTGCAAGCCAAGTACGTAGGGACATTAAAAACCTAATGATGGGCTGTGTGCTCCCAGCATGATGCAGTGCCAACTGTGGGCAGACTGTCCCATGATCCATGATGCTAAGCTTTGCTCTTCTGTGCAATAGGGTGTATGGGACGGAGTAGCTGTCCTGTACAGTGCTGAGCTTTCTCACTTCTGGCAGTTCTACAGTGTTAGGGCTGACTTTGTTTTGGAAACACACAGGTATCTCCCTGTCGTCTGTACATATCATGAATGTGCAGCTTCCAGCAGTAACTACTGCAAGTCAAAAAAGGAACTAATAAGTGCTTCCAGTTAGCAAGAAATAGAAGAATGTGTTTTGAATACTAAGTATATTGCTTGACGTCCTGTTAAAACTAACAGCATGCATCGGTAGATTTGGTTAATAAATAACTGTGGTGTAAAATTAAACATATAGAAAATATTTCATTTTCTGATTTCTGAATTATAAATACTATGTATTTTGGATTATAGAATTTAAAGATTTATTGGCAGAGTTGTTTACTAAAAAAAAAAAACCAAACAACAAAGCAACAACACTGGAGTATGGACAGGTGATCGAAGATATTTAATTTTCAACTATGAGTATTAGTATCTCCCAAACCCTTACATATGGAGAAGTTTATATAAATGGATGGTTCATCTCTCTTCCACAGAGAATATACGAGACTTCAGAGCCAGCTTCTGAAAGGTGTCTTGCAAGTAAAATCTGTCAGAGATTCAAGAATTTACCTTAGATCGTTGTTCCATGAGGCAATCATCCACAAATCAGTCTGCCTTAAGGACAAGTCTGGGACCTGTTTCCAAAGTACATGAACAGCCGTGGTTTCTGTCAGTTGGCAGCTGGGGACCTGAAATATCTGTTACTTTTCAGTGCAAGTACACCATGCTGCTGTCTGTGATTTAGAAGGGTTTGCAAATCATTATAAAACTTCCTTTTGTTTCATTTTGTGAGCTTTGTGATTCAGCTGGTGCCCAGAGTGTCGTTAATCTCAGGGGTATTAAGTGCAATGGTTTTGTTTTAAAATCACAGTTTTAATGCATTTTAAGTGTTTCAAACTCCAGAGACGTTCTTAGAACATGGAATATTTCTCATCTTCCAAAACTAAGGTTGAAATAAGCTGCGTTGTTGTTTTTAAGAAGTAACACCTTTCAGGCTATCATCTTCTGTCAGATGTTTCTAAAGATTTTTCTGAACTAAAACATAGTCCAGATGTGACAGGCTCCCTCATTTAGGACAAAATGTTTTGATGCTGCAGATGCTGAAGTAGCAGCTCTTAACTACTTTACTGTCTGTTTAACTGGCTTTCTGGCATCACTGCCTTATGCTGCTCCACGTTAAGGGTATTCTTTTATTTGTTTTAGAGCATGTATTTGGGCAGGTCTTTGCACCTCCTGTTTATGAATGATACCAGAAGGTTTCTAAGCCTGAGCGTGGCTAAGACAAATGACAGTGGAGTCTGATGGAAAATGTGCAGCCTTAATAGATGCGCTGTTATGCCCTGTTGAATTTTGTTGTAGTATTTATTTTGCTCAGAAAGAGAAAACAAGTAATTAGCCAAGAAAGCTCACAGCTGCATAGCATACTCCCCTCTCTCCTATATATATACAGCCTATTGGTATATACAAAACTGGCATTAATTAAATGTAAATAGATTATTTTCCTGTATGGAAAAGGCTTTTTTTTTTTTTTTTTTTTTTGAATGGGAATGAAAGCAATAAATTTATTTGGAAATTCTCATTATTTGGGGTCTGAGTTTGGATTTGGGGTTCTAAAGCCCTTTGCATTTCCCTGCAGGGTGCAACATCCCCATGGATTTGGATTGGTTTTTTTTTTAGACAGTTTGTTTTACGTATTTATTCAAACTTGTCGGGAGATTGGGTGCTGCTTCTGGAATTCTAGCCAGCTAGTTGCTTACATTAAAGCTGGTGTTCCTAGGTGGTGCAGCTGCAAAACCCCAACCCGAACCTTCTCAGACCTCGGTCAGAGGCATCTGATCCCATATTACCTGATGCTATGGAAATCCTGCAGTCATAGATCTGAGTTTTATCTCATTTATGAAAAGAGAAGTACTATATCCAGGGAGGAAAATGTCTTTTTTTCCCTACCCAAAATTACCAAAAGAAACCTTCCTCTGCATAGATGCTGAACTATATGCTGCAGTCCCTCCACATGCCAAACCTCATCCTCCATGCGTTGCACAGCTCTCTGCTGTGCACCAACCCCTTATTTTGGCTTCAGCCTCTTCCTTGGAGTATCCTGGGAGCCTCTGTGACTTTCTGTGCATACAATCCCAGCTGTGTCCCAGCCTTTGCTGTTATCATCTCCCATTTTGACTTCTTGCCACAGCATTCCCTGCAGTACGTGCACCTCTCATCAAACCAAAATAGCTGCTCACACGCAGACCTGGCTGTGCACCAGGCCTTAGTCATGTGCAGTCACATCTACGCTGTTCTCTCCTGCTTCTCAGGGCAGAATCACAGGCTGTGTCCTTTCGACACCAGCAGTTAGTGCCTGGTTTATGGCTGTGGCAGGTTAGCAAGCAGCACGATGCAGTTCCTGATGGGGATGCCTCACGTTCCAGGCCTAGCAGGATAGCATCTTCATGTGGTGCTCTGTGTTCTGCGAGGCCTTGAACAGCATTCAGATAGGCTCTTTGCATTTTATTTTAAAAGGGTGGGAAGGTGATTTGTCTTTAGATAAGACAGGACAGATTGGCTTACATAAATGGCATGAAATGTAGCGGTCCTCCCCTTCAGTATGTTCACAGTAGGAACAAACTAATGAATTCCCCATTCCTGTTCCTGTAGAGCAGCTCAGAAGAATGCAGTTTTCTAGCTGAGTGAAACGTGCTTCCTTTCTACTTCTGTACCTTTTAACAATTGCCTTTCTGTTCAGCCAGTCCCAGCTCTCAACAGGAGAGCACCCACTGGTTTTAGTGGGGTTTAGGCTTAGGGCCACAGGTGCCGGTGTCCCTGTCACCCATGAGGTAATAATTCTTTGTATAACGGAGGGCTGGGGCAAGAAACATCTCAGAATCATAGAAGCAATTATGGAATCTTTAAGGCTGGAAATGACTGCTAAGATCATCTAATCCAACCACCAGTCCATCCCCACCATGCCCACTAACCACGTTCCTCACTACCATATCTACATACTTCTTGAACACCACCAGGGATGGTGATTTCACCACTTCCTTGGGCAAATATAAGGGAGAGAAGCAGAGAGGTGTGCCCTTTCTCTTTGAGCACCTTTTTGACATCTGTGCAGGTGACTTAGGAAGAGCGACCCTGGCCACAGCAAACATCTTTCCCGTTATCTAGCAGAAACCTGGCCTTCAGACCCTTGCATGCAGCAAGGAATTTCCTCTTCTGTCTGGCTGAATGTTTTGCTAAATTTTCCTGGGGAACCTGGTGGTTGTTGAGCTTAGATGGTGAATTCTGAAAAAAGTGAAGGGCAAAGCACCATGCCATCCCCCACAAGACCTGGATTCTGCTGTCTCTCTGCCAGCATTCAGCTCAGGCCGAGACCCCGCTGGTTTGGTCTTTTGGGGCTTGTGTAAATGCCACGGCCTCATAAAGTCTTCTTTTCCCTGGTGCCACGAGCAGAAAGGGTAACTTACAGTGACAGGTTTTCAAAAGATCCCCTTCCTAAATGCAGGGCCATCTATGCAGGAATCATTAAACTGTCCCCCAGACTTGTTGTGCTGAATTGTGACAAATCTGAAAGGTGCCGATGACTAAGTTAGATAAACTTTGAATCGCCTAATTGTTCTGTTTTTCAAATGCACTCTCACAGTTATGTTCAGCGCTTTAATAACAGTTTCCTTAGAGAGTTCAAATTGTTTTATGTGTCACGATGCCAGAAAAAATATCTCGTAGGAAAACAAAACAAATATGTAATTCTTAATGGGAAAGGTCACTTTTCTATCCCTTCCTCTTACCTGCTGGAAACAGTTGTTTAGCTGTGTGTGGGGCCGTCTGAAACAGTCCCCTTCAAACTTTGCTGTCCGCGTCTCACATCTCACCTCGAGTATTTCACTCTCTTATCACAGCCCCTGCTGCCTTTGTGTAGGTGGAAGCAGCACGGGGGGAGTGGCAGTGGCCTCAGTGGGTTGCAGCTGCGTCATCCTCGCCCCAGCTTATCTTGTTGGGCACCTGGCCAGGCCGTAGGACCTCGCACTTTGTTTTCTGTCCTCAGTGGGTCTGCGTCCCCACCAAAACTTTGGACCCAAAGCGTGGCACGCAGTCACGTAAGAAAAAAACCATCAGGGAGCTGTTGGATCGGGGGTAAGATGGGGACGCAGGCTGGTTCAGAGGTTTTGGTATGCATGCTTAGCAGGCCGGGAGCAGGGCTGGAGCCTCATCAGATGGCTGGTTGTGCTGGGGGACAGTCGGCATCCCAGGGACACAATGGGAGGGGAACTACTTAGTCACAGGCACACAGAGAGAGGAAGCCTCCACTTGACAAAGCAGATATTTTTGCATGTAGCTATTTTCTTCCAGTTTTGCTTCTGCGTATCATCAGTAAGAGGAAGTGAAGTTCCAGAAAGGAATCCACATGGCTGATTTGCGAGTTAAGCACAGTGAGTGCCACTCTGCCTCCTTGCAGCTCACTGTACATACACTCAGAAATCTGCTGTCTCCTGGGCAGTGGGTGCTGCAGCGAAGTGGTTCTCTTGTGCTGGTGGCTGAAACCACTTGAAATTCCTGGGAGAGCTGATAGTTCCTTGCCAGCAATACTTTCTCTTCCTTTGCTGCAGCCATTCTCAGGACTTTGCCCTGATAAACTCAGGCTCTCGTTTCTCTATCTCAGGTCCTGCACCTCTTTTCCCAGCAACATTGCCTCCTGTTTGCCTGCTGGTGCAGCCTGCCCATAGCCTTCCTCTGTGCTTTGTGCCTCATGCAGTGCTTGATGCCAGAGCACAAATCCTACTTAGTCCCACTCAGGCATCTCTTTGGGGAACGTGGCCTTTTACCTCATGCTACTTGATATATATTTGCAATTAAAGAAAAGCGTTGTTTTTCAGAATGCTACAATAGACCAGGAAGCTTTAGGAGCTCTTGTCAATGTTTCATGAGAAATACTGTTCTTGACTCTTTGAGCACACCTGGGCTACATCTGGCTCTGCAGTGAAGGCTTGTTTTCCTCAAGTGCTTTACATTTTCATTATGTGTACAACAGGGTCTGTTTGTGCACTGCATTAGGCACATGAGGATTGTAGGCATGTGTCCTAGACCATACCATTAATCTCTATAGATTTGTGTGTGGTTGTTTTGGGATTTTTTATGGCAATAGCTAAAATCAGATTGTTCAGAGGAAACGACTGTTCCACAGTAAAACATCTGGGGAGGGCTGTTTTGTCACATGAGCCGGGGTTCACTAGGGAGCTGAAGTCTGATGCTTAGTGCTGACTCTTGATGCGTTTGACCCAAATACCCTCACACACTTCCTAGCAGTTTGCTGGAGGTGTAGCTTGGTGCTGTGTTCTCTCCAAGAAGCTGAAGTGCCACACCAAATGACCTTCTGCAGCCACCTGGGCAGCAGCTAGAGAAGCAGCTGACTACGAGAGGACAGACTGCTGGGGAGGTCTGGGGGCATGTCTGTCCAAGGGAAGAGGGCTTTTGCCAAGATGCCGTGGGGGCTGGGGCATGGGCCTTGAGAAAAATCCCTGAAGCGTGAATTCAAAAACAGCTGTTGTTAAAGAAATACGGAGCTGTTCCCAGTAACACGGATTCAAGATACAGATATTTTTAAAAAATTATTTTTTAAGTATCAGGAAATTAAACAGTACATGCTGCGGTGTCAGCCAAAGTTAACTCTACCTAATACTTTTGGCTTGGCCACCAGAGGTGGTAGCAAGCTGTCTGTGCAGTTAAATGCTGTTTTTATTTCACTTCATTTTAAACTTAAAGCCCTTTATGCAGATTAAACATTCTGGGACTTGTGCTTGACTGTCACCCAGCAGTTTGGGCTGCGTGTGTGTAACCCGCCGCTGAGTATGTGTTACAGTTCTCCCTCTGTGCCTGCTCTGGAGCAGTTATAAATGTGTTCGACCTTCAGAATGAGAGCCTGACTGCACAGCCTGCCCCTGGGCTGAGGTTTGCTCTCCGCTGCTGCTGTAGGGACAGCTGCTTGGAGATGCCCCTCCATTGTTGTAAGCCACTAAGGGAGAAGCAGACCTGCGGCTCCAGAGCAATTGCAGTACCTGGCAATCGGCTGCTGGCGGCTCGGATCAGGGCTGCTGTGCTGCAGGGAATGCAGGCGACGGGCTCTGCGTGCCTCCAGTGAGGTCCCCGAGGCACTCATCCCACCCCTCTCGGTGCTGCGGCTTGCTTGTTGGTGCGCTTCCGATGGCACTGAGATGACATACCAAATGGTGAGGCTTCCCCTGAGCCCGTTTTTGTCTGTCTCCCTGCTGGGTACGGAGCAGCTCTGCTGTCCGAGCGAAGTTCTGCTGCCCTCTCCTCTCTCCCAGACAAACTCTCTAGCGATACCTCTACAACTCCAGTAGTTTTTATCAGTGGAGGTTGCCAGGATTTAGGCTAAGCCCGCAGCGATCAGGATGAGCCCGGGGGCACGGGAGGGGATTTGTCTCAGTGTTTGTGCTGTCGGTGCTGAGGATGAAGCTGGAGCATCCATCACTCTGCAGCTCCTCCTGGAGGCAGCCGGTAGCAGAGCCATACGCCTTGAAACCGGTGCTCCAGCTGCAAACTGAGCACGATTTATGAAGTGGGACAGTCTGAGAGAAGACGTGCGTGAAAACAGGAGGCGACTGTGGCTTCTGCATTGTTTATTCCAACAAGAAGCAAAGGCAGAAGCTAATCTGTGCCCAGAAAAGTGAATGCAAAGCACTGCTTTGAATTCCTAGAGCTGTGGATTTTGTGTGGATATAGTATAAAAAGTTACGTTAGTTCAGAGGAAAAATATTTGAACCTGCTAGGCAAGGAATTGTTTTCTATTATCTGCATCTAGAGTAACAAATCCGCTCTGATAAATGCAGACAATACCCTGTCCATTGTTGTTGGCACCCAAAAATAATAGATAAGTTGTCTTGGGCAGTTCTGGTGGATGATGTCCAAAGATGACAGGCTTTCGGTACTGATAAGTTCAAAGTAAATGTAGTTTTTTTAGGTATATAGGAGAATTATTGTTACTTTTGGGTACTGAGTGTTCCTAGTCTAGTTACGTAAGAACAAACAGTGACGAAGTTGGCTTGGAGCCTTCTTCAGGGTTTATTTGGATCACAAAGAGAGTTCCCTACACTGAAAAAAGAGAAAACTGGATTGATTTCACACTTGAAGCCTTTCTCTATGAATGTCTGTAGCAACACCTGGCAGAGGTCCCACTATCATGAAACGAAGGCACCAAACTGTGTATCAGAAATGCAAGACAAGCAGAGCAGCCAGGCAGGACATCTCTGCAAGGAAATGGATGCCCCATTCATTCGGCCGTACAGTATGTTTTTCTTAGACATCCTGTGCCTCCTTCAGGGCTTTAAAACGAGCCATAACAACTTGTTCCTGCAGACAAAGCCCAGTGCTCCTTGGTGCTTGCCAGGTCAAGCTCTTCATCTGCGTGCAGGCAGAGACCCTGTGCTGAACCTGCTTATTGCAGAGGGGCTTTCACAAGTAAAGCCAGATATAAAACTGCACTGCTGTTAAAGCGTAGAAGGAGATGAAAAGCAAGTGAGCCATGACTTCAGCTTTTTCGATGAGCTGAATTTTCAGGCAGCTGGCATTGTTGTGGTTTAGCTGTGTTTTAGCTAGGTCTCCTCCAGGGAAATGGGAGGAGCGTGCAGGGAAGGGGCTGGTGGGAGCCTGAGCCCTCCCTCCATCAGGAGCAAGACGTCTGGCACAACTGTGTGCTTCCCTGTTGATGAAATGGCAATGAACGCTGTTTCTGATCAGGATGGATACGTAATGAGACATTTTAGAAGTGACTTGAGGTCTTCATAGGAAAGTCTGTACTTTTACAGAAGTAGCAAAAGTATTTACTCCTGTGTGTGGTTGTTGCTGAGATGCATTATTCAGCTTTGTCTGCTTCCATTATGCTGTGTATAATAATCCCAGCTTATAGCTGTTCCTGTTGTTTATGTCCTTGCAAGAAACAGGGTTGTTCTGTATTTGACAGTCATTCCCTTCGCACTGGAGCTTATATGCTGCTTAATTTGAATTTAATTCAGTTGTGCATGATCTTCATTCCCTTCCACTCAGCGCTGGTGAGGTGCTGGGATGTGGATGGAAGATGGCTTTGACTGCATAGATACAAGAATGGAATCTTCTGAAAGCAGCTGGCCAGAAGTGATGGAGTCGGGAATAGGTTTCAGTATGACAGCTTTAAGGTTCTTTCTGATACCTCAATAACAGTAATTAATAGGCAATTTTGCTTCAGCCTTTAGATTTACTTAGGGTACAGATAATACTTTACCAATCTATGTAAGTGCTGTAGTATTTGTGGCCGGTCCTGGTATCCTCAGTACCATCCTTCATTCCACTGATGTGAATGTTTTCTGTGATTAACTGGCACAGGGAGCCCTGGCCAGTCTGAGAGCTTTCTCCTGCTGTTTACTATCATTATAATAAGATATTTGACCCACACAGTGACAGCATTACTGCTCGGTCCAAACCAAAATCTTTGGATTCAATATGCTCTGAACTTTGGGAAATGGTCAGACCCAAATTTTGTGGTTTGGCTCAAGCTCTGAATGAAGTAAAACTGAACGTGCCTAGGATTAAAAATGCTTCAGAGTCAGAAGTATTACATTCTTTTGAATTTTTTTTTTTCTTTTTTTTAAGTCTCCATTGTTCACAATTCTTCTTAGGACTTTGCAGACTCACGACAAATTTCTCTGCAGATTTCTTCCCAAATCCTTTCATATATGTGGATTAGTTCCACACACTTCTAATACACAGGAAGCCAAGATATTTCCCTTTGATTTTCAGTTATGCTTTCACCTAGGTGGTGAGGGAAGGAATTAACACAGCTGTGGGATTGAAGTTTATAGAATCTGAGCCATTTTTTGTGATGGGTTGGTAAATACGTACTTGTATATGTCATTCTTGGAAAACGTGCTCCTGATATGGTCTTAATTTTCAACCTGTTTGGTATTTGAAACTAAACATCAGAAGTGTTCATCTAATGCTTTCTCTGTTTGACCTTCAATACACAAGATGCACACCAGGCTCTGCGTATCACAGAGAGCTTCCTGTTGCATTCACTGTGTTTAAGGAAGATACTCGATAGCTAGAGAAGGACTTAAGGACTCTGGTTGAACTTCTTTGTTTTGGTACTGGTTTGCTGCTTGATAGATGACAACCTGATTTTCCTGATTGTTTATTTTCTGTGATGAAGGCGAATGTTTTCAGCACTCCTTAGCAGCAGTGAACTTCTGCCTTGCTGAAAGATCAGCTCCCAGGTATTTCTCCTAGCCTTTCTATTTACCTTTCTTATAAACAGAGATTAAGGGACCTCCCCAGAAAGTAGAGGAACTTGGTGCATGGATCTGCACAACAGGGACATATATGTGCCTCCAGCAGCTCCTTGGAGCCTCTGGCCCTGTGCTTGCAGCCCCGTGCCTTTGCTCTGGCCCTGCTGTAACAGCACTAAGCCCGGCAGAGCGTCTTGTGAATACCCGTGGTTGGGAGAGACCGCGGAGCTGCAGCTGATGGGCTGTGGGCTGGACCCAACCCACAGTGGGTACTGGCTCCACGCCGTTCCTTTAGAGAGGATGGGGAGCAGGGGTTTGGGCACAGCAAACCCTCTTCTGCTCATTTGCAGCAACTGGAGTGGAGACCTGGCGTGGGTAACTGGAAGAAACACAAAACATTCCTTGGGGGGAATCCATGGCTCAATTTTGGGCTTAGGATCTTCTCCATATTCTTTACTGCAATATTTGTGAAGCTCAGATTACTTCTAGAGGACTGTCAGCTCTGAGAGATCACGGCTAGTGCTGCTTGTAATGCTAAGCACAAGCTCTCCAGTTCTTAGATGTTATCAAATAAAAAAAAAAAAAGATGGAAGGAAGTAAGGCAGTAGCAAAGCTTGGAACGTTGTGTTGATAACGTGAGGGTGGTAGACATCCACAGGCATACATTCCAGACATACCTTTACTTGTCACGTCTGAGGAAAAAATGTGTGCTTCCTAATGCATCATTCAGATCTTAGGGTCTGAATGAAACAGCAAAGGCTCAGTCAGCACATCTTCTCCTAAAACTAATACCACAGTATTTCACGTCATTTTGGTATTTTTTTCTTAGCTAGCTGTGTATGCATAGCTTAACATTAAAAGGCTAAGGTAAATTATTTTCATCTAGAAATGCCAGCTGCAATAAATCCTTTATCCTCGCAACTCATGGAATGGAGGGCTTGGCATTTCTAAGCCCCAAGCTGTTCCCTCACCTTGCTCGCTGGTGCTCCCTTCCTGGGGATGCTGCCTGATTTTCCAGCATCTCCTGCTGCTTTGCTCCCTCCATCCCTGGTCCTGCTGAGGTTTCCTGCGCCCACCGTTTTCCTCTATCATTCCTGGCCATTTTGTGTAGCTGTGCTCTCCATTTTTAGCTGAGAACTAGGACTGCCTGCACAAATACAGACTTCCTTAGGCATTTGCAATATCATGGCAGTCTCCTTTTGTAGTATCTCCTGCTTGGAGGGATCCCTGTGCTTTGGTTTGCATTCCCACCTTGGCAGTGCAGCACTGGGATGGTGTGAGCCACAAGCCACCAGCATATGTGTATTGTCATCCACATCAGCTGGGGACCTGGCTTTTATCACTTTGAGCCTGGTATCAAACTGGAAGGCTAATTAGCAATAACCCCTATTAATTCCTGGCATCCCAGTTATGGGAATGGTTTGCCAGTGACCCTTTCTGAGGCTTTACAAGGCCGTGCTCCCTTCCCAGTGGTCTCCAGCTGACCTCTGTTAGCATCCCAGAGGTTATCTCCATGCAGCTGTTCGGGAACATGACTTGCCCCTACCACATGGAAATCCCTTCCCCCTCTCATTATCTGCATCCCCCAAAAAACCTCCCAGCCAAATCACCCAGCTCTGTGCTGCAGGATGTACTGCACCGTGCGAGTGCGTGCTGTGCATATGTACTCATGGCTTCTGTTGATTTAGCTCCCTGCAGCTCCTCTCCAACGCTGCTTTATAACATCAGAAATATTTGCTCGTGTGTAATACCCACTCCTATTTGTCGTGTTTATTCTGTGGTCATAGTTGCAGGTAGAATCCAGACTGTACCTACAGGAGTGCCTTTATGCATCTGTACGTGTTTAGAAGTGCACCCCGCTGTTTGTCCCTGTCCCCAGGTCTGCAGCCTGAGCCGCTACAGCACAGCCTCGCGGCTAGCAATCCAGGCTCTTATTCTTCCTTCAGAGCAGGAACAAAATGCCCAGCTCCTTTTTCCAAGCCGCTCAGAGCTCGCCATGTGTGAATGCCTTGCTGTTCTTAATGAACTTCCCCCCCCAGCTCCTGGCAGTGGGGACTTTTCAGTGTTATTTCAAAGAAAAAAAAAAAAGAGTGGGAGGAAGATATTCAAGTTGTGCAGAGAGAGGCTGCGCTGGTGGTATTAAACTCTTATTTGTGCTTTCTTCCTCTTTACCCTTGGAAAACGAGAGTGTGCGGGTGGAGAAAACAGTTGTTGAGCGGCAACGCCTTTGTGCAAGCACGCGACAGCTTTTTGCTCAAGTGTGGATGCAGTGTGATTTTGGCTGTGGTTAAGCTACCAGGTGCAAGCGGCTTGGCCGTCGTCAACCCACATTGCATGAAGGACTTCTGGCTCAGGGTTAATTCTATTACTACCAGGCTTCGATGAAAGTAAATACATGAAGCACTGAATAACCTGAGGGGAAAAAGGAGGATGAAAACTGTGGTGGCATAGACTGAGCACGAAGGGTTATATGTGTTGGTAATGAGTAATTTAGAACATCTGCAGTGCTTTTATTTTTTAGTGTTTTCCATTTCCATGTTTTGTGGCGGAGCCTTTTTGAAAAGAGCTGAAGGCGACGTCGTATCCAGCAATGGGTGAATTTAAAGGCTTGGATGCGTTTCATTTAGGTCAGCACTGAGGTCCAGCAGAAGAAATCCGAATCCAAATTTTGCTTGAATAATCTCCGTTTGCCACGTCTATGCATGCAAGGGAGCTTCCCATGCCTCTCCTCCTCCAGAAAGACCCTGGACTGGGGCGTGTGCACACAGCTCACGGGCATTTCTCCTAACCTTTCTGTTTACCCCCGTTCCGTTCCCCATCTCAGTGTTACGTGGCAGCTCTGGTGCTGGCTGCTGCTCTGCCCTGCAGAGGAACCGCAGCTATCAACATGGACGCTCCTTCTGCCGGCTGCTGCGTGCTGTGCCTTTCAGATCGGGCAGTGCTTTGGTGTGCAGGGACCCCAGCTTCAGTCCCTCTGCTGACACTTCCACCCCACCAGCCCCCCCAGCACAGAAATGCCTGTAGCACTTACGGTGTCCTTTCCATCCAGGAGTGCTTGCGGATGTTAAGAAAGCTGTATATATAAAAAAAATAATAATCCTCTGCTTGCGGAAATAGATCTTCAGACCCTTCTGGAGCACTGTAGATCCCCACTTCTTGAGACCTGTTTGAAATTCAACTTTTTGATTTTGTTGGAAGAACTGATCCATGTTAGATATTTGAGCATTTTGTTCCTTTGCTGCCATCTTTCAGGGGAGAAAATATTTCCTCTTCCACATCCTCAGTTTAATCAGAAGGCTGAGAATAGGTATGTGGGGATCCCAGCCTTATTTATTTTTTCCCTGTTAGGAAATGACTCACTGTAAGGGACAGCACTGGCTCCAATCAGAGGGAGTGGGAGCTTGTGCGTGCCAAGAACTTGTCTGCTGATTGTGGCTCTTGAGGGCACCATCTTACAGCCACGCTCTGCACCTTACACTGTGTTTGCACCCTAATTGGTTTCCATCCCAGCCAGCTGTGAAGAGCGTTCCACTCTTTGCCAGGGAAGAGATATCCTGAGAGATCCCAAACACTTCAGCATTGCCCAGCATTGCCTCCATCAGATGCATCAGAGAAGCAACTGCTGGCAGAAGCACTGAAGAACTGCCTGTCATAGCTCTGCATTTCAGCTGCCACATACTCACTGTGCTGGTGGAGTCATGTGTGTGATCCAGGCCAGGGTGAAAGTTGTCTGAAAAGCCCTTTCTGCTCCTGGGAGGCACCCTGGGGCTCTGTGGGTGCTCTGCTCCATCCTAGTGCCCCTAAGCTGGATCTTTAAGTCCTGATACATTTAGTGTAGCCCTCAAGATGTATCCTTAAATATTGTCTTAAGATGCTAAATGTTATAACTGAGTGTACAAATTAACTTTGGAGGTTTATTTGTTGCTCAGGACCTTTTCCTCAACGCTGTGGTCATTTTGTTTTGTCACACCGATCTCCCTTCAGTGCTGAAAATTAATTGTTTTTAAGAGCAGAATGAATATTATCATAAAAACAATCCCTTTTTGCATAAGGAAATATAACTGGCTCTAATTCTAGGGTGAAGTTATGCTGGCTTGGAGGGAAAAGAAAAGTAATTACAAATAACTGTGTGTGAAGCCAGTGAGATTGGCTTGATCTGGAGGCAAATGCATCTTACTCCCTTGATCTGACAGTTGCCTGGCAGTGAGAGAAGGAAAAGAAAGTCACTGGGGGGTTTTTCCACTGATGTGAGGTGGGAAATGCATCCTACTTCAGAGATGGAAAATGAACAAATAAGTCTGCTGGGCAGTGTGTCAATTACGCTCGCATTCTTTCCTCGAGAAGCTGCACATAGCCAGGATGTTCTTGGTTTCCGGTGATAGGATTATCACAGGCTCTGCCCGAATCCCCTCTGGATCTCACATGCGTGTTTACACAAGCAACGCGTTACTAAATTATGAATGTTTTTATTTTGCATCGTGCGTTCATCATAGCTGTCACTCCAAAATCTAAACAAAACTGGAGCCCTGCTGTCCTGCTGCTGTGGAAAAGCATAAGAATAAACTGTTTATGACCAAATAGTTTACAGACTAAGGCAATAAAAAAAAAAAAAGGTGCAGGAGATGGATTGGGTTTGTTCAAGCATCTGTATGTCTGCATTATGTGCATGTGAGCTTTGTTTGCATGTAGGAGGGACAGGTTAGCTCTCTAAAATTACCTTTTTCATTTTTTTCTTTAATTTTGCAATGTTTTCTTCGTCTAAACTGACAGGACAAGCTGAGACATCGTTATCTCCTCAATTCAAACCCAAGACATTCCCTACCGTTCTTGTTTGAGAGCATAGCTTCTTCCCCACACCTTGCCCAGCATGGCTGTGGTTGCATCCCCCCTAGTATGGGCATTTCCACACCATGGAAAGCTTCCTCAAAGTGACCAAAGCCATGCATGGCTATGCAGCTAATTGCCACCTTCTGAGGCTTTACTTCTTGTAAAGAACAAGGCTGTGATCAAGCTGGTATTTTACAGCTTGAACAAACTCTTCTGGAGCTTCTGATGTGATGAATATTTGCATGTAGAAGTACACCTAAGGAAGATACAAGTTTCCAGAAACTGGGGTAATTCATCTGGGATCCTTCATTACACATCCCAGTTCCAGAACAACCTAAGTCAGCAGCTCTCTGCCGGACCTGTGTGTGTTCGTGGAGTGCTGGTGTTATTTTCTAGCTGCACTGATACTCCTGCTAATGTAGTTGTTGGAGGTAATGGGGTGAGCTGGGCTCAGTGGGGATATTAGAGGAAGTGGTAGAAAATCTCTGTGCAAAAATGTGGTTCACGAACTGCATTAGGACTGAGGCTAGGATGGTACCTACTTGCAGAAGAGCTGTTTACAGGCTGAGGGGTTTCAGTTGCACTTTTATCTGCTTGGGTTTTGTTGATTTTCTACGTTCTAATAGTTCTTCCAGCTTCTCTTGTTTATGAAGAACGTATGAAGCTCAAAAGTGTGTGTTGAAGTCACCCAGGTTAAGGGGCCAGACCGTTAACTGCGTTCCACAAGTGTTTTGTGACAGCTTCTTTCCTTCACCCCCTCTCTCTTATCCTCAAATTAGTAAGCCTGGAGAAGCCTTCCTGCAGCGCTGTGACCAGCCCTTGCTGCTGTGTGCACACCGTGCCCAAACACTCCCTTTGTGATGGCAGTCTATCTTAAAAATTGTTAGATTTTTTATTTTTTTACTTCACTGTTCCAAATCCTAAATGATTTTCATCTTTCCTTCACGAAAATGTAACCACAGCCCCTCTGCATGTGTTTGCTCCTGTATCAGGACCATCCCCTGACCCTCCTCTCCCCTCTTACTCGCCCTAGTGATACACTGAGCCAGACCTCATCTTTTCAGATTCTTCGCCGAGTCCTTCTGGTTTCCCTCAAATGCCCTGATCTGACCGAAGAGCAGAGTTTGCAAGGCCCCAGAACTGAGGCTTGTCAGGCTTGCTTAGTCTGAACTGTTCTTGACCTGCCCATGGCTTTGCTCTGCTTGGTTCTGTTGGCAAGTTTTCTAGTGGGCTGCATGTCTATGGCCAACATTTTACTTTTGTTTATCTTTGTATGATACCACCATGATAATATGATTGTACTGTAATGATGTAGTGTAGAGAAATACAGGCCTGGTGTAGTAACAGAAGCCTTGGGAAGTGCTGACACAGGATGGAGTAGAGCAGTGCAGATGTGGGATTATGAGTGTCAGGCCACAAGGTTGGTGCTGGGGACCGCACAGCAATAAACAGTCCACCTGTGGTCACCTGAGTCATGGGTGAAGGGGGGAAGATGCTGCCTCACACCTTTGATGGAGGAAAGATTGCGCCCTTTGAGACAGCAGAACAGAATGTACAGACCCGACCACGCTACCGGGACTCTGCAGATGAGCTGGTTTTCTTTCAGAACAGTCAAAGGCTCTTCTTGACTTCAATACAGTCACTGCGTATCTTAAAGACAAAGCACACTTCAGTGCTGAGAGCAGCTTGCTGCTCCAGTTCAGTGCCAACAGAAGGTGCCAGAGCAAAACGCCTGTCAGACCTGTAGCAGTGGCTACTCCATGTTTGGTTCCTCCCACTCTTACCTTCTGCAGCAGGGAGAAGCTCCTGCTGGGGCAAAATCAGTGCCCACGACTTTGCAGGAAAGAGTCAGATCATGCAGATTCATAAAATTCCCTGCGGTTTTTGCTCAACCGAGTTTTGTCTAGATGGCTGTAGAATTTCAATGTTTGATTTTATGGTTGGTTTTAGGACTTACGCAAGGCTGGAGGTGACTTGTCTTCACTTGCTCTATTGAACAGGAATAAAAATTCTTTTACCCGAGGTTTCAAAATGCCCTTTAATGCATGAGGAGAACCTGGGATACATTTAATGCATTTCGTCTACAGTAAATGCTTTAAAGTGATGAGTATGTTAAAAATATTTCCTAAAAATGCACTAGAGAGCACTGGATATTTATCAACAAATGAAACTGCAAATGAAAGAGACAGCTTGTTCGAGGTTTATCTCTGAAAATTACTGAAGCGTTTGCAGAATGTTTTTGTCAGGTAATTTACATATTCATGAGCTGTAATTTCTCCAATTGCTGTATTTAGTGGATAATGCCTTTTTAATACTGTAATTAAAATTTTTTGATCTAGGTTATACTCCAATTGTTTGCTCAGGTACACCCAAACAATTGGTGGTTTGTTTACTTGCCATTGCAAAAACAGCTATTTCATGTTAAAATGTCAGCTGTAAGAAAAAAAGCACAACTGACAAACTTCTTGAAGGGCATTCTATTTGGGCAGAGTCTTGACACTGCAGCATGAGAAGCCCACAAGGATAATTAGTTTCTTTTCATAGAATGGCTTGGATTGGAAGGAACTTTAAAGATCTTTCAGTTTCAACCTTCCTGCTCAGATAATCTCTTTTGCCCAGAGAAGCTCAGGATCTGCCATTGTTAAGAGATTGCATCCTTGCAGTATCCCATGGGCTCCAGTTTAGAGGTAAGTGGCTTGTTCAAATGGTGCCATAGAGCCCAAGGTAGGAACTGAGCTTACGTAACTTGGATTCCCTGCCCTGAGCGCAGTCATGAGCCCTTGGGTGCTACTGCTGTACTCTGAGGCTATAGAGGACATTCCCTGGTGGAGCTTCTTCAGCTCCAAACTTGGAGATCCCAAGAAATGAGGGATGGAGTGCAAGTTGAAGTTGGCATTCTTACAGAATCATAGTTGTTCAAGTTGGACCTTTAAAGGTCCAATGTAACTCCTCTTCAGTGAATAGGGACATGTACATCTGGATCAAGTTCCTCCGAGCCTGGTTCAGCCTAACCTTGAACGTCTTCAGGGACATGGCTCCCACCATCTCTCTGGACAACCTGTTTTACCACCCTTATTGTAAAAAGCTTTTTCCTTATATCCAATCTAAATCTCTCCTCCTTTAGTTTGAAATCGTATCCCCTTGTTCTATCACTGCGATCCCTACTAAAGAGGCTGCCCCCTTCTTTCTTATAGCCCCTGTTTAGATACTGGAAGGCTGCTCCTAGGTCTCCTTGGACCCTTCTCCAGACCGAAGAGACCACGAAAGGGCCATGATTCTTCACATGTATGACTGCTCATTCCTAAAGCCTCTTGCACTCCTGGTTTATGATGGCAGGCAGCTAGGAATTCTTGTGAATGATTGCAGATTGGTGATTGCGCTTAGAAAACATGTTGAAGAAAATGGAGGCGCTAAAGTTTAATGGAGCAGGAGTTACGTGCCTCTAAATCTATTTTAAATGAAAATTCTTTAGAATTTTGCAAAACTGTTAGAGTAACTGTAAATTTCTGCTCTAAGTGCAGAAAGTGACCTCTGCAGATGTAAAGAATTTGAAAAATGAATCTAGAAAGCTGAAATTAGTAGTGTAAGTTGATGCAAGAAGCACAGTTAAATGCATGCACCACGCACTCCACGAGGCCAAGCATGGCTTCTCAAGCATGTGGCTGTGCAGCACTGCCCCTCTTCACCGTGTAGTTTAAGACAAAAGCAGCATGACCACAAACCCTGATGCGAGTCCCCCAGTACTCGTCTGAACTGCACAAGGGCAGAACAACCAAATACAGGCTGTGACAGAACAGAAAAGGGAAGGGCAGGGAAGGAGATGAATGGGGATGCAGAAGATGGGTGAGAGCAGTAAGGCACCAGGCCAGTTGCTTGCAGCAAATCCCAGAGCCTCCAGCAGAGTCCATCCATTCTTCTTTTGCCTTGAAGCATTGTATGAGGGAAATGAGAAAAGTTTCTTCAGCAATTCATTTTGCAAATGCTCCTGTGTAGTGGTTATTAATTCCATGCTCAGGACTGCAGGAGCCTGCTATGTAGATCTGGTTGGGGTGTGGAAATCCAATTCCATAAGGCAATATTGAGGCAAATGAGATTCCAGTTGGAACAAACACTGAAAGCTGTTAAACTTCCCATGGGCAAAAGTTGTGCAATTTCTTTTTAGAAAAGGTCTTTCTCTCACACAATTTGTCATTGTTTAGATTTTCTGTGAAATATTTTGTTGAGACTGAGGTGCTTAGCTTTCCACCTGGATCAGCTGATGTTCTGTTTTATGGCTGTAGTAATGTAGCAGCTTAAATGATGAAGCTAAGGTGATACATCCCTTCCTTATCAAATAGCAGCATTCCAGATCAGTCAAGTCTGAATTGTTTTGATCGTTTCTATTGAAAATGTTGACAAAATGTGTACCTTCTCAAGGAACGCTTGGGTTTAATGGAAGCATCATTTCCCAGTGGGAAAATGAGCTATCAAACGAAATATCAGCAGCTGCTGGTCTGGAGAACATGGTAGTGGACAGTGGGAGGGGTGGAAAGGAAGGCACATGTGTCATTGGCATGGACATACACTGTTGATGAAATCAATTTCAATTTACTTAAGTTATTGTAGCGTCACTTTCAATTACATAAGCCAAGTAGAAAGCTACAGCATCCAGCTGCAGGAATCAACAAGACAGTTGCGCAGCAGTCGTGAAAAGAACAGTCAGCAGAGAAATTATTTGCATTTGCTTTTCTTGACAGCTGATATTTTCCTGATAAATTGCTGCCCTTTGTTGTAGCTGCTTTGAAGAATCAACCCACTTAAGGGGGTGGCAGCTTTGTCCTCCTTCCCGGCTTTGCATTGGGGTGAAAACAGGAGGCTGGGATAGGAAGAGAAGGCATCAGACCATGTAGGAGAGGTAAAGTTGGCACAGTAATTCAAGAATTAAAGACATGCTGTTGAAAGGGTGCTGCTCCAATGATGTCATTTAAAGCCACGATTGCTTAGAGTCTGTTTCTCATTCTGAATCGGTGGATTTGGGGAGTGAGTGGTTGGTGGAAGGAGACCTTCATGGCTTGATATAAGCTGATGACTGTCAAAACAAATAGGCCTTGTGAGGCTGCAAGCTGCTGAGAGACACAGAGGAGCTATAAAGTTAGACAGCTTCTTCCTATGGAGTGTGGGTTTGTGCCAGTGAGAGGAAAAGACAAGAGAAACAGTCACAGCAATCCTTATTTAAAACTCTAATCCGCATCCGTGGCGATGCCACGGGATTTATTTCCATAGTGAGGCACAAGAAGGAAGATGGAGATGGAAACATTGGCAGCAGGATGTGCTAAAGTTGCCTATGTCAAATATGCAAAACTGTTCCCCCAGGATTCCTGTCAGTGGGATCATATTGTTGTTAAATGGCTTGTTAAATAGGATTTAAATGGCTTGTTAAATGGGGTCTCCAGCTGGGTGGCTCTTGGTGGGTAGACTGGTCTGGTTATTCTGGATTTGCCCTCTTCCTCCAGCAGACCTGTCCCATCTGATGCCTGTATTTCAGCAGAATTCACTTCTGCCTGAGTGTTATTCTAGCCTAGGATCTGGGCCAGGCCTTTATTTCTGTTAATTACAGATCAGTCATTCTTTTTCTTTTCTAAATGTTGAAAAAATGTGTTTTATGTGCAAGAACGGCTGATAAGTGATACACCCACAGGAACATGATATTTTTCTAACATCCGCCTCTGTGTTCTTTCTCTAATTTGCCTGCTGCTGTCTTTGTAGAGGTTCTTCTCTCTCTGCCTTTCAGATGTTTTTTTCTTCAGCCACCATCAATTCCTACCACTGGCACATCACAGATCGCTGCTTTTTAGTGCTTTCTGAGTTAGTGTGTGTGGAATTTCTCTTTATTTCAGTCATTCTGTGAAAACCTTTAACTGTAAATCTTCCCTCCTCTTTTTACCACAAGTGGGCTCATGATGCACAGTGGTCCTGGCAAGACTGGAGCAGGACCAGGAGCAGCAAAACAGGAGCACCACAGGTACCATCCAGCCCATTTCAACAGCAGATCCTATTCTTAAAGCCTTTAGAGTGTTTTCTGCATAACACCTCCGTGATGTTGATTTCAGAATAGTACCAAGGTCGAGTGCCTCAGCCATTTGAATCAGATTTTTAAGACTTGCAGTGCCTGGATTGTCTAAATTACACTGAGACAGCAGCAGGAGGCTGTGTGCATTAAAACAATGGCTTGACAGTCTGAGCTGGATTTATACATGGGAAGATGTTGTGTGTCAGCATTGGTGGCCCTGACTCATCCAGACCCCTTAAGCATAATCTTGAAGGCTCTGGGCAACATTTTCTAAGTGCTTCCGTAGGCAGAGAGCCCGCATCCCCTCACTGTCACTGCGATTTAAACCTCAGGGTGCCAAAGTCACTCCACACAATGACTGTACTACGTAAGTCACAGTATACGAAGCGCTTGTTGCCCTTTCTCCGTGACTGCGTATTAATTATAGTGCGTGGGCTCTCCTGAAGTTTGTGTGTTTGGTTCAGTAACGCAGTGCTGAAATTTCAGCTAGCATTGGAGATGGCATGGTTGGAAAAATGTACCCTTTGTCTGGGAGCTGTTCCTGCTGCCATACAGCTTCATGGAGCTCTGCAGCCAAACCATCTCCTTAAATTGCTGAGCCTGTGGGCGTGAGATGAGCTGGCTGAACCCTGCACAAAGCCCGCGTGATGAAAGCAGAGCAGGAGGGAGCAGGGGCACTAGATGCGCTTATCATGCTTCTGCCGTGGACATGGAGGCACCAGCTTGTTTCTTTGGCTTACCAGAGGGGCAGAAGAGTTGTTTCCTCCCCAGAAAGACTGTTGGGGGAACAATCTAATGGCTTATCTTCAGTCTTGTATCTGCTATCCTATGTATAACAGCATTTCCCTTCACAATAATCTTTTCTAAGTTCTGTGGGGTCCTGCATGCTACAGCAAATCCCCGGGTGGTTTTAACAGCTCAGGCCCATCCTCCTTTGCTCTGTGTGCTGTTCTTCTTCACAACAAGCCCTTAACCTCGCCAGAGAAGTAAGATTCACTCGAATTCATCCTGCCTGCTGTTTCAGACGTGAGACTTCATGGGTTTTTTTGAGTCTCACATTTGAGAATCGTTAAGGGCCACTGCAGTGTTGTCCTGCAGATGAGGTGTGGCCTGAGCTGTGCAGTCACATCCATTTGGCACAGCTGGCCTCTGGCACGCTGGGAGCCAGCTCCTGACCCAGAACATTGCTGTGCTCACAGCTGGGACGCAGCAAAGGCTGCCAAAAGCCTGTAGGTGAATGTAAGGTTTGTTTTCCAGGGAAAGAACTCGCACCTGGGGCTGGAAGTATGTCTCTCCTTGGTCTTTTGTGGCTCTGATGAAAGAGCTGCGGCCCATCACATATCTGTTTGAACTCAGCCGTTGCCCAGCACTGACTGTGCCAGTCCCTTTTTTCCCTCTCGGTTTACCTGAGCAGCAAAGGGGTTCTTTAAGGAATTCTTCCCAGGGCTCTGAGTCTTCTGTGGAATGCCCTGCCTCTGGCTGGAGGGGGCTGAATGTGGTGTAAAGAGATCAGCAAAGCATGGAGAGCTGCTGAGAGCTTCTGGGAGGGGATGGGACACCACTGCCTAATGCAGAGAAGTGAGACCTAAAAAGCTTTCAGCTTCTATCACCTGTGCACGCCGCCTGTGTCTCACAGTTAATGCTTATCTTCACCCTATCATCTTTCAGCTGAGGTGAGAACGGCAACAGAGATGAATATGATGTGCAACATCATCTTCAGATTCACTAATAAGAAGGATGATACACGTTCTGGAAATAGCTCTCCTTGGTTTTGTGTTAGGGCATTTAGGAAAGTCTCAGCCAGGGATGGGTTATGGAGGCTGGGAAGCTTCCTCACTTGACTGACCAACATCCTGCCTATGATATATGAAGAGCTCTCTACAGGGCACGAGGTGCTAATAAATGATGAACAGGAAATTAATGGGCGTACAATTATGTGAGCCTGGAGTGTTTCATTCTCACATCCTATGAGAAGAGTATTTGTGTGGCTAGGGAAAGGTATCAGAAAGATTTTATAGACATACCCCTGAAGCAGGCCGGAAGAATGCAGATGCAGCAGTACCATTGGGAAAACAAGCTCTTGGACTTGCTTTGAGCTGTGCTTTCATCAAAGCCAGCACCTCAGCTACAGTTTTTCTCTTTCCCTTTTTGAGCACTGAACTCACAGACATGCTGCAGTGATGCCATCTCAATGTCTGTGTCACTTTCTTGGAGGGCCATGGTTTGCAGAGTGTCCTGGGTGAGGTGAGTTGTGAGAATGCTTGGAAATACCCAGTACATGCATTCTGTACAGAGACACATCTTGCAGTCCTGCAAATCTCACTTTCTGAAACAGCTATTTCTTAGCTGCACGATGCTGCACCTCATTCCTTCGGTTATGGCAGCAGTAGAGAATGATTCTTAATTTAAACATCTGGCTTCAGAAAGCCTGGAAAATTCATATGGTGAACAGAAGGGATTTTCTTGATTAAGCCCCTGATCAGTGTCTGTGTGGCCTGCTCTGCCATTTGAAAACATGTTCAACCATACGGGAGAGGACGCGGGCTGCTGTACTGAGGCACGCCTCAAGCAGAGGACCCTAGCAGCAAGAATAACAAGTGTTAAGGAGATGAAGATGTGCTGCTGTGAAGGCCCTGTGTCCTCCTAGCTGGCCGTATGTGAGGTAGGTTTTTCCACTATGAGGCAAGCCAACGTTGGGCAGCACTGTTCCGGCGCAGCGGTACACAAACTGCCCTGCTCTGGGGTATGGTCTGGCCCTGGATTTTTAAATATTAAAAACATTCCTCTTTTACTTCTATTGCTGTTCAATATGATGGGAAAAAATGTTATCACAGCTAATCCGTGTGGTGTCTGTGGAATTTCTTGGCCTGTGAAGATTTACATTGCATTCATGTATTCCATGAATTGGGCACAAGTTTTGCTTCCGACAGAAGTAGTTTTTTCAAGGGCATCCCAATAGGATGAAAGTGTGGTCGCTGACAGAAACCACAGTGTCAGACTATGGTCCTGAGGATGTTTTGGATGGCTCCGTGTTTTAATTCTTGATTTCCCCTGGCATCTAGACAGCCAGCAATTTATGTGAAATCGTAAGGGATGGAAAGTCAAAAAGAGAACTGAAGGAAATACCTTAATTTAATTGATCGGAATCGCTTGGAAATTCATACGTGCCTTTTTAAAAAGGTAACTAGAGAATAGGGAAAAACACTGTGTAAAATGGTGCTGAAGCTTTAGAATCATATTTTTCTTTGTTTCTCAGTCTTCTAAATGTATTTCAGTATGCTGGAAAGAGCAAAGCAATACCTAGGTTTGAAAAAAAAAATAATAGTTAAGAATAGTCAGCCTGTGGAAATCCCAGCTGCCACCTTTGGGCTGGAAGTCCAGCTTTTGTAGGGAGATCGTGAAAAACCTTGGTAATGTAGTGCTTTGTAGAGTTTGTAGTTTTGCATAGGAAGAGTAAGAAAACGTAGGAAATCCTATACTTCTGGGTACGATCTGTCATCTCTCTCTTCCCCAGCTTCCTACTAAACACTTCAGGAGGCTTTTTCAAACGCTTCAGATATCTTCTGAAGTATCGAGAGAAATCTTAGTGCATAGATTGCAGCAGTGTGTGTTAAGTTATACCACACTGGCAACGTCTTGTGTCTGTTATGGCTGATTGTTTATTACGCTGTTGGTGCATACTTGCCCTTGTCTGTCTGGGATGGAGGAAATTGGGAAACACAGAGGAGGGATGGTCTGTAAATTAGTATATTGTTTCTTCCTTTGACAATGACAAAACCCAAACCATTCTGTGACTCTGTGATTCTGTGAAACATTTTTGAGTGAGCTCTGACCCCGAAGCAAACTTTATGCATTTCTGACCATTCACAATTCATTCATAACGTTTACCTATTGTCTAAGCCAGGATTTTTTTTTTTTGCTTTGTGGAAGCTGGTTCATCCCTGAGCCCCTAGAGCAGCCTGCCTTCTCACTCCCCACAACTCCAACAGCACATGTGGAATTAGCTGTGCTGGTGTGTCCCCTCTGGGATGTCAGTCTGAAGATTCTCCTTTTGTCTGTGCATCCCCATTTAGGGTTTAACTGTGCATTCACTAAGATTTCTCACATTCTGTAACTGATTAGCCACGTACACATTGTCTTCATCATTGTCAGTAGTCGTGCCCAGGCTGTGTGGACAGAAATTTTGAGTTAGAAATTCTACCATGTACAGCAGTCAGGTCATGAAAACTACTACTTGTATTTGCTTGCATAATGGCAGCATTCCCTTCCCTCTGGATTTTGCTATAGGAATCTCTGGTTTAGTTGTTAGACATGCATTATGTGTGAGAGCACAGGAAGGCCTGCACACTTAACTTGGGGTAATCCTGTTTAAATGCACACTGTGATGTCATCAGATGTGTGCCAGTGCTCTGCTGTGGCTGTAATGGTGCCTGCAGTAAGCAGCTTTTCTCAAGAGACAAGTCTTTGTGCAAGGGTGTATTGCTGAGTGTCCTGGGGTGTGTCTAAGTCAGGGAACTCAAGGTCTCCTGGGTCCAAGAGGAAGACCTCGTGGTTTCCGTTGTGGAAAGCAGAACATGATGCATTGATCCCTGAACCAGCACTGCCCTGGTCTGCTCCACAGGTGGCCAGGAGTGCCACAGCAGTGTGGCTTTGTGCCCAGGCTAATCCGTGTGGGCCCGGAGCTGATTAGCACCCAGCAGCTGTGCTGTTGGGGAGCAACAAAGGTTTGCCTGCTCAGTCACTGCTGCACTACATGGGATAGCTTATACAGAGCTAATATGAAGCACTACACTGAACCATATATATGTGTCCATTTTTTCTTCCACTAAAGCGGTGATTGCCTAGTCCAGGTCTATGGACTAGTCTAGTCCCAGCGTGGCCCCTCTGATCTTACCCGTGGATCTGTATTGCATAAAATGTGCACTACAAGTAGTTTTTTTATGAGCTTGTGGGTTTGACATGTCAGGCAGAGCTGCTGTGAGTGACTCCTCCTGACACAACCCTTTTTACATCTGTCCTGCTTTTTTGGATAATGGTGTTTTTGTCTTGTCCAAACAATTGAGGCGGGTTAACAGCAGAGAGCCCTGTGTGAGGCAGGTTTCAGATAGCCAGGATTCAGCAGCTGAATTTGTGTAACAATCCCACTGACTTTAATCAGGAGAGAAGGCTGTGAAAGGCTTGCGAATTCCTACAGCAAAAATTCCCCACTCTCATTCACGTAGCAAATCTTGCCTCCAATGTGCTTATCTCCCTACGCGCGCACAGCCCTTGACGTCAATGGAAGATGCGCTCTTTCAGGGACAGCAGAAGACGGAGGTCACAAAGCGCCGTGCAAAAAGGAGAATTATGTCCCTCGCAGCGAGGCGAGAAGGCTCTGCTCTTCAGCATAAAAGCAGAAAGACCTGAAACAAAGACGTGCATCAAAAAAAATAAGGATGTAGACCGCTTTCAGGAGATATATTTGGAGCTGCATCAGCAGGCTTCACAAGGATGAGATTTTCGGTTGCATTTTAAAATGTGCTGTTTGGCATCCGCGAGCGGTGTGGAGGCTTTTCATTCATTCCACCTTGCAGATCTTTAAAGGGGCATCTGTCAGTGCCGAACCCAAGCAGCAGTCAGTGGCTGCCTCATGCTGTGCTCGTAATCCATGACATTTAAAGCAGAAACCTGGAGGTCAGGCTCTGCAGTTCAGCCATCAGCAGCCTCGGTGGTATTTATAGATTGCATCACGTTCACTGCAGCTTTTCTGGGTGAAAGATACTGGCATGGTTAAATTGTCAGAGGTGAAGCGCGACCAATTGTATTTAACCTGATGATGGGTACTGCTATTTTGATTGTTGTTTTTCTTGTATTCAAGAAGGATGAGTATATAGGTCTAAGAATCTCTGAAGCAGATATTAGATTTATTGTTATTACGAAATGCCATTTATCGAGCCAGTTTTGTTGAGGAAGTGCTTTACAGAAATTAACGATTTCCCTAGAATAAACTTTGGAACAGCATCCCTCTCTTGCAAAATGAAATACTGTTATTTTCCTCAAAGAACTGTTTATTTCTCCTTGCAATAAAGGAAGTGAGTTCCTATTTCGTGGGAAACTGTTCTGCAGTCACTTTTCTCTCAGCGTTCTGCAAACAGGGTTTGTGACTGTACAGAAATATGCCATAGCTCGCTGAGGTCAGTGGCCAGAAGCAGTGACCAAATCCAACAGCAGTGCTCTTTGGTATTCCGCATGGTGCTGCAAGGAGGATGCCTTCTGCAGGGCAGCTTTCTCTCTGGGGCTGCCAGGTGATCTGCACGTGGCTAATAGGAAAACTGATGGTTTGTATGAGTTATAGCTGTGATGCTGCAGAGGCTGTTATTATTCACCACAAATCTTCTCAAGATATTGAGCCAATTAGAAAACTAAATCTCCCTTCTCGTGAGTGCCCAAAGGTGAAGCCTTAATGATATCTGTTCTCTGCAAGCCCTCGTGGCTGGTGCTGCTGTTCTACGCAGGGCTGCTGGGCAAAGCTGAAACCACCCCCCATGCAGACTGCAAAGGGTGGTTCCAGCTACTGGATCAATCTCTGCTGCTTGCAGACCGCAAACAGTTGGGGTGGTTATCAAAATGGTGGCTAAGATGCAGACAGGTGTTGCTTAGATTTTCCTCCTCTGTGACTTATCAGACAGATAAGTCATGGCAGTTATTAAGACTACTCATGAGTGAAGTTAAATTAAATATTCACCTGAGGTCTTTGGGTTGAAATCCTCTGATTTTGTTTTTTAGTTTTTCCTTTCATTGGTGAATTAAGTGACATTCACCAGAAGTGTGTATGCATGGAAGTCTAGATGTTGGGCAAGAGCTCTAAAACATACAAACGTGATGATATTAAAATTCCAGGAATTTGCTATACTTTTCTTTGTATGCAAACATTTTAGACCCTACACAGAATGAGAGCACACTGCTAACTTCAGTGAAGCTCTGCATTAAGCCCATCTGATGGCGTATACTGCCAGCTACTAGTGCTGTTCTGTACATAATGAGAGGTCTTGCTAAGCCTTCTGAAATGAATATAACAGTCTCACTGGTGCCAAATGGGATATCCATCTTATGTCTGACTACGAGGAATAAATTATGCTCTTATACTGATAATTGCTCATGTCTGTATTTGGGAATTATGGTCCTGTGATGCTGATGATTAGAACTAGTCTCTGTGCACAGATGCTCCCTTTGACCTACGCCAGCGTCTGCCTGGGATTTTCCAAACAGATTACTCTTTGCTGATGAAGGAAGTCACAATATCCTTTCTGCAAGAGCATTACAGGCAGCTAGGACCATCTCCTGGTATCTTCTAAATAGTTTAAAGAAATACTGTTCCCTATTTCTTATATAAGAAATCGTGTGGGTTTTGAGAGCAGAAAACATAAAAATTCACATAAACCTTTGAAATACGTCTGTTCTGAACTGAAGAAACTACTGAACTGAGTTGACTGTTTTTTTTTTTCCCTTTAAAATGATTTGCCTGTGTTCCTTAACAAAAATGGTGACAAAACAGCATAAGAAGTTATGCTCTATGCTTTGTTGCCTATTTTCTCACCCTCAGTTTAAAAATAGCAGCTCTGTAGCACCTTCTGTTTTCTTGTGACGTCTACACACTTTATGAATAATCTTTAAGGGGAACGCTGTACTTGATCTTCAGTTGGGATTTTCCCATCTTATACACTGCTGACTTAACCCTGCTTCCACAGAAGTCAAGAGCAAAACGCCCATGGATTTCAGTGGGAGCAGATTTTGACTTTTCAGAAATGTTCAGCCATATGTGTTCTCATTTGGGAAGTATCATGTGGTTGCATTGGCCCATGTCGTGTTTTAGTCACTGCAAAAGAACACTCACAGCTCCAAATTGTCCTCACCTGCCCTTGTAATTGTGAGATCTGAAGGCACTGGGAACTTTTGAGAGCCAAAAGTTTTAGTGTTGTCCTGGTTTTGTTTGGTGTGTGTGTGTGTTTTTATTGTTGTTTTTTTGTTTCCTTCCCAAATGTAAAGAGAACGTATTCTAAGGTGGAATGAAAGTAAGAATTTCAAATTTGCTGTGAAAAATAAATTGGCAAAAAAAGGTTTGAGCTCAATCTGTATGTTGAATTTGATATTAAATGACTGAGCAAGCGCACCAGCTTCAGTCCTCTCACCTGAGTCTGTCCATGACAACCAGATGGAACTTGTAGTTTCACATGGTGTGTATATATATAACCTAACTCTCCCTAAAACCACATGAGAAATCTGTGCTTGAAGAAGGACTTAAGACTAATCCTCCCTGGGTTCAGGGTTAATGTCCTTTCCTCTGGATTATCTATGCTAGTCCCATCCCTATCTCCCATCTGCTTAGTCATCTGTAAGGTAAGCTGATCTCTGCAGACAGAGCTTCTTTCTAGCAAAGGGTCTAAGCAAATTAAGGACACGAATGCAATTAATCTGTGCTTTCTCCCACATTCCTTGTGCTGCATCCTGCTGTCATTGTGTGTATGTATTTTCCACTGAAGTCTGTGAGGGATTTGCATGGGATGTGCTATGGCCTTTAAGTACGTTTCCTAAACTGAATCTGCTGGTTGCAGGGACTTGCTGTCCCTCTAACGTAACTACGTGTGCCTTCAGGTTTTTCCTCGACTTTGTGAAAAGTGAAATGCTGTTCTCAGGTCACATGGCTGTCCTGGTATAAACACACTGGTCTGCACAACATGAGTTGGAAGGGATGTCAGCTTGTGACTTTGAAGATGTGCGAATCACCCAAAAGAAATTTGTCTCAGACATTTTAATGCTATTTCAGCTGAAGCTCCATGAATAGTGCAAAAAATAACACTCCTTTGCCTAAAAACCAAGCCTCAAAACAAACAAACCCACAACAAATAAATGCTTGCCAAGAGCAATAAAAATCTTAAACTGTGGTTTAATATCCTGTTTCCCTTTTGTCTTTGTGGAAAAGGTCATATAGATGAAAGACATCTGCTGTAGAATCTCCCTTGGATTTCAGGGCAAGACTGAGTCCTATTTTTGGCTTTTTGTATGTGAGGGAATTGCCACAAAGTCCTTGTATTCACTTGTCTTAATGTGACAGCTCTTGAAGAGGTTGAGCAGTCCTGTGACCAGTGATTTCAAATGCCATCTGCATCCCTTGTATTTTATTCTTCAAAAACTGCTGCATACATGGGTCAGCATTGGGTGGAAGAGATCCAGGCATGACTGAGTTCATTGGAGTAAGCTGGAGGTGCTGGCCAAAGCCAAGTCCTGGTGGTACCTCATGGTGAAACTTTGGCTGTGTTGAGGTCAACCGACTCAGGATTTTTTCTTCATATCACAGAAGACATGTCTCTCCTGGTAAGCCAAGTTGGATGTTAGGAAAAATTACTTCTCGGAAGGAATGATAATGCGTTGGAACAGGCTGCCCAGGGAAGTGATGAAATCTCTGTTCCTGGAGGAGGAGTTCAACAAGAAGGTTGTAGCACTGAAGGACATGGTTTAGTGGGCACGATGGGGATGGGTTGATGTTTGAACTAGGTGATCTTAAAAGTCTTTTCCTACCTTAATGATTCCATGATTATAGCTGTGGCAGGGGCTAGCACAGCCACACAGTTGTCTAGTGTTCATTGTTAGGCTATTTTTTGCCCAGTTTTGGCATACACAAGGCCTAGGTAGGGCTTAGCCACAACCTGCAGTAGGGGCTGTTCAATACAGGCCAGAGGCTGTTTCCAAAAAGCCCATAGAGCTGTTGGAGCCTACATGCGGGAGATGAGACATAGCTTCATCCTGAGGGCAGGCCTCCATGTCCTAGACCAGACTGCTGGTGCCAGTCATGCAGGTTTGTACTCCTTATTCTGCTTACCAAAGGTGTACAAGAATGCAGAAGGGAATTTAGCATTCGTGGACCAGAAGAAGAGAGAACAAGTGAGAGGGATCAAGAGTTTGCAGCCCACTTCCAGAGGCCTTTCACTCAAATGAGGTGGGGGAACAGGCTGCAAGCCTTGTTCACGATGTTTCTTCGGGGAGAAGAGTTTGTGGGGAACCATTCAGGTTGAGGCGGTTGGGAGGCTGAAGGTGACATCAAGGGTTGCTGGATTTTCATAGCGAGGGTTTTGAGGTGAAAAGAGGACAAACCTGGGAAACAGAAACAAGTATCTAATATTTTATAAGGTAGTGATATACAGAGCTGGGGATGACAGAAACAAGAGACAGCAGGGTGCAAGTAGAGGGGAACAACTGATCAGACTTGACTTGCCTTTATTCTGCAATTGTTTTTCGGTCATCATGTTTTTATTAAATCTATTTGAAATCCAGTCAGCTCTGGACAACAGTACATTTACAGCCCTGTGTTTTTCCTGGCAAGTTCTCCTGGTTTCGCAGTAATACCAACCCATTTTGAAAAATGTCTTTTTCCCCAGAAACCCGTTGCATTGGTGAACTGGACAATTGTGACACTTCAGAGCCCCAGGGGATGAAGTGCTGGCCTTCGCTGGAAGCAAAGGCGATGTTCCCAGTGACAGAAGGATGTCATGGGGCTGCACTGCCACGAGCTGGGAGTTCTTTGGGAACAGATGAGCTCTGTGCACTGCCTCCTGCAGAGAAGTCTTGAACTTGGCTTGTAGGCATTGCAGTAAAGCAGATGTTAAACACATGGTCCTGTGAGCAGCGGCAGCAGTGAGACATTGGTACCGTTGGGTTCTCTGGTAACTGATGAATCAGGAGGGCTTTCTGGTTACAGCTTCTGCTGTGTGTCCCTTGTGCAGACATCCAGGTGCTCTGTTAGGGCAAGCTCTGGCCCTTCCCACAGCAGGCCTTTCTGCTCCCCACAGCTGGTTGTTCTCCTGTTGTAAGGCAGCGTTCACCCCTCTGACAAATGAGGTGAGAACTGAACCACAGCTCAGGGTTCCTGGAGGGATCCGCACAACACCTGCGTGCACACGGCGTGCACAGCATCCTCTGCTTTCTCTCTTCAAATCTGAGCTGCTTAAAGCACAGTAAAGGAAGTACGAATTCTATTCCCTCAAAGCTCTAGCTGTGCTGGTTATCTTAATGCTTCTGACAATATCAGCTGGGAAGCCTGTCAAGAAGAGTGGGTCTGTTTTTATTTTGTTTTTCTAATTGACATTGTACATTTAAACTGTCTGTTAATTTCCTTTCCCAGTTGTACATGTGGAGCGTCTCAACAGGACTGTAAAAGTCATGGAAATTTATCTGAGGGCAATATTAATCTTTAAGCTGGAAAAGATTTTGCTGTTTTTGTTTGCAAGATGCTTCAGGGTTCTAATGTTGAGGGCATTGTTGAAAAGCCAAGAGATGTGTTAATTTTATTATTTTTATTAGTATACTTTCCAGGCAACTCAGAAATATTTTACTTGGTACCTGAAGTCAAGACAGCCAAATGCAGTCTGCTTTGTCATTTACCAATGTGGAAAACGTGAAACAAAGTAGATGCTCCTTCCACTCCCCCCAGGCCCCCCAATGTTTGCTCTTCTACTTCTGGAAGATAAACATTTCTTTTTTAAATAATAGAGAACATTGCCTTTTTAGGGATAAATACAAATAATTTGTTTTTATTTTTTACTATAACTCTAAGCGCTCTTCCACATCTCCCACGTTATTCTCCCATGACAAGCTTCCATACCAGGAAGTCTTAGAAATCAGCACTCACAAACAATCTGCATTTACTATTCTGTGCGGAGGGGACGCCCAAGTTAGAATTCTTTTCTCTGCTCCTCTCCAGGGACTTGTGAACGGGGCTGCTGGCATGCAGGGCTCCTGCTGACACCAGCTGGAGCTGTACGTATTGATACAACTGCACTTCAGGCTGTCAGGGCTGAGTTCTGCGACTGCTCGTGAGACACCGGTCAGGTTGTAATCACTGCCTGTGTTTCAGGAGGACTGAACATACAAAAGCATGGAAAATAACTGAAATTCCAAGTTCAGTAAGGCTGGAAGTCTAGCCATTAGCTTCAAAGAAATCCGATGTCTTCTTGCCTACAAGCTGATGGTTTTATACTAGATATGGAAGGAGGTTGTGAAATCTGGTCATTCCATCCTATACCGAAAACACAACCTGGGCAATCATGCATTCATCTTCAGCAATCAGCACCTCCTGTGTACTCTTGCTGTGCACTTCTGGGAGCTTGGAAAGGTCAAGCTCAGCCTTGCCATGCCAGCAGCGTGCACGTCCACGAGCACGGCAGAGCCTGAGCCACAGGAGCAGCCTGAGCCCTAGGCTTCCTGCCCTGTGCTGCTCCTGTGTATCTTTCCGTAAGCACATTTTTTGACTGGGGTTCTGGTTTTGTTTTCACTTGAAAATGTAATTTAGAATGCTAACTTTATCCAGCTGAAATTGTTTTTTTTTTTTTGCCCCCTCGCAGAAAAGGTTTATAAATATCGAGTTACACAGGAAGCAAATTCTCTTGTTATCAGATTGTTCTGTAGTCACTTCTCTTTTCCTCAAAAGCATAATGGTGAACTTTATCAGTGCTCAGTCATTTGTTTCCTATTTAACACAAATGATTAAGCTACTGTTTGGCTCAGTGAGAAGAGCTGCTGACTGGTTTTGTCTATAAATATAGCTTAAAATTAGGGGACACCTGAAACTGGTAGGAAGTGAGCATTAACTGGTTTTAAGTTCCATAAGCACAGATTGTAGATTCCCTGTGGAATGTGTTAAATAGCCATCACTAATATTAATTACACTGTCTCCCAGAGCGGTCCCAAGAGGTGCTGAAGTAGCACATGTGCCACTTGGACTTGGATGCCCCACCACCAAGCTGTGGTGTTTGCTGCTGTGTTATTTGGCCCAGCACAGAGTGCTGCATCACCAGAGACAAGGAAGCTTGAATTTTCTGTGTAATTGCTGGGGTTTTGCTCTTGTCCGTTTAAAAACTGGAATACCATCTAAATCGATCCGTGAGTTACTCTTTCTGTCCTGACACCGTGAAAAGAGTGATGGTAACAAACTACAATGTGGGTCTGGATAGAAAAATCTAGTAGCATCTTTTTGTAGGTTTGTTAAGCTTGAAACTATTGGTGCTCACTGTGTACCAGAACGGTGTTTTGTGCAGCCATCTCGGTACCTGGCCACACACCAGCGTTGCTGGGGTGCCCTGCCCCTTGTTATAGTAGCACACAGCAGTATAACTGTGCTGCCAACATCAGGAGTGGCAAGATTGGCACCCTGTCCACCTGCGCTTGCTGAAACAGCACAGGATCTGCAGCTCAGGCTTTGCTGCAGAAGCACCTCTGTTCACTTGGCTTGGGCTGTCCTGCAGCCAGCAAGTGGTGTGTCTCTGCGTGCAGGTCCAACCGCACAACCAGGGCTTGCTCTGCACAGCTTCCAGCAAACTGTACCTGCAGAGCCAGGCATCTCCCTTAGCCCTTTAGGATTGTGTTACATGTTAGGGAAGACTGTTGGCCCTGTGGATCCAGCAGCCCTTCCCTTTTAGGTACTGGTGAGCAGCAAGAGCATAGCAAGCATATACACAGTTCAGTGATGGCTAGCCACTAACTCCTCTGTCGTCAATTGAAGCTCTGCAAGCTTTGGAACTAGAATTGGCTCTGACCTTATAATCAGACTTTTCCATCTGGGCTAGAAAAGCATGAACCTAGTGGTTTGTTAGGGATGTGCTGGCAGACACATAAAGGCAGCAACACTAAAGGCACCATTATAATTAGCTCCATCAGAGACACCAAGCACACAGATTTACTTGAAAACCAGTATGACTGCTTACTGGTCGACTTGAGCTCTGTGGAAATACACCCCTGAAAGAATATTTAGACTTCAGTGTAATTCAGTGTTACACATCCACATTGACAGTGTTGTGTATTACAGATATTAATTAAATATATCAGCGTGTACCATAATGAGGGGAATGGCTTAGATGTAAGGAGTGACTGTAGAAACTGGCTGCTGGGCTGATCCTGTATTTTCAGCATTCAGAAAGTGCTTGTTCCTTGTTTATGTAGCTTAAATTAAACACCAGAGGGGTTCACGTATATTTGGATGAATGGGAAAGATGTGCCCTTCAACCTATTGCACAACAGCTCAAAACTAACATAAGCACCTGAACAAAGAGAAGCTTTCATGTTTATTTCTACAGCTCCACATTAAGATCAGAATTGAAATGAGATTGAGCAACAAAAGCAAGTCATAAGCAGAGCTCCTTCTTACTGCGAAAGAAGTTGTTTCAATAGAAAATTGTTAGCCAACTTCACAAAATGTCACTAACTGGATAAAAATGCTCCCTTAGTATTTCCCATTTTTGTTTTTCCTCCCACAATGACTCTTATTATTCAGAAATGCCTTGCTGAGCAGGGGGTATACAGGACAATGAAAGAGGAGCATTTTCTGGAGCGGGAAAATGCTAAGAGAAATTTTTATAATACGTTTTCCTTTTTTGTTTTTCTTTTTCCTAGCACTCTGACTTGTCTTCAGAGTGAGCAGGAACAAGCTCAGGCTGATTTTTATGATGCAACTCACACTCCTCTAGTGCGAGTTTTTCAGAACTCGTTTGAAGACCTGGATCTGATATTTAAAACAAAATCCAAACAAACATTCTTTCTTTCCAAAGTGAGCAGGACAGTCAGCAGCTGCTGGGCTGAGCCCAAAACGTTCAGTCCTGGGCTGGAGTCAACAGCAGTTCTGTGCAGTTCGTATGGGAGAGGGTCTGACCCTCGCTGGTCCGAGGGGCTGGTGCTGGCAACAGTCTCAGCTTCAGCCATCAAAACATTCCTTTGTGGCCAAATGCCCTTCTGCTTTCCCTGAAAAATCTGGTGTCAGTTTTAACAAGAGGGCAAAACAGACATTCGTCACCATTAATTCGTCAGACAATTAAGCCCGGCGATCTCTGACCTCACACCATTATTGGCTTTTAGAGACAGAGTAAAGACCCTGCAGATATCTGCTCTCTGTCATTCCCTGCGAGCTGCCCCAGTGTTATAATTATTCCAGGATTTAGCTTTTACCCACCACCGGCCAGATGTATATGCTTCATAATAAAAATTGCTAATAAGCTGTCCTAGACACAGACATTAATCTCCAAGCAAGGATAACAGCAAGCTGAGGCAACAGCTGGCTGTCAGGAAGGCATGTGAGCAGGAATTATGCATTTATATAGATAGATGTACGTATTAGTGTCTTTCTCTGGCTGCAGCTGCTGTCGGTGCACTGAGCTATCTTGGACATCTGGGACTGCACTCAGCTAGGGTCGAGGTGCATAAACTGGGAGATGTGGGTGGTGTGGGATCACTGCTTGATGGTTTTTGTCTCTTCTTCCATCTTTTGAGCTACGATCTAGATCTAGTATCTAGATCTGTCTTGCTCCTGGAGTCACTGGTGGTGGGACCATTGTACCAAGACCATCAAAGACCACCAAAATGAGACAGCAGCGTCTGGTCGCTTTGAGAGCCGAGAAGAAATAAGAAATGGAGACAAGATTAATGCCCAGCCTCACCACCATAACTGCGAGGGAGGGTTGTTCAGACACAACCCTGATGCTTTGCCCTTCAGGCTCAGGGATCTGTGTACCACCACCCGTGCAGTGCTGAGCCTCAGAGCAGCTCACTGGCCCTGTGCCTCAGTGTCAGCTCCACTGTGCAGGTGGGGATCAAGCAGGGGCCACAGTTCAGCACAGAATGAACGTGAAGCCCATAATTAGCAGCTGCTCTTGCTCTCCTTCCCAGGTTTCCACAGTGCTCTTGGGGCCTAACGAGTGCCTTGTTTTAATTCTGGCCCCAGGGCTGCAGGGAGCACAAGTGGGAGTCAGATCTTGGCGGGCTACGGGGAAATAGTTAATCCATCTCTGGCACAAAGCTGCTGATGTGTGTGTATGAAAACGGTGGCAGCACCGCCAGCAACGGGGTGGGTGGTGGTGGGTGAGCGGAGAGCCGAGAGCCGTTTGCATCATCTGACGCTTGTGCCACGCAGCCTTCCAGCCTCATTTTCAGCCACTGCTTTTGAAGCACATCATTAGCTAATCAGAGGAACCCTCTGCCTTCGCTTTACAACAAGTTTCCTCTTTTTTGTCTCCTACCTCCTAATTTTCCCTTTTTATTTCTGCCTTTCTTACTGAGTCCTTCAGCTGGTAGCTATAGTAACACTGTGAATGAGCGACTGTGCTGCTCCGCTCCTCCCGACGACGTCGGCAGAGCTCCGCGGGCTTTCACACGCCTGCAGTGCCCCGGCACTCTGTGCTGTAGGGGTTCTCTGAACAACGAGGACACTCTTTCCTAGCTTGGGAGCTGGCTCCATCCCGCGAGCTATTTGCAGCTGCAGTCTGTTGTGGCAGAACGCGTGAGTCACTGGCAAAGCTATCCGGTACATCAGATAATCACAGATTACCTCCATTAACCTGAATTCCTTCTGTAACCTTTTGCAGTAATGATCCTAAATGCTGACGCATGCAACTGTGTTACCAGAATGTCTTGGGCTGTCAGTGATTTTTGAGGACAATATTTTCTGTGATTTCAGGGGTGGTATAGCAGCGTGTGTCTGCACAGAAAGATCTTGATGGTACACTGTTGCTGGGTGAGATGATGGGGCCAAAGCCAGGGTTTGTAGCTCTGGGGAAGAATATAGGAGATGTATGGTCAAACCTCTTCATTTATTTTTGCCTCCTCCCTCTCCCTGCGATCTTTCTTCCTCTGCCCCTTTCATCCTCCTGGCACCATCCACAGCACAACCTTCTGCAATGCTGCAGCCCAGTCCATGTCCACACGTTACTTCTCTCCTCCAAAGCCAAAGCGTGTGCCTGTAGGGCCTTTCCTCTCTGCCAGTCCATCGCTACCACTGACAGATGCTCACTCAAACCAAGAATTTTGGGGGTGGTTTCACCCCCTTCTCCATCTTCCCTAACCATACGTCTAGGATTACTTTGTGCTTTACGCTTACCTCTGTATGTGAGAATCAGTCCAACCTGGTATTCCACAGGAGAGCCCGGAACATGAACAGGGTTCTTATCTGCTTTTGTGGTAAAGAAGAATGTGGCTGGCCCTGACCTCAAACAGGGAGTGACTCAGTTTAGGTCAAATTAAGATTCTGTACTTTTTTTCCAGGCTGATTGTGAAAGCAGAAGTGCTGAGGTATCACAGCTGAGATGCTCCTCTAATGCAGTTCCCACAGCATTTTCACACCTTCTGTGACTGATCAAATGTCCGAGAAGGTTTGGGAGAGGAGGATGGATCCATCCAGACATCACTGCCGAGGCCGGGGAAGGACACTTCTTACAGCTGTTGAGCTATCTTCCTGCACTGAGACCAATGGAGTGGTCCTGTGGGCCACTGAAAAAATACAGAAATTTCTTGGGATAGAAAGGTACCAGACTCCTGGTAACACTTCCTCAGTGCCTTCCTACTCAAGCATTCACATCAGCTCCTTTTCTGTGCCAGGATCTCTGGTGGGATTAAATCTAGGAGGAAAGATAATAGCAGTGCAGCGATTTGGTAGAGAACTTGCGTGCACAGGCAGCACGGGGTAGGGGTGGGGAGGGGCTGCAGCACCACCTCAGATCAGGCTCTGCTCAGACCTGCGACCTGTGTGTAGCATCTTGAAATTCTGGGGGTCTGCATATGTGCCTGCCAGAGTGCAGAGCCGAGTACCTTCAGATGGAGCAGCCAGATGCTTGATGAGGGTTTTGCTCTTCTGCCTCCTTCACGGAAAGTCAACACAGTTTCACTTTTCTCAGAAATAAGTCATCTAAATCGAAAGAGCTGTTATTGCTCTCTCATGCTGTTATTTATGTATGGAAAGCAAAACACATCTGGATTTCTGAGTTCTTATCAGAGCATCTCAAAGCTCTACCAGTTTCACCAATTAGGTGGAACTAATAAATCAGTCAGACCTAATAAAACAGCCTGTCTCGAGTCACTAATTTTTCTTGATGTTTACTGAAATTCTTTCCTTCAGCCCTGTTAGTAAGTTTATTTAGGTGAGGACTGAAAACAGAAAAGAACGTAATTCTCAGAGCCTGGCTACAGTCTGATGATATGAACGCACTTGAATCCTCACCTCCTATCCAGCTGGATCTCCTCCCCACAGTTCAGAAATATTTCTTATAAAACTCAAATGTCAGGAACACAGAGGCTAAGTTCTTTTTTTAGAGACTGCAGAAGTATTTGCAGGAGTAAAAACCCACACAGCTCTTTGACAGGGACAGAGTGAACCTGCACTCAAGGCTCGGAGCTGGGTCTTCTCCCCCTACAACTGGCACCAGGATTTTCAGAAGAGCCAAAGCCTGTGTATTGGACTGTGCCAGGTCCAGATTTCCGTGTGTGTGTCCCTCCAGCCTGTCTTGTGCTGCCCATTTTGCCACTGTGTGTCTATAAGCATTAAAACTGCAAAATGTGGAGCAGCAGTCTGCAGAGCCTTTTCAGACGTCTTGGCATTTCATTGTCCAGCAAAGATCTGCAACAGTACTTTGACTTTAGAGACCAGCCCTAAGAATATTTATGTTGTTTGATGAGCACCTCTGAATCCAAGAGCACTACACGTGTTCCTGGGTAAACTAGAGGGGCAGTGGGCTGTACATGGACTGTTTGTGGGGGTGGAGTTGCATTTGGGTTGGGCTTTAAGGCTTTGGTTAGCAGCTTGCACACATGTTACCAAAACAGGATAATAAATATTCAGAACAGGTCATAAGTTTAAGAAGCCATTGCTTAAGGGGCAGTTCCTTCCTGGAAAGATGTTATCAAGACCTATTCAAGAAGGTTTTCTGGAGCTGGGATTTGCATTCTTTCTTTGCTAGAATGGGAATTAGGTCTCCTACAGACAACGTAAATGGCAGCTGTGCAAATTAACTTAAGGGAACCAGTAAGGAATATAGGATTTTGATTCACTTGAGCATTCGTATATGGGAGGACCACATCCTCGTTCCATTCTCATGTGCTTCAGAACATGAGATGGTTGAGAACATTTCTGACAAAAGCATCTTCCTTTCTGAGAACTACGCTTTGTTAAAAATGAAAGGGTTTACAGGAAAGTGTCTCCTTAAAAGAAAGATGCATTTGCTTTTTCTATCTTCTTTTTGACAAAATAGAAATATCATTTCAACAAAGTAAAGAATGTCATTTACCTTACCCATTTTGTTCCAGTGATATATCTTAATACTCTATTTGATATGTTCTGTGATAATGTTTTGACGTTGGAGGACTGAGATGATTCAATGTTATCAAAACGAAATGGTTTAATGTCTTTGAATCAGAATTTTCTAGAACTTTGAAATACTGACTCAGCTCCGGTTCAGGGAAAATACTCCACTCGGATACTAACATTCTTAGCAGGGTGATAACCTGAGTTTCCAACAGCTGTTTTTAAAAGGCTGCTCAACCATAGAGATCATCAGTACTGAAATGTTACAGGCAAATATTATCCTGTTACCTGCATCATTGATGGACCCTGTACTCCTGGGTTCAGTGATCATGGCCTCCTCCTGTTCCACCAGGAGACCTTACATGTTTAAAACTAGCTTCCCAAGGAGCGCAGTGGCTCCAGATTAATTTGTTGCATTTTCTCTTCTGCTGTTGTCGCCAACTGCAATGTCAAATACTATCCATGTACCTCTCAGTTTGAAGCTGTCAGCCCAGTTCACCCTAACAGCCTGTGAACCCCTCGGTATCTCTTAATACATTCCAAGCATGACTGATGTGCCTGGTCTGAGCCAGTAGCTTTGCTCACTCTGAGACCAAGAATGAGAAGTTAAAAAATTTGGGCTGTGCTTAATTTTACTCTTTTAGATGGTAGCTGGTTTTGTTTTTATAAGATTTACTGGTGCTTTTTTGTTTTTCAATAGATTTAAGTCTTCATATTTTGTATCTTCTGGGTTATTTCTGTTTGTGGCCCAACAGCCAATGATCATTTTTGGCTTACTTATCAGCTGCAGATAAGCACAATACAGTTAAAATACAGAGCATTAAAAGAGAGTGCAGCCGTATCCGACAAACTGAAGGTGCTTACCCAGGGGAAAATTTAACTGTATTTAGGGGAATCACATCACCAAAAAACTCCCTCTTAGCATGCCTAGCAGAGAGGCATACGCCCAGCATGTGTGAACTGGCCCATAAAACCCAAAGGTAACTCGTTGAAATAATCTCAAATGTGCATTAAAACTGCCCAGTGGAGGATTTAGGCAAATGGATGTGGATGGAGTTCCCCACTATTTTGAAAGCCCAGATGAGACCAGCAGAAAAGAAGAAAAGATTAAAGGTGGCTTTTTTCTTCAGCTGTGTTACAAGCCCTTCAGTGTGCTCTGACTAGGCATGAAGGGAGCTGCTGCAAAGGCTGTTTTAAATTCCTAGAGTAGTGCCAGTATGGCCATGACATATGAGAATCCAGCCCTGAGGACCCGTTTTCAAAGTCTAATCTCAGCTTCCTCTGTCCCTTCAGGGCAGTTGCTGTTAATAAAAGATAATATTAACATGCACATTATTAACATACAAAATGTGTTATTAAAATCAACTTTCAGTCACTCATAGGTATTGCAGTTCTACTTGACTTCTTTTTGAAATAATTCCTGCCGTAAATATTTATTTTTGAACAATGACTTCTGTAAGCCAGCCTTATGAGAACTTCAGATGTCATTTGTAAAGAAAGCATTTTGCCTTGCGGTGTGCTGGTAACCAGTACAGACTGCAAAGCCAGCCTGACTGCTGGAGAGAACTTTGTGTTTTTGCTCACGAAATTCCCATCTCTGTGGTTCTGGAGGCTTGAACATGAACTACATCTGCTGTTTGTTTCCAGAAAAGCAATAGGATGGTTTACGCAGTGGTTGTCAGGCTTATGCATTTGTGGCAGCATGTGGATGATTTATGTGCAAACATGCCGTGACAGTGGGGAAGATGGGCAGGAAACTGTTATCACAGGCCGTGACTGTTCTCAGAGTCATGTTCATCAAAAAAGGCTGCAGGAGATGGAGACAGATTAGCATCAACAAGAGGAGCTATGAATGTGATTCTTTTTTGAGGGCGTTTTGTGGATTTTTTGTTGGATCTTCAAAATCAGAGCCTCTAAAGGCTGCTTTGTAGAAACATTGTCTTTCAGTGGAGGGTGGACACTGACCTGCTTCCCAAACCCAGCCCTCGTGCTGTGCTGCCCAGGTTAGTCAGGAGTGTCACTGAAGATCTTGTAAGGATGAAACAGAGTTCCTGTTTTATTGTTTTTCTCCCAGATGGCAAGGGCAGGGCAAGGGACAGAGAGCAAGCTATGTCCTTCATTCTTTGAAAACAAACCATTTGCATTTGCTAGCGTAACTGAGCGCAGCTGGGACTAATAAGAAACAAGAATGGCATTCCTGGGTGAGCTTCCCCATAAAGAAGGATGGATATGCTTTAGAGGCTGGCTGCAGGAGCAGAGATATGCAAACGATATGGAGAACTCACAGAGAAAACTGATGGACTGATAAGGTTTATTCGTTCTGTCTCACTGGGAGGAGATGCTCCAGGAAAATACGCAGTTCTGTGTGTCAGTTCACTATTATTTTTCTTCATGAATACGTGATTAATCTCTGGGGCTCACACCCATGGGCAGCAAAAGGGTACTTTCCAGGAGCATAAGTACATTTATGCATTTAGATAGCATGTATTCTAAGGAAAAAAAAACAAAAAACAAAAAACCAATGTATTTGGAAGCAGTGTGCCTTCATGTTTTGTTACCTGTGTCTCATCAATAAGGTAAAGAAGAAAGGTCTTGCCTTCCACATACTTTAAAAAAAAAAAGTTAAGGCCTCCCTCTGAAGCTGCCTGTACTAGACAGACCATTTGTGTTGTCTATTGTGGCAGTTCCTACGTGAAGATAACAAAGAAGTGTTAGGAGGGTGGTGTGGAGAGGCAGGTGGATGGGTAGCAGATAGCTGTGGAAATTCTGACAGTGAGTAAAGGAAGCCTGGCAAGAGGAAGGGAAGAATTTCTTTTGTAGACTGAATGAGAAAAAGGGATGCTAGCCATGACTTTTGGATGTTTTGTTTTTTGTGTGTTTCGCTGCTTTCTTGTGCTGTCTGTTCAAGCCCTTGCAATTGGAGCACGCAGAGCTCTACATCTTTGCTGGGAAGGACTTGGAGAAGATCCTATCTGCTGTTGCAAAATGGAGGGTACAAACTGTAGTATTCCCTCGTAGATCTGTGGATAGTTTACTTTGATTGCAGATTAACTCGATTGCAGATAATACAGTTGAAGGCAGTGAACTTGAGAGGGCCAGGTCTGACAGCGCAGTGTGATGCAGGCTTATTAACTTGAACAGGAATGGAAGGAAAGTGAGAAGCCACATCATCCATGCTTAAAAGCCACATGGCATGGTGGAACAAGGTAAGAAGGGAATATATTCCAGGCGTGGTGCTGGAATGGCTTCCCCTGTCCTTGTGTTTGACTCCCTAACATGTGATGTTACCAGCTGAGCCGAGCTGTGGCTTGGTCATGCAGCTAGCAGGGTTGACAGCCTTGAGGCTTTTGCTCCTAGCTCAGTCCCTGATTTCTTCTGTCATTTTGGACAAGACACTTAGTATCTCTCTAGCTTAACAATAAGGAAGTACTTTTTTTCTTTTTTTTTTCCCATCTCGGGGTATTAGAAGAGTAAATATCTCCTAACCAATGGAGGCGAAGAAAAAGTAGGCACCTTAGGCTAAGAGTTGCTCCTGCTCCCAAATGTTTTACACTTGTGCTTTTCCTTATGTCTCCCTCCTTGCACGCAGAGATCTGAGCTAGATTTGCTATTGGACATCATAAGATTAAATGAAAATGCCATGTATTTTTCAGTAGGGAGGATGTAGAGTAAATGCTTTTGTTTCCTGTAGGACTGGTTGACATGTTGGAGGATTAGATTCAATCCCTAGTTTGCAATTGCAGGGCTGTTAAGTGAACACAAGGGAGTAGAGCTGATATTTCCTGCTGTTGCTGGGAGCTCACCTTTTGTCATCATCAGCAAGCCAACATTTTAAAGCAGTCAGCCCCTCCAGGTTGGTGTGATGAAGCTCACATATAAAACATGGCACATCTGTCACGCTTTGCTCTGAGAAGCTGCCTTGAAGACTGCAAATCCTGTCCAGAATAGGCAATGCAAAGGCAGCAGTCAAGACAGTGTGTGAAAAGCTTCTCTTTGCAACCCTGCACAGTTTCTGCCCTGTTCAGAGAAACCTCCCATTTTAACTTTTAGCTCTGCTAGACAATTTACCCTATCTCAGCTGTCTCACTGCATTATGTCCTTTAAACCCCCTAGAATTAACGTTTGGAGCCATCAGGGTTTGCTGGCTCCGCAAGAAAAGCTGAGAGCAGAAAGGTCAGGTTGATTAAAGCAGTTGATCAGAATCTTTAACATAAAGATGTCACAGGCAAGACAGCAACGCTACTTCACGCTCAGCTAAGAGCAAATGATTCATCAGGGGGGCTGCTTATTTTTGGAGGATGGCCGCAAAAGAGAATGCACTGCCTACATCAGTCACGGTTGTAACAAGGGACCACTGAGCCCTTCTCCAGTTTTGATGAAAATTTAATGTCAGAAATACATCATCCAATACAAACATATCAATATATATGTTACAGAGTGTGGAATTTAAAAAAATTCTGGCTGAGACTGATAAGATCATTTTCTCTCTGTCCCAGTCTCAGAGTTGTCATTTAGAGCAAAAGGCCATTGTGCTGTGCTCTGTACTGCTCGGTGCTGCCATAGATGCATCCATTACGTGGGCACTTCAGTAAAGGTGGCTGGAGAAGCAGATGTGCTCCAGTCTTTGGCCTACAGTTAAGGACTTCAGTGAGTGAAGAAATACTTGAGATGAGCAAATGCAGCCAACAGATCATTTCATCCTTCTTTGTCCAGAAATGTCTGAAATTATTGTTCTTGCAGGCAGCACTGCCCAACAGCTGAACATCACCTTTTCTTGACTCCAGTGCCTGTTGGCATCTTAAGCAGAGAACTCCTGCCCCCAGCCTTATAGCACCCTTCCCTGTCTGTTACACTTTGACACCATGCCTGCCATTTCCTTTTCTACATGCCCTCTTCTTCCTTCCCACCCCTCTCCCTGTGCCAATAAATATCTGCTTCATTCATTTAACTCCCATGAAGGTTTGGCAGCAAGTAGCAAAATTCAGAATTTACAAGATACATGAGTATGAGGAAGAACATGAAGCAAGAGCTCAGGGAAAAGGATGCAGCCAGAGGGAATGACTGAAGAAGCGGAGGAGGCAGGAATTCCCAGAGAAAGGGTCATTCCTCGAAGAGTGTGAGAAAGGAGGGGCAGAGCGTGTCAGTGCGGAGGGTGAGGTGTGGGACCAGGAGCACAAAGGGATGTGCAACAAGGGCCATGGGAGTGAGGGAAAGAGGGGAGAGTGGAGGTGGCAGCAGAGCCATGCAGGATTGTGAGCTTTCAGGGAAAACAAGCAATGGAAGCACGCTGTGGGATGCTTAATCCTACCCCTGCAGTAACTGGGGCCCAGAGCAGAGTTGGACGCTCCAGAGGAGTTGATGAACAGACAATAACAGTGTTCCCAGCCCACAGAGTGCTTGGAGCCTTGGAGCATCCCTTGGTGGGGAGACCAAGTGATGTTTGCTGCAGGAACAGGGCAAGACGGCCTCTCCAGTGTCATGACTGGAGGGATGGGAAAGGAAATGACTTTAGCTGCAGTGCTTTGACTGGAGTGAAGAAGGCAGGTTGAGGAAGACCCAAAGAGTACATCTGTGTTGCATAATGCTGTGTGATGTGAAGACACAGACCTCTGCACTTTACTGGAGACTAGTTCCTGGAAACGGCAACATAGCTGTGCTCCTGATAGTCTAAACAGGTCAGTTCCTTTGCCACTAGTGCACATAGCTCTGTGCTACATTGCATGATGCAGATACACCATAAACTCCTGTCAGTAATGGGTTTAAAAATAATTTGAGGCAAGCTCTTTGATGACAAAACCATTGGTCACCGAAAATGAAGGAATAAAAGCTGAGATGTAGAGAGAGCACTCCAGTGACAAAGGTTACTTTGCAGGATCAGAAATGCCCCACAGAGAGCAATCGTTTCCAGGGCTCATGTTTTCTTTGTAATAGTCTGTTACCTTTTGAGTCAACATACTCCTAATTTAGCCTGCAATATCATGTAGTACCCAACACACTCTCAGTCTGCAACTGTGACTCTACCAGTCTCTCTACAGAATTAACTCGGCTCTGGATTAGTCATTCAACGTGCTGTGCATGTAGAATAGACTCCAGTGAATCAAATTTTGTGAGCGGGGCTAAATTGCAGTAGATACACTGACTCTGAGAATTGCAGACTGCATCTGGGCATTTAGGCTCAGAAGGACAGTTGCTATGAGCAGGGCAGACACACCAAAGACCAGGGAAGGAAACCCCAGGCCCAGCCTGCACCTTGTTCTCTCTGCAGCACTGTTGACATGGTGGCTGCCCCTTCCTGTGCTGCAAGAGTGGGGCAGGAGGGGCAGGCAGGAAAGAGATGCCAAGGTTGGAATAAAAGGTGCAAAAAAGGGAAATGGTAATTTAGAAATGTCCTCTTAGTCTGAGCTCCATTAGAGCTGCGTGCCCAACCAAATTTGGTGGTGGAGAACGCAGGCAGCATTCTGGCCTGCATTAGGCCTGGTGAGGGAAAAGGAGCCTGATCCTGCCAGCAGTGCATCCTCCAGTAGTCCCAACGAGGGACCCTGTGCATTGCAGGGGACTTGGACTAACGGTCTTTTCCAACTCAAATCAACTCTATGATTCTATGACTCTTCATCATGGAGGATATTCTACTGTATTTGATATATTATTATATATTATTATTATTATTATTATATATATAATCCCACTACTGTCCTCCCTCTGAGAAAAGGGCTTACATAGCAGTGACTGATGTGTGTACCATCAGCTGAATACGCAACACGAAGGATGGAAGACAAGTCTTCAGCTTCTGGTCCTTCTTTTGGGGTGAAGTCAGGGTTCATCCCAAAACCAGAAGGAGATTGTAAAGATGTGAACCATAATTTTACAAGGCTAGTGGACTCAAAAGAAATGCCTGTGAGTTGTATGTTGGAAGTGCTAAGCTCAGACACTACCATCTGAACTGGGTCTGGTGGGCTACAAGCCCAAGTCCCAGCCTTTCCCAACCCAGTTTTCTGACAGATACCACTTCCTTGGGACATTCAGACAAGCCAACTCAATCTGCCCATCTACCCACGATGTCTCAGCTTCAGTTATTAAAGATATTCATAAGAGCTATGATTGGGCCGGTGAATTCTGTATTGGGAATAGCACCCAAAGCAGTCTAATCCCAATCTTTCTTTCTCTGCAGGAGGCGGAGGGAAACGCAAAGGCAAAAGCAAAAAGTGGAAGGAAATCTTGAAATTCCCTCACATTAGCCAGTGCGAAGATCTCCGAAGAACAATAGGTAAGAGCTTAGATATTTTTTCTTGAAATTGTTGCATACATAAAATGTGCTGTCAAAACTGATTCATCAGAACTGCATTAAATTTACTCATTAAATAGAATCACTTTAGAGATGGTCACGCAATGTGTATAGCTGCTCTGATGCTGCCGTGCAAACTCAACATTTTCTGGCATACGGAACATGTGCTTTGAGTTGGTACCTTCCAAAGCCTATAGAGCTGTAAAAGGATATGCAGCATGAATCCCCTCACTGCATCCTGCAGTGCCTTGTAGTAAATCGCTCTTCATTAGTGAGGAAGTGAGGCTTTCATGAAAGCAATGAGATTGCTGATAAAGTTGAGGGTTAGCATTAATTATACACTGTGTATGATGTTTGAAGTGGCAATCAGTGTCCTTGTGCCAGGCGGATTTGCTCAACAGTACCACCCTGCATTGGTATCACAATACTGTCTTTATGCAGTTTTTTAGTAGGACATATAAAATGTGTTGTTGTTGTTTTTTTTTTTTTTTCTTTTTATTTATGTGGACCAAACACTGCACATTTGGGAAGGGAGCTTGCAGTGGCCATTTCCTTAGCACAGCCTTTCTCCTCCTCATACCTGACAAATTTCAGTATTCTTTTGACTGCTGCCTTGCCAAACAAGGATAGCAGGCATCTCCTTGTGAAGTGTCAGTGGAAAGCTCAGTTTTACTGATCTCTCTGCAAGAGGTTAACTTCAGCAATTTCAGATTCCATTTTTTCCACTACTTTGACTTAAAATCCAGACACTGACAATATATGAACAAAAGGCAAGAAACTGAGATAGTGAGCATCATAATTTGTCTTACCTGGGTGAATTCCTGGGTTCTGACTGGCAGTGCCCTGGCAGTTTACATTCAAATTTCACAGCATGTTTATGGAGAGAAAATATGTAGAATGTTTTGAAACTCTTTTCATGGTCTCCTTCAGTAAATTTTACTTACCTCATCTTCTGATGTAGAGCTAAAAGGAGGTAAAGAAAAAGCAGTGAATCAGAAGAAAAGAAAGTAGGTTTTTCTTGCTCATGTGGCCACTTAGCCTCTCTGCAGACATACAGAAGCTGGAATAATTCCTAAATGTCAAGGAAGCAAATTTAGCTTCATCTATTCTAATTTGCATGGGGAATTCTCTCCACTGTCCCGGTGATCTGAGTTGTTCGAGGGGAAATCTGCACTGTATGAGATTTGTACTTTTTGCAAAGATATGAAGTATTTCAAAATGAGTAGTTTTAAAAAGAGTCTGCAAATTATTTCTGTTTCTGAAATGCTGTTTCTGACATCTTTGGTGGCAGCGTTTTCCTAAATGTAATTGGTTTTGTCTCTATTTCTTAATGAATGAATGAATGAATGAATGAATGAATGAATGAATGAATGAATGAATGAATGGGTTGAAGAAGTAGCAGATCAAAACCCTGTGAGATGCTCCTGGTGAATGTGGCTTCACTGCAGTGATAACCTGTTGACTGGGAATTGCAGCAACTGATTTTTACACAACAGGTCCCAATCCTCATTCTGTGACTCTGGCTTACTTGTATAGCTTTCCCACAGAGTTGGGTGTGATTACACAGAAATGCAATGCTGCTCAGCCTGTATCAGGTTATCTGCCCTTGCTGGTGCTACCTCTTGTCAGGGAATTTGGCCAAGGTTGAAGCATCTCAGACCAACAGATGCTGCTTATAAACTTCCCCTTGCTCATACAGTAGGTCTGACACATCAGGTGAGCTAAATCCTCTGGGTCTATAGCACTGAGTCATTTACACGTGTGTGGCTGATCCAAGGCACTCAGGGTGATGTGTGGGGGAAGATTATCTTCCCCAGCAGCTCCCTTGGCTTTGACACAACTTAATGTGCTGTTTTCTGCAAGTCCTTTAACAAGATCACAGGACTTCAGGTGACAAGGTATCTTCACTGGCGATATTACAAGGGAATATGTTGAACCACCCTTCTCAAGTCACCTGCTAGCTGGACTGATCTCTGACTTGCAGTGAATCTAGCTGTGCGGTGTGTCTGCCATCAATCCCTTCCCTGACAACTTCTGAGGCTGCTGGTCAGTGCCAACCTCATTTGATGATGAAATAGAGACCACAGAGAGACTTGTTTCGCCAATCTGTAAGAAAATTGGCAACCAACAGAGAAGAATGATGTTATACAAGGAAAAGGACACAACCTCAATTCAGTGTGTTTAGGGAGCAGGATAATTATTGGTAGGTTCTGCTCACCCTAGAACTCTTTGCTGTGTGTCAGCCTCGCAGCACTCCTGGTCAGACAGTCTTGCCACTTTGCCACATGTTAAAAAAAAGCACATTGCATGAACCAGAGGATTAGGCTGCTGAGGTTTTGTTCTGGACACTTCCCAAAAGCCTCCATGGAAAAGCTCAGAGTGGGAATGGGACGGACCAGACCTCTTCTCCCTTTTGATTAGAGCTAGCATTAACTGCTGTGCAAGACAGGCTCTGCTTAATTTAATGTACACGTTAAGCCATGGGTAGAAAACACTGCTGTTGTAATTGTGGAATAGCGCCTACGTGCGTGTGTAAATGCCCGTATTCTGGTGTAATGACATGTGTGCTTTTGCACCCCACTAAGATATTCTGAAAAGAGTCTGTGTCCTAAAAAAAAATAGTGTGGTGTGAAAAGAAATCTGTGAAAAACAGGAAGGCTGAAATAAACCAAGGGTCTGCGACCTGTGTTGACACAATTATGAGTCAGTTCATACCTTTCGGTTCCCTCTGTGTTTACAGGAGGCTCTGTGTTTGACTATCCATCATCTGGTGTCTTACTGAAAGACTCGCTTAATAAAATCATTTTTTTCCCCTCTTTCTTGTGCACAGAAACAAAAATCAAAACAACGAAGAGTAACAGTGTCTTTTGATAAATAAACAAAGCCTGGAAACGTCTTTACTAAAAATGCCATGTAGCCAAGGAGCTTTTCTGCTTTCTTTTGTGTCCAAAGCTCACAACACCCTTTTCAGGGAAATTCTGCGTTCTCCATTGTGTGCTAATTAGTGGGCAAGTGGCACAGCAGGGCAAGCATTCAGAGGGATACCACATGGATGCCTTGCCTGGCCTCTGAGAGAGGCTCAGCTGTTTGCTGTGTATGGCTCTGCTTGCAGCCCCCCTCCCGGCTCTGAAGGCAAACTCCATAAAAACAGGTAACCTTTTCTAGGATAACCTTGTTGTTAGTAGTCCTTTCAATCAGTGAAAACTCAGGACAGGTTTTGGAGTGACCTGCTGGAGAGAAGCTTTGCAAAGAAAGACCTAGGTGTTCTGGTGGGCGACAGTCTGGCCATCAGCCAGAAGTGTGCCTTTGTGGCCATGGAGGCCAATGGTATCCTGGGGTAAACTGAAAAGGAAGTGGCCCGCAGGTCAAGGGAGGTGATGCTCCCACTCTACTCTGCCCTGGTGAGGCCACATTTAGGCTACTGTGTCCAGTGCTGGGCTCCCTAGTTCAAAAAGAAAAGGATCTCCTTGAGGGAGTCCAGCAGAGGGCCACAAAGACAATAAAGATCCTGGAGCTTCTCCCATGTGAGGAAAGGCTGGATGTCTTGGGTCTGTTCTGCCTGAGGAGAAGAAGACTGAGGGGTGATCTGATTAATGTTAATCAATATCTAAAGAGAGGTGGGAGGCGAATGGATGAGGCCAGGCTCTTGGTGGTGCATAATGAAAGGAGGAGCTGTGGCCTAAAACTTGAACACTGGAAGTTCCAAGCAAACATGCAAAAGAACTTCCTTACGGGTAAGTGTGACAGAGCAATGGAACAGGCTGCCCAGAGAGGTGGTGGAGTCTCCCTCTCTGGAGATATTCAGGACCCGTCTGGACCCCTACCTGCCTGACCTGGTGTAGGGAGTCTGTTTTAGCAGGGGGTTGGACTCAGTGATCTCTGGAGGTCCCTTCCAAGCCCTGCCATTCTGTGATTCTGTCTTTCTGACATTAGTGGCAGTGAATCAGTGTTATCATTGGTATCGGTATCAATGGATACTGTTAGGAAGTGGTTTGCTGCTACCTTTAAAATTCACAGATGACAGCTTTGCAAAAGAGACATTTCAAGGGAAGGAAAAAAATTCCAATGTGCAGCCTTAAAAACCCTTTCATTTGACAAACGTGGCATGACCAGATGCCACAGGTTAGTGATACCCACTAGTTTAAAGGGCATCAGTAAAGAAAAATAAAGAAGCTGTAATTTTAAATGCCAGTGTCTTTTTGATGATAAAAGATTCTGGATGTCTGTGACTATTTCTGAAGGATGCAAAAGGTTCTGTTGGTTAAAGTGTGGAATTTTTATTTATTTTGCTCAGACCCATTCTGGGCTTTTTTTCTTTCATAAAGAACTGCTTGGCTGAAAGACTCGATTATTCCAATCTTTGGCAAATTTTCATTCGTAACTGTCCAAACGCTGTATAATAAATCAAGATTTTTTTTTCCCATATATTGAAGCTTGTGGGGAAACTGCCTTAGAATGTGTCTTCTGTTTGTTGCAGGGAGTGATTTGTTGCATTACTGCAGAAAAGCTTAACTCCTTCAGTCAAGGAGGCTCCGGGTATGTGTTGTATTCTGGCAGATGGATAACCCTGATGATATTTTTTGCTAAATTGTTCGGCAAGATTTTACAGTCAGAAAGATCCCTTCCAAATTTTGACACATTTGGCTTTAAAAGGGGAAAAAATACTCCCAGTGTGATTTAACCTCTTCTGTGATGTTCAAATCCCATTTATTCAGGGTAAAAGAGCTTGAGCTTCTACTTCTGGTGGATTCTTTTCAGTGTTGTTAAAAATACCCTTCTGCGTGAGAAATGCTGTGAAGAGATGGTGAACTGAGTAAGTGGGGCGACATCGAAGGCACAGAGCTCACATGTTCACTTTTTACAAAAGCTGGCTCTTTTTTCCCCCTTTGTTGTATCAAACTTTTTCAGTCGAAGACCTTCACCCAAATGACCTTCTTTAGTCACTTTTGATCTCCCTGGAGGCCCGTCAGTGCTGCTGATGCTGCAGTGGAGTTCAGCTCTGCCCAGCTGAGCTTTTCCAGGTAGCCAGCATAGGTTGGTGTAGCAGGCAAGCAGCAAGCAGCAGTATGTCCATCAGTGACAGAGAAATGCTCGACTATTTATCCAGTCTCCTAGGAGTGTTTTGCAGCCTGCACTGAGCTCCATCCTGTGGCAGAAAGGCTGCTACTATGCCCCTGTTGTCTCATGCACAGTAGCTTCTGCACCTCTGCTCTGCGCCGTGATTCTGGGGCATCAAAAGCCCGATCTGATCTGAGCACAAAGAAACGGCCAATTTTCCTTCCACCAAACTCTTCAGCCCCGATGTTTACAGTGATTAAAAAGCAAGATTTGGAAGGTCCTGGTGCCCACAAATAGATCACGGGAAGGAACTGCAACTTTCCTTCTGCTGTAAACAGTTCCACAAGTAGTTATAACTAAGTTATAACTTCTGTGATAGGATCTGAATACTGCCCTGAAGGCCGGTCACATTTCTTTGGCCAAAACTAGAGGTTGAGTTTTTGAGAAATATGTTTTTTTGTCAAAAGTATCAGCTGTCCTTGGGGAAAGAAAGAAAAAAAGAAAAAAAAAAAAAAAACCCTTACATTTTTCACTGGAAGTAGTAATCCAGCAAGTAGTTAGGATTCTGTGGAGTGAAATAGCAGAAAAGGGAGATGTCTCCTGTTCTCCCTCCAAACACGTAGGCAGATGGCTGGCTGTGTTGGGATGATGCTGGTGGTGTGTGCACGCTGCCCCAAGTTCTCACACACCCTAGGGGAACTGGAATCAGTGGAGTAGAAAATACCTTCAAGTAAACACAGCAAAAAACCAGCATGTTGTATCATGGCTTTACTATTCATTGAAATATGCTTCCAGAGAAATTCAGGAAACTGTGAACTCTTCTCTGCATCATTTAAGGTCCAAGCGGATGAACAGGTGCTCACAAACAATTCTTTTCCACACAGGGAGTCCCTTTAAGTTCAGTTGATACCAGATGTTCTTTTTCTTACAGTGGTCAGAAGTGAGCTCTGTATGGGTATACATTTTCCCACACCAGTACCCTTAGCTAACTGCAGCATAAGACATATTTCAGTCACTTTCAGCAACAGTGAAGTGGTAACTTGATGGTGTTTTTGTATCATCCAAATGGAAGCTCCTGATGAAGGTTTGTGCCTATGGCTAGGGGACAAATCAGGGCTCCTTGGCTCCGTGCAAACGGCACTTTGTGCACCTGCACTTGGGGCAGCCCAACCGTGCTTCTGTGGAGCAGAAGCTCTCTCTGCATCAGTTGTTCTCCATGGAAAGAGCACAGAGGGAGAGGAACCCCGCAAGGACTGAGAACAAAACTGGAAGAACTGCTGAAAGCTGTGGGTAGGATTTATTGCTCTGGAAAAAGTTATGCAGATTTTCTGGATAGCATCAATGGAGAAAAAAATCCTCAAACTGATTTATTTCTAATGAAGAAACAAAGTCCTTCCCTTTGACACTCTCTGCTCTGAATGCTTCCCTTCTGTTCCACCCTCTTTTTATTTTTCTCTTTTTCTCCTTCACCCTTCCAGCCTTCCTGCCTTCCCTTCTTCCTTCCTGCTTTCCTCCCTGCTTTCCTTCCTTCCTTTCCTTTCTTCCTTTCCTTCTCCCCATTTATTGCATTTCTGTCTTTCTTCTGTAGACACAACTGTCCCCTCTCCTTGAGTGAGAAGGTTGCCCCTTCAGAGCATGGCTTACACAATCTTTGCAGCATGGACCTGGCCTTCAGCAATACCCTGAAGTTTCTTGCATTTGATGTGCTGTCCCATGTCATGAAAGCATCTAAATTAAATTAGAAACTCTTCAGGGACGAGAACTGGCTGTGTGATACTGTTCCAGCCCATGAAATTATATGACTGACGTCAAAACCATTTTGTTTGTTTACAAACCCACAGTCGGTTCAGTTCTTTTCTTTAAAATCCTTCAGATTCAACTATCATTCTATCATAAACATAGATTTCTAGTGCTCTAATGATGAACAAATAGAGCAATGTTTGGTGCCCTTGCAAGATTAGCTGTATCCAGTTTATGGCAATGGGTGGAATTCAGAAACTTTTTTTTTTCTTTCCAGTTTTTCTAATGCCATCACAGAAAGTATGCAAAAAACAAGCTGTTTTATGCATCTAGTGAGACTCAAGACTAACACTGGGAGTAACAGGCTGCTTGCAGGCTGCTTGTACTTGACATCTTCCAGGACGGGAAGGGGATGCAGGGGAAATGAGTTGAAATGATCTCAGCCCACATTCTATTTACAGAATTTATTTCACAAGACTTAATCCATTAAGCATTACCTTGGCAGTGGCAACCCAGAAAGAAACCAAGAAAGACATTGCTATTCTCCATAAAGAGCAGGCAGCAAATCCACATCTCCTTACCAAGCATTGAGTCCACGCTCAATGAATAGTCATTCAGCAGAAAGCCTCCTAAGGTATAAATATTGTCCTTAAACCTCTGTGTTTTTAGTTTGTGGCAAAGACTGCAGCAATGAAGTAGTCTTCACAAATGAAGAAAAAAAAATACCACAGTACACTCTGAATTATTTCCAGAAGTTGTGACAGAGATATGCAGAAAAAGAATTAAAAGAGAGCAGATCCTTTTAAAAAGATCATTTCATCTCTTAGTGAAAATAGAAGTAGATATTGTGAGCTGCGGGGCTTTTCATTATCTTATTAGGTAATATGAGTCATTAAGGCTAATTAATACTTATGCAGTGATTTGGAATTGTAAAATGCTATAGAAGTGCTCATGGGTCCTGTTAAATAGTAGTACTTGGTTGTTAAGGAAATTTATTTCAAAACCAAGTTAGCATTTGCTGGATATGGGGAATGAGAGAGACTAGGTTTATGATAAAACCTTACTCCTTCCCATTGAACTCACTTGTGATTTTGTAACTGATACTAATGAAAAGAAGGTGGCAAGGCAAAGAAAACCTCTGGTTTTGTTGACTGCATTCGGCTCTGCTAGTCAGTGAGAATGTTTCCCTTAAATTAAATTGTCCAGGAGTCCTCTTATAATGAAAGCAGAGAACTGTACAGAGGAAAAAGAGAGTGAAAAGATTTACCAGGCTTAGATCATAGGGATGCTGTGAAGTGCGCACACGTGACGAGCACCTGAAATCCTTGTGTTTGGGGATGCGTTCTGGGGAGGGACGAAATTAACTTAGCTAATGCTTGACAAGAAAAATAACTCATTTGGGTAGGCGGTAGAGGAAGCAGTGTTTTGATTGGTTTCTTCTAGTTGTTACAGAGGCCTCTAAGATTATGGTGGCTGTGTTTCATTCTAGAAAATGTTCTGAATGCATCAAAATTCACATTTTTTATATATGTTTACTGAATATCTGCAACATATGAAAACAGTCTTGCACTTTTTCCCCCCAACTTTATGTCTATCTGTGTGGCACTTCTTTTACTGAAACACTCTTTGCCACAAAGCACAACATGTACTTCTTCTTTGTGAAGGTCCTTGGTCTGTGTTCTTTAGTCCCACTCATTCCATTGTTTGTTTTTTTCCTGACAGTGCAAATGGACAACAGAACACTGTAAATACAGTTTTAGATCTAAGTCACTGCAAATCAGTGTGTAGGTTAACAGGATCAGTATCCATATTCCTTCTAAGCCCATGTCTGACACAAGACCCAGATAAAGTATCTTAGTGCAACGCTGCCCCATTACTATCCTACTGCTTCTAGTTTCTGGCTTCTGAGGAAGAGAGAGGTTGAGAACTTCTGGGGTAGTCCCACACATAACTTTTAATTCTGTTTTCAGGATATAATGTGTGGGAAATCATTTGGGGAGTGTTAAAATGAGATTGTTGGCTCTTTGGCTGAATCCCTGGAATCACTGAGAGATTCCTTTTACTTTCCAGATAATTACTATGTGCTGCTTTGAAAACACTAGAGGTGATAATTGGAATTGTTTCTTTGTGTTCTGTAGATCAGAAACTGAAGCATGACCGTGAATTCTGCTAAATGTTGATATTAAAATTGAACTCTTGCTCAGCAGGAAGAGTTGAGACCATTTCTGAATAGTGTTCTCGGTTATGCCAGTACTTTTATTTACTTACTTACTCTAATTCTAATGCAAGTGAAATGAAAATACTCTGTGCCCTAAATTGCTGTCTCCTGGATGATGTAACAGCAACGATGAGTGAAAGTTAAGTGCAGCAAAGGAAAGCAACACCCTAGAGCAAGATGGAATAATGCAAACTCTGAAAAATTTGCTGGGTTTGGGGAGGAAGGTAGGTTGGTATTTGATTTTGCTGAAGTGCTGCTTGTTATTCTGGAGTTGGTAAAGTTAAGCACAGAAGCTGAAACAAAAAATCTGAAATCCTTAAAAATAATATATTGAGGTCCAAGTCATTGAAGTCAAATCTAAATGTAGAATATTAAGAAAAATGTGGATGTTCTTCCCTTTTCAGAAGAATAATTAATTTCAAAATTTGGGAACTCTCAGTGTTTTTATGTGACCCATAAAGACATAATCTCTGTAATTAGTTGTGAATTTCTTTCCAGCTGTCAGATTGACCGTCCTCTTCCCTGTGCCAGTCTTACATTTGCACAGTGGCTCCTTGAGGGTCTGTTTGCATCACATTGATTTTCTGAGCTCTCACCTAGTCAAGTTACAAGAAGCAGCGTTAACTAATTGGTGCAAGGCTGTTCTCGAGGGCAACAGAATCGGGCTCAGCTGCACACAAGTGTTTGCAGTGTTGAAACAGCCCTGAATTGCTTTCAGGTTTTTCTAACACCGGGCTCAATTGGTTTTTGCATTTGTAAGTATGGTTTGGAGAGAAAAAGGGTTTTGAGCACAGGAAGAATTTGGTATCGGTCACTTCAGAAGTACTCTGATCAGTCCAAACAAACAACATCGAGCACTTGGGTATTGCGTTCATAGCTTTGGACCTTTTGGCATATGTATCCTGAATGGTAACTTCAACACACAGAGCCTCACGTAAGGTCACACTGAAGGGGTACAGCACTGACTCTAAAGCATGAAGAGAGAAACCTGTGGTACGGAACTTACTGAATAGCATGGAGCATTAGATTTAAAGTAGCAAACTATGACATATTCACTCTGACCGTGGATGTGGGCTGACTGCCCTGGGGTGGGAATGTGGAGCACTGTGAGCTTCTGGAGGCCACTGCAGGTGCCAGGGCTGGGCCCAGGAAGGAGAGAAAATGGAAGATGTGGATGTGCCTTTAGCACAGTCAGTGGGAGTATTCCCGAGGCTTTGCTGCTTGGGAGAGGAGAAAAAGCCAAAGTGAAAAGAGCAGCTATTAAGCAGCTGTTGTTCCGGGAGTGGACCTCATGACCATCCTTAGCTCCACTGTGGGTTTCGTCCTCCAAGGTAGAGCCTCTTTCCTTCTGAGGCTGCTTTCATCCCTGCCCAGCAGACTGTGGATGTCAGTGGAGCACCGTAACGTCATTATCTTCCATGGAAAAAAAAAAAAAAAAAAGCCCTTCTAAAAATATTGTCTATGCCAGTATTGCCTATGCCAGTGTGACTATGAATCACTGGTCAGAGCTGTGAGGAGAATTACAGCCTTTCCTCACTGTTCTTTGCCACTGAAAATCCCTCATCCTATGAGTAGGGCTAATGTCTTTTTTAGAGTCTACTTCAAAGTCTTCTTGGGGGCCAGAGCCTTTCTTATGAGTTGCAAATCAACTTATTTAGGTAAGGTCTTAAGGACTGGAAGGTGGCAATGCAGAGTTACAAACTCTGGAGGAGCTGCCAATGCAAAGGTCACACAAGGTTGTGGTTACTCCCACTGAGTGCTGCAATGGGCCTCATGCATTAGTACAGCCTGGGATTACGACAGGGCCGGCACAGAGAGAAGGGAGACATGGATCCACCCTGTAGCCCTGTGGTTTTCACAAGTTTTCTGGCACTGATCTGTGTTCTAAATCCTAAAGGAGCCTTGATGGAGACCTGCCATCCCGGTTGAAAAAAAGGGACAGGATTTTATTCTCAATAGCGCTGTTGAATTATGTGGAAAGTAGCCATCACTCACCATCAGTTCTTACTATTAAGCATTTCAAATCTATAAGATGGTCCATAAATGTTCACTCTAATTCACTGTGCAGATAAGATATTCCTTTACCCTTTCTCACACAACATGAGACCAGTTGGAAACTTGCCCATCAGCCCAGGGAGAGATTATGGTTGTTTCCTAAGCCCCAGTGATCTTAATCTTCTGTCTCAGTAGTTGCTGGGGAGCAAAAAAGCCTTTATCCTCTGCGTAAATTAGCTGCTAGCTTCTTTTTACTGATGGAAGGCAAAACAATGTTTTAGCTGACAAAATTATGTGGAATTCTGCCTCATCCTTTCTTGTCCTCCCATCAGCAAAATAGTGTTTCCCTAACAAGTCCCCAGATCTGTCAGTTTTTCAGGGTTTCCCTCCTTGGTAGGCAGTGACAAGGAAGGGAACTGCAGCTTGCTGCCAACTCACCCACTTACAACGTGCACTGGGGAGGGATCAGAAACTTTTTCCTTTGAGCGCTTCAGAGCAGAAGAGACACTGGCAGTGCAGCTGGAAGCTCTGACTGTGAGATATGGACCATCAGAACTTGAATCAGAGAGCAAATACGCCACTTTGCTTTTCTTCCTCCCTTTTTTTTCTTCATTTATGTGAATTTAAGTCCTGCTGACAGGTAATAAATACACAGCCGGCCCTTGAAAGAGAAATGCTGTGTTTATCTCGCAGACAGGTGCAGTGTGATTTCCCCTACCTCACTTGCCATTGCACCTCCACCCTGGGAGGGATCAGAGCAGAGCGGAAAACTTCCTCACCCACAGTCAATCAGTCTTGGCCAGCACTGCCATCCTGGATGGCAGCTGTGGCAGTGGATTTTGCATAGCTGTGGATTTGATACCAGTTTCGCTTGCCAACTGCCAGCACAAGCTGTCTAACTTGCAACTCCACAAATGCTATGCCAGCATCTGTTTCCCATCCTACAGCGTTTTAAATAATGCACGTTTACAGCTGTCTTTCCCTTCCTTCCCAGTTTCAAAGCACAACTTGTCCATTCCCCGCAGACGGATTTCCAGGCTGCTCAGTCGGTATGCAAAGCAAAGCTGCCTGGGAGGTGCAGGGTTCGACATGATGTGCTTGTGCATCAATGTGATCATGTGTTGAAACAAGAAACGCTCAGCTATGAGGAGCCCTTTATCATAACGCTTAGAAAATGTGTTAATTAAGTAAGTGTGTGGTACAGGACCTTTATAGTTAATTTGGTAGCTCCCTCACACAGCATTCACAACTTGAAGTCCCACAGAAAACAAACAAACAAACGAAGAGAGCTGCCTTTATAGAAAGTTTTCTAAGCCCTCCTTTATAGTAGAAATGCAATAATTAACACTGGGAGGACCATGGAAGCATACTGCTCACAAGTGGAGGAAATATTGAATTCTTTGTGGTAAACTGCTGACCTTTGTCTTCAGCATTAAAGCCACCTAAAGAAAACCATTCCTAGCATACAGTATGATCAGTTGTTTTTGCTGGATTCTTTCCTGTGCAGTGTAGTAGTTTAATATGAATATAACAGGAAACAAGGAAAATTGAAAGCATAATTCATTTTGAATGGTATAATCACAGAATCACAGAATTACAGAATTGTAGGGGTTGGAAGGGACCTCTGGAGATCATCAAGTCGAACCCCCTGCCAAAGCGGCTCCCTAGACCAGGTTGCACAAGACAAGGTCAGAAATAGGAGGGACAACCTAGTTTTAGTTCCAGAACTGAGTCAGATAAGAGGAGCCTTTTACTTTCCATTAAAACTTAAACTGCTATACAAGAGGTGATTTCTTCTGAGGAGCTAGAAGACAAAGAAATCAGTACTAAATATTTAAAATAATTTCTTGGAACAGTCTCTTAATGGAATTATCTCCCCTGCTCCTTTTCAGACTCTTAAGATCTATACTTCCTGCTCATTTGTTCTCCCTTTTTTATTTTTTTACAGACTTTAAAACCTTAATCAGAATAATTTTACTTGTCAGTTTATAAAAATACTCTGCCATAACGTCAATAAGTGTTTATTTTTTTAGGATAGTTACAGTTCTGTTTTCTGGGTAAATTTCCTCGGTATCAGTACAATTTTTGTCCACTGAGTCAATGTCTCAAGGCATAACCTCTTCCTGCCATGATGCTACTAACCATTTCCTATGGTGGCCTTATAATTTCCCCAATTTCTCCTCCCCCTTCAAAGCCTGGGAAAGGAGATGGACCCTTCAGGATGACCTGGGGAGGTCACGAAATCTGTTAGAGCTGAAGTGGGGAAGTGCATTCCAAAAGAGACAACCCTTCCACCAAGCGTGTCTGCAGCTCGGGCTGCTCTCCAGCCCAAGCCACTGTGCTGATACTGAGCTCTTCAAATGATTGCAAGTGACATGGCCTGAGGCACGGAGACAGCAGATGTCTGATATTTAGGCTATTATGGTTCAGTGTTTTCCACTTGAGGTGGAACTCAGCTGCTAACTAATGGCAGTTGCAGAGACCTCGCGCAGCGCATCTTGAACAGGGCACACAAGAAGCAAAATCCATTCAAGAGCATCGTGTTTTTGGCAGTTGTTTGAAAGGGGAGAAAGCGTGCAGCAAGCCAGCAAAAGCATGAATCACCAGAGAGGTCTGTATTCAAATGGGAAGCCTGCAGTTTTCTCATCAGTCATAAACGGAAAGCCACTCAGCAAACCCCACTCAGCCCTGAACCCGAGGGACAAAACCGTCCCCATCATTTTTACCTCTCAAGCTGTCTTGTCATGATGAACTTTCTGTCCTGTCAAAACTATGAATGTGCAAGAGAGCTGGCAACGATGTGGATTACCCGTGTCAGAGAATCTTTGTTTGGCATTGTTCTGCAGCTTCTGTCACTGAAGAAGGGGAAGGCCATGTGGTCAATGTGCAGTACTAAATAGAGCTGACCTATCTGAAATGGCTGCAGTGGGCAAATAGATATCTGTGTCCGGGAGGAGGGTTATCAGTCAACACAAAGAATGCGGTGTCTGGATCATATTTAGATTTAGAATCCAACAGATTGGGTCAGAGAGTGTGAGAACTGCAGAGCTGCTGCCATGGTAGAAGATCATATTCAAGGCAATGCAAAGTGCAAATAAAAATTGTAATTTCACAGGCAGTGTGGGACTGAGATGAGTAGTAAAACACCAAGGCAATCATGGAAACATTGCTGAAAAACCCAAAGCAGGGATCGCAAATGAACATCGTAACAACCACTCTGGGTTTGCTCTGATGGAAGCTTCCTTGGAAAGAACAGAAACTCTTTGTCCAGGGCACTTCACAAAGTGCAGTTTCTGGCAGCTTAACACGATATGCACGGTATCAGCTAGAAAAGGGCGAAGCGTGGGCTTCTTAAACCTACGAGTTGCACCTCATGTTTCTGAAGGACTTTACCCAATCTGAAGATGATCATGTTGTGGTGCTTCGTGCTGAATTGTTCAGTTAAAACTGAAAACATCAGAAAACATCAGAAAAACATCAGAATAAATCGTGTGTATGCAACACTCTTAATGTCAGAGAGGTCCTTGCAGAAAGGAAGACAAATTGTCATACTCTAAAGTGAATGATTTTATAGCTTCATGCCTGTGTGATGCATTGCTTTTGCAGCGTGTTAGGAAGTGAAAAGAGCAGTTAAAGTGTTACCGACACTCCAACTCTGTTCTGACATATATTACATTAGCAAACAAAACACATCTGAAAAGGGTGGTAGTAGGGCAAACAGAAAGCAGCAATGGATAGGGATAGATGCTGGTTAGCATCCTGCCTTCATTCAGGATATGTCACTGCCTTTTACAGCATTTACGTTTTGTCATCATTAAGTTTTGTTTTTCTTTTCAAACAAAAATAAGTAGGTTAAAATTGTAAGGTCGGTCTCAAACTATAATATTCAACCAGTACACAAGCCTCTGACAAAAAGAAAAAAAGGTTGTGGAGTGGTGGAGACTATTTCCAAAACATTCTTCAGTAGTGCTTCATATCTGACTGCTGCTAACTAACCACAAGAATGTTGGAGACTCAACTGTAATTAAAACATCAAAATATGCATTAACATTTTATTTCATTTAAACTGATGAACAGGAGAGTTGCAAGTAGTAAACACTTGGGTTTGCTGATAAATGTAGAGGAAAAAATTCATCAGCGTGGCTACATCTTGTTGCTGCCACTACATTCATCACTGCTTCCTTGCCTTTGCAGTCCATGAGGCAAACAGGAGAATTAAGATGACAATTCATCATATGGCTCCTGATGAATGCTTCAGCTGAGTTAAAATACCAGCCAGTGTTTCCTGTATGCCAGCCAGGATAAACTGCCTGACCCGTGATAGCGGTTTTAGTCACTAATGGCAGACTGTAGATCTTACAGTAAAGAGGGGCAGTTTGTTCTTCTGCACTGCACCACTGTCTGGCACAACCCCATACAGTGACTTCTGAAGAGCTCAATAGTGCTCTCAACAAGAGAGCACTTGCTTGCCGCAGTCCAATGTTGTCAAGACAGGAGAACTTTTGGTGGACCCTGCCAAGATCTGCACAGCTGTGAACATGGCTCTGTTTCTGGCAAATTGCTGTATTTTGTGACAACCTCAGAGGAGGTGAGGTTTGAACTAGATCACCCTTAGGGTCCTTTCCAACACAAGCCATTCTATGCTCTATGAAAGTGATGTTCAATGTCATCATGTCCACTACAGAAACATACTGAGAGTTTTGGTAATTCTCCTTAGAAGGTTTTGTCTGAGAATGGTAGCCTGCAATAACCAGGGGATGGACTTAACACTTGGCCCCTGTCAAGAGTATGATTTTAGCAGTGTTGTCTAACCTCTGTGTTACGCTCAACAGTAATGCATTAATTCTATAGCCTGACCATTTAAAACAGATTTAAATGTAAATTACTAACATTTAAGAGAAAATCCTACGTTTCCTATGAGTTTCCACACTTGATACAGTCACGTATTTTATCTTCAGCAGATGTGGAAGAGTGACTCCAGATGCTCTTAATATTTTCCATTCCAACTTCACTGATAAATTGAAACTTCCCTTGTACAATATGGAGTTACATCTGTTTGGCTACTGATATTGCTGTGGGCTATGGTGGACTGAAGTAGAAGTCTTGCTTTTACTGACTACCTCGCTGTGATTGTGATAATTAATATTTTAATATTCCCCTGAGAATGAAAAGTATGAGAAAGTCAGTGTTATGGCAGAGTTACTGACCTTGCCTGGAGAGTGTCTTGAAGTTATTTCTTCAAGGTTTTTCAAGTCTATGACCTTTCTGTTTAGCTTATATCTCTGGGTGAGCTATTTAAAGAAGATTGTTGTCTAGATACCAAACTTCAAGATCAGTGAACTTCCTTGAGCTTAAGCAGCACAAGAGATTTACAGCTAATTTCAGATAGTGGCGTTTAGAATAGTAGTAGAGCTCACATTAGAGAATTTTCAACAGTTATAAATGGAAAATAAACAGTTTAGTGAGTCCTTGTGAATTTATAGGTAGAACAGGATGGGAATATCATGATGTAAATAACAACAGGCACCCATGAGGCTTGTCTATACTAGCATGCAAATGCCCAAGGGGTCCTGTCTGGAATACTGAAGGTCACACAGAATAAGCAAAAGCACCGACGCCTGTGCAATTATCTTGCTTTTCCATTCATCACAACTCTGCTGAATTCAGTAGAGTTAGAGCAACAAAACTGAAGTAAACGCTGTGTTAAACCAGGCATTTTTATCTTAAATATCACGTTATCTCTGTTAGTGAATTGCCATAAGGCACAGCTGTATGTTTGAAAGTGGGTGTAGACAAACTACTTTCTGTTTGAATGGGAAATATGAAAAGGAGATAAATAAGAGCAAAGGAAGAAAGAAGAGAGACCAGATTAGATTAGATTAGATTAGATTAGACTAGGTTAGGTTAGGTTAGGTTAGGTTAGGTTAGGTTAGGTTAGGTTAGGTTAGGTTAGGTTAGGTTAGGTTAGGTTAGGAGAGAGGAGGAGAAAGTGTTGTGCAGGAAAATTGAAGGCAGGGAGAGGGAAATCAAGGCCAGATCTAGTAGAGCCTGGGCATAGTGAATAGAACTATGGAAGAAAGTATGGGTAGGAAGAGAAAAAGGAATAGACGGTTATGAAGTAAATGTGTTTAGTTTTGTTTTTAGGCAAAGCAGCCATGCTCACTGTGTTGACTGTGCGATTCAAAAGTGGTTTGGCTGCTCCTTTCAAAAAAAAAAAAAAAAAGGGAAAGAAAATTCTCCAGGTCTTTGGCAGAGGATAAAGTGACAACCTTCCAAACACCCTAATTTCCTTTCATTTAAAGTCTGGCATCCAAAAAATGGGGAGGTTGTCATCACATTATGAGTGAGTTCATTTGAGAGCATGATGGTACATACAAGAGAAGCTGGCCAACAGAGCAGGGAGGAAGAGAGACCTTCTGCAATTTTTTCCCTGGGGGACATACCTGGGACCCTCCAAGGCAAAACTCGCTTCCTTTCATCCTCAGTAATGTTCTCCAAGTGCTGTACCACATTTGGCAGTTGCCGTCAGAGTCAGCTCATCACTTGATGTTTCCCAGGGCTATAAATGACGGTCTTCTTAGCTTTCTGTGTAGGGAAATTTTAGATTAGATGTTTTAATTGAGTTCATTCCTGCTCTGCTTGGACATTGAAGCCTATATGATATTTCTTATTAAGAGTAGGATGTTTACTGCCCTGGCCACATTCCAGCATGAATGTTTATGTGCTGCTCACCTAAATGTCATTGTTGGATCATTATAGGAGAGCAAACTGTTGAGCTTGTGCTTTGCTAATAGTGAATATGCCGCCAGGATCTGATCTGTGGGGAGGCACATCAGCTCTCCTCTCAGGATCATGAATTCATGTTAATAGTGACAGCGTGCACCAGACCAGGCCATGGTAGATTTACTTTTTCCTTTTTTTTTTTTTTTGCTCCACAATCTCAAGGTTTATTTGCTTACTCTTGTGTTATCACTGATTTTTCTACAGAGTTAGTGAGTGTCCCTGAATTACCACATGATGTATCTTCTGCATGTTACCATAGCATGGGTCTGTGTGCTGGGTGAAGGACAGAAAACGTATCTTTTAAATCAGGGCAGTTTCACAAATACGTATTTCTTCAAGAGGCTTATTTAGTCTGCTTCTGTTTTGCCAGAATGTGTGTTTTTAGGGAGCCTCCTCCTTTACCAGAGTAAATCTTGATTCTGTTTTGCCGCATCAGTAGTAGTGGTTGAACCTGAGATGACTTGGAAGGTGGCTCCAGCAGGCTTTCACATTGTCTAAACCTTTCCATTCACTGCAGCAGGACTGCCTTGTTTTTCTGTGTTTATTCAGTGCCTAGCACCATACTCTTGGTCCTGTGCCACAATTAGGCATTAGCACAGTAAAATGATCTTTATTAGTAATAATAGCGCAAATTAATAACAGGAAGAGTGAACGAATAGGCTGGGCTTTGCTCTCTCTGCTTTGCTGTCCTCTGGGAGATCTGTCAGGCAGATCTCTGTTCCAGCAAGGCAGTTCTGCAGGGTTGGAGCAGTGACCCACTCCTCTGTTCTCTGTAAGTTTCACAGCAGCTAAGTAGCACTAACTTCCTCCTGTAAAGTAGCTGAGTGGGGGACCTGCTACTTAGGTGCTTTCATGAATTAGAGAGTTCTTCCTCCACGGAGTCTTCTTTGCTAACACCTTTCCTCTTTGTAGGCTAAGAACAAGTATTTATTTCATTTTCATAATTATTAATTAAATTATCTTATTTACTAAAGGCAAATAATGATAACACTTACTGAGCTTAATGTTGAACAGTGACTTAAATCAGCCGTGTCAGGCATACTGAACTATTGAATGGCTGCAAGATTTCGAGTTTCACTTAAAAGAGAGGCATGCCATGAGGTGGAGAAGCAATTACAGATCTCATTAGGGACAAGGGCATGGGCATTCCATTTTATATTTCGGGTTTATTTTTACCTGAGACATAATTAATTCAAGAAGCTAGTTTCACAGGTTTTATTTTTAGATGGTCCTGAACCTATCTGAGAAAAGGGAAACTTGTCATTTCCTCACAGTTGGGTTGCAGTGAGAAGAGCAAGAACCGTGGTTTTCTGGGGGCAGAGCAGAAGGCTTGGGTGTTCTTACAGTGTCACTGGAGACTGGTGTTCACACACGAAGAATGTGTATTTTACGTGTTCTGAACTCAACACAACAGAAATACTGTGCTGGTACTTGAATAATGTGTAGTCTTCCTTCCCAGGATATTAGAGCACACCATAGCTTTGATACCAATCCCATTGTATGAACTGATAAACCCTGTGTTACCTTTAGATCTCACGAGTGACAGAAAAAAAAGTCTGTTTCTCTTAAGAATATCAAAGCTATGTTAAGGCTGCTCTTGGTCTCTCAAAAGGCAGTTAAATGATTTTGCCCTGCAAGTGCTACTTCCTGCAGTTTCTTCTTGACTTCGTCTCCACAGATGAGATCAGTGGAAAGGAAGATGGGGAGGGAGTATCATGGAGATTGCAAAACATGCTGAGAGAAACGTACTTTTCCATGCATGTCTTGCTTGCTGGACTGCACATTCCTCTTCCCCTGATGACAGTATTATGTGCTGGGTTTTGCTGGTAGCTAGGCAGCTACCCAAAGCAACAAATTCAGGTGCCAATGAAACTTTCCATTGACTGAAGTGGGTTCAAGGGCAGCAATAGCAACTCACAATTCAGTCTCTTCTGAGGCCACAACACAAGGTCCCATACAATATTTTTAACTGCAAATTATTCCAAAATCTCTCTCAAAACATAATCTGTACTTCTTGCTTCATATCTGTACTGAGGATTTAGAAGGAAAATGGGTTATTAGTACCTAATTTATATTTTATGTTTTATGCTTCCTGGCATGTTAAATCTGTGGTCAACGGTTCGGCCCCAAATGGCCTTTCATTACTCAGGCTGTCCAGACATTCATAACCGTATGAGTCCTTACTGAAGAGGCTCATATTTGTGCCACAAATTTTCAGAGAAGAGAGAGCTCATGTGGATTATGCATAATGTAAGGACTAAATGGAATTCAAGGAAAGTAAGGTAATATTAATCCCCGATAAACAGATAGAGATACTTAATTATTACAGAACTTAAAATTTTTTGTACCAAACACTGCTGAAATCTTTTTAGGTCTTTCTTCTTCCTTGAATTTTGCTGTTTCATATTTGCTTATTTAGTCTGAAAAATAATTATCTGGTTCCCTCATAACCCTCAAAGATAGCATCACTGAATTTTCCGATCAAGTCTTCTGAATTCAGTGGAACTGCTCACAGATCAAGGTCCTAAAACATCATCTTGCAGGACAGAACTGGCTCTGTAACACATAATAAATAATAAAGATGTTATTCCCAAAGTCAAAACTTGTGAGTATTTTAAAGGTTGCCTGATATTGCACATTATAAAATTAAGATATTGACAGAATTATGTAAGCTGAAATATTTCATGCTAGGTGTTTTCTGTGCTATGGGTTGGGTTTTTGGTTTTGTTTTGTTTGTCTGTTTTGCTTTGCTTTTATTTGACTTATTTTGGGGCGCTGGTTTTGATTTTGTTTTTTATTAGTAGAAATAGGCTGAAAACTGCAGTGGGAAATACAAAGAAAGATCATCACTCCACCAAGAGAACAAGCACACCACCATGGCTATTCCCTTGAATACTTGAGATTTCACAGTCTAACTGTATTTTGCTGCAACTCATTTATCTGTGCATCCTCTGAGTCAAAAGGGAAAGAAAGGCCATACTAAGGGTATATTTCAGTGAAAGATCCCATAAAGGGGAGTCGTGATCCAGAGAGACCCTAGAAATAGAAATCACTGAGGAAGGAGGAAATGAGGAACACCAGAAAAGAGTTAAGAGACAACATGTTAGAAGAGCCAGGCTGGAGCCAAACAAGGTGACCATGGTGGTAAGAGCAGGGCTAGACTGGGTGCGGGGTTGGAGGGGAGGATTGTCTGGCTGGGGGAACGCTAGTGCTCCTTGGCAGGGAAAGCTGAGGCTAGGAGTGGCAGGGTGAGGATGTTGTAAGAAGACAGATTGATGGAGAATGGCAGATTCTTGTCTACAGATGAGAGAATAAGTAGTCAGCCAGTATCTATGAATGCCTCTGATGAGGTATGTAACTCATCTCCCTCAGAGGATGATCAGCTCCTTCAGCTCCCAGCAGTGTAAGTGGGTTCTGTGACATCCCTCTTTCAGTTCTGCTGTTACAGGTATATTATGGATGTCAATGTGATGGAGTTTCATTTCCAAAACACCTTAGGAAAGAGCTCAGAAAAAGCTGTCATTAAAAAAATAAAACATCTTTAAAATGACCAATTCACACATCCCTGGCTTTTTGGGTGAGCTGCTCCTAACGAGTAAGGGAGTCCATGACTCTAGTTCAGTCAGTTCAACTGACTGAGTTAGTTTAGGGATGAAACTGAGTGGTTTAATAAAGAAGGATATAACGACTGCCTCGTACACTGCATGAGGTAATAGGTGTGATAAATTTAAACCGGGAATTGCAGCAGCAAAGGGAATTGTATGACAGAGCAATTCAGTGACACACTGGGGAGATGGACACGGATACGCTCTGGTCAAACTAGGTCTTAAGTGATGACAGGCAAGTAACTTAAAATGAGTTTTTCACAGTTGGCCTTTAAGTGTGCAGTTTTCATTTTCTGAGTAGTTGCCTTAAGATTTCTGGGTATCCATACTAACATCTGCAGCTGAAGCAAATGGAAGATTGGCTTTGAACAGAGTGAGTTGTGTATAAGGTTAAGTACACGGAAAATGAAGTTGCACCAATCAGTGAATCCTTCTAACTTTAATCTCCAGATGTATAAGTTCCCCTTCTGTGAAACTGGACTAATGACATCTTCTCCTAGAGGTGATGTGAAAATAGGTCCATGAATAGCTGTGAAGTATTCAAAGTCTACAGTGGAGAATGCTGCAGAAAGGTCCACGGGGAAATGAATCATTCCGTCTCCAGAGCAGGCCTGACTTGTGTGCAGTAAATAAAGTCTAGGGCCACACATTGAACCAGAGGAGAAAACGAAATACTGAATAGCTGCTCATTAAGTAAGCACTGTCCGTTCTGTGTGCTGAATGAGGCAAAGGTCCTGTGGGAAAAGAGTTTGCAGTGATGTAATTAAAGACTGTACCAGAATGCATGCACAGTGAGGAATGGCATTCAGGCTACATAGGCCACATTAATTTAGGTTTTTCCTAGGTTTTGAGGCTTAACTTTGTAACCTCAGTCATGTTCCTGTAATGATTTGGGGAGTGTCAGTGCAGTGCTACAGCTGAATTCTTCATTGTGGCATTTTATGTCTTATAAAAATTTTCTCTAATCAAAAGTGAACGCGTTGCATTACTTCCTGTTTGCTTCCCATTCTGCTATGGTTAACTGCTTTTTTCCTGCGGGTGGCATAGAGGCTGTTAAAGTCCGATGGCTGCAACCATGGGCTGCTTATTCAATGTGGCATGTAAGCAGCAGGGATTTCCTTGTCCCTGGCTAGAGACATGCATACTTTACCTCTTCCATGCAAGTAGGATGAAATTAATCAGTGTTGGTTTTCTCAGCAAGCAATGAAATTTCAACCACTGCAATGTTGGAGGACGAAGGCTCCTCAAAGGGGACCAAGAGAAAATGCATGAATGAGAAGTTCTTGCCAAGGCATGAACACTACACTTGAGTGTGTCTGAAACGTTGGGCGCAGAGAGTAAATAAGCCCCATGACAAGTCTAGCATAAATACCAAGCACTTCCATGGCAGGAAGCCCATACTTTCACCAGCCTTGGCATTGCAGTGAGGATAATATTTTTGCAAGGATGAACTGCACTCGAACAATGTCTCTAATGTTTCGGTGTCGGCGCAAACATGCTTTCTCCTCAGATCAGGCTCTTCTTTTCCATCCCTTTTTCCCTTTTCCTTTCATAGAAGCACGTTTAATGTGGCTGCTGAAGAGGAAATCCCTGTCTTCAGAAAAGTTCCTGGGCTCTCTTAGCGTCTCAGAAGACAGTGCACCCCAATCCTGGGAGTGTAGGTATTAACTCTTAGCTGAGAGTGATGGTTCTCTTAGTGTTCCCATAGCTCACCCTCATGGGAAAATCTACCCATCTCTAAAGGTGCAATTTCACATGGCAACCTTGACTTCTGTATTTTGTGAACTCCTCTAAGCTCACTAATGAAGTGGCAGTGTAGTGATGCGGATGGGCCACGGAATATTGCTGTTGAAGTGACAGCTTGCACTAAACAAGTGCTGGAGAACACATTTCGGCCCTCAGTCACTGATGTATTTCTTCAGACCTGCAGGACAGGGGATGTTGAAGTATCACCTTCCATCTGGGAAGTAACATTTCTAAATTCATTTTCAGTTTCTAAGTACAAGGTGGGCAGCCCTTTTTGGAGCTCTTCTTAATTTTGTCTTCTGTTCACCAAAATTCTTTCAGTAGCTCTGGAGATGATACTCTGGGCTTCTTGTTTTGCAGAGAACACCAACACTTTGTGTTGCAGAATGCTTGTGCTTGAATGTTGAAATTTAGAGTGAAAATGTTTTGGGGAAAAAAGAAAAAAAAACATTTCATAAGGATATGACATTATTCATAGTACACTGTGAAACTAAACAAAAAAATTAAAGAGAAAAACTGAACAAACTGAAAAAATACAAATATTAGAATAACCTTTAATACTGCAGAAACGCTCACCTAGTTCTCCAAGGACAACCCACTTCGTTAAAATGGGCGAACCAAAGGTCTCTCTCAAATTGCATTTTCTTTGTAGACTTGCATAAGGTTGTTCACAGTTCGTGGGTATGGACACCAGGTGCCATGCTGTCTCCATCCATCTGAGAAATAGAGTTCAGAGAAATGCTCGGTACTGAAGATTTTTCTTAAGAAGGAGAAAAAACACTTTCTGTTGGCAGTCCCCTCTTGCACAGGTTCCTTGTAGTGTATCTGGCATTTCTTAATGACTTTAAAATCTCTTTTCCACTGTTCTTTTCACTCTTACTCAGCAGCTCAGCTCCCTCACACCCACTCAGAGAGGGCTGTCACCTAGCAGGCAGTCAGTTCAGACTGGGAACAGAAAACAAGTCAGAGCTGGTGTCTGGATTATTGCAAGCACAACACTGAAGTTAGGCCAGAGAGCCAGTTAATGATAACTCAGCAGCACTGTCACTGGTCCGTAATTGACTTTTCTGGGATACCGTCCCTTTGATTATTTAGGCTAACAGTGGAGCTTCTTGTGCAACAACTTTCCTTCTTTATAGTTTGGGGTTGAGAACCACTTCCAAACATAATTTGCCTGCTCAAGATTGTGAAGTTTTGTTGTGCTTGAAGTTGAGTATTTCAAAATGTTACGAGAAAAAGTGACAGAAAAAAATAATAATAATCTTAGCAGTGAAGTAACAACTAAGAGCATCCAGCATTTTGTTGAAGGAGTCATTAATACAAGGGCTGAGATGTTTAGCACTTGCAGTGACTGCTGAATGGCACGCACTGCTAGTAACCCCTGTGAATACCTTTATTATGTGCTTGCAAGCAAGGTGTGCTGCTTAAATATGCATTTGCAGAGTGACTGCAGGTGGATACGTACGTTCTACCATTTTATTGACCTGGATGAAGGTTTGGTTTTGATGGCTGCTTTGGTTTCTACCCAGGCTAGTTTAGAAGTCGGAGAGTAGTTTTGCAGAAGTCTTTTAGTTTTAAGCAAGCGATTCACAAGATGTCTCCTTCAGTTTCCTGGAATCGAGATGTTTATTTTGTGCTATGTACAACAGCAACAGTTCTGTAGATTTCATAACCTTAAACATTCAAATTACAACTTTTACTGAAGAAATTTTCTTTCAACACACACTACTCAGGATATCTCCAGAAAGGAGTCTAAGTGGCAGCACTAGACAGAAATAAGTTAGGTATTTCAGACGAAATCTTTAAGACTGGACATAAAAGTCTCAAATAAAAAAAAAAAAAATCTCAGTAGCTACCTTCTTTTAGGACAAGTCATCCAGTTCTGTCACCCCAATCCAAAGTAGAACAAAATGAGAACAACCGAGTGTTTGTTCACCGCGTTTCCCAGGGCACTTCTGAGGTGAGCTTTCATATTTCTTTGAGGGATTTTTTCCATTCCTCTGGCCTTGCCACGGAGACATTGTTGAAAGCAGCTTAAGAAGATAAAGACCAACTCTCTTTCTGGTCAGCACAGTAGTCGCAGCGGTGGTGTGAGTAGCCCTTCCCCTGGGGCTGCAGAACAAACGTCGCATTCAAGTGCTGGGAAGTCTTGGTGCTGGTGCATCTTCTGTGATCCATGCAGAGAAGTTTACAAGTCCACCGCACCCGGAATAGCGTTGTGACCAACCTTGAAGACAACAGTTCAGACACTGTGCTCAGAAAACCTCATCAAAGGCACTGATCCAGGAGCACATGATATTGAGTGTAACTTATGGGAACAGTAACCAGATTTAACTAGTCATTTGAGTTTTTTTAACTAGCAGAAGAGTAAGATATCTGTCAGCCTGTCTATCAGTTAGTCTCCATGTTCTTTTTTTTCTTTCTGTTCCCTTTCTGTGAGCTGTTATTCTTAACCGGATGCCAAATGCAAAATAAAGCATGTGTTGAAGAACACGATACCCAATAATTTGGGTTTAAGAAGGATGTTAAAATACTCACATAGCATACTCACAATCCAGATTTCCTGGCCATTAATCAAGGTGCATGCATTTCCACTGTCGTGTTAACTGAGAGACACAGTGAGTGTTTTATTCATTTAAATTGTGTTTGGCAGAGGTGGGAGAGCCACGCTTGATCAAAGACCCCCTGGAATTGATGGGAATCTTTCCGTCCCCTTCAGCAGGCCTAACATCACCTTCATGACTCGTGACAATTATTTATCATCTTTCCTGGCACTCAGTACTTCATGCAAAAATACATTTTTGATTCTGTCATTTAAAGTGGCTCCAGTACTAATGGCAAGCTCCAGCTTCTAAAGGTAAACACGCTTCTGCCCCAGCAGCATCTGCAGGCTGTGCTGAAACTCAGGGCTTCTTCAGTGAACCACGTGGGAATGGAGCAATTGTCTAAATGAGAATGTTTTAGATGATGCAGAACTTTCAGAGGAGGGCTGGAATGATGAGCCCCTGGTGGGGATGTTTTCCTGACAAGCGCGGAGGGAACGGATTCCGTTAGGATGAGAACTTGTCTGCCACTGGAGAGTTGCTTAGGGTCAGAGCAGAGCATTTGCTCTCCCTCCTGGAGCAAGGCTGCCTTACCAAATGTCCCCCAGCCGCTGCGGTCCCTCCCAGGCTCTGCACCCCACTCCTGGTTTTGGGTGCAGTGACTGCACTGAGCGCACAGCCTCTTGTGTGACCTTCCTGCTGCTGCAGCAAAGAGGGTGGGTGGGTTGTTATCCTTCCTGCCAAGAGCTTTGTCCAAAATCAACAAAGCCACATAGGCATTCTGGTTCAGATACTCGTGCAAACATATTTATGCAACTGTTTGCAGAATTTGACTTTCAAATAAAGTTCCGTGAGCAAAGTCTCAATACAGCTGCTTTCAAAAAACAAATGAGCAGATCCGTATGTATCACCAAAGTGTATTTAGCTATGAATTTGTTACAATATTCTCCAAACATTTTTTCCATATTGGTCCAAGTCTAAGGTTTGGACTGTTTCCATCTTCAGTGTAATGCTGCTGTGATGTGTGGACTTTAGCCCTGGAGCCTAATACCATGAAAAGAGTGGAAATAAGCAGAGTTATACAAAGCAAACACTGTCTGAATCTGAATAATTACTTTAGATGTTCAATGATCAGGAGATTAAATTTTGTTTATTTTTAAAAAAGCAGCCTACAAGCAGAGAAAATTAAGTTGGCAGGGCTTAATACCAGTTTGGGGTAATTCCATTGTCTTAAACAAGCCTGATTGCATTTGTATTTTTAATTAATTAAACTTGGATAGTCAGTGCCAAAGCAACATTCACTATAATGGCATAGATGAGGGTCTCCAAGTTTCTTATATAAAATCCAAAATTCAAGGGGAAAAAAGCAGCCGAGGCCAAAAAACGTGTTCTTCCCCAGAGCTTAACAGACTACATCCAGAGCTTCTGCAGCTCCGGAGTGCTGGGTTTAGCACAGCCTGGGAAGAGCCGCTCTTTAAAACAAGGAATCTGCCAAATCATTATCCTATCAGAAGATGTGACAGTTTCCATATTTCATTAAAAGCAGAGAAAGCAGATGAAATATTTATTGTTCGAGGGAGCACGCTTTTGCCACCAGGAAGCCAGTTTCATCGCAGCCTTGGCTCCGGCATCGCTGCCGTGCACCTGTGCAGTGCTGGCCCTGCCAAGGCAAACACTCTGCAGGACAGGGGCTGCATCGTCGTTTTTAATCTCTGTGAAGTGCCAGGTGAAGTTATGGAGCAGTATAGCGGTTAATGCATGAAAAGACTCTGCTGTGTTCTCTTGGATTAACTTTCCGCTCCGGGGGTTTGCGTTGCACGTAAATAGCAAAGAGCCACAGGGCTATCCAGCAGCACTCTGGGCTCACGCGCTTTAATATACTTATTCTGGCCACACTGCTTTGAGGTGGGGCAGTGCTGTTAGCCCCATTTTATAAATACAGCATGCCGCTGAGGTCTGCACTATGCAGAATATAATTTGTACTGGTAACTGAATTCCCACAGGAGTCTAGCTGCTTGTGTTGGGCTTTTAGAACATAACTTACTGCCACAGTTCCTGGGAAATTTTGAATGAAGCAAAATGAGGCATTTTTATTCCTGTCTTGTATTCTCTAACCATCTGGCTTGCCTCACTTCTTAAACGCATCACTGGAGACAGGGCAAATGGAGAGCCCTCAGCATCCGAACAACAGGTTTCCATACACACAACAAAACACAACAAATGAGCAACAACAGCAACAAAACTCTGAAAACAGGGAAAAAAGCACAGAAGAAAGGACGAGTAACTTCATTTCCGTCGCTTCCTCCCATTCCTGAGCAGTCACACCAACAATGAGGTCCTTCACTGCCTTACTGTGTATGTACTTGGCCAGGTTCAAAGAGCAATTGTGGTTCGAAGAGCAATATCCATGTTTGTACCTCAGAAATGGGCACACATTTTCAGTTTCACAAAGAAAACCTGACATGTTTCTCACTGAAAATATGTGTTTCCAGCAAAGTTTTTGAAGTTCTGACTGCTGTGTCTCCAGTACTGAAGAACACAGAGAAAACTCAATGTAATAACTGGGTTTGCAGAAGTGTGAACGTGGCCAGCCTCGGTATCTTGCTTTTGAACACAAGGATTATCTTTTGTATTGAAGCGCATTTATTATAGATAGCAAACTGACTTTTGTTGAATGTAAGAACTAATGTTCCAGCTTTCCAGCTTATTCTGATGTACAAGAGCAACACAGACACTGTTAATAATGCAATCAAAGCAAGTTAAATCCTTTCAAAGCATGCACAAAGGAGCCTTTGATAAGAAGCAACTTTCATCAGCCTCAAAGACTTTAGTATCTACTATTTATTAAGTTTATATGTAGGCAATGGTAATTTCACTTTCAGCTGGAGAAGAGCAGAAGTAAATTATAGGACATGTTTATAAGCCCTACTATTAGACTTACTGATTTAAATGTATTTATGTTAATATAGCTCTAGATGGGGTTATTTGCTGTTTAAAGGAACAATGTTTTCCATTAGTACCCTGGCTGGACACAAAATATTGCTGTATACTTTAAAGGCTTTTGTCTTTTTTGTTTTTAATTTTTTTTTTTTTTACAAAGAGAATCAAACAGCTAAAAGCGCACACTGTGTGGTGGGCAGTAAGACTCTACTGAGTTCAGTCATGCAGCATGTTTTCTAATCTTACCTTTCATTCTTGCTTTTGTCCTCCTCCTTTTCATTGAGTGCCCCTGTACGAGAGCTTACTTGTAGAAAGCAAAGATGTGTGAAAAAATAACAGATCTGGTTGGAGGTTTGGCTGGGGTGCTTGGAATCTACTTTAGTAGAATTCCCCCTAAGTTTGAATGAGGACTGCGACATCAGTCACGCTGCAAGTTTGTGGTGTCTCTAGTGAAGTTTCTACCATGCCATGGCTGCTGGAATCACTCTGATGGGCCTTCAGCAGTGTGGAAAAAGAAACGTCATTTTTAGTGTGGCAGCAATCTTGTGAAGGGCCTACTAGCCAGGCTGGGCTTTGCTACTGCTTCCTATCGGCCAGCTTGGGATCTGTTGTCCAAGTTTTTAGTGTTTTTTTGTTGTTCTGGATTAAGGCAGACTAAGGGCAGAGAGCAGCAGGTAAGTACTGGACCTGGAGCATCTGCGTGGAAGATTATCACCTTGATTCAACTTAAAGAAAAAAGGAATTGGGAAAGGAAGGTGAGCTGTTGTCTCGAGTCCTTTAGAGACTTAAGAGTAAGCAGGATAAAGAACACTTCTCACTTCACCCTCCTCTGGGTTTCTAGGTGCTTGGGAGGAATTTTTGTTTGTTTTGATTTGTCTTTAGTTTTAGGCAGCAGAATTTGGATCTTACTCAAATTAAGTCCAGGATGATTTAATGTCAATGGCAGAAGAGATCCAGAAGCCAAGAACATATTTGCATGGTACATGATTTCTGGGTGATTCTCCATGCGTTTCTTTGAAATATCTTCTCTTAGAACTCCAGTATTTTAAAAATGGAAGTAAAATGCTGCTTGAGACAGTACATAAGTGCCATCAGTTGGCACACCAGCAATGACCAAAAAGTTGAAAAGACGTTCCTGCCCTTTGTGCGCTTCAGAAGTGAAGTAAGCACATCGTACCTCACAGGCATTTTGCAGGAGGAGGCCTTGCCAGCTGATAGCAGGTGTTGGATCAGCAGCCCTTCAAAAGCAGGGCTTCGGTCCAGAAACAGAAGTACAACTTCCCAGAGCAGTCTGAGGAAAGGTTTCTCGCTTAGACACCTGCAGGTTGCACCACATGAAATCATGTCAGAAGAAACTGCTTTTCAGCCAAGGGCTGTCACCCAGTTTTCAAGCTCAATGCTAAACCTAGGAAAACCCACACATGTATGGCAGATGTGAAGGACCTGATCTCTGTACAGACCATTCTTTCTGTCCGAAATTGATAGGGTGATATTTTGAGTCTTCTGAAAAATCATGGTAAATAAATAGCAAATTAAGACAAAAAGTCTTCAGAAGGCACAGAGAGGTTTATATCTAACTGAAATACTAGCTTTTTCCCCTTTTACTTGAAAGTCAGCTACTTCTTGGCAACTGCTTTCTTTCTTACCTCATTTTACTTTTTTCACTTCATCAACAGCATGCTTTAACCAGTATGAAGTTGTACTAATAGGACTTGTTCCTACCCGCGTGCTTAGGAGTTTTTCAGGACCTTACCAAGATGTCTGTTTGAGGACAGATAGGGCCACAGACCTCGAATGCTGATGGCATTATCTGTGTGCAGGGGTAACTATTTTGGTGTGTTTGTGTGCTCTTTAAAGCAGTATTTTAACACAGAAACTAAAAAGTATAGCAAAAATGAGTCCGTAGAATTTAGAGTAAATACTATTTATCTTTAGAATTATTTTGATAGCATTTTATATAAAAACTTTTCTAAACAATTTAATCTATATAATCTGCTTAGTTACTCTGTCGGGAAGATAAATAATTCATTTCCATGCTCACAGTATTTGCCAGTCATATTTTCTAAACAAGTGGCTCAGAGTTAGTGAGAAGTAGCTGCTTCTCTAGGCCTTCGACCTACCCAGCTTTTCACCCCCATTTTGGGCGACTTTGCAGGTGTTAAGCAGGATTCTGCTGAAACAGGAGGGTCCAACTACCAAAGATATCACTCTCAGGGCTGTTTTCATTACACTTCATCATCGTAAGCATATGGTTTCACTTCCAAGTGTTTAACATTTCCATTTCCTCAGGAAATCATTCTTTCTATTTTTTAAACTTTTGAAACTGGAGGGATATTTTTGCTGGCAGGCAGGCCGAGCACGACACAGCACTTGACCCCAGCCCAAGGGATCCGTCGTCCGTGCTCCCTGCATCCCTGTCCATCCCCTGCCTGTGGCCAGCAGCTCCTTGGCACGGCTCTGGGTGCCTCAGCTGGACCTCTTCAAAGCAACACCTCTGCTGTGCTTGCTCCTTGTGCTAGAAGGCTATCCACTCTGTTTGCTGTGTGAGCTGAGAGAGGTGTTTTTGTTTCTCAGTCCATGCTACACCCCATGCATCCCTAGAACGATCTGAGAGCTGACTTGGTGAGGTCAGTGCAAAACCAGGGCCTAAGAAAATAATATATGTCACCTACAAGGAATGAAAACAGTTGCATCATGTATTTATTGTCTGTATCGTTATATCCAGCACTTCAGTGAACACCACCAAGGAGTGCATGGCTCCAGGGAACTGCTCTGGCTCTCGTGTTTTTGAAGATTATTTCTGGTATTTCCTTTTTTCCTCATTACAAACGGGTCACCATTCCCACATACTGACCACGTCGTATACTGCTGAAGTGCATCTGTGCTCATATCGTCTTTGTGTTTAGATTATCTACATCTGTAATAGTATTTATCTTCTTGCTTTCTTTTCCTGATATGTCAGTACGTACAGTTATTCAAAGTGCAATTTGCACACTTGTTTAGCATCAGGGTGTGGGTTTGTTCTGAACCCTCAGAAGAATTAGTTGGCAGAAAGCAGCAGCAGGAAGATGTGGCTGCATCACCCGAGCTCCCGGTGCCCCTCCCCTGGGCTCCAGCTTCATACCCATCTCTGGGACACTGAGAACTGACGTTCTAATGCACTCAAGCCCTCCCTCCTTTGCCTGCCTTAGTGCTGTGCCTGACTACATATTCCTTCACCTTCTCATGGAGAGAGCTCCTGGCCATGAAGCTTGCAGCAGGGCAGCCCAAGGCTGCTCAGCATCATGCTGGGCCCCCGGCCCTGCGCTTGTGTTGTGCCGTTCCTCTTGCAAACAAACCAGTGTCCCAGACTTGTTGATGATGGTTGGATAGACTAGAGGTCGAGTTAAGATTTACACAGCGATTTTGATGCAGTGTTATTTGTCAGCGAGTGCCAAAACATCGCAGTCTTCTGGCTAGATTGAATGAAATCTTCATCCCAAGTGCGCTGGCAGGATCAGTCACAAAATGGTGTGAGTGAGTTGTCCTCGGCTGCTTCAGAAAAGCAGAGCAGGGCCACGCTGAGGTGAAATCCAGCTAACCCCAGCCTGTACCCCCACACACCACGAGGGTGCTTCAGAGGTCTCCACCTGTGAGTGGGGCATGATGCCAACATGGGTCTATCCTCACAAGAAGTGCACTTGGGGTGCTCCTGCCATCAGGCTGCCATGTGAAACCCGACTGCCACCCAGATGCAGCTCAGCAAGTCCAGCATCTCCGTTCTCCTCTCAGGAGGAATGTCCTGGCTTTGCAGAGCATGGTCCTTGGGGTGCGGCCTGTGCCAAGTGAGCCCTCGGGCTGAGTACCTCTGTGACAAACAGACTTGTGCCCACAGAATTTGTCCTTGTGGGAGCTGGAGGGTGGGGGCACAAAGCAAAGGGGGAATAAAAGCCATTGCACAAGCAACTCCAGGCCTGAGAAAGAAGTAACCAAGGCACCGACAACTTGTGTGGGTTTAGTATGTCTGTTTGCAGTGTGATGTTATGTGTTTAGAAGCTGGTTGTTTCCATAATAACAGCAACTGCCATATGGCAGCGAGGAGGGTGGTGAGAGGAACGCTTAAGGAAACACAGTATGTTGTTTGACATGTGTGTGCTTCTAAAGGAATAACGCGTCTCCAGTGAGTGCTGCAACTCCAAACAGGCTGAGAGATGTGCTGCTCTCGCCAAAAATGTCCACCTTGTTTGTACTGGTGCAATCCCAGTTCGTGATGGCAGCCCCTCTCCCATGTTTTCTTGCACAGTAAAGGACCTTGTTCTTCAACAAAGGTTGGTTCTGGGTGCAAGGAGGACCCAGCACAGGGGAACAGCGTTTAGACATGTTACAAATAGGGAAATAAACTTCTGTAGAGGATCACAGTGTGAAACTGGAGTCAGCTAGATGCCGTGTTCTCCAAGTGCAGCTTAGTGCTCTGAAAGTAAATACTCATCTCGAAACCTTTGAAAATACATATTTTGCAATAAATGCTTAGTAGAGAATGAACTGTACATTTCCAGAGATTATGGACACTTTAATTCACATCTGGGAAGAACCCAGGAAGGTCACCACAAGTTCCAGCTTCTCCTGTAATGCTCCTGCACTCTTCAGTGTATGACTCACATTTCAGGGACTTGACACTTCCCACAAATACTGCCTGTCTGTGTGGTACCTTTGCAGAGGACATGCAATTCCACCATGGAAAAATGTGAAATTATCCACAAATAATAGCTGTATGGCTTTTGTGGTGCTCCTAACTACATCAGCCCTGTAAAACTGAGCCTGTCTTGTTTGAGACTTAAACCATCAGTTATGTTTGTATTTGCGTACATGAAACAGGGAGAAGGCATTTCTATTTGGGATCAGCTTTTTGCACTCACTTGCTGTGTTTTAAACTCCTAGCCAACCCAAAAGGCAAAGCTCTTCTCATTTTCATGCTTCTCTTCTCCTTATTGCCTCTAGAGAGAGATTACTGCAGCATATGTGAAAAGCAGCCCATCGGAAGGCTTCTCTTTCGGCAGTTCTGTGAAACCCGTCCGGAGCTCGAGTGTTGCATTAGATTCCTTGACTCGGTGGTAAGTCACTTCTCATAATATCCTGCAGTGCTTTGCAACCCCCATGCCTCGACAGCTAGCTGAGCAGGAGGAGTGAAGCCTTGCTCTGAAGGCACAGCAGCCTCTACCTGCACCCTGTCCTGGCACAGACGTGTGTGATCGGAGCAGTGCTGTTCTGTAGCTCCATCCTTGACGTGCACAGTGCTCCGATGTCAAGAAATCATGCTTTCGTGGGATGTGGTTTTGTGTCTCATGGACCTGAGCAAGCTCCCCTGCATTGCTGGAGGTGGGGGGACAGTGCTGCACCCAGGTTTGGAACTAGCCTTGAGGGACGTGAGCCATCATCGTCAGGAGGGGAGGGAGACAGGCAGCCCTTCCCTTGGTGCAGGCAGAGCTTCACTTAAGGCCACAACACAGGCTGTTCTGAGTAATGTCTTCTGATAGCATTGCAGTCAGCAGCGCTAGAAGGCAAAGAAAAGGAAGAAAAGATGATGAATGGATTGACAAGAGCAAATGAGGAGTGTGATAGTAATAATGCCTCACTCTTACCAAGCGTCTCCATCAGTAGATTTCAGGATGATTTACAAAGGACATCCTGATTGATATCTTGGTTTTTTCAAACAGGAAAACAGAAGCACAAGGTATAGGAGTGTCTTGATTGAAGTCACCAAGAAGCATGACGAGCCCGCTATTGAAACCCAGCACCACTTCCCGCCCCAGTGAGCTCTCAGCCAACCTGGCCACTGAGCTGTGCCCCCAGACCCCTGGGGGACCTTATGCTTGTTCCCAATCTGGCAGCGTTTGGCTCTGTGTAGTGCCAGCAGAAGCTGCTCACAGTTTAAAGACACTCACTGGCTTCCTTGCTGGGAGTCTCCTGAAGGGCAGGGCGTAGATGAGCCAGAAGGCTGTATCCCACCACGCAGGCAGATGAGCTGCCACTTGTCATTGTTAAGTTCCTTTGCTCTCTAGCTGGCACTAGCTAGAGAAAAACTGGTAAAAAGCAAAGCAGTGCATACCAACAGGAATATATATTTTTTAAATTTCTACTGTGGTTAAACTCTTTTGAAGTAGAGGCACAGCTGTAAAGGTAGGAGCTTGGGAGAGGAAAAGTCTCAGTTTTTATTAGTACAACAGTTACTACAACAAATCTGCATTGCAGAAGTCTTGGATAAAGTCATATTATAATCAATTTCAGTTGGCATATTTGGTACCATCCCAATTTACAAAACCACCTTTGGACTTCTGTAAACTTTTTTACTTGATTAACATAATTTGAAACATTCTCTTGCTGTACATTTTGATTAGCCTCATTTTGCAATCTGATTTTGCACTCAGACTGCTGAAACGTAGCAGTGTGTTGTAAAGTGACCTTTTCTTTAGATGGCTTACAGCTGCGCTGAAGCAGGATTGGGCTCAAGGTGTTACTTGCAGTAGGTACTAGGAATCTCTTTGCTACCAGAATTACAAATGATAGAGCAACATACCTTGTGCAGTAGGTTGAAAACACTCCACTTACTGCTCAACAGAGTATAGAATTACCTAGCACTGAGTGATGGAAGACTGTACACGATCAGCTTCGCAGGTAAACCAAAGGAGTTCATTTTCTCTCTGGCACATATCTTGATAAATTGCAGCACTGTGCTCTTTGACTGTTAGATGTGAGGGGCCCATAGAAAAAATCATGGTGAAGACAATACTTGCATGAATGAAAACTGATAGTCCTCCTCAGAGAATATATACCAACATCATCTTGTAAGGGATTTCCTCACTTCAGCAGTAAGTGTATTGTTTAAAAGTGCTTTGTTTGGCTGTGTGGAGCTCTGAATATTAGTACTTCTTTTTAAACAGCAGTCTCCTTTGTCGATTTCAAATTCCAAACAAGTTTTCTCCCAGCCTGTTTATCCAACAGTAAGGTCTAGCAGCACAGCCGTGAAGTGGGATGATGGCTACTGAAATTCACCCTGTGGAGTCACACTGTGTGGAATAGTGGGATTCAGGCCAAGGCCTATGTTAGACAAAAGGTCTCATAATGAAACCAAAAGTTTGACTTTAAAGCCCTATTCTGAGACCACCAGGAGTGTGACACTTTTGAGGCCACCTGCTGTAACAAGCTCTGAGCAAAGAGCCAATGCTTTCTTCGGTCTAATTACTTTTATAATGAGCGATGCAAATCTTAGCTTATTTGTGATATCAAATTAAAAATAAAAATAGAGAAGTATGTGTAGCTGTTCATCAGAGGCCTTTGTGTAAACTGAGAAAAAAGAACCTGTCTGTCACAGAATGAAGGTGAAGCTAAAAGCACAACTGGGTGACTTTACCAGGTCACTCAGTAAGTCATTGACAGAAGCTCATAACTGACCCCTCCTCATTTTTAATAGGTGGTTGTTTTTGTTTTGCTTTGTTTTGGGTTTTTTGTTTGTTATTTTTAATTGTGAACTCAGTTGTCTGCAAGGAAAGCAGCAACTGGAGCTCCTAGGGGGAAACCAGGTGAGTCAGACACACAGCAACCTACCAATAATCTGTTTCCTTACATAGAGGTGACTAAGTTTTGCAAGAACTCTCCTGACCCTTTGCTCCCAAAGACTGGTAAAATAACCAGACTATGCAGATCAGAGTGCATGTGGGAAAACATCTCCTCTCTGCTGGACATTTATTTCAGCTGCCAGTTGAAATAACTAACCTGTTCTGATGTAGTCTCCTGCAAATCTAATTTTAGCAGCATCTGTTTTTGTAATGTTTTGTTGTTGTTTTTTTCCCTGTACCGTTAAGCAGTACTCAGGCTGCCTTTCTGAAGAAAAAACGATTTGTATCTTTGCATTCTGTGTGTGTGCAGCTGTGTATCTGTTAGCTCCCTCTAAAACCCATTCATACCTTGGCCACTTTCAACTAGTAACTGAGATTTAAGTGCCCGGAGACAGAAAGTCTCTGCACATCTTCTGAGAACAGTGCCCTGGTCATCAGCCACGAGCCATCAGTTGTAAAACAGGCCACAAAGATGTGTGATTTGTGGGCATGTCCCAACATTAAAAGATGAAATGGATAAGGCTCCTGCTTCCGCTGTGGGGTCAGCGTAAGTGACTACAGTGGTCTAGGCTACACAGAGACTGTAAGGACAGAGAGCCACCTCTTACTATGGGTATTGTGCAAACAATTTCATGACTTCAGTAGATAAAATATCTAGCAAAATGAACCAGTGGTTTCAGCTTGTGCCTCTGAATGTGTGATTACACACATCACACGCTCATCTGAGCACGTAAACACCAAGATCTCCCATGAGCAGTTTACTGAACTCTTATGTAGCCATTCAGATGAAGGAGCTGTTCAAACATAAACTACTATCATTACATGGAGCTGCTTTATGATCAAATCAGCTCTCCATAAGCCCTTAACAAAGAATTCACACACAGCTCCAAAGCACACTTTGCTGTGCTTACAAATATTTTAACAACGTCACAGAGCTTTCTAGCTGTTGAAAGACAGCCATTAAAATAAAGTGCTGGGGGATACATTTCCTGTGCTGAAAGGCAGATCAGTGAGCAGCTAACCCGTTAGCAGTGTACGTTTCCTTCCCAGCCAGCCTGTGCCTGCAGCACAAGGAGGTGGCATTGCCGCAGGGACCTCCTGCTGGTGTCCTCAGAAGGGGTGCTGGCTCCTGATGATTCCCTCTCTGATTTTGCTGTGCTATTGTAATGAATACTTCACTGCGAGTCTCCGGAGCCACTTTCCTGCTTCATCTTCTCCCATTCATCATTTTTGAACTTTTCTTCATTCTCGGGGGAGGATTTTTAACATTTTAACGTGGATCAGATTTAGACTAACTGGAGGGAGCTGGGAGCAGAACACAGCTAATTCTGATCAAGAAGAATGTAACCTGGAGTTCTTTTCTCTCTAACCTGTATGTTGTTGGTTTTTGCACTGAAGTTACATAGAAGTACACGAGGAGGAAAGTAGCCCTGGTGCTTCTCTCTGTTGCTTCTGCTCCTGCTATCCAGGCACTGGGGCAGAGGCTGAGAGACGCTATCACTTTGGGTGCAGTTTTCAGCTGAATGCTTCGCTAGTCATCATGCTTATCTGGGGTAACAGGATGAACGAGCATCCATTTAGTGCCATTTGTAAAAAATATATCTCCCTGCTGGAGCGATTTCATTTGGTTAAGTCCCTTGCATGGTATATAAACCATCTGTGTATGTGTGTCTTAAAGCTGTTCAAGGCTTTTTCCATCAGAAATGCCAGTTTGTTGATATCAACAAACTCATTAACTCAAAATGTGTTTTTAAACAGTCAAAAGGACTCTTTTTTGTCCTGCGCTTTAACATGAAAAATGTGGTTTCAAGTTAACTTTTCATTTAGAAATGTGAGTTATTATGAATCCCAGCTGTTTGGTTTTTGCTTTCCAATTTTCAGCCACAGACTTTAAATCTCAGTGAAGGCAAGTGCAAGGATCATTGTTAGAGCACGGGAGCAGTAACAGGGCAGAAGCCAGAGATCAAGGTGGAAGACAGCAGGGTCTGCAGCAAGGAGGAAGCCGAGATAACAGAGGAGGGTGCTGGTAGTAAGCAAGGGTATAAAATTGGGTCCGAAACACAGAAATCTCCTTCCAGTGCTCAGGAGCTGACTCTACTGCTCCTGAGAAACCCGAACCCACTCTTGTAGAGGCATCCTTCCAATGTCCATCTCCTGGTGGGTACAAGGGACCAACTTCCACAGCTGCGCCCTACTCTACCCAGGGAGTTGGCAGATACCTGCTGTGAGTGACACACTGTCCACCTGGGTCCAGAGTGACTCCTTAGGCTCTATTTTTCATTCTACACATAGTTTTAAACCGTGCAGTTTCAGGAGCTCAAAGAATGTTAAGATGAAAGTCAAGACCATATGTCAGAATTAAGCTTACTCATGTGAGCCCCCACTGGTCTTGGTGACTCAGCCTGCTTTCATCCTTAGTGCTCTTTTTGGCTCAATGCTTAATCTGTCCATTGGGTCCAGTCACTATCCAGGCCTTTCCTGGTCATCCCTTAGGCCATGGCCTCATCACAAAGAAGGCCGCCATCACGTTTCCCCATCCCATCTCTTGTGGCCCATCCCAAGGACAGCTGCTGCAGAGGGACGGGCGCTCTGCACACCTATGTGTCTTTTACCTAGGATTCCCTCTAAGGGAAGTAGGAGCCACCTAAATAACCACCTCTGAAGCAGCAGCGAAAAGGCAAGTTAGCAACAAATAGCAGTGAGCCCACAGCCTCTCACTGTTTCGACAGAAGGATCCACGCCTGTCCACAGAGAGAGCCTTCTCTGCGGCTTGTCCCATATAGTCAGGGTGATCATAAATCCTCCCCTCATTTATGAGCTATGAATAGGGCCCTGTCTGACCTAACTAGGGCATGGAGAAGCTATTAGACTTCAGAGCAGGAGCCCTGAAACACATGCCTGGATTCATCAAAGGAATAATGGAAAATATTTGGTTCCACATGGATTTTAACTACTAATGTTATTTCTAGCAATTAGGCGTTTGCAAACTTTAGCCATGCTTTTGAGTACTGTGGAAGAAGGGAATGGATCTTGTGATTTAAGCGCAAGATTGAGAGTCAGGGATATTGGTACGCTTCCCAGGCATGCAACAGAGGGAGCATGAGGAAGTGACTCTTCCTCTATGTGTGTAATTCTGCCTGCAGTAGCTATCTATGGCTGAAAGCACACCACTGTCTTGTGGTGTCAAATGGCTCAAAAGTGGCACTGAGGGGAGAAATAATCATGGATTTAGGAACAATATGAAGCAGGATTGTAGTACTTGAGCTACAGTGAAATCAACACGGTTCACAGTTACAGTTCCTTTTCACACCTTCACTTGTCTGTCACTTCCTACCTTCACCACCACCCCACAGCATTTTCTGAGAATGCCGAATGCAAGTATAAATAAATGTTCTTCTTATCCCTTCCCAACTATCTTGAGAGAGATGCTCCGTGTATGTGTGTGTGCTTTTACTTCTGCATATGTTGAATCCCATCAGGAAGTGTATTTCAAAACACAGTTCCAAACACTGCAGAAATTCTTTCTGCAGCTCTGTCCCTATTTGCTTACTGCTTCACAGTTCTGAGGGGCCACGGAATTTCTGAAAACCCCACGAAGTATTTCAGGTGGCAGAGGATGACTCTGAATCAGTTTTTATTTAACAGAGAGTTAATATATCATCAGGATCCACTACTCCCAGGCAAACTACCCATTGTGATTTGTATCAGGTGTTGCTTTTCTGGATTCTGTATACCCACCACTGGATGTAATGAAGAGAAGGACAGCAACTTTGTGGAAAATTTTCTTTTGTCTGGTGTAGAAAAATGTGTTAGATATACCACTTGCATTCCTGACATGAATCACTAGTTGTCAGAGAGTTGTATGGCCAAACATTGTCTTCAACAAGACATTCTGTCAAGAGATTACTGAAGCTCTTTCACCCATAGCAGTAAGAGGACACAGCTATTATGAACAGACCAAATGCATGAGACACTGGATCTGAATTTATGACCTGTTTGAGAAATTCACATTTCTCCACTTCTATAAGCTAAGATCTTGGCTTTTGTGTCTTAATATTTAACTTCCAAAGCATGGTCATTCTTTGTTTCACAAATCCAGCTCCAAAAGGAGACACAGATACTTGCCAGACGCTTACCATGCGTACATGAGTATTTGGTATTCCAAATCACCATCCTGCAGGTCTCAAGCTGATCTCCATTTGATAATGGAGGTGGATCCTTTAGGGAATTAGCCCAACTTCTTTCGGCCTTTTCAGAAAAGTGTGGTATTCAGAATCTGAAAGCAACTGAAGGAAAGAGTAGTAGTTATTATCAGTTAATCTGTAAGTAGCATAGATTTGAGGACTCTCTAATTCTCCTGGACATTTCCATGACAAGGCAGTGCCAAGGAGCTCTTTATCTGGCAGCCTTCTGCACAAAAAAGGTCTTGCTTCAGTTCTCTTAAAGTACATTATTTTGTTTTTCTTTGAGATGAAAAACTCATAGTCTGTGTGTGAACCTAACCATAACTGTGAGGGAAAAAATAAGATTCAACTCTGATTTTTTAAGAAACTGTTCCTTATGTTACCCTTGCCATTGCTTTATGCTCTAGCAAGGAATTGTGGAGGAGACTGCTCTTTAGATGCTGTAAACATTTGAGATTATCTGTGCTTTCAGGGCGTATTTAGATACAGTCTAAAAGGACAGGAAAATGGTTGAAAGGTGTTTTTATTTAAACCCTTATAATAAGTTTTATGAGTACATAATTGGTTCTCCAAAATGGCCACTAAAAGAGAAACACCTCTCTTGTGGATTCTTGCTTTCAGTGTGTTTGTCCCCAGCAGTACAGATTTGTCTGGGTTGTTTTTTTGTGGTCACTGTCATTTCCCAAACCAAATCAGATCATCATTCCAGAGTGTTCAAGAAATGCACTATGTATATGCATAAGTACATCACTTTAGACTTAAGCTACAATAGCTATATCAGCACTGGCCAGATAGATGGGTAGTAGTATTATTGCTACGTGGTGATTTCCATGTCATTCCTGGGTCTGCTTAGATTGGGTATCCATTGCAGCCTTCCTTCCTTCAGATTTACGGTATCGCAGTCAGAGCAGTACATACATCTTTGAGTGGGCAATAGTTCTGAAGTTTGTACTTCCAAGTGCTTGCCAATTCAGTCTGATTTACCTTCTTTTTTTAACTTCCTCCTCATTTATCATCTCAAACAGCTTGTATTGGACCAGGTTACTTAACTCGTTTGGCAGGATTGTCTGGGAACCTTTTTCTAATACAAGCAGTCATGAAGACTGCTAGGCTGACTTTTTTTCCTGGAAAATCTTTTGATCCTGAGGCTAAATGTTTGTGCCCCGGGCAGTGCCAAGTTGGAATGTCTCTAAGAATGTGTCGTTATCATTTAGTAACTGCGACTTTGTGCAGCATGTTTTTAATTTGAATGCCTTCCATGATTTCAGAACTTTAACTGAAGTGATTCACGTCTTAGTAATGCACCAGTAATACTTCTTTGTTTCTTACATTGCCTCCTCTCTTGTTTTATCTGCGTCCTGAGAAATCGACCTAAGAAAATGCCTCTCAGATCTGCCTTCTGGAGTCTGACTGCAGGGTCACTAAAAGTGATGCACAAGTCTTTTGGCATTGCAGAAGGGATGTTAGACCAAGGGGAGCATGTAATAAATAGGACGGGCCCATTCTTCCAGTCAGGCAGTCTACTGAAGGAGTTCACCTGATGCTTGAAAAACCACTGCGGCAAGAATTAACAAAAAATTGCTTTCTCCAATACCGAGAGAAAAAAAAAATTACCTTTTATATCCACTTTCTCTTGAAGCAAAACCTAGAAGTTATTGTCTCTGGTTGCCTTCTGAACACTTGGCAAGGATGTCAAATATAAAGGAATTAAATTGTATTGGTGTTAATTAAGAGATATAATCTCAGAAAACACATCACAAGGTTTGTTCAAAATATTGTGGGAGATTTTTGGATGGCTTGTGTGTACAGGTTTTACTTCATCCAAAAATTGTATTTGTTCTCCAGATTCTTCAGACAGTGTTCAGTTAAGACCACATCCAAAATGAAGTTATAATGGTGAAATACGAGTGCAAATATTTACAATTTCTTTATATCTGTTCCAGGCAGAGTATGAAATTGCTCCAGATGAAAAGCTGGGAGAGAAGGGAAAGGAAATCATGATGAAATACCTCACCCCAGAGGTAAGGGGCAGCCAAAGTGGTATTACTGAAAGAATGCTGCAAGGCACACCTTCGCTAAACAAGGTTGTTATGGGCTTCCTAATATGATTTTAGAGCCCTAAAATTTATGATGGCGTTTTCCAGTGTATAAACCTGCAAGTCTTACGCAAACAGAAAAAAAATTGTAGTTTAATCCACAAATTGGCTTTTAAGGGTGAACTTGAGCTTACTAGAGGCTTAAGTCATCTGGGGATGAGAAGGGGCTTCTCTCTGGTCTCTTGTCTATGTGCAAAGCTCTGCATCCATGCTGTAGTGCACCACACCTTCTCAGCTTTATCAGCTTGTTATTTCCTGTTGTGCTCAAGTTCATGGTGTTTCATATACTGCTGGGCAGGAAGCGCCAGCAAAGATGGGTTTTGGTGACACGTTTCATGTTGGTACAAAAACTACCATTCCTCCTGCAAAAAAGCTTGCAAGATGGAAATTGTATAGCATGTTTTGCAGCCAAGTGGTGGCATCACCATTTCTGGTTTCCACTGCTGTCAACTCCTGACTGTTGCGTCTCTGGGCTGTCAGGACAGGAGCTCATGGTAGCAGCCGTGTCCACAGGGTGGCACTCCGAACAGAACCACAGAGTGCTGCAGGAGTATTGGGCAGGCTGCACTGGGACTAACCGTTCTGAGCTGGGGGCTCCATCGATGGCTGGCCACGTTTAACCTTTGCATTGAAGTCACTGCCAGTAAGCAATACACATCGAAATTCAAACACATGAACAGTCCTAGGTTTTTTCCTAAATTGCTTTCATAAGAGTAACCAAGACGTACAATTGCCGCTGCAACTTTTTTACAAGAGAAATACATCTGACCTTCAGGAAAATGAATTGCGTTTTTGGCAGATGTCTTTCTGAAGTGTCTAAGTGGTACAATGTGTTTTGGAGGTGCAGGAGCAGAGCGGACTTTTTTTTTTTTTTTTCATTTTCCAGTCAGTCATTTTCCTACCATAAATTTCAGCGCATACTTCCAGTTATCTCAGACTGCATTTGGGGTCTGGTTTCATTTCCTGAGCCTGGCTAGCTTCAGATGCAGCCATTTAGCACTGCCATGGTGAGTTCCTGCTGCCCATTCATTGAGGGCATGAAGTCCCACTGTTTTCTATCCCCTGAGATGACCGTTTGTCTTAAAATTCCTATCGATACAGGAAAGAGGGGGAAATATTCGGGGAAAATATTTCCCACTGCTCTAGTCCTGATCTGGAAGTGGAGAAGGGCATTTTGCTGGTATCAGGAACAAGGAAGGGAGAGTGCTGTTTAGCTCCAGCTAAGTGCAGCTGGTCTTGGTGCTGGGTTCCAGATGCCAAAACTCTTCATTGATGTCCCACTGCTCTCTGCCATCTCTGTCGCTTTTCTTGCAGCCCCGTGGTGCAGCAGAAGCACATGGAATGGTTTTAGTGAGGTCAGTAAGGACTGAGCTGAGAGCAGTTTTGTCTTCATCAGAAAAAATAGCAGTGTTGCAGGAAGACAAATTACTGGAACTCCGGAGCTAGGGTTTCCATTCTGTGCAATGCTGTACCTGCATACCTGATTTCTCAGTGTATAAAATGGATGTGGTCTGTTCTGAAACTTATGGTGTCTGTGAATTACGTTAAGGGCAGAAGGAAACACAGAGCTACGCACCTTCTGTTGTACTCTGCTGGTTAAGCTTTGATGTCATCACTACTCCTTTTTTCTTAAACAATTCTTCCTAGAGAAGCGTGTAAGCCATTGTACAGGTAGTATAAAATACTTCCTAGAAGCAAGATTGGCTGTGCCACAGCAATGGGCTGACTGACAATTTTTCTAACATAGGTGTACTCCACAACAAATACTTAAACATCAAGAGCAAGGTCTTGATTTCTTTCTTTTCACTGTGGATACCTAACTAAGATACTCACATTAGGAGCTGTGGTGGCCTGCTCTCTTTTCTAGCATAGAAAGAGAAGTGGGAACCTCCAAGGGATGGACGCTAAGGCATTAAAGGTAAGTGATTCAAAGCTGGGTTAGATGCAGGCAGTCAAGAGGGATTAATCTCGACCCAAATATCCTAATGGAAGATCGTCCTGGCCAGCAAAGAAGGCCTCTTTTCATTAGGTGCTGAGTTGCTGCTTTACTCCATTGAGCTGTCAGTCCCTCAAAAGATACTAAGAGCCACTAACTCCAAAGCCTTCTGCTTTCAGAGCAGAACGTTTCTTTTAAATAGGTGTGTGTCTGTACTTCAAAGAACCTCACTGTCTTGATATAAAAATAGTGTGACATACAGCTTGACTGATAGAATAAAATTATAGGTTTGGTTCTTGGACAGATCATTCAGTCTTATAATGTAAGTAGCATTTTTCTCAGAGTGCAAGATCAGAAATAAAATCAAAACAAAAAGTAGACTTCATGCTCTTTAATATTTATGAACGATTTTTAGCTCTTGGCTTTTTAAATGTCATGCATATTTAACATATAATGTGTCAGTATATCCTCATTCCAAAACGCATCCATTTGCATAGGGAACATGCACTTTATTTAATAAAACATATAATACTTGTACAGCAGAAAGGAAAACATTTCCCCAGATGAACAGACATCACACCAGTGCTTACAACCTCATGTGACTCACACAGTCACTGTGAGATGTTACTACGCCGCGCCGCAGTCAGCAAACTTGGGCATGTGGGAGCAGTGAATCCCTGCACAGAGCTCTAGTGAGAGCGTTCAGCATCAGCCCCGAGGCAACCAAAGAAGCTCGGAGCTCATCGAGCCGGCTGAGGGGAGAGACAGTTTCAAATAATCACAATTCAGGCTCTATGCAGCTTTCACATCCTGAGCAGCCCCTGAGCACTCACTGAGGCAGCTGAGAAGAGATCTAACAGCCTTTTGTTGTGGCTGAGGCCAAGGATGGCACGCGTGGGTCGGGCTTCCATGGCTCCCTGGCCTACAGGCAACACCGATGACAAATTCTGAGCCTGTCCTAGCACCTGGAAGGGAAAATGGGTGGTTTAAGCCTCTAGAAGAGATGGCACATAGGAACTCTGATTCTCATCTGAAGAGAAGAAAGCTCTGAAGAACTACTTCTCCCAGGAGGTTCCACTTTGAGCTGGCCACTCCTCAAGAGCCCTGTGGGATGGGCGCTGGTGAGAGGGCCTCATCAACAGATGTTGTCCCATAAGGTGTGTGCCTCTTCCATCCTGTCATCCGAGGGGAGACCCTCCTACCGGGCAGCTTTACTTCACAGGAGCGGCACAGTGGTCACCACAGCGTCGAGATTTCTTGAGTGGAGTCCTGCATCTTCAAGGGAAGCTTTAACAGTTTCCATGAAAAAGGCACTTAAAGCTGCCTTTTTGACTTAATAAGCCTGCAGGGCAGAAGTCCAACCCACAGGAAGTCTAAAATTTCTGAGGTTGTGAAATATAATGGTAAAACTGCTAAAATGAATTGGTCACAAATATTTATTTCCTGGCTTTTCCTGATCTCAAGTTGAGTGGGAATGTTTCAGATTTAAGTTCCAGTTCTGTCTGCAAATAGAAAAGCTCTCAGTGCTTCGTGGAACGGTTCAGTTTAACGGAACCCGACGTGGCTTCATTACCAGGCTTCTTCTGGTTCTGCACGAGCGAAGGGATATGTTTACCTTTGTGCTGCTCTTAAATTAGAGTTATGCATCTGAATACAGTATTTTTGCCTTCCTTTATGAAAGCCACCATGCCTTACTCTACTAAATCACCAGCCCATTGCTTTCTTCTCCACTGCAAATCCACCACCTTGAGATACGTAGAGCAGCACTGCATGAAAGTAAATTGATTTGAAATGGCTATTAAGACAGTCTCCATTTGCCATTATAGTTTATATTTGGACCCAGCTGGGTACTAAAAATGTTACTGAATAGGATGTGTGGTGTGTGTTGTTATCCCCATTAATACACGTCATAGAATATGAAGAACAGCAAGTTAGTTTTCTTATCGGAATCCCTGTTCCACTGCTGCTCCTCCAGGAAATGCACAGAATGAAGGCCACATTTTCAGTGTCTTTCTTTGCTACAAGAGGTTATCTGTATGCAGCACTAACCTCCTTACTCCAGCGTAAGGACAGCAATAGATATTTTGCTAAATGGAAATATGTCTTTGTTTATATGAACAATGATAGGATAAGGAAGGGAGGGAAAAGTCCTGTGAAAGAGAAACTGGCTGATCAGCAGTGCCCGCCTTTCCACTTGTCTGCAGACTACAGACTGTTCTTCTATCAGTTCTTTCTGCAGAAGAAAATACTTATGTAACATGGGTGAGATGAAATTAAAATGATTTATGAGTCTTTCTCCTGGAAAGGGTCATGCAGCTGAGCCCAGGCTCACACTCACAAACCCCCTTTCTCAGCTCTGCACATTGCCACAGAGTTTTCTTTTTGCACACTGTTGCTTTAATCTTGATGGAGAGCATTTTTTTCTTCATGTTGTTCTCTCCTTGACATTTCTTCCCTTCCTATTTTCACCATGAAAATAAATGCAAACTTTGGCACTTATGCTTCTGAGTGAGTCATCTTCTCAGATCACTGAAGGCTTCCATCTCCCATAAGGAAAGTTTCATGCATCACTTCTTAATGGCTCTGGCTGAATCCCATCTGTGGAAGGGCAGGTCATACCAGGAATTGGATTCCAGTGCTGAGATCTCTTCCTCTAGCTGCTTAGTTTTACTAAATGCCTTCTAGGAAGATTTTATAATTAGTTTTTGGAGTGGCCAAAATAAAAGCTGAATGTCACTGTAAGTGAAACTCAGAGGGGAAAAAAACCAACAAAAGTCATTAAGCTTCTGTAAAGCAACCAGCAGAGTAAAACATGAGACGAGGCTTTGCGTTTTGAAAGGCAGCCTTCTGGGGCTCTCTTCTACATTTCTGGTACAAATTCAGCTTACATCACTTCTATCCAGTAAGTCATCTCTGCTCCTTTGTAAATTTGTTATCTTGGTGATAAAAGGTCAACACTGTATTGCTTTTCAGTGGCTCCTGTGGATGGTCCCTTAAGGCTTGCTCCAAGAGCTATCTTCCCAGCTAGTTTTCAAGTTTTTCTAAACCCTGTGCATTTCATGAAGGCCCCAACTGAAATAAGAAATGAGTGAAGTGCCTGTCTGAACACAGTATGTCACTTGGGCTTAGGGTGGGTTAGAATTATTTACTTGCTCAAAGTGTTATTCACAGTGTCCTTTGGGTTCCCATTAGTAGACTTTGCACAGTGCTAAATACTTCAGTGGGAATCCTGGCCTTACTTGAGCCAAGGAGAGTTCTGCCATTTAATTAATTGTCTGGGACTTTACCCCTTGATTTCTTATCTCCCTGTTCTATTGACTTCACTACTCTGTAGGCACCGTTTTAACCAGAGATTACAGCATTACTTAGGCCCCTGCTTTGCAGCTAGCATAATCAGTGCATAATCCAGACTCCAGGTAAATCAGTACATAATTCCTGTTATTGTTCCACAGTGTACACAGTCAATATCTCTGCTGATCACTATGTCTTAGTCTGGGAAAGTACCCTTCTCAGCTCATCTTTCCAAAATTCAATTCTGGGAAAATACCTGAGCAGCAGCATGGCAACCTTGTTACTCAAATTCGTGTTTTATAATCAGAATGTATCTTAATAAGCATTCTTCTGTGGCTGCAGCCAGGCAATAATAGAATGCATCAGAGGAATCTGAAAAATCAGTGTTGCCTTGATTAGCAGTTCCTTTGCTGTGGTCTCAGACTAAAATGCATTTTCTCATGGTTTGCTCAAGTCCTATTTCCTCATCCTTTGCCCACTGTTTATAATACAAATGTTAGTTAACTAAACACTTACCGAGCATTTCTGGCTCCTGCAATGAAGCCAAACTGCACAAGAGCCTACAGAAGCAACACGGAGTCTGCTCTGTCTCGGTGGTGTTGCCCAAGAGCAGGTCCTTGGGCAGTCCTCTGTGCCCTGTCCTTCTGATTTAAGGAGAGCTGCATTTGCAGTGTACTTGCTCACACTGGTAGAAGGACATTAACCATATTAGTTTTACTCTAGGTAGTGTTATTATTTGAAGCTTTGCTTTTCCTTCCTTGTCATTTTTGAGAGGTTACACTCCCAACTTCACAACTATCATGCAGAGGAGATGCTTCATAACTGTTTGTCATTTGTGGTCAGGAAAACCATTGAGATGACTTGCTCAGTGGGCAAAAGCCTTCTAGCTGCCCTGAGTTTGCAGGAAATGCTCTGATTTGACCCTCTGGAAAATGGAAACTTGCTTCCGCTAATTTGTGTCAACCACACATGTAAACCTGTCTCACAGCTGTCTGCTGAGGCAAGGGAAGCCCCCCAGGCTGCTGTGGCTCCTCCTGGAGACTAGCCAGGGTATTTGAAAAGGCTGAGGACACTGTGCAAATAAAGAGCAGCCTGCTCAGGATTATCTGAGAACTGGAAAGATGTACTTGTCTGCCCTGGGCTCATGAATATACTCATTAACATACAATCAGAGAATGGTTTAGGTTGGAAGGGACCTTAAAGACCACCCAGTTCCAACCCCCTGCCATGGGCTGGTTGACCTCCACTAGATCAGGTTGCTCAATGCCTCATCCAACCTGGCATACGTGATGAAATACCCACAACTTCTCTGGGCAGCCTGTGCCAGTGTAAAGACCTACCCTCTGAGTTGAGAATTTCTTCCTAACATCTAACATAAATGTCTCCTCTTTTAGTGTAAAGCCATTCCCCCTTGTCCTATCACTATCAGTCCAAGTAAAAAGTTGGTCTCTCTCCTGCTTGTACGCTCCCTTCAAGTCCAGGAAGGCTACAACGAGTTCTCCCCAAAGCCTTCTCTTCTCCAAGCCATATAAGCCTGGCTCTCTCATCTTTTCTTTGTAGAAGAGTTGCTCCAGTCATCATCCAGATCATCTTTATGGCCCTCCTCTCAACCCTCTCCATCAGCTCCACATCTTTCTTGTGCTGTGGGGTGCAGGCCTGGATGCAGTACTCCAGATGGTGCCTCGTGAGGGCAACAACCTTCCTCGTCCTGCTGGCCACCCCTCTTTTGATTCAGTCCAGGATACAATTGTCCTTTCGAAGAGTTATCTTTTCCTTATCCCATCTGCATACCTCTCTCTACTTACATACAGTTCATTTGACCTGACTAATGGCCAGGGTAGTTAATGCTAAGCCTGTAAGGTTCATTCGGCTTTCCCAGATACAGTCTATTCTGTCTGACAAATGTGTCCACTTCGGAAAAAAGGAATCAAGGTTTTTCAGCTGTTGGAAACACTGCCTTGCAAGACATCAAAGCTGTCTGCAGGAGGCAACTTTTACACAAAATGTCATACTGAAATAGATCTTTAGTGCGTCCAGCCTCTTATGCTCCCAAAGCATGCACTGTGAACTTGGCCTATCCTAACACAGGTAGGTATCTAGGTTGGAGAGATGGAGTTCCTCTATCTTCCTACTGCCAGTACAGGGAGTCAAGGGTGACTTCGAGTGACTCATTTCTTAGATGATTAAAGTGCAGTGAGGTGAATTCCACTCCAAGTACAATGCAGAGTGCCTTAAATGACACTGTATGGCAAATCCACCCAGATTTCTGTGGGCAGTTACAGGAGACCTTTGCTTGATTGTCCTCTGCAGCTGTTCAGTGCACCCATTGCAACTTGCAGGAAGGTTGCTTCAGCTTTGGCTTTCTGAAGCTAAAAGCAAAATGGGTCGACAAATGTCTTTTGGGCTTAAGATTCACTGAGCTAAACTCAGAAGTAGTAGCAGGCAACTGTAGACTTGAGCTCAACAAGGAAAAGAATGAAGAAGCATACGAGCAAAAAATGTTAAACATATCTTCTTACTCACCTGCTTCCCTAATAGTAGGACATTGGGATTCTGGAAAAACAGCCTCTTCAGACGCTAACTTCACAACTGAGCAGCCTTACAAGGATGGGCCAAGCAAATTGAAATGAAGTGCCTGAGGCTGACATCTTTGGCTGGAGTGATGCAATTGGAAGAATCACTAAGCTAATGATTTTCCGTTATTTTAACTTGGAATCAAGAACTACAGCACTCCCAAAAGGAATGTCTTAGATTTCACAGAAAATAAATGTGTTTAAATTCATTAAAATACCCGCAGACAAGCATCAAGAATAGGAAAACTACTGTTAAAAATAATCCCTTGAACTAGAGGTGGATTGTAATGAAACCAACACATTCACGTTGTGGAAATCTGGCACTTCAACCTATTCCACTCTGTTGTTGTTGTTGTTTTCAGTAATACAACTATACTCACATAACTCATTTAACCCGCATGCTAAGCCTCAGCTTGTATGTTAATTTATTATTATTTAGTCAAGTTTGTGTCAAACCTAAGTCAAAAATTAAGCATATAGCAAGTTTATTATCCTAGCACAGATGCTGTTTGTCCCACAAGCAAAGCAGAGAAAGAGTGGAAAATGCCACTGCAAACAGTGTGTCATCTCCTACACTAAATGCCTCCCCTCTCAATTATTTGCTGAAGGCAATTACCATATGATTGTTAATGGATTGTGTGACACAGGTGATTAGGGAATGACCTGTTTCCAGCAGTGCTAACAGCGATTTTGTTTGCTTTCATGTTCAGGAACATGATTTTGTGGTGGGCTGTTAGAGTTAGGGTCGTGTGGTTTGGTTGCAGTTGGACTCAGTGATCTTGAAGGTCTTTTCCAACCTGAGCAATTCTGAGATTCTGTGATTCTATGTTTGAAGTCTTCTTGTGAGTAGCCCACCGTTTCCTGACTGATAGTTATTCACTTCACTTTCGAATCTTTTCCAAGGCCTTCCCAAACTCTCTGCTGGATTTTAGTTTCTCCATTCAGATATTTCCCTGGGAGTTTGGCCTCCTACGTAAAAAAAAAAAAAAGGTGAAGACAAAATCTGCAGAATCCCCACTGAAAATGATAAAGCCCTTCAGGCTTAAGTGCAACCTGGATCACGCCTTCATGCATGAGTTACCTTCATTCAAAGCAAACACCTCGTGGACTTCAGCACGAGAACGGCTTCCAAGGCAAGGGTTACTGATATTTACAGGCTTATGTTTCAGAGGAGTGAATTCAAGAGGCATCTGTTTGTTTTCCTGCAAGAAAGCCATTCAATAACGTTGAGGTTGTAAATGTATGTTTATAGTTTCAGAGATTTTTTTAATGGAACAAATGACATTTGGTTTACCAGAGAAAGCCAAGCTGAGAATATTGCAACATAAGTTTGCTTGCTAATTTTTAGGCTATCCATCAGTGAGGGAGGACATTAAAAGGAAGAAGGGTTCTCATATGAGGCTGGACACTGGATGCTATCCAGACATACTAAGACACATGGCCAGAGAAGAAACCTTCTGAGAACAGAAGCTGTCAAAACTGCCCTGTCATCTTTGTATCTTTGTTGCCACTAATGTGGAGAATACTGTTTGATTCCAAAAATATGATCAAACATCTGGCTGCTTGTGGAAATACACTACGGCAATGGTTCAGTTGAGGTTGCTAAAAAAAGGTTACCTTCTGAACCAAAGGCACTTCCAAGGATTGCGTGAGTAGCCTAACTTTGGTCGGTATCAGTCTTCTTTTCTGTTCTGTTTCTTAAACTGCTCATCCCACTGACAGCTACTGGCACCAAGTAGTTCATCTGTTTTCATACTTGAATCTGTTCTTAAACGCTTTCAAAAGGGGAAAAGGCAAAAACAAGTCAAACATACTTCAATTCCCCTTTATGTCTACATAAAACAATTTCAGCTGGCTAGTTTATAAGCACTCCTAAACCAATAAACCTTTGTGTCTACACAAAGGAGAAGTTCTTTTAGAGGTGAAGAAACCTCTGTGAGAAGGTTTCCAAAGATTTATTGAAGCAATGTGGGTGGAGAAGCAATAGGGTTTAAAGACACTGAAAAATATCTTGCTGTGTGCTTCTTGTGGAGCCGAGTTCTTCACTAATTGAATCAAAAGCAGAGCTTCCGTGGTGACCAGTTTATGTTCTTAATCTAAGCTGTACCAGAAACCCCATGGCTGGTTGGGGTTGTGGTGAGCAGCTTTATTTATGTGAAGAGCATAAAGCCTGCAGCTGATTCACAGGACTTGCAAAAGAAGCTGAGGAGACGACTACATTTTGTCCCCTGAGACATTCTGTTATTTCAAAATTGCTTTCTATGGAGCTTTGAAAGATTTCCTCTGGTCACCTATAGGAGCCAGGAGGAAATTTCTCCTTGATCCAGGCAATCTTTTCCCTTCTTTTGTTGCTATGTAATTAATGTTGTGGTTATGCCTTGAAATTTCTCTGAACTAAATAATTTAACATTCCAGTGAAACCACATTTTGGATTGAAAGTTTTTATTTGGGAAGCATTTTGACTCACACTATTTGCATTGCAGTTGTCACCATCAGGAGCAGAAATACGGTTTCAAGAAAGGTGCATTTCAATTGTCACAGCTACAGAAAGGTCTACTGAGAATGGACACAACGAGGTCCAGTTAGGCAGCAGAGCCTGATGCTGATTAACAGGAGAGCATGAAAATGCTTCATGTGCTTTTCATGCCCTAGTCAAAAGAGACACCACAATGGTTGCTAATTTGTGCAAGGAATAACATAGTTCAAAGGCTGCAACTCATGCCTGATCACCAAGAAGGAAAGATGCTGTAAACCCAGAGAAGAAACTTCTTTCCATACCCACAGGTTTGCTGAAGCCTAATGGGCAGCCCAGTGAGTCTGGGGCAAGCAAGTCATCCTGAAGCTAGATGATGTCTACTAGAGTATGCAAGTCCGTAAACTGAGGTTGTTAGCATTCTGTGGTGGATTAGAGCAGCCCCTCTGGGCAGAAGAACATGTTCAGCTGTTTGCTGAGGGCTCTATTGTCTTCCTTCAGTTGTTGTATTTTTCTGTGTCAACAAATCTTTTGATAATTTAGTAGAATTTGAGGGAAAACAGATTCATCATGGCTCCAGATCGGTTTGCAGCTACAAAACAAACTCTGCAGTTAATAGGCAGTGCTGATTTGCTTCATTTAGCTGCCAGCAAGTGATCTTGCTCTCAGTACTGAGACTGCTGTTTGTTTCAGAGACACAGGACCAGGCTGTTTTTCTTAAGAGTGGCTCAATGAACTGCTTTTGTAATATTGGGTGAGATATTTAACATCCACCCATTCCCAGGGTCAGTGCAACTGGTTTGCACTGGGAGGTTTAGCTCTCATGATGTGTACGCAGTGCAGTGTGTCCTCCCTCTTTCTCAGGTAATGTCTGCACACTGTATTAATAGATAAATTGCTGCTAATAGTACAGCTGCTCTCCATGTTCCCCATCTACCTCACTGCCAATTCCTACATCTGTCATCTCAAAGAAAATATCCTGGAATTATGAAGCCTTGTGCTTTACTGGTTTGCCTCATACAGACCCAGATGACTTTGTGGTAGGACAAAAAATAGAAAGAAAACCCAGGAGTTGATTACTTAAAATGTTGCAGCTGCTCCCAATGTAGTATTGGCTGTTTACAACAAATACTGCTAAATCTGAGCAGACAAGATCAGACACAGGGCAAGAAAAATGAATATTCCAACATTTTTGGGCTTAACACCAAAAGGAGTAAGGAGACTGTGCGTGCTGTGACAGTGCTGGCAACCTTTGCCTCACCAGGTTGAAATGCATGCCTAACCTGGTCTTCCTAAAATCAAACCACCACCAAGACTGTCTGCTCTATCTCCTCTCTCACTACCTTCCTCTGCATTTCTCCCTGTCAGTTCTTTCATAGTTCTCCTCTGTCATTTGCCACTGCTTACAGCCTGCTCACCAGCTATGGCATAGGCTGAGCCCACACTGTGTCCTGTGGTGGCATGTTCCTGCCATGCAGGCAGCTGTGCAAGTCCTGAGGAAGATGCCAAGGGCCAGTTCTTGGGGTGAGTCTCTGGTCACAAGCAGCAGATAAGCACAGGAAGCACAAGGAGGCACAAGCTGATGTTCTGTTTGGCCTTCTACGACCTTTCCCCTTTGAAAACTTGTATAACTTGAGCATATAACCTTTGCCATTCCCAGATTTTGCATCTACCATGCAGCTGCCAAGACAACTTACATACATCTAGTTAGGCTCCCTTCATGTAGTAGCCAGTTTAATTACAGTCCTGCTTAGGACTCCTTAGGAGTGTTGGTCTCAGATTATCACACTGCTGCTACTGCCCTGTTAACATCTTCCCCTGCTAGACCAGCCTTCCTCTGTAGTGGGATGTGATGTGCCAGAGCAATTGCAGAAATGGCACTGCATGCGACACTGTATGTGGCACAAACTGTTGCTGGTCTCTTGGGTCACAGCTGTGTGATGGCAAATTAAATGCAGCAACACAGCTGCTGGATGAAGCCATTATTTCCAGGTCTTTGTGGACCAACTCTTCACATCAGACACCATCTCACAGTAAAGTTCATTTTAGCCTGCTTCTTCCATAGTTCTGAGTTCCCCACTAGCTCTGTGTAGAGATTTGCAAATAGATGATATGCAGAAAATTGCTGTCAAAATCTGAAAATACACATATCATTAAGACAGATGTGCTTGGAACCGGAGACAGCTCAAGAAAAAGTTATGGCTTGAACTTTTGTCCATTGACTGAAACGTTTTTAATTGTTTTAAGTTAGTTTGTTGTGGAATGTTTTCATAACCTGATACATAACATATGCTGCACTTTGTTTTATGCTAGTGACTTCTAAAGTAACTCTTAGAATTTTCAGTGTCATGGCTGCACATCTGAAACTTGCCAGGAGAGCAGTTAAAATCATAATGTTTGTATGATGTCTATTCATTATAAAAACGTTGGTATCTCTCAGGTCCGTGTCATTGTTGTAGTTATGAACAGTTGTGCTTTAAGATACTATGATGACTCATCCACTGATAAGAGTTGCTATAAAAAGACAAACCCATATTTCTAGGTTTCTATTTCCTTTTTGATTAATTGCAAAAGCTACAAACGAACTGGTTTGAGGACTCTTAGCACCTCTGGTTTTCATTTAGCTCAGTAAGACTTCTTTGATTTCAGTCACGGGTGCAAATGATCAACACTTCTGCAAAACAGAATTCTTCACCATCCTGTCCTTCAAAAGACTGCACAACTCCCAGGGCTTAATCATGCAACAGAGCTGTAAAGTTCTGAGGTTCTTGGAAGAAAGGCACTGTGTAAGGATAAAGTATTACCACTATCTCTCTGGACTGAAGACCCATTCTGTTTGTTGCAAAGACAGTCTGACAAAAGTCAGTGCCATCCCTTCTTCTGATCCAAATAGTTAGCTGAAATTCATAGCTCTGCAAGCTATTCTTTTTTTTTTTTTTTTTTTTTTTGTAGCAGACAGTGGTGACTGAATGTCTCTGAAGCAGGGCTGTTCATTTGTAAAGAAGGTACTTATGCCCAAGGAGGAATCAAATAATAAAGCAGAGGTTCTTTGCTCAGAGCTGCAGGTTTCTTTTGGTGAGCACTCAGCATAAAATCACACATGTGTTCTCAGGGCCATGGTATGCACCAGTGTTTTTCAGAGCAGAGTTTTGCAGAATCATTGCTACAGAGGAGTGGAAGGAGGCTCCAGAGCCTATTGCACTGAGAGCATATCAAATGCATGGAGATCCTCACCAGATGCTTTTCTGCTTTCTGCATTCGTACCTCTGAGAACAGTTTGCACAGTATGCATCTTCTTGTGGTAACCCACGTGGAAAGTCAGAAAAAAATCTTCACATCCAATTAAGTGGATTTTTTCAAATTGTTCCCTCAGTGCAGAGTAACTGATTTCCTGTTCTCTTTATTAAAAACATTTATACATTAAAATACCTTTTTTGTGTTTCACTCTTACTTATCTAGACTAAACAAATCTAGTTTCTCAGTACTTCACCGTTTACTTCCAGGGATGTTTCCCAGCCCTCAAGACAGCCTTGCTGTGGTCAGCTCCCTCTAGCTTTCTCCAGTTTTGGTGACCCAGATGGGGGTCAGGTTCCTCTCGACATTCATTTGTCCACAGAAACAGAAGCTTCACAGGCAATAGACCAGATCTGCACACAGACACTTAGGTAGGTTTGTGTCACCATGCATCTGTTCTGGGCTGCTGGAAATCATTGCAGACACCTGCTGCTCACCCCAGCAGTCTCCTGAATGCCTTCCGTGGTGTTTCAGCCTGTTTTACACTGAGCTTGCTTAGCTGGCAGATTGCAGAGGCCGGGTGTCCTTCCCCCACTCACAGGGGAAACACCATCAGAGAAATGCTGTAAGTACCATGCCAAGTGCATAGGCATGATCTGATGAGGAGGCATATTTGTTTTCTGTCCTGTTCAGTGAAGGTCAACAATGTTGTGTCTTGAAGGACTGAGTGAAGTTGCCTGCAGCAAAGCTTACAGTCTGTCAAAAAAAAAGAGAGTTTACATTTTAAAGTAGCGTGATACAACATGACACTTAAAATAACAGATAATAGGGAGTTATGCAGCCTGGAAGCTTTCATGTGAGTCTAAATCAGATTCTGCTTCTCTTTGGTTCCTCAGTGAGAAGCCGAGGGCTGCGACAGGGGAGGTTATAGATGCAGCATGCATGAAGCTGCATGGCATGGTTCGCCTTGTGTTTAGACTGTCAGGGACAACTCTGCCCATGCAGCAAAGTCAGACTGTATTGTCACGGTGCTGCCCTCCACACCCACCAGGAACTCATATTTAGGGGTGGCATTTATAGCAGGCAAGGCATGCAGCTTCAGTGCTACCTGCCGTGCTCTTACCAGTCACTGCACCCCAGTGGAGGGGAATGGGGAGAAGCTGAAATGAACCTCTTAGTAAAACATGGAAACTGTCTCACAGGTCCAGTTTGAAAGAAACTCCAAGTTCTTGTTGATACAACCATAGGAGTGTGTGACGTCTCAGCTGTTCTCAGGCCATTACTGAACTGGAAGAGCAGCTAGGAGGCTGTCTTTTGTCTTTTAGATTAGGAAAAAATATACATATATTTAGAAGTGCATTTTTTTCTCAGTATGTTGCTGGCACTCAATGTAACTGTGTCTGTTTCCTGTTTTTCAGATAAACACTAACCCCATTCTAGTTGCATTTTTTCTTAAAAATTGAAGGAGGGCATCATAAAATTGAACTGTTGCCTTGCCACCAAAATATATATAAGGTTTTTATTTTCTGTACATAAACGTGAAGACCAAGGTGATAGGAGATTTTGGTCCAAACCTGGTGAAAGTAAGTTTTGGATTTCTGTGTGGTTAAACAAAAAAAGTAATCTGATGTCATAAATTGTTGTTGATGAATCAGTTGAAGCAGTTCTGGCACTGCCAGAATCCTGACCATGAATCTGGGTTCGGTTCCATTAGCTTTACCCTAGTGTTTCTTTCTTGATTTGATTGGCATCTGATTTACATTATTGTAAGTGAGACCAAAATCAATTTCTTTACCTTTGAGCAATGGAATAGTCATTAAGGAAACTAAAGAATTGCATTTGTTAAAACTACTCTGTGTTTTGTTTGGAATACAACAGAATGTCACAGGTTTCTGCAGGTGTTTCTGAAGAGTTAGCAGAATATCCCTTCTCCCATGCTCAGAAGGAATGGTCTTAATCATGGTGCGTGGGTCTCCCAGCTGCTGCAGGACATTTAATCCGCTTAGAAAGGTGTCTGTTTCCCAGTGAAAGCCAAGTTTGCCTTTACAGTCAGTACCTATAATGCAATGGGAGAGAGTTAATAACCATTTCATTAGGGCTGCAGAAACCTCTCACACCTCTCAGTGAAGAAAGAACTTTTTCTTCTGAGTGGGCAAAGCATCACCTCTGGAAGTTTTCACTCTTGGGATCCAAATGCTTGCTTACATTCCTAACCCGTGCCACCCAATTGTTCTCCAGAGAAGCAAAAGTAGGTTGACAAGCTGGGTTTGGGTTTGCAACTGTTTCTGGTTTTATTTAAGATTGCAAGGCTGTTGATATGCACAGTACTCAAACAAGGAAAATCATTATTTAATGAGAGCAGCGGGAACTACGAAGCCTTAAGGAAAACCTCAGAAAGGGCCATACACAGACTGCCTAGGACTGTGCAGAGTTGGGTGAGGTCAGGTACCTCATCCCCTATGAGTGGGGCTCTGCCTCTCTCCGTTCTAAACGTGAAGGTCTGCATACTGCTACTGTTCCTCCTGCTACACCTACAGATGTAGGTAGAAATGATCAGCTTGAGAAAAATGTGATTTCTCTTACAGAAAGTGGAGTGGTTTAGTACAGCGTTTGCTCTGTGCTGTAATGCTCTAGTCCATGTACAGAATGTCAGTGTACTTGTGGGTCTGTGCTTGATATTGCTCGTGCTTTGTTCAGAGCATGATGGGTGGTTCTGAAAAACCACGTGGTGACTGTCTTCCACAGATCACAGAACGATAGGGGTTGGAAGGGGTCTCTGGAGATCTTCTAGCCCAAGCCCCTGCTAAAGCAAGTTCTTCTTCCATTTGAGTTTTTCCAGATTATTGGGATGGGTCTCCTGCCACCTTTGCCTGATTTCTTACTATTAGGGATATACCAGTCTTGAGCTGGGCCGAAGTGGTGCTTAAATGTCAGCCAACTCTCAGTGCCACCTTACTTTCCAATGCTCTAACCCACGGGATACATCCAAGCACGTCCTTGAAGAGATCAGAGTTGGCTCTCCTGAAGCCCAGGGTTGCAATTGCACTTATTGCCTCATTTGTGGAGAGAGGAATCACAGTTCATGCCTTTTTAAATACTTCCACGTTGTCTTACACCTTTTTTCATTCATTCTTTACCCATTTCTCTATAAGAATTTAATTTCAACTTCATGAAAAAGACTTATTAGTTTCTGATTATATATATATTTTTCCAAATGTTCTTTGATCTCAGACAAAATGCGATTGAATTATTGCAGTAACTCTGACAGCAGAGAGGATACAGACATACGGAGGAGGGGAAGGGACATGCACAATTTCCAAATCTGCTTGTCCACAGCAAGGGCCTTTTATTTCTAATTTGGGACTAGAGTAAACGAGGTCTTTTTCAAAGCTCTGTGGACTTCAGAAGATGTCAATGTAAGCAAGAAACTGTGGTAAATTTGTGTGCGGTTTTCAACACCACCACTAAGGCATATTTGTTCCCAGTGAAGACAATGAGAAATGAAGCTGATGAGCATCTGTAAGAATCCAGTCACTTGGTCTGAATGTCTTATCATTTTAGTTTGGGGCTTTGTTTGGGCGGTTTAATACATAGCTTTTTGTTCCCAATTTGGTCCATAAATCTACAGCAAATCCTAGTTTTTACTGACAGTTATTTCATCTAGAAACCCTAGTATCATTTTTTCTGATTCGCATTAGAAAATAAACTCCTGATCCACAGCAGTACAGAGACTATGGAGTTCAGCAGTGTTTCTGTGCCCCATAAATCAGAGATGTTCAAGATAACCATGTGTCAGAGCAAAGGCTCTTGCAGCCATCTGTAAGCTCTGGGTTGCATTTCAGCTTGTAGAGCACCCCCATTAACTCAGCACTCTGTAAAACAAGGGGTGTTAATTCATGGTTCCTAGTTGGTATCAGCTGAAATGCTGCTGGTCATTGGGCTCTGGTTCCTACCTGAACATTCCTTAAAAAGACTTTTTCTTTGTTTTTGTTTCTCCTTTCCTGCATTTTTTTCCCCATATTTTCAATGCAGAATCTGTAGGTCTGGAAAAAAAAGGATGTTTGGGTTTTATTCCTGCTTCTTTCACTGCTTCACTCTTTTGCCTCTCCCTATGCCTTGAGCTAAAGCTAGGGTTTAGATTTAGTCTCGGTTATCTGCAGTTAGGAATTTCTGCAGCTTATCCAGTGTCCTGAGATTGCTCTACAGTTCTCAGCCCCAGAATATGTCGGCTTATCTACTTCCCAAGAAACTGTGAGACTCCTTAATAGTTTGCAAGATACTTTGTGATTGAAAGTGGATGTTCCCTAGATATCTTTTGTTGATTAAATGGAGGAATATATGGTGGAAATGAGGAAATTTTTGAGTGAGGTCAGCGATATCCAGCGTCCTCTGCAGATTGTCTTTCAAGGCTAAACAGTGAAACTGCATTATGCAACACACTCAGACAGTTCTGTAAACCATGGTCCCCTTAAAAAACATTCAAGTGGAGAAAAGAATTAGCTTTTCGTGGCACAACCAGGCTCAACCCAGGCATTTCAGCAAGGGGAAGGAAAAGGTAAAGGACTTAATTTAGCTTTCACATTGGAGATTTTATCTGGTTCTGCCTCTGCCCCTTCCCCTGCCTTCATTGCCAGTGCTTCTGAACTCAGCCTGCAGTGCATATCAGTGCTTGCCAAGATATCTCTAAGGGTGAGTTAATGAGAACATCTGGCCAGGAATGAGTGATGATGTTCTGTGACCCACCCACTGAGTACAGCTGGTGGTCATGGCCGCGGATGGGGATCCTTACCCAGTGCTACGCCTTCTGCAAGAGGGGTTCTTCCCACCTGTGGCTGCGTGTATTGAAAGTTCCCAAATCCTACTGGTCATAGAAAGGGGCTTTCACGTGAATGTGAAAATGTCTGTAAATAGCTGCACACGCACATTCCCTCTCACGTACAGGCATTTACACTTTTTTGTATAATTACAGCATACTTTTAATGAGTAAGAGTGTGGGCTGCCTAAAAACTGTCTTTATAGATAATTAGTCCCAAAGGTCTTAATCTGGTTAACCATCAAGGCATACTGCAAAAGACCTCTCTTGGGTAAGGGCTTTTTCAAGGAGCTGAATGTACAATCTCTGTGAAGGGAGGAGAGGATGAAAAGAGTTTATGTGCTTGGTTGACATAGCTCCTTTTTGATATGATTATTTTAAAACTGAGAGATTATTTTTGTCCTTCTAATGATGAATTAAAGCATCCAGACACTTTTGCATGCATCCTGTTAAATTATTTATATAAAAATCAATAAATACAAACGTTCTGCTCTTGTTTTTCTTTGAAATCTTGCTAGTTTAAAAAAAAAAAAAAAAAAGATGGATTTTTCAGACAGCACAATGAATCATCAGTTAAGTGAAAACTCTGGGCAGCTTCTCTTTTGTTTAAGAGAATGGCCTGTACACAGTTGAGGCCAGCACATTTTTCGTGGGATGCAAGGGAGCAGTTCAAAGAACTGGCAAGGAGCGGGTCCTGCATATTCATGAGGCCGGGCAAGGAGGTGAAGGTACGGGAGAAGGCAGAAAAGCAATATGAGGATAGAGTGGAATGTGGAGCGAGTTACCACGGTATCCTATTTTACTGCTGTTTGACGTAAAGCTCCTTTGCTTTTACACAACCACTGGAATTGAATTGAACGGCGCAGGGAATAAATAATGAATGTGTCTTTTACATGCTAACAGAGGAGAATCTGCACCTCGTCACAGAGATAATGTGCCCCTCTGTTCTCCCCCCAGTCTCCAGCCTGCGTTCCAGAAGTCAGTCAAGATCTTATCCAACAGACGGAGGAAAAACTCGAAAACAGCCCCTGCAAAGAGCTATTCTCTCACTGCACAAAGTAAGTATAACTTGATATCCAAAGACCACACGGCTGCAGTCAGCAGCTTGCAGAGGCTGTCAGGTCAAGAGAGAAATTTCGATTTGAAATCAGGGCATGTACCTTCAGCTTACATTCATAATCTTAGAGGCACAACTGACAAGCAGTGAAGTCATTTCATCTCAACAAAATGTAATAAATATTTCCATGCCATTATATACGCTACACACAAGCACTTAGTGTTTCAGGTATTTGACAGAGCGTTCTAGCCAAGTGAACCAGCCATGGATTTCATGCTGCGTGAAAAGAGCTACAATGCTAATGTATCCAAAGAAAACATCTCTGTTTCAAAGTGAATAAAAATTAAGTGGCTATACAGTCCATTTAGACAGAGGAATGTGCAAACTTGCTCTGCATGGCTTTTCCAGAAAATCTTCAGCAGGAGAATGGGGCTTTTTTAATGCTGTCTGTCTGTCTGTCTGTGGAGTTCAAACGGACGTGCATTATTTCATTCTTTGTCTGGGAAAAGGCTTATCAGGTTTTGTAGTGGCGAGGCCATTTGTACCATTATGTGCTAAAGCTCCAGGTATGCAATCTGCATTTGCAAATACTGACCTGAGTATGTTCATGCCAGCGATCATAAACCAACAGAAATATGAAAAGGAGGGATCATCACAAGCTGGCCCGTGTGGTTTCTGGCTGAGCAGTTTGTTTTCCCTGGATGATGTAATGGGGATTTGTAAAATTCGCTCTGCTGTCATTCATTGTTTTGACTCATTTCATTGACCTTTTCTGTTTCCAGTTATTCTTTGCATTGGTAGGAGATGTGGGTTATTTCTGGCCTTCTCTTATAACACAGCTAGTTTACTTGCATTGGCCCAGTGTCCGTGTTGAGATGCTAGCGTAACTTGCACCAGTTGTGTGTGCCAGTCACAATGACAAAGGCAGAGCTGTGCCTGACAGAGAAAGGCCTGATGTCTGTTTCCATTTCTGAAATCGATTTGAAAGCTGACAGTTTACTGTAAAATGCACTTTGTTGTTGCCAAAAAGGGGAACTAAAAGCAAACAAGTGCTGAAAGGCAGCTATTGTTCTTTGAAATACGTGAAGCTTTTAATTAACTGAATGCAATGGGCCAGCGTTGAGCTCCACTTCATTTGGGCTCTTATTTGCAGACAGCCGTCCCTTCTTCTGAAGCAAAACAGATAAATTACCCAGTTTTGAGACCACGTACATAAATATGCCGATTGTTTAAGTGGACTGAAACGAGCTCAAAAGGAAGTTTTAAAACTTGCTGTTCGTATTTACTAAACGTACAGAATAATGTTAATTTTGGAAGTGTTCACAGCCAGGCCGAAAAAAGAGAGCGTGCACACAAATACGGACCTTACTCCTGCTGGAGCAGGAACAGGGATGAATTAGAGAGAAGTTGCTCTAGATAAGATCCGTCTGTAGGAGAAATGTGTGTATAGCTGCCTATGCTGTTTTGACCTTCAGTATTTTGACTTTTTTCTCCTGCCTTCCTCCAATTTCCCCAGTAATTTTCAGTTTGAATCTGAGAATTTGTTAAAGCTCATTAAGGCTGGGTGAGATTTTTTGTTTATACTTGTAAACTTGAATTTTCTTAAGAGAAATATCTTCTTATGAAATCCGGTATGATTTATGTCCTATCAAAGCTAATTAAAGCAACAGCAGTTTGACTTTTGAGTATGGAATATTTGCAATTACTTGCCTCTTGCAAATGTATGGTGCAAGAATTGCTTTTAAAATGATTCAGACAGCTGAGAAATTCCAAAAGCAGAGTAACAGTGGGTCAGAAATGGAGGGGAACTGAGCAGAGGAGATGCACTATTCTTCCTAAATTGTTTGCTCAAGTCTAGAACCACTCAGAGATGAGCCATAGTTCATCAATTTGCAAATCCTCCTCCTTCTTTGGGGAGGATTCCATCGTTCAGCAAAAGCTAGAGAAGGGTCTGTATACACTGATGTATGGCACCGCTGCCAGCAGAAGCAGGTGCAGTAGCCCCAGTAATCCAAGTAAGAACCAAACCCACCAGGTCAGCATCCTCCAGTGAGCAGCATGGCCACCTCCATCTCAGCAGCTCTCTCACTTCAGCCTCTGTTTTCATGGCTCTAAACCTTTGGCTTTCCTTAGGGAATGTCTGTTGGTCTCAGGCTGCTTGTTGCTTATCATAAGTAACATATTTATTGGTAACATTTGCAGATTATCCTTTCCATAACGACTTTGCTATCACAACGTGAGCCCCCAAATTCTTTTACTGATCCAGAAACAAATCCAGATCCCTTTTCAGAATCTCCTTCCTCTGTTTTACTGTACAAGGCACACTGCTACTAGGAAAAACCCTTTGACTTTAACCACAGTTATTTTTATAGCAGAAGTCAAGACTGATTGTATTTTTTACTCAAAAAAAAAAAAAAAAAGCCCCTATCATTTTCCCTTGAACAAAAATGGGTTTCATCCAGAAATTATCAACCCAGACGCAAACATCTCCCAAAGTTTAGGAGCTCTACTCCTGTGGGTGTTGTATTAAAGACAGTCTTAGTTTACTAAGAAAAGCAAATACACTTCTTGTCCACTGTCTGGCAGCTTTTATAAAAATCCATTTAAGCCAGAGGGAGAATCCATGTTAATTTTCAGCAAACATAACCAGTACATATTACTCTGCAGCTTGAATAGGGCCCTCTGTTATGGAACACGCTAAGCATAGCACTTTGTTCCTAGACTGAAACAATGAGTAAAATAAAGTAGCAGTTGAGCAGAAGTCAAATGCCCCTACCATTCAAGAAGTCTGGATTTTCTCCTCTTGTTTTGTTTCTCTTTTGCTCCAAGTTCAGGATTTTAAAATGCTTATATATCCTTTTCATCTGAGATAGATCTGTCCTTGACCACCTCAGTGGGGAACCATTCCAAGAATACCTGAGCAGCATGTACTTCGACAGGTTTCTCCAGTGGAAGTGGTTGGAAAGGTAAGTGTCACAATTATTATTATTATTATTATTTTAAATAAAAATGAATACAAAATATTTATTTCATTTTCCATGGAAAGCCTGTAGAATATAATCTCAGTCTACAGCTGAGGTGGTACCTGCTTACTCCTTTTGCTTTCAGGGTAAATAGTTTGGCCTTCCTTCAGCATTACTAGTGTCTCCTCCCAATATCTGCTATTTATGGCCTTCTCCGTGCAGCAATTTTCTACTTCTTTCCACTATTGTCGTTTGAAAAAATCCATCAAGACTCATTCCCTGTTTCCCTCAGCCTACTCCACGGAAGCTCTCCCAGAGAGGTCCAGGAAAGCTTTTCTAATTTTAACATTTGCTTGCAGCTGTTCATTGTTAGAAGGTTCAAGAAGAGGTAATGGCTTTAGCCACAGGAAGATGCCACATAGAAAAGGCATTGTTATGCTGGCATTGGATTCAATTTAAATACGAACTGAGTCTCAAGATGAGATCATCCATACAAAGCAGAACTTGTGTCTGGGTTATGGATAGTGATCCTTAATCCACCATCAGTGTGCTTACACTCATAAATACTCTTCAGCTATTCCTTTCTCTCTCAAGGACACCACTCTCTTGGACGAGGCCCCTGGAGATGTTTAAGGCCAAGTTGGATGGGGCCCCAAGAAACCTGATCTAGTACTTGATCTAGTGGTTGGTGGCCCTGCCTGTGGCAGGGGGGTTGGAACTTCATGATCCATGAGGTCCATTCCAACCCAAGCCATTCTGTGATTCTATGACTCTCCTGCAATCAGCTCGGGCACCTCCTTTGCCAAATATGCTTGTGCATGCCTGGTGAACAGGGCAAAACTTACAGTCCATAAAAAAAGCAGGAATCCAATCCACCTCTGTGATCTAAGAAACCTCAGTAGCCAGTTTCACTGTGGGCCCTGTCAGAGTGAGCTATTTGTGGCACAGCCAAGGGACACATTGCTCTTGTTTATGATCTAGTCTCATGCATCTACACTGCTAAATGCAAGCTACACGTCCAGTCTCTGGCTTTTACATTTGCAAACACTTTTATTGCCCAAGCAGTACTGAAATGGATGCTGCTTGCTCGGGAAACAAACAATGAAAGAGAAATCCCTCCCGGAACACCAGGGAGCCTGTTTTGGCTTCTAAAGCTATAGTGTTCTGCCATTTAATGATATTAACCATGACAGGCGTATCAGGTATGTCTGAAATATGTTCAACATTTGTTGTCGTTCTGCTTTGCCAAATATGGTGACTTTTTTTTCTGAACCAGTTATCGCAATTAGGAAAACCCTGTAAAACAGACAGAAATGTTGCATGTAGGCCCTCACACCATATTTATTGGCTAGACCTCTAAGGACGCCTTTAATAACCAAGCAGCCTTAGTGGGTATTAATTTGCAAGGAAGGGACCTTTGGCTCTTCCATGTTGGAAAGCGCTGTAGCAGATGAACACTGCTGGGTAACAGTGACCTCGAGTCGAGAGAAGCCCCAGTTTCCACAAATGGAATTAATTACGGCAGATCAGTTAGGGCCAGGCCCTTGAGTGGTGTGTATGAGCATAAAGGCTCAGAGATTAAAGGAGCTGTGCCAGTTACTCTCTCTGGAAAGTTACAGAGCTGCTGCACAAGAGGGAAGTGGTGGGCAGAGAGGAGAGCCGTTTCATGCCAAGACATGCTCCACATGCCATCTCCACTGAATCCAGAATTTACCCTTCCATTTCAATTGAAAAACATCAGATGATTCATCTCTAGCCAGCCTATTTCCTAGCCATTTTCTCATTGAGGATAAGGAATTTTCTCAAATGCTTTGAGGATTTTTTTTTTCCCATTATCCCAACTTATGTGAGAAGCTATTGGCCGTGCCTGCCCATTTTAAGAAGCTGGGAGAACTGTTTTTTTTTTTTAGGATTAGCAGAGATGTTAGTGATCTGCTGCCCCATTGGAATCTGCTGGCTCAAACGGAGTCACACAGCACAGTGCATTTACTCCAGGGACGTCGCTGAGCACGTAGTTATCACTGCTAATTGTTGCTTTTAACCCCAGTAGCATTCTCAGGGTCTTCTTAGAAGCCTGAAAATAGCATCTTCTCCTCTTTTGGTTTTGGCCATTTGCATGCTTTTCTTCACCTACTTACAGAGAACAATAGCAAACATAACTGAAACAATGTGCTTTAATGTTTATTTTTGCTTTATTGTCATCAACCCCATCGCTGCCGCTGCCGAACGTTGTGTGCTCCCCCTGCCGGCTGGCTGCACGCCGGAGGAGAACAAAGCTCCTCTGCGGCTCTGATGAATATTCATACCGATGGCCAGTGTGATGTTAAAATTGCAGCGACGGACTGGCGGACACAAAATCGGATATCTCAGAACCCAGAGTACTTTCTCTGTCACACTGTAAAGCTTTGATGATAGCAGATGTGGTGGAAGTAAGATTTAGGGCTGCAACCCTTTAGGTAGAGCACAACTTTGTGGGACTCCTGTAGGAACTTGTGGTGACCGTGTTTGTACAGTGACAGAGCACTGTGTTCTCAGATTTTATTTAACCATTGATTTGGCCTTTAAATTGCTACAGAATATACACACCATTTAACTCACTGGAGGGGAAAAAAGAGAGTCTGCTAATTTGCTCAATAAGTGCAACCAGGAGACTTTCTTGCCAGGTGAATGGTCTCAGCTAATCTGTTTCACATGGCCAAAAGGAAAGAGATGCTTTTCCTCCTCTTTTGCCCAGTGGTCTGGTCCCAGGAGGCAGGTAATTCCGGTGGGGCCGGAAGGGCTCCGAGCCCTGCTTCCTGCTCCTACCCCTCCTCTGAATGGGATCTGAATCCTCCACTCCAGTTCCCGGGATTGTTTTTTGCTTGTTTCATATTGATTTCCTGTTTTGCTTAAGGTCGAGAAAATGTAAGTATTTTCATAGTGACTGAATCTTGGATCTCATTTTCTCAACTTGAAGAACAAGCGAAGTAATTAGACATTAGCCCTGCACTGCCCATAAAAAAATGCATCATGAGCTGATCCGTGGAATTCATGTGTTGCTGCAAGCTCTCAGGCCTTGTATCTGCTTAACAAAGGCCAAAGCTATATAATGGAGATTCAGAACCTTCCTCAGTCCTAAGATGCTAGCTGAAATTATACTGATGACTCACTAATGTGTTGTATTTTATTACAGCTTAATATGTTGGAATTGAAAAGTTCAAGCCATACGTAGCATTGAAGTAATGTCATTACATAATTATATATTATATTATATTATACAATTACCTTGAAATAATTTTATTATATAATATTTATCTATTTTGCTTTTCAAAAGTATGCCCTGAGATAAATAAATCACAGAGAGTGCATTAAATGTAGTTTGTCTATTTTTTTTTTTTTCCTTTTCTTCCAGGCAACCAGTAACGAAAAACACGTTCAGGCAGTACAGGGTGCTAGGGAAAGGAGGCTTTGGGGAGGTGAGTGGTTCTGAAAGTTTCTGTTCAGTGTTTCTTGCTTTTCAGGCACTGCAGCTGCAGTATCTCTGTGAGACAGAGGCTGAGTCTCATTAATTGCTGATAGTTTTAGTTAACCTCTCCTGACACTGCAATCTCAAAAGAACACCCTTGAAAATTATTTTGTATTTGACTGTTGCGTTCACATTAGAACGAGGGTTACGCCCTTATTTGTATTTGACTAATGGCTTGAGGTCACTGCCTAGGCAGCGGAGTCCAGGGAGGCCAAGGCAGGCCTTTGCTGAGCAGATTACCATCTACACAGACAAAAGGAGGTGGGATAGGAAGCAGGCGGAGGAAAGTGAAATAATTAAACCAATATTACACAGCAGGTTTGGAAACAGCAGTCAGTTCCCCAGCTGCCCCCGCCTAAGCCTTATTCAGTGCTTCGCTGTCTCTAGCCTTAAAAGGACTCGATCAGATCAGATCAGATTGTGAGAGAAGCAAAGTGCAACCCAGAAAAAGTGTTTTCTTTAACTTACCCAGCAATTGTTCTCTTTTAATTCTCAGGTCTGCGCCTGCCAGGTTCGAGCAACAGGGAAGATGTACGCCTGCAAAAGATTAGAGAAGAAGAGAATAAAAAAGAGGAAAGGCGAATCCATGGCACTAAATGAAAAGCAGATTTTAGAAAAAGTCAATAGTCAGTTTGTAGTGAGTATTGAACTCTCTCTGGCTCGGCTCTGTGCTCGCCTGCTGAGCACAGTCTCTTGTTGAATCTTCCAACTCCTCGTACAGAAAAAGGTGCTGTTTTCTGAAGGGAGCCCGTCCTTGCACATTTCACCTTAGCTGTGCTCCACGCACACTTCCAGAGTCTTACAGATTGTGGTCCGTGAGAAACACACCAAATGATGTGGGTGTTTCTACCATGTGATGCTCTTCCCAGCCTTACATCAGCCTGAGCTATTTTTGTCCTACCTGAATTCCCAGTATCCTCTTTGGAAGAGACTGAGGGAGATTCAGCCCAAGTCAGTCAGAAGAGACTGGTTAGTAGCAGCACCCAGACAGTGACACGGGGCTGGTCAGCGTGACCTGGGGCTTTCCTGAGTTGGGCCAGTTCTCGTGTCTAAGCCCTTGCCTTAGATAAAAGAACTGCTTCTGTCTCAGCATCTGTTGTGTTCTTGTTACCTATTTCAGGAAACACTGTGAATACAGCAGATGGAAAGGTAATCATGTTTGCTTACCTCTGGCAGAAGCAAAGACAGTGGCACATATTTAAAAGTGATGTGCAGATTTTGACTCATTTGATCATTTCTGGGGTACCACCGAAGCCCCACAGGGGCGATGGAGACCCTCCTGCCTCAGTCAGTTCAGCCACCACGGGACTGGGCCTTCCTGGGAACTCAGTGAGACGGTGTTTTTGACAGCTGTCAGCAACTCCTTGCAGCAGGAGGAATGGCTTCTCTTGTCTGTTAAGATTTCTGTTACCTGGAAGAATCTGAGCATTAAACTTGGGGGTTTCTGGTGATGAGTTGGCTGGATCCAACAGATTAATTCATGAAATCCTAACAGCCAATTTTTCTGTACTTTTAAAATGTGTTTTTGTTGTTGTAATAAGGATAATAAGATCCACATCAATTTCAGGAAACACTTTTTTTTTTTTTCCCCTTTCCAGTGAAAAACTGTTAATGAGAAGTTAGTGATTTCTTCTTAGCAGATAAATGAACTGTCACAACTATCTTACAAATGTTCTTTTTCTAGGTCAATTTAGCCTATGCCTACGAAACAAAGGATGCACTGTGTTTGGTTCTGACCATAATGAATGGAGGTGATCTGAAGTTTCATATCTACAACATGGGAAACCCAGGTTTTGAGGAGGAAAGAGCTTTGTTTTATGCTGCAGAGATTCTTTGTGGCTTAGAAGATCTTCACAGAGAAAACACAGTATACAGGTGAGATTTTTTTTGTAGTCTTAGGAGAAACTTCCCAGGGAGGAAAAGAACTGTGTGCAATTTCCTCTGCCCATTGTGGTACAACAGACTTTAGGTATCCCGGTGCCTTGATGAAATTTCTCAGAGCCACGTACTAATACAATATGATCCAGTAACAGCGAAAGCGAGCAGTTCCTTCACTGAATGCACTGTGTCTAAGTTATACAGACCTAACACAGAGCTCCCCAAATCCTATGTCAGCATCCTGAGAAAATCATGACAGTTTTTTAAAGAGGACTGAATTAAGGAACTGAGTTCCTAGTTGGTATGAGATGGAGTTTGTTCTGTTCAAGCCTCTGTTTTAATCAGTTGGATTATGTTGCACAGGGGCTGTGGTGCATCAGATATGGAAAAAAACCTCTCCTGAGAGGGAGCATCTTAGGACGTTTTAGGGTGAAGGGTGACTTCAGAGAGAGTTCTTGTGGCTCCACAGGGATGGTTTTCTTCAATCAACAGTCAGTGTAGTTGTAAACACCATTTAATGTTTGTGTTTGCTATCCTAGCTTGTGAAATCATTACAGCATTCACAGCAGAAGAGGTGCTGTACATTGATGAGGGAGCATCCAAGGACAGTGATAAACAGATAATAGTACGGGTTTGAGGTTTGTTGGAAAAACAAAGCCACCCTTCAAATCCCTGATCTGCCCATGTGTAATGAGCACTGTGCATGTGCTTGTGTATAAAAATTAGGATACTGTACACTGGAGGATTTCTCTGAGTTGTCGTCACTGTTGCCTTGCTGTGTCTCAGATCTTGCTAGCTCACGTAGGGAGGGCAGACATAGGTAACACACTGACTGATTTGGAACTGTCCCAGAAGAAGGTTTTTTTCAAGGAACAGAATGGAATTAAGTGTTTGAAGTCAGTCGCAAAAAGCAGAGCTTAACTGACGTGTCTGGCCTTCTTTTTCTTTAAAATATACCCTGCCACACTTGGAAGAGTTTTAGGAAGTACTGCAACAGAAATCACAATCATACCTTATTGATGAAAAGGACAGATACATTCATAACGTGACTGGTAAAATGCCGTGCTAATGCCACTCGAATCTAATCAACAACACTGTATCTGATCCACTGAAATAGCACGGGCTCTAGAGAAATGGCATCCTACCTCCTTAAGCAGTTGTTTCACATTACTTCTAAAAGAGCTGCTCCTTCACACTTCAGAATGCACATTCATTTCGGTGATTAATGATATAGATATCTTTGAGGGTGACATTTTCTGGCAGTATTTCAGGAGCATCTGCAGAGACCCCTAATTTGTAATACTGCAAAATGTTTTGAGACCTGTGCTATATAGGTCAAAAAAATTTAGCAACTACATGCTGCAGCTTTCTCAAGGTGAATAATTCATAGCAAAACACTTATTCCTCAGACTTAATTTCATTTTCTGTGAACAAAATGCTTCTGAGTAAGTCACAGTATTCCAAAATAAGCTCCCCATCTCCTGGACCAGTGACGCACGCTGTGTATGTGACCTGAGAGAACAACCAGGCCCGGCTTCAGGATCAGAGTCAGATAAAAAATCAGAATTCCCTTGCCAAACGAGGAGCTTTCTTTACATTTCTCAACTGCATCATGTTGGCAAAGGTCAGTGGGTTGACTTTTCATGGAAAGCGGACAAGAAAACCTTCTGGTTCTCCTCGAATTATTTAGATATAACTATATATATTATTGCAGTGCCTGCAAGCTCCAGTCTGCATCAAGACCGTATTGTCCTAGCGTTACACAAATATACAGCAAAGCCTTGTCCACCATGATTAATTATGTTGTTTACGCTGTCCTGCAGAGCAGAACAACGTACCACAGCCTTTCCGCGTGGGCACAGTGCCAGCAGTTTGTGTTTCAGAGTGTTGAGGCAAGGCTCGCTTAGGTTTCTGAAGCTGTGCCATTGGGAAGTATCCTTACACATAATTGCATCCACAGAGGAGTTCTAATTCCTCTAGACATTTCAGTTTGAAAATCGCATTCCTCTTTGACGCTTTCAAGAGTGAGCCATGCTAAGGGAGCTGTCCTTGACCCTGAAGAACTTCTGAAAACAGAAGTGACAACTGATGTCTTGAGGAAAGGAAGGATTCCTTTAATTGCCCTAAATCACAAAGAACCGTAAAGGCTGCACTGCTGTTCTCAGAGTCTTCATGGAGTCTCTCATTTTCTCAGTCAAAGAAAACATCTTTTCTCTACTAGCATGCAGTGTTCTTTTCATTTAGCTACAGGTTTAGGTGGGACGAGTAACTGTTGAAGAGGAAGATGAAGTAACTAATGAAATCTAAGTTCTTCCAGAAAATAGTTCTGAAGGGTTTCAGAATGCATTTTAGAAAGTAACTGGGAAATGCCCTCGACTGTGCTGCTTCAGTACTGGAAAGCTGTTGATAGGGAAAGCCCACAGTAGTATGTTAAGATCACAGATTCTCCTCCGCATTGAGCTGTCCTCCACATGTTTCAGTATTGCTGACTTGGCAAGTAAGCTTGATACCGCTGGGCACCCAGTGAAGTTTATCTTGAGAGGTCAAGATGGTCTGAAGCTAGTGTGAAGAGGAAAATGTTCACAGCATTCTGTGTTCTTGCTTGAAAAAACAAATAAGAACAAGATCAGTTTTGAAAAGCACTTTCAGGAGTGTCAAAGCTATCAAACGCCCTTCTTCAATAAAGGAAAACTCAAGGCACTGAAGCAGCACAGCTTGAAAGGCAGGGAGGACTCCTGCCCAGCCTCCGTGCACCGCACAGCTCTCCTGTTGTGCTGGCCTCTCTTTGCTCTTTGAAAAGAAACGTGTCTTGCTGGGAAGCTAAGAGAATCAAGCTGCTTTGCAAATGCAAGGAGGCCTTAAAAAATTACAAGACCAAGCACTTCTTGGATTTGGACCAGGCTAACGCTGGTAGGAGTCAGTCATGTAAAAGACAGGGCAGAAAGTCGTGAATTGCAGCAACATGCTTCTCCGTGCCTTACCCAGACATGCTGGTGCCTTCTTCAGGCTCCTCCAGTTCCCAGCTGTGCTTCACCACTTCCATGCCTGGGTTGGAGCACAGAGAGCAGCAGCCGGGTTCCTACTTCAAAAGTGGCCTCTTGCTTCCAGGAGTGGCAGAGACAGCATGGCTGGTGTGGGCAGTGCCTAGAAGTAGCACCAGGTGGAACAGGCTTGATGCAGGCAAACCCTGTGGAGAAATGACCTGTCACAGCTCTGCTGCGTATATGAAAATAGGTGGTTTTTTTGGTTGTTTTTTTTTTTTTTCGTAAAGTTCTTAACTTGGCTGCATTTGGGATTTTTTTTTTCCACGGGAGCAGTAAAAGGCACATCTTTGACATCAGAGTGACCACTTGGCCAATTTTCATGGCGCTGCTCCAAGCCACAAAGGCACCAGAGTTTCACAAATGTCTGCAAGAAGCATTTTAATCTGGGCACAGCGCTGCCCTCTGCCCCTCGTTCTTCAGACTGGCTGAAACCATTATACATGTGCACAAGTGTATGTACACGCGTTCACGTAGCTGCCCTGAGTCAGATGCCAGGCACAGAAATAGTCCAACAGACTGCTATTTCCATGAGCAAATAAAGTATTTTAACATTTTTAATAAAAATATTTTATAAAAGGAATTATTAAAGAGATTTAACGCCACAGGGGACTGTAAGGCTTGGTTTGCAGGGTTTACTGGTCTAGATGGATGACTCCATTGTAGTGGACTGCGAACTAAAAGCTTGGCTTAGTGGAAAAATGTAACTCCAGCTTGGAATGAGACATATGGTTTCAGTCTATCTGTGAAGCGAGTAGTAGAAAGTTGTACTGGTTTCATGAGTTCCTTACTGTTTGAGTTGACGCTCAATTGGTTTATTACTAGTCATAAATGCACTCACACACTGTTGTATGCTTATGTTATCAAAACCAGCTTCATCTGAATGACTGCTACCTTTCATTTTCAGAGATTTGAAGCCAGAAAATATCCTGCTAGACGATTACGGTAAGTATCAGAGGTTTACAGAGATTCTTTCACAGTAAAACAGATTAAGTTAGTTTTAGGATACGTATTGCACAGAGAGAAATAATGCTCTGAAGTAAATAAGAGGCTCAGAGTATACTAATACTGCATCTTGGGGTGGGCAAAGTGCTGGGACTCGCTGCTCGGGCGGAGCACAGCAGTCATGCTGTACAGCAGGCTGTGTTCTAGAGAGTGTGACTTTGCTGCTGGTGTCTGCCTTTTTTCCATTGTTTTTCCATCCTTATTGTTACAAGGCTAACATAACCCAAACGACACTGTGATTTCTAAATCTGTGCTTCACCACTCCATTTCAAAAGTTCTTTCATCCTTTACTGAGCCAACTCTCATTTTACACAAAGCCAGGTACCCATTTGGTGCTGAGGGCAGTGCTAATCGGATCTTATGCTGAATTACAGACCAGATGTAGCCCCTTTAGCCATCAAAGAGTTTCAGAACTATGTCAGCCCATCCATCCACAGTGATCAGTTCAAGATACTTCCCTGCAGCGTGCTACTCTTTGTCTTTTTCTGATTTGTTCTGAAGTATATAACATAACCCACTCCAGTCCATAGCCTCACTGCTAAAATTTCACTGCGCTATATCACACTCAGTAATTCCTCTTTTATTTATCAATAAAACTGCTCCAATTTTTGTATGTTCATTTCTTAAAGTACCTTAACAGTAAATTGCAAGAGCATTGTAATGACAGCAGTTGCTAATTTGGAGTCATATTATTATACCTGCTTTGTGTTGTTTTGTTTTTCCCACACAGGCCACATCAGAATATCAGATTTGGGTCTAGCTGTTAAAATCCCCGAGGGTGAATCGATCCGTGGAAGGGTAGGAACAGTAGGGTATATGGGTAAGTCTTCAGTAGCTCATCCTCTTGACGTTTGGCTGGGATTGCGTGAGCTTTGGAGATCTTCCTGCCATGTAGGCTTAAGAAAAAGAATTTTAAAAAAATCACATCCAACCGAGTGCAGTTCCCTGCAGCAAAGCTGCAGAAGTATTCTGGAGGGAACTGGGAGTCGGGAAAAGGCTGGAGCACGGCAGCTCTCAAAGAAAGTGGTCTATATTCCTAAACCAGAGAGGAAAATAAGAAGGACAACAACAGGGATTCTGTTGTTTTCAGCATAGGATTATTTTAGTAGTGTTATGTGCTTGAAAGAAAGGAAATGTTTCTTTCTGGCTGCTGCTTTGCATAGTAGTTAAAATGTGTATGTTTATGATGAAGTTGGTAACCTCACGCATCGGTTTTGCTGTTTGGACAGGGGAGGTTACACAAAGGAAGAGTACAGATTTGAACATTAATAAAAAAATAAAAAATAAAAAAAAAACCCTCCTTAATTGAACTTGATCCGTTTTTGAAAATGAACGTAATTATTTTCATGCATTCTCTGGGTGAGCATAGTTTGTGGAATAAAATTTGCATATGCTTATTTGACTAAATAGCAACTGACTGATATGAGTCACAGTTATATCCTATCAGACTTTAATGAAAGCAAGCATATCAGCTGTCCTTTCTAAGTGTTGTTATCTCAGTGTGAGTCTGTGTACACACTGAGACTCTGCCCGTGAGCACATGTGTACGTGTGTTTGTAACTATGTACAGAAGGTGAGGACGTCTGCAAGGAAGTGACTGTGTGCCCAAGACACACTGGATGTTTGCAACACAAAATAAAATGTGTTTGTTTTTAAAAGGGGGGAACGATAAGCTATAAATTGAGTGAAAAGACAGAATTTGCTTTTGGATAAATGTCACTGTCATTTACAGCATGTGTGCTTGTATGTCATTTCTTTCCTGTAAACCTGGAAGCACTCTTAAGATTGACGCTCCCCCCCTCCCCCATTTTTAAATTGGTCTGGCTTGGTAGAGAACTCAGAAGAGAGTGTGAACATGGCACATGGCATGACATGTTGAGGAAATAACATGGCATGTAACATGCTGCATTTTCTGTAGTTCAGTCAATAGAAATCATGAGGTATTTTAATATTCTATTCATGAGGTATTTTAATATTCTACCTACTGTTCTCTCCTCCTGCCAATACCAAAGGGACATCTTTCTCTCCCACAGCTCCTGAAGTGCTGAACAACCAGAGATACACACTCAGCCCTGACTACTGGGGACTGGGCTGTCTCATTTATGAAATGATTGCTGGGCAATCGCCATTTCGTGGAAGGAAAGAGAAGGTGAAGAGGGAAGAAGTGGACAGAAGAGTTCTGGAGACAGAGGAGGTGTACTCCCATAAGTTTTCTGAGGAGGCCAAGTCCATCTGTAAAATGGTAAGGGGCTTAAAAAGGCACTGCGTGGCAGCTTCGTTGGGAAGCTGTATCTGACACAGTCTCAGAGGTAATGTGGTACCATATAGGGGCTGCAGAGACAAGCAGTAATCGAGCTCATCTGTTGATGGGATGACTGCATTCTTTACTCATTCAAATTGTGTTTATTTGGGATTACTTCTCCATGAGATTCATCACGGTCATCTTGAGTCCTCCCCAAAGTTTTATGGCCAAGGGAGTGGTATCTATTCTCACGAGACTTTGAACGTTAGTTTGTAGTCAAGAATGCATTTCTGTGTTTTATAACCTTGCAGAAAAAAATAAAAGGACTTGGTGATGCAAGACTTTCAGTGTTTTCTGCAAGGAACTGAAAACCCCATGCTTCCATTGTGTTTGGTGAGAGCTGGGGGTAAGCAGGACAGAGATTATGCAATGAAATTATTGTGACACTCAAACGTTGTCCCACCCCATCTCACTAACTTTGTTAGCAGCTTTCCCCCCAGGGTGCCAAAGCATCCAGCTTTTCTTAATACTGTTGAGCTGTCCTTTACAATGTTTTCTCACCCTTTCAGCTGGGAGTCATTTTCATAGCACAATAGCCATGTCTGACAATGGAAATCCTCAAACCCTCTGAGAAATCTCAAAGCTGCGTCTGAATTTATCAATGTCTCGTCGACATCCATCTTTAGAAGGCTGAATTGTAACTTGGAATGGGATGTGGCCTCATTCTTGATTTGTTTGTTAAAGACTGAAGTCTCCTTTGGAGACAGTGAAATATCTATGTAAACTGGCAGAGAAAAAATGAAGGGAAAGAAAGATCAACAAATAGGTAGTGAGAGTTGCAGCAGTATCTTGTGCAATAGGCAGGCAAACAACATATCAACAGCATTCTGGTTGGCTGGCTTTGTGAAAAGACACTGAATTCTCCTTGCAAAGTTCTAATGGTAGCATTGCCAAGTGTTTTGTGCCTGGAAGTCATTAACTCACAGTGCACCAACACATTGCTGAATCCCCAGGAGAGCCATTTACTGACATCACTCTTGACAGACACTTCGGGCCATACGCTGCCCATAGCCCACAGTTCAGAGTCTCCAGTGAAGTTAGGGTGAGAGGATGCAAGACAGCCGCAGGATCACGCAGACCACTTCACGTGCTGCAAAGGTCTGCCATCTTTTCTTTAGCAGCATCTCTGCTCATACCGGGGGAAGAACGGAGTCTGCTGGAGTGGCAGAATTTGTGCATTTTCAAGTATTAGCATGGAATGAAAATGCCACGAGGAAAGAACTGATGGTCTCATTTCTTGCTCTGTAGTTAGTTTCAGGCATGAGGTGCAACAGAATAAAAATATATTTTACAGAGAAACGATCAAGTTGATATGAACTTAAAAGGTGATAATTCAACGTAGCGTTGATGGGAAGATGCTAAAAATGACTTCCTGCTCCCAGGGGAATAGACAGTGGAAGTCAGTACATTGTAGTGGTCGTTTTCATCTTCATGCCATGGAACAAACTCATGGTTTCAAGGAACCTCAAAAAATCACCTGTTTCATTCCTTTGCCTCAGGAAGGCACAAACTGTATGTAGATCACTCCTGACAGCTTGGTCATTGCTGCTTCACTGTCCAATCCTGTTGTGTTGCTTCAGGTGGGTTGTGTAGACTCTTAAAGGATCCAAAGATAATGCTGTTCTTTGTGAGTATTAACAGATGAAAATTGACGTGTCTTAAAGAATGGAAGAGCCTTACTTCTAACACTGAGCACGATGGAACATGAGGTTTTCCATCCAAATATCATTTTCTTCTAGTGATCCTTAAGCAATCCGTGGTTCATATGTATTTTATCAAATTCTTTTTGTTCTTTATGCTGAAAATCAGAACGTGGTGGCTTTGTATCAGTAACTTATCAAAGAAACAAAAAAGCCTTGATTAAGTTTCCATTATACCTGAAAAATGAAGCATAACATTATAGTACAAAAATACAACTTAGGATGTCACAAAGATAAAAAAAAAAAAAAAAGGGGCTTTCAGGCCAAGATTGAGGAACGTGTTTTCCACCGTGTCTTTGGAGCTTACTCTATGGTCTGACAGCATTACCATCAGGAAATACGTTGTCTTTTTTCATTCACTCATGAAAACCCTTTAGTGTCACCTCACGTCAACCTTCCCCTCCTGGACATTTATGCCCTTTGCATTTTTGCAGGTACATATCACAGCTTCCATTAATCATCATCCATCCAATATTTCCATATTTCATTTTCTAAGTCATTTCCCATAAATCAGCCCTCATTTTGGACCGAAACAGAGATGAATAATAAATAATTAGGAACAGGGGCAGCTGACTTTCTGGGAAGCTCCCCAACCCATAGTTCCCATATAACATAACTTCTTCATGTTTTGTTTTGTTGGTTTTTTTCCTCTGAAAAATCCAGTCTTTCTAGGAAATGTTCCCTGTTTGTCATTGCTATGACTTGTACTTCACTGATGTACATGCATGTTTCCCCTGACAAGTGCAGTCTTGCATCCAAAGATGTGACTTGAAGCGCATTCAAGTCAACGTTATTGGATGGTCCTTATTGCTGTGCCTTTCTCACTCTGACAGCATCCTTCTGTCTGCATTTCCCTGCAGACCAGCTTTTCTCTTATCTCGTACCCCTACAGTTCCCGCTTTAGTTCAGTTCTCTGAATGCCAGGGGCAGAAAAAACAGAGCCAGACTGTTCTCAGTGGTGTCCAGTGACAGGACAAGAGGCAGTGGGCACAAAATGAAACACAGGAGGCTCCCTCTGAACATCAAGAAAGAAAGCTTCACCTCTGTGGAGGCAGTAAACACAGGAACAGGTTGCCAAAAGGGGCTGGGGTCTTTATATCTGAAGACAGGCAACACTGGACGTGGCCTTGCATCTGCTCTTAGTGACTCTGAGAAGGACCAGTGTTGGCCTAGACAATGTCCAGAGGTCCCTTCCAAACCTCAGCAGTTCTGTAATTCTGTTTCCTTCCTGAAGTGCCTCCCCAGCCAACTGAAAGATGATGGATTCTTTTCTTTATAAAAGCAATCTCTTAAATCCTTCACACACCACCAGAAACACTGTGATCATCCTGCAACTACTTCTGTCTGCTTTCATCTCTCCTCTCTGCTTTTGTCTGTGGAAACCAACTTATCCACACATTTTTACACTTTCAAGTTTATTAGCGTTGCCTGAGAATAATTCTTGGCAGAATAGCTCTCGCTCTTCAAATGATCATTACTGCTACTGCAGAAATTATAGTAACAATTAACAAATCTTCTATTGTAAGCCTTTGCAATAAGCTTTGCTATCACTTATGCCTGAGGGAGATTTGACCCTTCTGCACTGGGCTACACTGAGCTATGATTCTCCTTGGCCTCCTTTTATTGTTAATGCATTTGTAAAAACACCTTTTGCTATTTTTTTGCAATAGTGGCCAGATTAAGTTCTAATTCTCTCACTGCACATCCTACTGACATCCCTGTACTCTTCTCAAGTTGCCTGCTCCTTCTTCCAAAGGTGGTAAATTCTTTTTGTCCCAGTCTCTGTGGAAGCTCCCTGTTTAGTCAGGCTGGTCTTCTTCCACACTGGCTCATTTTAGCACATGTGGGGAAGGCCTGCCCCTGTCCGTTCTTCAGGAATCTTCCTGGACACCCTTCCCCTTCAGGACTGTCTCCTAAGGGACTCTCCAAACCAGTTTTCTAATCAGCCTGAATTCTGCCTTCTGGAAGTCCAAGGTGGCAGTTTTGCTGACTCCCTCCTCCTGACATCACCAAGAATAGAGAGCTCTATCACTTTGTGGGCGCTATGCCCAAGGTGGCTGTGACACCCACCAGTCCTTCTCTGTAAGCAGCATGTCTTGAGAGAACCTCCCCTGGTAGGCTCTCTTACTGCCTGTGTCAGGAAGTTATTTTCCACACAATCCAGGAACCTCATGGACTGTTTCCTCCCCAGATTTCCTTATGGGTAGGATCCAGTCTGCAAACTGGGCCCCCTGTTCCCCTCAAAAGTCTTCTATGAACAAAATGAAGTCCTGAAAAAAAGACTCAGAGACACTGCAGAGTTGGAATCCCCAGATGGGATCAAATTTTATATTTTCATGTCAATCGAATCAGAGTTCTTTACATCATGAAAAAGAATTTCAATGTAATTTCACCAAAGCTGCTCAGGACTTTTCTTTGAAAGACCTATTCTCTTTGTCTGAGGTCTAGACTAAATCCTTACTTACATATATCCCGTGCCATCTGGAGCCTTCATTACCAGGATATAAAGCTGTGCTGCTTGGTATCATCTTCATGCATGATTGGATGACTTAATCCATCTTCAATCTGCAGCACCGTGAATTGTCCATAGGCTCTGGCTGTAAAATTACACGGAAACCGTGTTTGATTGGATCACAGCACCGCTGTCCTAGGAGGGCTCAGCATCAGACTGATGTAGTTGTTCTGTTCTACTCTCTTCATTTTAAATACATCCTTTGAAAATGAATTAAAAAAAAAACAAAAACAAAACACAACCTATGGAGATGACTCAAAACATACAACTGTCATCTCCATTTTCTTTCCCTGGAGAGATTCCCAAGTGGGCTGCACATCTCAGGCTCACAGGCAGGTTTACAATTACAGAATGCTCCTGGAGCTGCAGGAAATGTTACAAGACTCTTTATTCTTTGGAGGAAGGAAGGGGTTTTCCTTCTGAAAGATACCATAGCCCATCCTCTCTCTTAACATTCACAAGGGGCATCTAGTTTCATTTGTTGCCATTTCTAGAGCTGGCTTCCTCTACAGCTTACCAAAACCCCTGAGTTCCTTATTTTCCCTGTTGTGCCTCTCCAGAAGCTCTCCTCAAGATGCAAAGCAGCTGCTTCCCTGCAGATGAGCTTCACAGAGGAATCCTTTTCTTTCTGTTACATTTCAGTCTCAGTCCATTTCCAGCAGCCTGTTCACTTTTGTGTATATCTGCCCACAGTGGCCAGCCAACTGCATTCATCCTCCAGGGACTTCATTCTTGCATCAAAGATTACTGAATACTCCCATCTCAGAGGAGCCTGGGACCTCCCAGGCTGCCTTTTCCAGTCCCAAACCATTCTGTCCTCTGACCACACACTCCCAACTACTTCTAGCATTTACAGCCTGAGAAGGATAAATTCCCAGATTAACTCAGTCATCCCACCTAGCTCAGGGGCAGAACGTTTTAATGGCTGCGTAGCCAGCCAGTAACCCCCTCTCTTCCCTTCTCAGATGACTCTGAAAGAAGAAACAGCACAGATCTCCTTTATCACCTACAGACCAAACCCACTCCTTTCTACTACAACTTCCTCCTCTGCATCACTGTTCCTGAGAGTTTCAAACTATAATTTCCAGAAGCATTATAGCCATGCATAGTACAAGTGGTTCATCTACCTTCAGGTTCTTCTTTCCACCTGCCAGGAAAGTTCTCCCTGCATGAAAATTAAAAGAATTTATATCTGCACTACTCTGGTACAGTAGAACAAACCTTCCTTTCACTGAAAATTGCAAAGCAATATTTAGACTAATTCCAGAAACCAGTTAGAATTAAGAAAAAAAACTTGCTTTAAGACCATGAGAACTCACAGTCTCATACAAGCTCCAAGAGAAGCACTCTGAGATCTTTCCATTTAAGCTGGATGAATATGATGCTGTTTCACAAGAATCTGTACGCTCAAAGGATAGCAAATGATAGAGGGTTTTCTTCAACTCTTTTCCATCTCTGTGATCCAGAGAGTCTTGAGGACAGTCTCAGTGCCTGTCATTTGGGAATGGTGCAGCACTAGAAGCAGAAAAAACTGTAAGAAAGGGATGTTGGTATTTGCAGGCTGGAAGCTGCTCAGGTGCTGATTTTCTACCTGGTCTCTTAAAACGCTGCTTCTTCTCTTCAGCCCTCCCAGAGCCATTTGCCTCTCTCTTTCTAAGTGAGCCCCTACTAGGAGCTGCAAGGGACAGCTCTGACTGCCCTGGCTTTCAGATGCAAGGAGCAGTAAGAGCACCAGTAAAACTCCCAAGGGCTCCTCTGACATGCACGGCAGCAGAGTGGGCAAGCTAACCGGGGAGTTTTGCTAATCCCCAGCCTGCTCAAACCAGCTGGGGAAAGCACGAAGGAAGACTGCTACGCCGCAGCTCCAGCATCGGAACAGGAAAGCAGGATACGGGAAAGGCGGCAAAAAAATAATAATAATAATAAATAAAATAAAAGCGAACCTTTCTTCCCCCGGGGCACCCAGGTACGAGAACCCCCCGACCCCGCAGAAGAGCCCCTGGCACAGCCCGGAGCCCGCTCACCCACGGGAACCGCTGCGCGGAGCTGCGGAACGCCTCGCTGCCCGCGGCCGCGCTCCGCCGCGCTGCTCTTTCCTCGGCTGCCCCCTGGCGGCCGCCGGCGCTCCCGGCGGTCGCGCTCCGCTCTGCCGGGGCCGCTCGAGACGTGTCCCTCGTGCCCCTTCTTTCCCAGCCGGTTGTGGGGTAGTAATGGACCCGGAGGCCGCTCTACAGCTTTGGGTTAATGGCCCCTAGCTCCTGCAGTCATTTAGAAACCAGAGGGTGGAAAGAGCTGAGCAGTGTGCGTGTACCCGTCAGCCTGGCCACGAGCCTGCCTCCAGGAGACACCCTTCTCGTGGAAATGGAATGGTGTTTTTATTTCCTCATGTATGGATTTAGTCTTTCCCCATCAGCGGAGATTCCAGCAGAACTAATCTAAAAGCTTTTGCAAACACAACTGTCAGTGTACCCATCTTTATGGGAACTGTTGAATCACGGCCTGAGCCAGTGATGGATCACCTGAGGTGAGCACTGAGTCAGCCACAGGAGCACAGGTGAAGGCAACGCACCTGTGTGATTGGAAGGGGTGGAGTCTGGCTCCACCTCTCCCAGACCCCATTTAAGGGCTGACCACCACTGGGGAAGGATCTCTGGTTGGAAATTGCTCCTGTGTGGAATTTCAGGCAAGCCTCAACCTTCAGTGGCAGGTGAGCCCTTCCTGATTTATTGAGTGTCTGGATAATTCATCCAAAAAATGCACTGTCTGTTTTCATTATGTTTTGTGAGTACTATTCATTCAGGGCATTCATCCTACAGCATTGTTTTCTGTTGCACTAGGGTACAAGTTATGCATCTCTGTAACAGGCAGCTGAAATCTCTGGGCAGATTACAATGAGCTGAGTTACCTTTCTCCCCTGTAGCGAGGGGAGAACCGTGCAGGTTTCCTTGATGATGAAAGGGAGAAATAAACAGAACTGAATCTGTTAACCTTTTCTGTGCATTGCCTGAAGTCTGCGGTACACTGAGAAAAGTCCTTGTCACAAATGATGGTCTTCTTGCAGCATTCAGCTGCATGCTGGGCTCTGCCCTCTCTTCAGCTGTTAGACGCACTCTGTTAAGACACTGGCTTAGCCTGCTTGATTCTATATGCATGATATGAAAGAGGAGGCATTCTGCTGAAGCATTGGCTGTATACTCTGTCTTCTTATCCACCAACCAGTACATGCTAGAAGTGTTCTTCCACTTAACTGCTTTCTTGCAGTCAAATTACTTAAACCATCCAAGGTCCTCCTGCCATCCCTGCGTTTGTGTTTATGGACCTGCTTATCTTATGCACTGAGGGGCTGAGTTTGGTCAGCCTTCATTGCTCCATGAAGAGTACCCAGGAAGCAGGCAGGACTTGCTGTAGCAGGAATTGGTGGTGCGCTGCTCTTCTCTGAAAACGAAGCTGCACTGAGGGTGGTTCTGGTGCACTGGGCTATCTCCTGCTTGCAGGAGTGTAATGGTGGGGGGGGAAAAAAAGGAAGAGCACTGAAAAAGCACCTGGGAATTATGAATATATATCTATATATATTATGGGAATATGTCAGATCTTGTCAAGAATGTGTTTGCTGAAAGTAAGCAGAAGAAGCAGTCTCTGTTCTGACTGTAAACACTTTGCAGCAGGTAGTTTTCAAAGGGTCAGACCAGCACTTGGAACAGTGGTATCCTAATCCATTTCAGTTTGGCCACTAAACAGCAGCAATTACAGTTTCCCTCTGCAGTGCCCTCTGGGCGTATTCAAAAGCGACTGCAGATACAAATATTACTGAGGAGCTCTTGCTATTCTAACATTCCTAACCGCCTTCTCTGCACATTTCAGCTCCTCACCAAAGATGTGAAGCAGCGGCTGGGCTGTCAAGGGGAAGGTGCAACAGAAGTGAAGAGGCACCCCTTTTTCAAAAGCATGAATTTCAAGCGGTTAGAAGCAGGAATGCTGGATCCTCCGTTTGTCCCTGATGTGAGTGTGACAGGCAGAACACCAGTGGCCTGCTTCGAGAGATTGGTTTCTAAAACTTTTCTTTCTTAGAAATGTCATTGCTGTATCTATGGGTACCAGACCCTGGATGATGTGACAAGCAGTAGTGCTGGACAGGGGAGGCTGGGAAGGAGTGAGAGCTGCTCCATAGCCGTGGGTGCACGTGTGGTGGTCGGGTCGCTATGAAGGGTGTTAGCCTGGGCCTTGCTTCGTTCCCACTAACTTCACAGTCCTCCTGTATTACGCTGGAGGCACTGTTGGTAGTGTTCATGCCTCAGCACCCACACTTGAATCTTGGAATCTTGGGACCTTTGTCTTCCCTTGTCCATAGTATTACTGTGAGAATGAATATGCTCAGGACCAGACTGCAAGGAAAAGTCACCCGCGAAAGCCATGTGAATGCGTATAGGTACATATGCAAAGATGAGACCAGAATTACAATGTCCAGAGCTCTAAAGAGCTGAGGAATGCACAGAGTTCTTATTAAACAAACAAACACATTTGTTACAAACAGTTTGAAGCAGGTTCAGATATCAGGCGTCACCTCAGGCAGAGTGCTTGGACCCGAGATAGTGTTCTGAACTTGCTAGTGCTCGTAGGGAGCAGAATCCAACGCTGAGTCCTTACTCAGGTTTATATACCAGTCTTGCTCATACTGAAAGTCTTTGTTGCGTTGGCAGTAGGAAAACTTTTCCAGCCTTTTGTGGTATAGCTCTGTACCCCAGTGCACAGAGTTATCTGATTATTTTCCTCCTGCAGGGCTTTCTTTCTGGCTAGGCCTCCTGTCTCATATGGTTCTAAGTAAACTCTGCCATTTTAACATATTAAGGAAAGTAACATCTTGGCAGCTCTCATTCACATTGCTGCAAACTCAACCAAACCAAAGTGGCTTAAAAGCTACAAAAGTTTACTTTAGCTGCTCTGGTTTTGCTTTACATTTTACTATGTGGCCTAGTTATTCCTGCCAATTAGCCCATGGTGTTACGACCTGCTTTAGTGGGAAGAAACAGGAGACAAGCTACTATTTTTTTCTGATGTAGAAAATTAGAAAATTCTGGGCTGAAATTTGGGATTCACCAGAGTGTATTAAAAGCTTAACTGTGGCATGTAAGGCCCAGAAGGCACCTCTTACAGACGTATTTGCTGAAGCTGGGGCACATTAATTTTTACGGCTATTTATTGGGAACTCAAGAGCTGGCCCTAGTTTAAATTATTTGGCACTTCATCCATCGATTTCCAGGTCTTTACTGAAGTCAGCTGAATCACCCAAGGCTACGTGGCCAATGGCGGAGGTTGTAATCCGACCCATATTTCTCCAACCTCCTTCAGACTTCTGTGTCTCCACAAAAATGCTCTGGATTGCAGTCATCAGAAACGCAGGGGGAAGCAGCCTCCAGCAGATAGGAGTATCATCAGGAGTTAGTTTGATTTATTTGGACACAGCGCTCAGCTCTAGATTAAATGCTGCACAGTCAGCTCAATGGCTTGCAGTCACTGTACCCTGTGTTGACAGTGCTTGATATTGGTGAGCCGGGCTAGTCCCTCAAACCAGCCCTCAGTGGTTCCTGTGCATCAGAGGGTAGCTCTGTGCTGCTAAGGGAAGCTCTCTAAGCACACGAACGATCACACTGTGTCAGGAAGCCAGTGATGACTTTTTTTTTCTGTTTGCTGTGGCTGACTGATGGAATATAAGTTAAAAGAGCATCACTGCGAAGTGTCCTGCCTGTAATCCCAGAAAATTAAGTAGTTTTAAAAGGTGAAACCATTTGACTGTTTATTTGAAGAAACGCAGCCAAGTTAAAAGAGTTAATAGAGGTGATTCTGGACAGCTTCCAGCAGCTGAGCTATTAATAAAAACAATGGAAAAATGCCAAACCTCTTCTGTTTTCTTTAGCAGTTAGAATACATTCCTTTAGATTTTTAAACTGCAAAAGCTGCAGCTATCTGAGCAGAACATTTCTATTTGAGGTCCCTTTTCAGAGCTGTCTCCAGTATGTCACTCAGTGTTCTGGTTTTCTGTTGTTTCTTCTGTAAAAGAAAGTGCTGAAGGATTTGGTTTTTATTTTCTTTCACTTTCTGTCCTTTTTCCTCTCACCTCTTTGCCATATGCTGTATGGATGACTGAAACCCACTTTGGCTGCACTGATGCTTTAAGGACTTCAAAGTGGGACTCTTAAACATGCTTAAAGCAAATTCAGCCTTTGATGATAAACATGTGGGCAGAGCAAGTCTAGAGAAGCAGGGTGCAAATAGTCACTGGTCGTGAGCCATTCTCACTTGACTGAAACTGGGAAGAAAGCACGTGGTTAGACTCGGAAATATTCTTTCTCTTGCTGTTTTCTAATTCTTCTGCTGTGATAGCCCAGAGCAGTGTACTGCAAGGACGTGTTAGACATCGAGCAATTCTCCACAGTGAAAGGAGTAAACCTGGACCAAACAGATGATGATTTCTATTCCAAGTTTTCCACAGGATCCGTGTCTATTCCATGGCAAAATGAGGTAAGGATGTGTCATGGTAAGATGACTCCAATAAAAGCCCTAACAGATGTTTTAAGAGAAGCTGTATATTTCCAGTAACGTATAGCTACTGGATAACTTGCCAGACTCTAATGATTTCATGAGTTACAAATGGCTTCTTTCAAGATCTATAATGTACCACAGATGTCAGGTTCAGGTGGCTGTGTAAATTGGCAAGGATTCTACTGTACTTCCTTCTCCTGTATTTCTACTGAGGTATTTGACAGCAGCTCAAAGGAACTTCCACAGGATGGATGGAAGCCCTAATGGGAAGCTCCCCTGTTTGTGATCCTCATCTCACCTCCTGTTCAGTACCTGCAGTGGGTCCCGGCTGCAGCAGTGTCTGCAAGCTGAATCGAATCGTTCCAGGGTTTCCAGATCTGAGTCTTTTGTTTCTGTTTGATATGAAAACAGAATGAACAGTTCATTTTGTAAATCCAACTCTACATCAAACAGCAGATCCCTCTGGGCAGAGGGGTGCCCAAGGGGATTTTGTGAGTGTGCCTGAATTTACCTAATATTCCCCATAGTAGTAAAGAAAGTAATAGGAAGTTATGTGGGGCAGCTGCTAGTAAGGCTGGTGAGCAAACATACAGAGCTGATTCAGCCTCTTTTTCATACCACTTATTTACCTTCTATAGCCACCAACAGCAGTTCAACTGTCACTGTCCTAATCTACTGCTCAAGGTGTTGATGGCAGCTGGTGATCCTGACTTTGAACAAACTGGTACTACTGGAATATATTTAATGCAGGTGTATCACTTCTTTCTTTCTTATTGTATTACACTAGATGATAGAAACGGAGTGTTTTAAAGAACTAAACGTGTTTGGACCAAATGGTACTATTTCACCAGACCTAAACAAAAGCTACCCCCCGGAGCCACCCAAGAAAGGATTGCTGCAGAGGATATTTAAACGGCAGGTGAGATCTCTTATGGCTAACATCAGGAACACTTGTTCAGTTGGTCAGTGTCGTGCCTGTGTTGTAGTGGCATAGAATCGTAGAATTGCTCAGGTTGGAAAAGACTTTCAAGATAGAGTCCAACTGCAACCAAACCATACAACTCTAACAACCCACTGCTAAATCTTGTCCCTGAGCACCACATCCAAATGGATTTTAAACACAATCAGGGATGAATTTTTGCTGTGACAATGTATTTTTGCTGTAGGAAGACAGTACGTCTTAGAGGGCTGGCTGTCACACTAACCTAGTAGTTTCCTGACCGATACTGCATAGTCATGCATTTCCTGCCTCTCTCTTGTGCTAGGTCTTCTTTAATGACCAGATCTCCTGTTGGTTGTTTTTTCCCATCAACTTTGTTTCCAATGGCTGAAAGCTTCGTAGTTAAACTATTTTTAGTAGTATGCTGAAATGCCTTTTGAAATGGTTTTTAATAAGTTCCTTAAAAACCCTTGATTTATGTGTTTAAAAAAAAGAATTCAAAAGCTGATTGAGGTAATCAAGGCTCTAAACCAGGGCTCAAAAGAGAAGAGAACAGTTGGGCTAAAAGATCTGAGAGGTCTCTTCTGACCTTAGTGATTCAGTGATTCTACGAAGTCAGAGTACATGACATACAGCTTTGATGTGGCACTATGGCACCATTTGCAAATCCAGGTAACATTCGTAGACTGATGTATTTCTGTAGGGTAAATGCTGTTCCTCATCACTCTCTAAGTCAGTCAGATTTAGCAGATGCTGACACTTTGCAATGAACTGACTTTACTCCTGGAGTTGGTGTGTCTTTGCATCCTTAAGAACTCCCGTGATCCTCCTGACTTGGAGAGAATACAGGTAAGGAAGTAAAGAGTATTTTACACCCAGAGTTCTTCACGCCAGGATCTTGCAGGACAGTCAGTACATTATCACCACCAAATGAAAAGCTTGGCACACTTACAGAAACTAAGCGTTTTTTTCCATCTTTCTGTAGCATCAGAACAATTCAAAGAGTTCTTCAAATTCCAAGGCCAGTTTGAATCACCACATCAATTCCAATCACGTAAGTTCAAACTCCACCGGAAGCAGCTAGTTCTGACTCAGTTTTATGAAACGTTGCGTCCTTCCACTACAGTCTATGAAGCTTCTATGGATGAGAGAGCATCCACCGTTGAGTGAAAAAATAAAATAAAAACAAAATCTCCCCCCAAATGGAGATTGTTCTACCCATTCCTTCCAGTGGAGCCTCACATTTTAAGAAGAAATTTCCACTCAGGTCTGTTTCTGGAGGTGGCACTCAAGACTGTGTGAATCAAATCTGTCTATTTAGAACATTGCAATAGAAATTCAATGAACATGACTACTTGCACGTATTTAAATATCATCATACTAGAACTGAATTTTGTCTTTATTTTTAAAGAAAAGTTTTGTAAATTTCTCTATTGTCTCAGTTTACATTTTGTACATTTGTATTTAAATGAAAGTCAGACTTTGGAGGTGTATATTTTCCAAGCAGCAGCTGTAAAGCCATGTGTTTTAAGACATTTTTTAAAAGAAAAAAAAATGTGACTCAAGCTTCCAGAGCAAATGAGAAATCATTCTTTTTAGTAACTCTAGAAAACTATTCATAAATCACTTTATCAGTCTGGGTTTTATTGACATGCATTTTTACAGACCAGTTTATTCTTAATTGTTTTACATCTGTATATTTGGTTTACAGCAACACTGCATACGTTTCTCCTCTTCATTAACTTGTAACGTCTTGCATTAAATGCTAAAAGATACTGACAAGGCTTTGATGTATTCAACAATACTCCTTGCTATGCCCAAGGTTTGTGATCTCAATGGACTGGCACAGCTGAGATTTGTACTTACATTGTTAGATCATCATCATATTTTTGATTAGAAAGTGTACTCTGTTTAAGTCCTCCTCCTTCACTTATTTTTGTTGAAGAACAAAATTGAGTGAGAGGTGCCCAGGAAAGCAAATGACCGTTTGTTTTTCAAGGGCTTGAGTCCTGCACCCGCTGTGATGAGAGCAAAGTGTTCTCAGTGCTGCAGACAGAAGCCCGAGGCCTTTTCACCACTGCTTGTGTCAAACAGGTAGCAAGAGAGAAATGCAGTAGTCTGGCTTGTGCACTATGAGATTCATGTCAGCTTCCTAGAGCTGTGGAGATTCAGAGTGGGGTCTGAGGTGCTTTAGAGCAGTAGCAGAACCTGTGAATGGACTTTCATTTGGCATATCAAACATACATTACTTGTACCCTCAATTAAGTCCTTGGCTTAATTGAATAAAATGTAAGTTATGAAATAACACCTCCTACTTTTCCTTCCCTCTTTCTTTGCCCAGGATCCTTTAACCACTGTCAAAGACATTGTTCCTCTTATAGACAGGATCAGTAGCAGTACCTGAGGCACCTGAATCATGTTCAAGTAGTCTGCTTAAGAATGCTAGATCAAAAAATATGGTTCCTTCTCTTTAATAGGAGCTGGAAAGCCTTTGTGCCCCAAGGGTAGATGAGGTCTCTGAAGCCCACCATGTTCTACAAAAGAGGGTTCTTCACCACACGCCTTACAATATTCACTGATAAGTTCACCTTTGGGCCTGAGGGGAACGTCCACTGCTAAAGCCTTGTTAGATAGCAGTGCAGTTACCCCCAGGAAGCACTGTTGCAGTAAGATGCATTCCAAAATCTTCCAGTTTTTCTGGTTGCTAGTAGGTATGCAGGAAGCACAGCATAACATCACCAAGAATATGTTCTCCTTTTTCCTTCAGATCAGCATGGCAGAGAAATCCCTTCTCCCCATGTAGGTGGTGCTCAGGGTGCTTCAGCCACTCTCGTGTCAGATGATGGCACTGAAGATCTTACAGAAGGTACAAGATTGTAGAGAAACAGTAACAAAGAGAATTTTGAGTAAGTAACTTTCTAGATCAGCTATAAACTGAATATATACTGGTTTCAGCTTCTTGACAGGAGAGAAATGAATACTGTAGAAATGAAAGCAGCTGTGTGCAGAGGGGTCTGCTACCTCCAGTTCCATTCTCACAGCTTGATGTAGAGCCACCTGAGTCAGCAAGATTAGTCCTCTCACTCCTGTAGTGTGACCACGGGAGCACACAGTTCAGGGCAGAAGCCCTGCCCTGCTTTCAGAAACATCTGTCAGTTGCCTCAGAGCCAGATTCAGAAACGCTGGGAGCTGCGAGTGTTCAGGGGCTCTGCAAGAACAGAATTATGATTTTGTTTTACAACCTTGGAGAGCATTTACAGGGGGTTTTTTGCTATTTTGATTCAAAGGGAATAGTTTTTGATGTGGATTTGCACGTAGCAAAGGAGCAGGAAGGAGTAGTTATTTAATAGCTTTCCAAACTGATTAATTTTTTTTAATCTTCTTTCCTCTTACAGTACAGACTTTCAAAAATGCAGAAGTTCAGGTCTAGCTGCTTAAGTAGACAGATGAGCAAACTTAGCTCGTTTTAAGAATCAGAAATCTTTTGCAGTCCAATCCTGAACTGTGCAAGCATTGTTTTTATTTTTAAATCTTTACTAAGTAATCTGATGAACACTAGTTTATACACTTTTTGATACGGTTGAACGTTCATTTTCTGCAGTGTCTCTACAGGAGAATTAACTCTTCTAGAATTTTTTCCATTCTTCAGTTGTATGAAAAGCTTTTTTAAATAAAGGAGTAATGAAAGGAAAGTAAGGGAGTACAAATTTAGCAATAGGACTAGAGGGCATGGCCTCAAGTTGCCCCAGAGGAGGGTCAGATTGGATATTAGGAACAATTGCTTCTCTAAAAGAGTGGTCAGGCACTGGAACAGGCTGCCAAGGGAGGAGGTTGAGTCACTGTCCCCGGAGGTATTCAAGAGACGTGTAGATGTGGTACTAAGGAGCGTGATTTAGTGGGGAGATATTGGTGGTAGGTGGATGTTTGGACTAGGTAGCTGGAAGGTCTTTTCCAACATTGGTGACTTTAAGTAATAAACTCTTAAATGTACACTTGATCTGGATTATCTAAGAAGAGATTTTTGCAAGAATGGATATGACAGGTCTCGTTTCTGAGCAAGAGCCTGCTTATGAAGCTGGTAAAGGTGTGAAGGTAATCATACTAGTTACTGCAGGTCAAACTGAACGTTATTGAATAGCAGAACTCAGTTCTGCAATGACTACGGATCCCTGGTGACTGTCAGTCCAGGGGCAATGCCAGGTATTTGTAAAAACAATTTGATCCCATCTTGTTTCACAGTCATCCCTTCCACCAGCACCTATGGCAAAGCGTGCCGTCAGCACCTGGAAATCATTCTTTGCTGTTACAGAGAAGTGTCTGATTCTAAGGCACTTATTCTTCATTTTGTTCAAGTAGAACTCAAGCTCTGATTTGAATTCTTTGCTTCCTCTGTCAAAGCCTCAGATTTTAAATCCAACTTCTGAGCAGAGATGCCTCAGAAAATCAGCCTTTAATATTAATAAAACCATGAGCAGGACAAGGAAGACAGAGAGGGTGTGAGCTCTGGAGTACAGTGTGAAAATCGCCTTTATGTATGTATCTTCAGCATGTGTTGAATGTTACCATCACACATCACAGCACGTTCTTCCCTGTTATCATGTGTTATTTATAGTTTTTTCAGTAACCTTGAAATTGCATACACAAAGTCATATTAAATATAGTGTTGAGCCCGTGGCTCAAAGTCAGTGCCATCTCTATGAGGAGGACTGACACAACAGTTTGAACAGGAAAGTAGGTACATGTTCAGCCTGTGGGAACAGCTATCACACAGCTCTGCATTCCTACTTGGATGAGCCTCAGTCAGAAGTTTCCAAAGTAGACCCTTCTGGAAGAGCAATAAAAGCCCACCCGTACACACACCCTTACAGCACTTCTCTTGGATGTCTATGGAACAGGTTGCTTCTCCATAGCTGTGTTTTTTTCTTTTTGGTTCAGATTTACAATTTGTTAAATATCTCAGTGCAAATGAGATAACTTGTTAAAAACGTCAAGACATTTCCCACGCATCTTTGGAAAGATTGGACTTTGCTTGAAAGAACATCCCCGGGTTGGTCTGTCCCTCAGGTGCAGACCATCTTCCTTCACGTGCATAGCATGAAGCACAAAGTGGCCTTCGGAAACTCTACAAGTTCAGAGTAAAATCTAAAATACCTAGGTAGCAGGTGCCAACCTCCCATAAACACCACTTGGACTCCCTGTCTGCCACTGCAGTAAAGAAATCTGGTGGTGAATGCAGTGGGATCCAGAGACTTAAAGGCTCTCCTGCCTCAAGATGGGCCCAAGTCTGTCTCAGGCTTCACAGAGGGGCATCTGACAGTGAAGTTTGGCAGGATCTGTTCAATGGCATCGTTCAGTACCTCCATGAAAAACAGAAGATGCCAGAATTCTACGTTTAGCCTTCCACAAATATGGATATTAATTTCAAAACACTATAAAATTATTTAGGTAAGAGTAATAATGTGTAACAACCTTATGCTAAAGCTGAAGGACCATGAAAGTTTAAAACCACTCCTCTCTTACTGTGCTGGGCAGGAAACAGTCTCTTTTAGACATACTAAGTGGTATTACTCATATAGTCCTGATGGTAATATTCTGTCCTTAGCTGAAAAAGGGGAAGAAACTGCTCCAGAGAATGTATTATATTTTTTCTTTAGAAAAACTACCAGTAAAGAGAAAAGCCCACAGTGTGCTACAGTATTATATGCTTACCTCCCTCAAACTTCTCTGGTAACACAAATCCAAACTGCCTAGAATCAGCCTAGACAGCAAGGTGACAAATGGGTTTTATGAACGAAACCATTTCAAACTGATTGTTGCCTGTTTACTAAAATGAATGTTACTGCTTGTTTTATGTACCTGGAGCCAGAAATGGTGGTTTTTGTTGTGCTCAAGTTTTACATCACTGCCCTGGACAAGCCTCTTTGCAATTTTGCTTTCCCATTTTTAAACATGGAGGGATGCTCTCTATCTATCGATAGAAAGCAGTTGGGAGTCTCTGCACAAGACAGGTCAACTCTTTATATTATTATTTAAGTGAAATAGGTTTAATATAGCTGCTCTTATTTACATGGCATGGGAGATGAGTCTTGTAAATAAGGGCTCTTTTTTTATTGCTGGTTTGTCTCAGTTCCTTAGAGATATTGAAAAAGAATGCTCTTCACTTCTGTAAAGCCATCTCCAACAGAAGATGAGATTCCAGTGCAAATGTTAAGGTATTAATTTCTTATTTAAGTGCTGGCTAGCAATTGCAGCATTCAGATGAACACTTCCTCTTCTTTACAATGGAAAGACAAAGTTAAGAGGAAGGGGACAATTGCTTTCGCCGGCTCCACATCACAATCTTTCTCTTTTTCGGCCAAGCCTGCAAATGAATTTGTAGGTAGCAATTAAATGAAACGCCGTGTGAAGTCACAAGGATGGCAGACACGGGGTCACTGCTGGTATGAAAACAGAGGCGACCACACTGCTGGGATCAGCGGACTCCAAAGGGGAACTCCACGCCTTCTGGAAAATCACTGGTCCTGTAGAGAAGATTAACTCCCAGAAAAGGAACTTTTCAGGTAGTGGCTGGATGACAAATACGTATTGCCTTCTCACCACCCCAAATACGTTTATTAGCACGCTGAAATGAGTTATTTCATACGTACAGAATGCAGTCTCCCTTAATTGACTTTCTTTTCAACACTGGACACTCTTCTGAAAGACTTAACATTTTAACCTTATGAAGGTGGAAGTTGTAAAAACTTTATTTTGTGTTTCTGAGCAATGTAGATAGACCTAAAGATTTCATGAATTATCACGTGGTTGCCCATATCTGACTAATAATTAAATTGTAAATTTGCAGTTTCATACTAGGGTTAGTCTTTTCACCTGCTTCAAAAACTAAAAGTCATATTTGATATATAAACACACACAAAATATCCTTCTGATGGAATTTCAAGAGCATATGCAGGATTAAATGTTTTTAAGTACTTCTAATACTGTAGTCTATAAGGGGAGCAGACAATTCTAAAGCAATGTTAAAAGTTGTCTTTCATAACTGAGTCAACAGATCATTTTTGTAATAAATTCAAGCAAGTGTTCTCAACTAGAAGAGCTAGTGGCTGTTGGTATTGTACAAAAACTCATCCTAGTATCCAAAGGGTTAGGGGCGGGGAGGGGCTGTTTGGTTTTATTTCTCTTGCCAGGGAGATCTTTAACATTGTTTGATGAAGCTAGTTTCATTTGAGATTGTTATTGAAGATAAAGGCTTCTGTGTTCTATGGCTGCTTGGGTTCTTCGTACATAATGTCCTAGTAATGTCACAGTGCTGCTGTACCTAGATCAAACCACTGTTTTGATTGTTTGGGTTGGTTTTTTTTTTTTTTTTTGCCTTTTTTTTTTTTAATAAATTCTTTAATTTAAATACTTGAAAATATATGTATTGCTTTAATGAGGCATACAGTCACCTTCCTTAATTCTTTGGGATCTTGAAGACGACTTCAATAAGAGTGGAATATGTTTCAATAATGCTACTCCTTTTATTTTCTATCTCACCGTTTCTTCACGGAGATTGAAGGAACTGAAAACCAAACTCGAGAGCGCATATTACTTTGCAGAAGTTCAGGTTCTTGTCTGAAAGCAGAATTTTCCCTGAGATCTGCTTCCCCTGCCTACGTCCTCACACCCCCTGCCTTTCTCTGCCATATAACTGACACCAACACAATTCCGTGGCCATAAAGACACGTTCAAGGAAAGGATGGCACAATCACTAGTGAGCATGGAGGCTTCAGAAGGTGTGAACTATTCTTTGAAGCTGAGCACCGTCTGGTTTATGAGGGCCTATAAAGGATGTTGTCTAAGATCCAGTTCAGTCTGAGAGAAAATGCTTGGAGAAGGAAAACGACAATAACGTGCTCTTCAGTGTTCTGTACATAAAGGACTGAAAACAAAGGCAAAGAGTGGCTGCAGATCACTAGCAGGAAAGTGGTGCAGTGCCTTTTCTGTGTGAGAAAAGACAGAAATGTTTCAAAGAGGCAGAGAGAATATTTTTACAAACCTGCAAATGGCAAACAGCGTTTGCATCAAGTTTCATGAGAGAACGTCACGAAAACAGATTATCTGCATGAAAGCAGCAGCTACACCCAACAGCTGCACTCACTACAACCTGAGGTGATAGACCACATAAATGCAGCTCATCACTTTCCAAACAAACCCAAGCCATTTTTCAGGAGATTTTAAAAATCTGGGAGAATGTCAGATGAAGTCTTCCTCCTTCTCCTGCAGTTCTTGGTGTTCTTTTCTCTCCGTATCCTGATGTCCTTTCTGTACAGCAGCATCTAGCTATGCTCTCTGTCAAGAGATGTAATCTTCCTCAGCCTTCTCCACTTTCTCTGGCACGAGATGTGCAGCTTCTCAGAGGAAAGTAATTACATTATTTTGAAAGAAACCCAATTAAAAAAAAAACAAAAAAAACCATGGCAACTTTCTGAATCCCTTAGAGGTTTTCACAGATGAAAAATACCATAAATGGATCAGACTCTGCAATTTGAAGTCTACGGGGATGCTTCTGGGAGAGGAGACAATACAAATTTCTGCCAAGTCTGAGTCTTAATTGCTGGATTTTGTCACTCTTTTTCATATTCAGTATACCATAAAAGTAAAAAAAAACTATTAACAATTAGTGCTCTGATTTGTCATGAATAGAGAAGAGTAAAGGAGAAGAGGCTGAACAGCTGAAGTAACCCATTTACAGATGCTTACTTACCAAATTTTCATTATATATATATATATATATAAAACTATATATAGCTTACTATTCAGTTTATATATATACGTATATATATAGTTTAGCACCATTAATTTATTTCTTAATTAAAGGAAAGTGTGTTCCCCGACTGCCAGCAAACTTTACTAACATCCTAATGGCACGGGGCTTCATGTGTGCAGAGAGACTCAGGATGCTCCAGACCTGCTAATCCAGGGTCACTGCAGTGTGATAAGGATGAAATATCAGGAGCAGGGAGGAAGGCAGGTTGCTTTTTTAGAAGACTTTGCAGGTGGGAAATGACTTGCAAAACTAAATTTTAGAAGCACGCATTCTAACGCACAAAGCCACGCACTCAAGGAATGCAAGAAGCTGCTTGTGTCCCAGTAATAGTGCACTGTTATTATTGTGGCCTCACATAACGAGTGACGCGTTGTTATGATGCAGAGAAACTAACCTCTGGCAGATGCGCAGTGGAAACCAGATGCATCCCCTCTGTGGCATCTGCTGATACCTTACAGAGTTTCATTTAAGTCTAAACTAAAGATTTTCCTTCAGGGAAAAAATGCACCTAACTGGCTGTGCCATTTGCAGCGCTAAGGCAAACCGAATTCTGAAGAAATCATTTAGGCTCCGTGTATAGAGCTTTTCCCCATGCACAAAGGACCTAGAGCTTTCAGCATCCCGTGTCAGTTCTCTCAGATGCTACTGAACCCAGGACCGGGAAAGGGATGTGGAACGAATCCGATGTGTTTCCTTTCTGGGGTGAGAGCTCTCGGTTGTTCCCTGAAGGGACTGACAGGGGGGTTTTGTTCTTGGATTTTGACTGCAAGCCGCTGTTGCCTGCCCTGCTGTTGCTCCGCTCTGCTAGTAGGAATTAGCAAACTGATACATTAATCACCTAATTCCTCCAGCTCCTCTTACCTGTTAACTCACATCAAAAAACACCTGAAAACAGAGACAGAGACATCAGCTCAAACTAGCACTGCAGCGATGACGTTATTGCTAATAATACTACAGGCAGTAGTGGTTTTTTGGAAGCTTAAAATAGCTGCCCAGCTTTGGGCCTGACACTCAGTGCTCTGTAGAACTGAACACTGACATTCTGTGTAACAGAAAAATCTGGCTGCAGCTGGCATCGTGTACTTAAATGACCACTATAAACACCAAGTGCCATAAACAATTTGAAGCTCAGACTGCGTTAAGCATTTGCTATATTGACCACATACTTACACCAGGAAAGCAGGACAGACCCTGCACACACAATTACTTCCCTAATTCTCACTTAAATGCGGCGTTCCTTTCTCTTTGCCCTTTTTAAGTCAGAGGTTTGCGAGTATGCACGTGGAACCACAGTGTCTGATCACGTTGAAAAATGAAGCTTCCATCAGTGTTCTTCAAGTACCAGACACTGCTACAAGGATCTCGTAACACGTGGCAGTATGAATCAGTCACTTCTTATCGACTATAGTTTGCATCCATGCAGAACATGGCATAGACTGAATGGGTCAAAATTAAAACAACAACAAGACATAAAACAAGCAAAGTAACTTGGCAGAACACAATACTGCTGCTTCAGATGAGCTAATGGAAACTACACACTACCAATAGGAAACCACGCTGCTCTGCTGAAACTGATCAGTCTTTTTTAAGGCAGCTTAAGAATTCAAGTTATATGTGCATTCAGTACAGTAATTCATCTCTACCCCTCATTTTCACTGATTCTTTGAGGAAAATAACTGCACACAAAGATACGCCATGTCAGTGAAGAACGTTGTCCACACAGACACATTTCTGCATCAGAATGATCTAACACATACTTAAGTCACAACAGCACTGAACAGGAGCAGTTCTTCACCTGGAGGACTGCAGGACTAGCTGCAAACAGCCCCAGCATTACTTTTTTTGCACGAATGCTTCTAGAGGAGCAGCAATGTGCATTGTTAAAATGTCCAAGAAGTCACCTTTGTAGAGGTCCAGGACACGGCGGGTTTCCTTCTGACCACTGCGTTCTGTTGTTTTTCTGTTTTCTTGATTTGCTGAGCTGCAGGATTCTTCTGTCTCCTTGCTATACCCAACCATTACCACAGCACCACAACTACTTCTGCGCCGAGATCCTCTGCGGGTGAGTAAGGGGTTCTGGTTCTTGTCGGGAAACCCCTTGGTCTTCCTATTGGACCTCTTACTTTCATAGTTCCTGAGCTCCATCAGCCTCTCGTTGAAATACTCCTGCAAGGGTTTGTCATGGAAGGCAGCGCAGGGTGCTGGTCGGCCTTTCAGGCAGCCTCCAGAGGAGCCCCCCAAGCAATGGGTAAACGAAGCTGTGTTTGGAAAACTGCTCAGCTGTGAGGAAGGGCTCTTTCCTCTTTCCAGATCCTGGGAAAGCCGGCTGAAGGCTCGAGCTTCTGGATCATTTTTTGATAACTGTTCAAAAGAGGAAGGGAGAGAGGCAGGAGTGGGGCAGAAGGGTGGAGGGAATCTGCATTAAAATGTGCTGGTTTACGTAGAAAAAGATGTTATGGTTCCTCACAGTAAACAGCTGCTGGGGAAAGTTTTTATGTTCTTAACCTAAATTCCCCAAGGACTTTAACTCTAATCCTTCTCTGGAAAACAAATGCTTTGGTCTGAGGTTAAACAATGCTGAGCTCTGACTCTGATGCACTGCTACAATTTTGTGTATCCTCTCTGAAAACCTCATTTTCTAAAAGAATCTCTCACCTGTCTGTATTAAGAGAACTTCAAGTTTATTCTTTTCAAATCTCATTAGCCTGTAGCTGCAGTTTCCCACGATAAAAACGTATTCCTACCGTCAGAAATTTTTCATTTTGTTTTTCCTTACTCAGCTGTGAACTGCAGTGTGTTATTGCCAGAAAAGCAATTTTCACATGTGATGTATTTCTACATCCTAAAACTATGAAGTTTATTGTTATTTACCCTGCAGTATATCATAGACACGCATGGAGTTATCTTCTCCTTTCCCATCACAGGATGCCTTTCTCCCTGCCAACCATTTTAACACCTCAGCTACTTGAACAGCCAAAGGCCTGATCCGACTCCCCCTGACATCAGTGGGTGCCTCCCTGTTGACTTCAGGGGAACACCCATGCTGTGAGTCCTCTTATTGACTGTGAGGGAAATCAACGAGAGCCCAAACGATTTGCTAGAAATTCACCACATTGAAGACTGCCTCTCCACGTCCGGAGTTCCATGTCCCCTGGGCTCTCAAAGTTACTGCCATTTCCATCTTCCTCACATATACTCCAAGACATCCCAGTCTGTCTGAAGCCACCAGCTGCTTTCAGCTCACCAGATCAGGGCGGACCATGGCTTTTTCTTTCAAAAATCTTAGCTGTTCAGCTCGATGGAAGAACTGCTTTGCATTATATTGCTCTTTCAAATCAATAAAAAGAAAGACTACGCTGTATGTAGACAGTAATGTTTCACAGCTGGACCACGGAACATTTTGCACTCATTTATTATGCCTTTGGTGTCACGAAATGATCATTCAAGCAGCTTTTCACAATTGCTAATTAAGTCTAGATACTTGCTAAGGGTTCAGCCACAAATCTGGTTTCAGAGCCCAGCAATGTCTCAGTAGGGCGCTCCATCATCAGCACGTTGGCAGGATGCTTACTAATGATGGATGGAAAACATCAAGCACAAACCAGGAACAGTGGGTTGGACAGGCCCTGTAAACCAACAGGCAATCAAATTTTTCATCTCTCACTATTCCATCACATTCTGGAAGAGTCCCAGAAAAATTAATGATCCTGTCTGGAGTGATTCTACTTCTGGAATGAGTTAGGTAACCGAAGAACACTAAGGCTTGGTTGAAGAGTAGTCTCTCCTTCCCACATTAAACCTTAAAAAATATGTTTAAATAATCTTAACTTGATAATGTATCGGAGTACAGCTCTTTAAAGCTCTATCAAAACATCCAAGATTGATTACCACATCACATATCAGCTTAGTAAGAGCAGTAAATCGAAGTGCTACACACTTCAAAGACAGTTTTCGCATACAGACCTTAATGTCTTGGAAGCCTGGATACTCTGGGATGATGGGCAAGATGCACACGCTAATACTGTTCGACCGCTTTTGCTTTGTTGTCTTATGAGAGTATGAGCAGTTCCTGGAGAGATGGGATCTTCCCAGGTCAGGTGGGTTGAATGGTTTGCAGTCTTCTATGTAGCACGTCCTTAGGCACATCATCGAGGCGGGTCCCCCCATTTCAGCACCACTCGGGAGCATTTAGAAGCAGTCTGTATTCCAGAACGATCGTTCCTCTAGTCTTCCTCTAATGGATAATCTCATACCAGTGAGTCCGTTGGCAATCTGCAACGCTGACTATCAGCAAACACAGAAGACAGACTGAGCTCTGAGCTCCTGCTGAACTGGACTCAGAGATCACAGGCCTTCACTGGGGCCAAACCATTAATGCTGCTTTTATCCCCTGAAAGCTCTCCACAGATGGTTGGTAAATCCCGACTGTGAACGCAAAGGGCTCAGGTGAGGGGGGGGGATTTGCAGGGATTACAAATGCACCTTCCGTCAGTGAAGTCTCATGCTGTCATGTGAGGCGGCCTTGATGTGACTGCTCACGCAGCAGCAATTAGAGGTGATCAGCATCCCGCAGGGAGGAGTCGTCACAGCTCACCATGGAGCAGGCAGAAAGCTGCGCTCAGGGCTTGGAGCTCCCTGAGAACGAAACATTGAGGGCTTCTTCCTCAGAGAGGCACAAGGTGATTAAATCAACACAACTGACGGGTAAAGAAAGACAGTGCAGACAACTATAATGAAAAAAAGTCTTCCAAGAAATCCTCTGCTACAAGGCTTCTTCAGTGCGGCTGGAAACGAGCTGATGATCCAAACTCCCTTCTCGTTGTGTAGCTGTGTCTTACATGTAACTGGGGACGGATACACAGCCTCGGTAAGAGACCACAGTAAGAGCAGGACTCCTTTCAGGCAGAGCTGTGAAAGTGTTCACAGAGTCACAGAACCACAGAATTATTAACACTGGAAAAGAGCACTAAGAGCATCAAGTCCAACCATTGACCCATCACCACCACGTCCACTTAAGAGACAGTAGTTGACCCAAACAGCTCACAACTTATGAGCTGCAAAGAGCTTTGGATCTTATCGATGAGAGCATCAGCTGGATTTGGGTCAGTGCGTTGGACAGTTCCAGGCAAACCTGGACCAACTAAGTCACCGTGGGCGAGTGGGAGTCCTGCCTGCGTCTTCATGCCATGTAACCAACTCTAAATGGCTCCAACCACACACAAACAAGCGGAGTGTGACCTGAGCAGTGCCAGAACGTGTCTCACGCTTTAAAGAGAAGGGGGAGAAGAATACACAGCAACAGCAGGAGTCAAATGAATTTCAGAAAGCCGTATTATTTCACGGATTCACAGCCCAAGGTTGGCATCTGATTAACAGAAATAAGAGCGGTTCCAAATAGCTGCCATTAACACAGTCGCTTTAGGAGATGTGATATACTCTAAGTGCAGAGGCTTTGCAGGGGTCCTGCAAATGTATCAGTTATTGTAGGCGTGGTACAGAGTTCCCTCTTCCCATTTAAGCTTGCAGCCTGAAAACCTCTCAAGCATTTGCCCCGTGGAAGCGAGACACCAGAAGCTTTCAACCAGTAATTGCTCATTGTGCTTAATGAGTGTAACAAGTGCTACAGAGAACGTGCCACATGAATGGAGCCTTAAAAACGTCCCACCTTCCTGGTTTGATCGAGATTCCACTCCCACCGTGTAAGATCAGAGCTCCAGGAGTCTCTCACCATCTCTCATTCCTTCCTTTACCATATCATTACTGCACGCGGTGGGGCCAATGCACTTCAATCTTCAGCAAAGCTCTTTGTGCCGTTGTTTAACATGAAACTTTGCATTATCCTTTGATCCTCGGGTGAAAAGAAACACGACTTTCAGCAGCGTGTAGGCTTCAGCAGTTACCTACCTCATATCCCAACCTTTATGCTCTTTTAAGAAGCTTTTTTTAATGGATAATTGCATTCTTATACAATTCCTCATGTCACATAAGCTAGCATTGCTTACCACAGTTCATATAAGCAGGTCGTGGTCGTCTCAGGTTTTCTGCCTCGGGAGTCAATCATGCAAAAGAAAAATCACGCAGGGAATGATTTAAGTTTCCACGACCTCCACTTTTGCTAAATGTTTGCATTTTCTCCACTATCTCTTCAACAAATAAGAGCTGGCCTATCTTTACCGACAACCTTTAAGAATTGTAAGCAAGGTGAATGATCCATAGCATTCCTGCAAAAGGGGTTCGTTTGATTTTTCAAAGTACCACTGAAGGACAGAAATTATAATAAAGCCCAAACCCAAAATTGGAGGTGAAGCCCAAAACCAGATTCAGCAGCTCCTTGCCTGGAGATCACCAGGGGTGGTGTGGGAGCAGAACGAGAACTGAAAAATATTGAGTCAACATTTATGGTTTCTGAGGTCGCCCAGTTCCTCGTTTAGAAAAGGCTTTGCTCTAGCTCTAAAAAGAAGCCTGAGCTGTATCACTGCTTCTACATCCAGACTTCCCCTCATTCTGGGTGAGATGGCTGTGTGCCTTCCGCCAGTATCTGCCCTCCACTGTCAAAAAGAAAAAAAAAATAAAGCAGCATGTGTGTGTATGATTCTATACACCCATTTTACTTGGCAGTCACAGCTCTGATCTCACTCACACTGTTTTGACCTCAGGCGGAGTTTCGTGCATCTCTTTTCCTTTATTAGACGGCTAATACGCTTAAAAGAAGAAACAGATGGCTCCCGTTTGCAGATGTCAAACACTTGCCTCACAGGGCATGTTTACCATGGGATTTGCAGCAGACTCCTGTCCCAGAGAGCTAGATTTTTGTCATCAGCGCCAGTTTTAAACCCAAAGCAAACACTCACTGACTAGGTGAGCCACAGTTACATTTATGACTCTCAATGCTTCTGATTCTCCTTTAAAACTGCTTGTAGATTGGAGTACGGGAAAGGGATTAGGAAAGCTTAGAGTTCAGGAACTAGAGTATAACAACTGAAAGTCAAATAAGAGACAGACAAGGAATTAACGCCTGCAATAACTGCACTCCTAGGAGAGGAAGTGCAGTCTAAGAGCAGAGCTACAAGAAGGGAAGAGCCACATTTCTCTTCACACATGATGTTGACTTGGGAATGCTTTTCCACTGTGGGCATTTGTGATTAATACTCTGCTTTACACCACGTTCCTTCTGCACAAAACTTTCCATGTGAGTTCTTCAAACGGAGCAGACAGGTGCGACCCTTTGTGTCACGGAGCAGAGCAGCTGTGAAGCACTGAGTTTTGTCACAGTGTTCCCCACAATGAGGATTTCAGGGATCGTCTTTGTTTCTTTTCCTGTTTTTGTCTGAATACACGTTTCTGAGCTTCCTGGCTCAGGGACCCAAAGCAAGGGGAAAGCTCTCATCATGTGGGCCAGCAGCGTTCAGCATGGAGCATCCTTGTCCCTGCTTGCAACAAGCCTGTACTGAGAATGAATTCACCTGAACTACTGATCCTGCTGCTTTACAACATTCCATATCTTCTAGGAAGAAGCTCTAAAAGATATAAAAACAAAGTCCCCCCTCTGCAGGGGATTAATTCTGCAAAATCCAGGTGGACACGACGATGACACTGACAGGTGTTTCAGAAGCATTACACTAATGTGCTTACTTCAGGAGCCCAAAGTGCCTCAGTGACCCATCTTCACCCCACTGCACCTTCTAAAGCAGGAGGAATTAGCAAAGCTACCCCTGCGTAAAATCTAGGGTAAAGAAAAAAAAAAAACAAAAAACAGAACAAAACTCATCCAAAAAGTCACAAAGACAGCAATTGCTGCACCAGATACATTTGTTTTGTCTGTATTCAGCACCTGAACTGCAATGAGCTACCACAGTGAATCGCAGTGACAGTACTCACTTGGGTACTTCACCAGCTCAGAACTACCATATTTCTGTCCTCCTGCCCTCACCAGACAGAGGTGTTGCTTCTTGGGAATGAAATAATGCAAAAGCATCAGAGCAACAAATTGACAGCTTCATCAGCTGTGTGAAACGATGTTAAAGACACAGAGCCAAAAGAGAGAGAAAAGAGTACCAGTTCTGTTCCCTTTGACTTCCCCTCCGTTTCTCCTCATCACTCTGCCTCTCGTTTCCTCTTTCCTCACACACACAAATTTGAGTCCACTTCGCTTTGGCTTCTGCTGTTCTGACGGCCACCACACCTAGTCTACCTTAGCCATGACTGGCCAAGAGGCCTTTAGAAACGGAAGACAAGAGTGTGCAAATACAGCTTCAACACTCTGCCTCAGCTTGGCTCTGCATAAAGCCAAGAGAGATGCGTGTCACACCAGTGATAACAGGTGTATTACTAGTAAATGATCCCCTCTGCCCCCAGGCCAATACACAGTGAGCGCCTGATACTCTGATTAGCTTCACACTCTGGAAACAGGTCCGCCTGCAGCTCTCTCCTTTGATAAAAGCTAATATAAAGCAATCTCCGGTATCAGGACAGCCCATGCATTATGTCAGCTCCTATCGGCGCCATCAAAAACATCACGAGCAGAGTCAACAGAAGAACACCAAACCCAAATTACTTTCCCTAGGACGGCTCCTTTTGCATCCAAAAAAACACAAAAACCTGTTAATGCAGAGACGTCACCGCGACTGCTTCCTGCCCGTCAGGGGGAAGATGCTGGCCACGTCTGCTTTCTCTGGCAGTGCGCGGGAAGCAGCTTCAGAGACCATCGAGACACCGCCTGACATCCGCTACTCCCGCCGCTCAGTCAGCCCGCCCAGAGCTCAGCCCGCGCTCACGGCCACGAAGCGCGCCTCTCCTCAGCCCGGGAAGCGGCGCACTGGCGCCCCCTGCCGGCCGGCCGCGGAAGCGCAGCGCCCGGCGCGGCTCTGTCAGCGGCGGTAAGGAGTCCCGCGGCCCGCGCGGGAAACGACACCTGCTTGCATCGGGTTTACGTGCGTGCTGTTATGTGGAGCACCCAAACGTCCGCCCCGCCTGCCCCGCTCCTCCGGCAACGCCGCCTTCCGCCCCGCAGGACAGTGCTGCCCTCGTGCTGGAGGACGACCAAAGCCCCGTCAGTCAGTCGGTGCTCGTCCGTCTGGCGCTGATTTTCCTCAGGGCTGACGGAGCGAGCGTGTCTGCGTATGAGCTGCGAGCAAATCTAACTCTAAAGCTCAAGGCGTCATAGCGTAAAGAATGAAAAACACCGTGACCTCGTGAAGGAGCTGGTGGCTCTCTCCGTCCCACAGCTCAGTGACATGGCAGGAGAAGCCGTGCCCAGGGCCCCGTGCAGGGCACAGCACTGCGCCGTCTGCTGCAGGTGCTCGTGAATCTCCTGTCCTGGTGAAGCCAGACGTGCGTTGAAGCAAGATGCTGCTCCACTGCAGACTGCTGCCACATAAGTGAAGTTAAAGTTGGGCGGACATACCCACGTCATGCTTCTAGAGACTGTAGTACTCAGCTCATCCCATCTACGGGCAAACTAAGAAACGATGGTGGGGTGACTAACAGCACGGATACACCGTTCAAATAGTCTTGTTTTCACTTCGGTCATCTCACAGGATCAAACCTGAAACCATCTCAAACTCAGGCGAATGCCCCTTCCCTTCCTTATTTCACAAGGTCACTGCTTTGCCTATCCAAGTCTTACTCAGAAAATCATGAAGGCCTTTTTGTACGCAGGCTGACACGCTCCCTGCTCCTCTTTTTTTCCTTATCCAGCTTGAGAGTCTTCCTGTGCCTCCACTTACGTACACACAGAGCCGGACCTTAGCAGCACAACCCCGAGCACAAGCTGCTCCTGGCAGCTCTCAAATGTGTGACTTTCCCGTTTGTTTGCTCCATCCTCTTGGGGGCCGGTGGCACAGGTATCCTTGGGTATCCCTCATTGAAAATGCTCAGGCCTTAAAAAACCTCATCCCTTCCTAATTCTGTATTTCTAGCTCATTGTCTCTCTTCTGAAGAGGGGGATTGAAAGAAGATGAAAAAAGACGGACTCATTTTTTGGCAGCTTTCCTCTCACAGAAGAACATTCCACACTTTCACACGAAAGGAATTTTTTGGCGAACCAGAGAGCAACGAGTCAAAATGACAAACACAAACAGTCACCAAAAAAACTGCCACGCTCAGTAGTTTTCTGACTGCTGCTAGTGGGTTAGTAAGAGGTTGGTTTGTTGCCTAATCGTGAGCTCAGAAAAAGACAGTACATCTTTAAGTTCACAGTGCTATTGGCCCAAGTACAGAGGATAAGACTTCCCTTAAGCCTTTGCCCAAGGCCTAGCGATGCCTCCAAAAATAACAAGTCGCCTTGAGGTTGGAAACTTTGGTTCACAGAGATTTTGTTCATGTTCCGTAAACGATACACAAATATTCATCCAAGTGGATGGAACATGCTTAAAAGCTCCATAATGTAGTGAACGAGAGCAATCCTGAGATGGAAATAATTTGCTGAATTCTTCGCAGCGCTGCTGTCACTTCCAGCCATCCGCTAGCTGGGGCTTCGCTGACAGTCTACTAAGCAGCTTGGGGGATGAAACCTTCCCAAAGCAGAGATCACAAAGAGTTCACTTATTTCTTTACAGTAGAACAGGAAGTGGGTGGGGAAAAGGGATGAAAGGAAGAAACAGGCAGCTCGTACTCTTTTTTTCTGAAAACTTTGCTCTAAAAAAAAAAAAAACTGTTAATTTAATATTTCCTTAATGAGATACAGTGTCAAAGATGTGCAGTCAGGAGCAGGCAGAGGTATTCTGTGAGTCCTGCTACGTTCATCACGTGACAGCTTGTAGTTTTTATCCAAGAGATCTTGAAGTCTGTGGATTTGAAAGAACAAGTATCCTGCTTGGGATGTTGGGAATCGTGTTTTCTAACTGTGGCTAGCAGAACAGAATGAGGAAAGCAGCAGGAATTGATTCCCTATTCACCAGGGAGCGACGTGCTCCTGGAAACTCAAAACTCTGCCTCTCCAACTTGGTCACATGCTGAGCTATTCGGCCTCAGGGAGATGTGTAGCAGCTCTGTCTCTGCTCCCTCAGTCTTTGCATTTTCTAAACTCTCTGTTTTTGCAGACTGAAAGAAGGTCATCATGTGTTTTCTTTATGCTTTTCGCTGTCTGGTCCTGCAGCACTTTAAGTATGAAGAAGTGACATCTATATGCTGTACGTACTGCAGATGTGATAGAGCAGCTAAACCTAGTATTCAACCATGGAAAGCTTATGATGTTGGTAGGTACAGAAAAGGAACTGAGAAATTACAACATTAAGCTGTTCCTCCAGACCATAGGTAAAAAATAAAAATAAAAAGGAACAGTCTATTTTACCTCTAATTCAGTGCCTTTTTGTTGCACCACAGCACTGCACTGCTGCAACTGTTAGCATCAACTTGTCAAGTGTTTCAAGTCCCACCTCTTTGCATTAATAATGACATGGAAAAACACTTGAAGTTGGTCTAATCAAGTGGTCTCAATCAGAGATATCCCACAGGCAGCTGAGATAGGACTGCAAAAAACGGAAACCACATTTGTCGATGCTGATACAGCTGAAGCGCGTGCTGACACGCCATCCTGTGGAAGCCCTATGGGCCAACAATTCCACAGGGCTCAGGGCTCCTGCCAGACAGGACAACTTGCAGGCAGACCTGGGATTCCTTCAGAAGAACGCACACAGGGGATTGCTGCAGCCACGCTCCAGTAAGGAAATGAACAACCAGCACTGCTGGGATCTGTACTGCAAAGAGAAAGGAGAGCCACCATGCACTTCTCATCCTGTCTGAGCACATCCCACTGGCAGCAATTGCAGCACACCAAGCTCCGCAGCCAGCATCTCCAAAGCAGCCCTGGGACAGCCTCACTGCGACCACGTTACCCAGCTAGCAGTGAAACGAGTCTTGCCTGAGACACAAAAGCGTGGGTAGCACTCCCCCTTCCCTGTTCCCAATGCACTGTTGCTTTTCTCAAACTAGATAAAGGTTAGCTGTGCAGAGAGCGAAAAAGAGTAACACAGAAATGCAAGCAGGCAGTGTTTTTTACTTACTGTGAGAGCTAAAATATTGTAGCAGCGAGGGCTTAATGGCACCTGCTCCTCATGCTTGGCCTAACGGGCTCAGCGTGCTGGTCACTGTTTCCTTTAGGAAACCTCCTGTCATTCACAGACTCAAATGCAGGCAGCTCAAGGCAAGGAACAATAGTGGGGGAAGGGACAACTGCTGGCCGTTTTCTAGTTGTTTTGTAGCAGTTCTCACATGAGGTCTGCTTGGGAAGTACTGTGTGCTTTATCATGCCAGCTTTCAAAGCAATTTTAATCGGTTCTCTTATATGATGCCCTCAAGTTCTAAGTACGCTTAGATCAAAGCAATACCAAAAGCCTTTAATAAACAGAGACATTTTAATTTGATATTTTAACCCAACTGCATTATTGCCTACAGAAAGCTCAACAAGTCCATTAGATCTGAGGGATAAAAAAACAACTGTTAGCCTCCTTTATTTGCAGCAGCATATTGATCTCTACACGTTATTCTGCCAGGAACCAGGAGAGGGTGCTGTTAAATTTGGCTATTCTTCCACTTAGCCAGACAGAACCAAGATCTATAAAACATTTTCTTCCCTCTCCATCCCAAACCCATTAGCGTTCAACTCCTAACTGAAACTGATTTGCCCCTCCAAGATACAGCCAAGATACAAGAGGCTGTACTGATGAAAAACGTCTTTCACTGATTTACAACAAAGCTTCTACCCCTCCGTGACCAGAAGTCACGTAGCACTTGCATGGCAACACCACAAAGACACGTGGATCCTTCGGATAAAAGATACCTCGCAGTCTGCTTCTAATAGTGGCTGTGCCAAAGGAGCACAAAGGAGGACCCTTGGACATGAGCTGTGCTGGACTGGAAGTGAAGAGACCTGCCTGTGGCACAGACTAAGACTGACATAAACCATTGTTCTGGTGTACTAGCGAGATGATATCTGGCAAAACATGTTGAATTTGTAAAGCTTGCAGCTCTGTTTTTAGGGTGGGAAAACAAACAAACAAAATTCAAATTTGAATCCACAGTCGCCCTCTCTCTGTACCAGACCTAGCCAGCTCCTAACCCAGATGCAAATGCTACTTGTGTAAGTCCATCTTTACCTCCAGTAAAATATAAGCATGCTCTGAACTCTTATCCAAACGTCTTTCTCTGCATCCCACTTGAAACACAAACATAGTGGAAGAAATGTAATAAAAACCAAGAACGGGGAGGTGAAGGTACAAGCATTCTCTGCTGTCTGAGTGGCTTTCTGCCACGTGCTCAAACACTAGATCCTGAAGTGAAACTCACCGTGTCACCCCATTCTATCTTTCAAGAAAAAAGCATAGTGAGGGAACGCGAGCAACTGTGCTGACAGAGAATGAAAGCAGAAAATGGGATAACTACAGAACACGAACTGACCTTGGCTCAAACTGCCTTCAAAACAGAACAGCCATCAGCACACGGATTTAGTGTATCTGTATTTTAATTTTTAGCAGAGAAACACACATTAGGGCAGAATTTTAGGCACGTGGTCAGGCACGAAACTTCTCCTACTTGCTTTTTGTGTAAATTCTATGAAAAGGAACACATCTTTCCGGTCTTTGACCTCTAAATAAAGCAGTCATCAATACTCACAGCATGAGGTTCAATGAGAAGTTTACAGCAACGGCTGGAGCACAGGATTTACTCAGAGCGAAGCATTATTTCCTTTTGTCTGTGCAATTTGTTATATATTTTTCTCAGAGGAATATATTTCACAAAGTCTGATCAGTGATTATATCATCAGAAGCCAAGAACATCCTCCACATTCATGCTGCAATCACAGATATCTGCTTGCACTGTTTTTCTTCATTTGTTCTCTTAATGAGAAATACAGTCCAACTAATCAGTACAAATTTAATTTCTGCATCTTGCAAGTCAAGTTGCTTTTTCTGTAACAGAAACAACAGAAACCACAACGGAACACCACAAATCTTGGAAGGACAGACAGTGGGGCAACAAACTTTTCACTGCTGAGGCAGAAGAGAAATACGAAGATTAACAATTGTGTGGATTTAGGTATATTATCCTAAAAACATCACAGGTACTGAAATAAACATCACAGACATTGAAGTGCTGCTAAAAAGACTCGTATTTGTGCAACCTTTGGCTGCTAGCAGAGTAAAGCAGCTTTGTGCCTGCTCCCATGGGGCATCTGCTGTTTCCAAGCAAATAATACAGTACCTGAAAGGGAGCGTATTGCCAAGGAAAAAGTTGTTTGTGAGCAGTTACAAACAGGTATGTTCTTTTAATGCCCCACCTCTGACTTCATTTATTATTTTAAAACTCGGCAGTCAAAGACTTTTCTTTGTTAATTGGGCTTTTTTTTTTTTTTTAAATCAATATGATTAAAAATGAATCTACCGTGCATCCGTGTGATGAACGCGGTAAGAATTCATTCTGCACTTTCTCCATGAAGACCCCCCACCCTCTATTTTTCTACATCCCAAAGACTTCTGCTGTAATTATTGGGAAGAGACAAATCTGAGCTCTCAAATGCATTCAAGCAGCCCACTCCCAGAGACTTAATTGTATGAGAAGCTACATCTCCTGCAGTGGCAGGGGTTAAGAGTTCATTGTGACAGTCAGTTTTCAAAAGAGGTGATCCTGAGACTACAAATAGCTGGCAAGTCCAGAACTGGATGCTTGGAGTCTCTAGGCCACATTGAAACAAAAAGATTCATGCACATAACTACTTCATTCCTATTCAGCAACATTGAAATTCAAGTTAAGTATGAGAACAGACGACACTGAAAGTGCCTGAAGCAAGAGCATGACTTCACTTTTAAATCCCCTGCGAGTATAAAAGGTAATTTTTATGCAATGAGTGAATTTTCATCTTAAAACACGCGTTCGGGGGGAGTTCTATCATTTCCTTTTTAAAATTGATTTCCTAAGAGTGAACGGGCTGTTTAGTTCTGAGAGAAGAATCAGAAGTCCCATTCCTGCTCTTAAATGTAACGAAACAAACCCACAGAAACCATTTTCTTTGCACATAACCTGCAAGAATGGATCAGAGTTAAATCAAAGACTGAATCAAGTCCACCAAAAGAATCTGTATTCTCAACATCTACAGCCCAAACCTAGTTTTAAAAACACTGATAGTGGCAGCAGTGTATGACACAGCTGATCTTCCCGGGGAACAACAACATAAAACTGCATCAGAACAGAACTGTGCAATCCGACTAGGCAGCACAGAAACCAAAGATCAAGAACAGTAGTGCAAAAAAAATGAAAGAGTAAATAATGAAAGCAAAACAGAGATAGTCTATACATATTGAAACTCATAAATAAAGCTTGGAGCTATTTTTGCTTTCCCAACTGTAACTGCAGTTTAGTAACACTGACAAGTTGACTTTAGTAGAAGGATTTTAATAAAACGAAGTCAGACTTTGTTGGCCGGCCCTCTGCAGAATGACTCTTGCCACACACTGCAGGACTGAGGCGACCTAGGAAAAAACCACCTGCTTTCTGGTACTGGCACCTCACACTGATGTTACAGACAACTGAGCTGATATGCAGGACGTGCCCCAGCGAAGCACAGCTGAGCTGAGCGTGTCCAGTGTGGGATTTCAACTGTCAAGACTTCCAATGGCTGTTAGGAGTTCCTCAGAGATTCCATCTATTTAAGAGCTCTGGTTCCAAAGGCAGTATAGGTTCCATTCTGTGAAAGTGATTGTCTACAGCAAAAAGGTTGTGTAGAAATTGAAGACAAACAGTAGTGATTATCAAGACCAGAAAAGTGTTTTGATTCATAAGTAAAGGCAAAGCAAAACAGCTATCACCTTGAAAGAAAAAGTGACATTCTAAGAGAGGAGTAAGACTAGATTCTATTGATCTTAACCCTGAAAGATGATGTCCCTCATTTAGTTTCCTGTGAACGATTCATCCACAAAATAACTTAAAACATACTCCTCAACAGCTGCTCCCAACAACGCGGAAAGTAAAAGCCAGGCACAAATGAAAACCAGGAGGCAAACATTTAAAAACAAACAAAAAAACCTCACACGGACGACAAAACATCCTAGCTCCCATTTCTTTGTAACAAGATGCCCCACAAAAAAAAAAAAAAAAAAAGAAACAGAAATTGAAAGCTCAACTTATGAAATATTAAATGCAATTCATGCTATGGAGGAAAAGCTCAGCCTTTTAGCTAGGAAACAGTCTCTCGAGAGGTGCTTGGCTATTTGCTGTCTTGCAAAAATAATTAGTCATTCAAGCAATTAAGAAGGTAAGTATCTCCTAAAAAGGTTTTGAACTTTTCAAGCCCTAAATGCAACTGCTATAGACCTAGACTGTTCCTGAGTGTAATTTAATTATTGTACTGCCTCTCCTAACGACATTCATTGCATCACGTGTTGTAAGTTCTTGATGCTCTTTTAGCTGCAGTCTGAGCTTCTGATGAATTCTCCTCTTGCTCCTCAGACTTCTTATGGTTTAGGAATATGTCTGACTTTAAGAAGCGGCTGTAGCTGTCGTATTTCATGAGATTGAATATCTGGTAAGAGGAGACAAAAATACAAAAACAATGATCTAATTAAAACTACATTTTAAATTAAAAGGACAGCACGTGAATTTACTTTGTTGTAGTTCCGTTAGCAAAGCTAGTGCTATAATTACTAAAATCATGACAATAATACACTCAAATGACTGCACAGAACAAATAAGACTGTAGGATCCACAGCCACTGCTTTGCAATAATGTCTAGGTTAGTTTAACCATCAGATTACAGTTTTCACGACAGCCAACTGAAAAGCTAATACTGAAGGTGAGAGATGGTCGTACGCCACGCTCACTGGGCAGGATTTCACAGCTAATAGTCAGTCAAGAGCTGTGTGCAGACAAGGACAGCACCTGGTTTCCTCCCACTGCATCCTCAGGAATAGAACAGAAAAGAATGCCATTCTTCAGATCAGTACAAAGATATCCAGAGGAATGAAGCAGAGATAAAGACGGGTACCTTTTATGTATCATTCTGACTGCAGCTGCTCTCAAACACCACAGAACAGCCCATTATATGTGCAGAGCAGTGAAAGAATTGAAGACCTGCCCCTCTTCCTACAGCCAACATACATCCAGCCTGGAAGCACACAGCCAGCTGAGTGCAGCTTTTTTTTCCCCAGGGCTCAAGTTCAGGCCAATATATCTGCTTTCTCATCTACTTATGCCTATTTCAGACAAAAAAAAAACCAAACCAACAACAACAATAAAAAAACCCCTTGTTTCCTTGAAGAAGTTTCCTTGAAGAAAAAAAAGAACACTAAAAAGAAAAAAAAAAAAGGCTTTGGAGATGAGGCTAGAATCTGGTCAGTGTTAAACTGGGGCTATATTTTGCTCGGCCTTAAAAAAATAAGGAAGAAAAAAAGAGAACCTCAGAACTATAACCAAGGCAAAAGTAAAGCCCACACTTCTGCCTATTATTTTCCTGCAGAAGCCTCCCCGAGCCATCATTCATGACTCATTACATTTTATGGTCCCACAGTAACCAAGTTTCCAAGAGGAATTCCTGGATTCTGTCCGGCGTGTTTGGATACTTCACGTGTGGGTAACTGGAGCTTTACCTTTGCAGGCCTCATAAAGTACATCTGGGAAATGCAACTGCTTGCAAGGAAGACAAAGATCTCAAACTACCTATTTTTCCCCCCACCTCCGCAAGGAAACTGAACAAGCACACAAAGACAAGCAGGCAGAACGCTGCTTTTCTTGTCTGTTCTGTTCATGTCAGAAACCAAACGAGCTCTGGTCAGAAGTCACAGCTTCTAGACTCTGGCTTTTTGTACTTCATACACTGCCAGAAGTAGTTAACACAGTTCTTGAGAGATCACATTATGTATATATAGACACACATACACACCACACTTCATAACTTTACAGGAATCAAAAACAAGAGAATAACAGAACTCCTCCTGAGCTCTTATCTATCAGCAAAAAACAGAAGCTTCATGCAGTGGAAACCTGTAACAGCCCAAATGTTCTGCATTCTGGTTTTAAAAGTTCCCACACTAATGGGGCTCTTGTATCAGTGGGCTAGCACGTTTTCAGTTCTGAGCTGACTAACCTGTTGACATGCACACTCATTTTAGAGCTGGAAAACATTCTAACTCCAGTAGCCTGTCCAGCCTTGCTCATAATCAGGTAATCACTTCCCCTGATCTGCAGTGCTTAGATTTGCCAGAGTATTTTCTCTCCTTTTTCCCAAATCAGAAGTTCCTCCACGAAAAAATGTTGCTTTTTCACGTGGAAATTGAGTTGCAGACATTCCCATTGCTAATACTAGGAATCTGCCTGAAAAAACAGCAGCCTTTGATCCTCCTCCTCCGTCAGTAGATCATTCTGCTGCTTCAGCCAGTGCCCAGCTAACACAGTGAGCACCTGAGGTGAAATAGGTTGAAGCTGGGGTGCTGTTTCCCCACAAAAAAAAAAAAAAAAAAAAAAAAAAAGAGCCAAATCACAGAATTGAAGGGGTTGGAAGGGACCTCTAGAGATCGAGTCCAGCCCCCAGTGGAACATTCAGGTTGTCCTGAGGATGGTACAGTAACTACAAATAGTACAGACCGCAAGTGTTGGAGAGCTGAAGATGAGAATGACTCACTTCATAACCTGCGACTTAAAGTAAGCTAACAACTAAGAAAATTTACCATCAGAAGACATACCTGCAATACATCACTTAATTTCTACCAGACCTCCCAAATTCTGTAGGAGAACGCCCAGCAGACGCCAACTCCTCTTCTAAGCTTCGTGTGTCACAGAAGAGGAGGCTTTTCAGAAAATTTCATTATATTCACATTAATAAAAATACCAAAACAAAGCAAAGAGAAGAATCCTGAGCTCTCAAGGAAACCAGTGGCAACTACAGAAACAAACATCAGCAATGACTCAGCACAAGAGAATACACAGGAAAAGCGCAGGCACAAAGTCAGTCGCAGGGTGATCCTCAAACTACCGGCAGAGGAACCCAGGAACAAACTTCATCCATTTTTCCAGGAAAGCCCTCAACTGGAATTCATGTGGTTGCTCTGAGCCTCCTTGCCAACCAGCCCTGTGGTACCAGACACGCACTGTCAGAGTGGCTGTGTGAGCGACCCTACAGAGGAAGGGAACCAACTCCATGCCTACTGATTTTATTTTGTTTCAACTAGGAGCCAAGCTGCTAATTCAATCCACGTCACTGGTGGCAGCAGTAGGCAGAATCTTAACTTTCCTACATCAGATGGTGCTTAGGAACCCATGCCATCTAAACACAGACAACAGCTAAGGCACGGGCACGCAGAAGAAATCTTTACCTGATCCTGCAGCTTCTGAAACATCAGAGGGTGAGGTGTCTCCAAAATCGTCTCATTCAAACGCGACTGCCCTTCAACATTGACTTGGGACGAGGCTTTATTTGACAGGAACGTCATGTATATTTCTTTAGCTTTTTCTCGCATCTGCAAGAGGACACATTTATTTAAAGAATTCTTAACAGACGAAATAATCACTGTATTTGTTAAACTTTTACTGGGGGCTCCTCTAACTTTCTTCTTGAGGAAAGCAGCTCCCATGCAACACCGTATACAAGACTAAAAAGAAATGCAGCTATTTTTCTTCTAACAGTAAGGAGAAGGCTCTTAAGAGGCCCTGAAAGCTGGTAAATAGTGGCAGCTGTCACTCGCACAAATCACTGCCCTGATTTCAGTGGCCTTCTCTTGCAAAATCAGGAAGCGGTAACATTTTGACCATACCTACCATCATCCTTAAGGTTCAAAGCAATATACAAAGCTGTCAAAATCCTTTAAAATTAATGCAAGCCCATCAGATAAGAGAAAGCCAGTAAGAATACTGCCAAATAAGCCTTGCTGCAGCATTCCGAGTTCTGTGTGCTGAAAGCAGGGCCTGAGGAGCAGCAGGCACAGGAAGACAACTAGCAGTGTGTACCTGTCAGTATTCCCCATTGCATTCAATGTGCAGCTGTCTCTAGACCAGCACCAACTGAAGGACTATCTTGGGCAGGAAGCGAGCTTGAAGAAGGAAGCACTTAAAGCCTTGCCCATGAACAAGCCGTGGAATTTCTTTTTATGTTTTACAGCTGAGAATCAACATTTGGTGATAATTAGAAGGAAAGCAACATGTGTCTGACAATTTGTAGTGCCTAAGAGTTAACTCTCTCTCTGCTGGAGGGGACTCACTTTCCAGAAGGACTCCTTCTCATCTGGTGAATAAACTAGGTCAGGTGCACTAGGTCACAATCAGAGCATCTTTGACCTTTCCAGTTTCACAGATCAGGGGAGACTGGGTAAACCACATCTGTTCTAAAAGAGCAATTAATCAGCCAGAATGTGAGCGCTTTAACTTCAGCTAGGTGGGCAATGGGGAGAAAGAGCGGAGGAAGGCTTGGGGGAAAACGTGAGAGAAAAGAGAAGCACCACGAGGAAGTCAGAGAACATGGGGGAACAAGGAGACTGCGTGGGAGGTTGGTGAGATGGGGTGGATTTCTGGATTTTGTGGGGAAGAATGACAAAGAACGGAAGTGAAAGCACTGTGGTGGTGGAGGGGGACGTCACTGGAGAGACACAGGAGACCAACATTACAGCACTGCAAAGTCATGGAAACACACAACTACAGGTTCTGCTCCACGTGGAACTGTTAAGCTACATCTATGTTCCAGTAGTGAAGCATCAGTTTAAACAAAACTAGAAAAGCCCCAGAAGCTCCTGAGAGCAAACTCCAGCCATTAGCAGCTGCAAAGCATTACCAGTGCTGAGCAGCTGCTGCCACATTCCACACTAGAGATGGCAGAACTGGTACTGAATCACAGAAACATTCAGGTTGGAAAAGACCTTCAACATCACCGAGTGCAACACACGTATCTGTTCTGATGGCCTGTACAAAACTCACTGACGTGCGTATTTAGATGACTTTCTGCAATAGCTGAGAAGATTCTTTGTTGTGTGCAGTGCTTATTACTGTAAATAAATCCATAATTTTTAAAGCCCAGTGGCAAGAGAAGTATTTAAACCTAGGAAAGCAATGCAATGGACATGTTTTTGATTTTGTTAACAATCACAAGTGCAATAAGCATACGACTGACCTAAATAAAATATTTGAACATCGTTCTCTTATCCCCACCACTCCTGTTTCAATAATTAAACACGTGTCCTAAAATGAGGATCATATTGGTGGCAGCAGAGCTTGCTTTTTACAAGTAAACTCGGCATAATTCTTTCCCAATCTTTACTAAAAATCACATTTGCATTTTAACTTCAATTTTAAAGGAACAATAAAGAAAATGGTTTGTTTTTTTTTTTCCCCCTGCTGAACTATGGAGATATTTCCTGAGCTGAGAGGAGGAGTTTGTGCTTCCACACTACAAGAAAACAGGCCAACGTCAGCCCACCCAAAGGCTTGCCTCGACCGCTGATGGTCTTGCTGCCTGACTCTGCAGATGCTGAAAATCTCCCCCGAATCCTGAAATATGCATGCATTTTGTATTAGCTTGCCAAAACAGGAAAACAAATATGGAATGGTGCAGTCTGACCTCCACTCCTCCTTCTGCGTTCCCATCACTAGTCTAGAGCCAACACAGCAGTCTAGAGCCAAGCTGCTCCTCGCCAGCACTCCCTCTGGTTCCCCGTCGAGCAACCCTGGCTGCACAGTGGCTCGCATTCAAGAGGAATGGAGCAGAGATGTATCTGCATAACGTCTTACAACCTCTGTCTGTGTAGAGACAGAATGCAAGTTGATCTCAGTCTGCTCTCTAGGCAGAGCCCAAATGGATGCGGTTAGAGTAGTGAGTTCAGCAAACTGAATCAGGCTTGAGGAAAGGCCTGGGCTATTTTCTTTGAATGGCACCCATGTAGTGCTGCATTCTGCAGCCAACAGATAGCACGACTGCAGTGAGCCTGAGGCCCATGGGGACATCAGCCTGTGCAAAACCAACCTGCACAGAAGGGAGAGTGAGAGCAGGAGCCACAACGGATAAATGATGCACCGACCTTTGTGCAAGCTTCAACTGACCAAGAAAAACACCATGCTCGTGTCAAGTAACAAGAAGTTTATTTTATACTTCAAAAATAGAACTGATTTCATCCAGGTTAAACTGAAATCTGCTTCATCTGACCAAAATCTGAGCATGTGTGAGCTAGTTTCTGCGGTAAACCAGTTCTAATGAGAAGCAGGTTATTTCATAAGTGAGTTGTTTTTAGAATACTTTGCTCTCATCAGACAGATACAAAGAAAGTTCTGCAAGAGTCACTTTCAGAAGACCAATTCAAGCTTACTGCTATCATAAACAGTGGAAGGAGCTGTACTCTCAGGGCTTTTTCTAGCCAAGTAAATTATCTAAACAAAGCCCCCCAGAAACAATTGCTACAAAACCTTATCTCAAGTCTATGTCGTTCCAAAGCACATTTATTATGCCTGCTTGTAATAGTTTGGGAGTACTAGACTCCACACATCATTATTTGCTGCAATGATTAGTACTGAATAATTAAACTGTGTGGAAATGAATTCAGTTTCTGTCCACTCATTTGGCAATTCAAGCATTTGCCAAGCTACTCTCTGCATAGGGCAGCTGACCATTTCCTATACTAGCTGCACGATCCTGTTATGCCCCAAAAGATGGAAATTATTTAGCAAGGGAAAGTATCATTACTCCAATTGCAAAATGCAGAACCTTACAGGAGGATCTTCCATTTCCATTTTAAAATCCACTCTGAGAGCTTCACACCCCTTGGCAAGCACATTGTGTGATGTACTAAAAAAGAAATTCAATAACAATCTACCCTGATAAAAAATATCTTTTTCAATAAAAGAAAGATCACCAAAACTTTTTCAGAAACAAAATGTGGCTTGCATGTGCTAGTATCTGACCCTACAGGCTTCCAAGTAGAAGTGAAAGCAGATTCTGTGCTCCTGCTGGACCTAAACGTACATGGAGATCCACGCAGGAGAGAAGCTGCTGCAGCAGTTGGTCAGAGCACTTCAGATGAAACACTTCTTACCAGAAAACTACAGCTTTCACAGAAATGTGAATGTTCTGTGTCACGTCTCAATGTGAATAAATATTTAAACAAATCCTAAATGGTTCTTCAAAAGCACTGCGTTTCAGTATCGCAAAACATTTTGTTTGTGCTCCTTCTTGGTTTTGTATTTATGTATTAAATGCAGCGTTGTATATTTTCACGTAGCAGCCAATGAGCGTTACAATGCCATAAATTAAACAGCTCTGTATTTTCAAACACCGTGCAGTGATACTGAGTTACACCTCTTGCTATTCCAAAGCAGTAACAAAACGTTCAGGGGAAACTCGACCACTTCAACACTTTGTTTTGATTTGAAATAAAACTAACTTTGTTTCCCAGCGATTCCAGCTGGATAATTCCGGTGCCATTCCTTCAGAGACGTTTCTCTGCACTCACACAAAGCACGTTTAGCAACAGAAACATTCTAACTCCATCTCTGCTACAGAACCCTCGCTGACCAGCAGAATTTAGTCAGGAAGCATACCTGTTTTTTTCCCTGTGTTTTCTTAAATTCTTCACATGCCAACCAGAACAAAACATTTTCTTCACTGAATTCTTTCTTTAAAAACTCCTGGGGAAAAGAGAAGTCGACAGATGTTAGGACCCAATTTCTCCATTGTTTTCCTGCCTTCCTGTTACAGCCATTCCAACGAGCTGCTGCCCACGGCTGGTTTTACAGCACAGGGTAACAAACCCGCAGCACAGCGCATCGAACACTGCTAAATGAACAACACACTCAGCTCTAAAAGCACATTCCAGGAGGACCGTGAGCCCATTTTCAGAGCTCTGTCTCAGAGCTTATCAGTAACTCACAAGAAGGCTTCACTGGTCTCCCTTAAATAACTTGAATAATTTTATAGTTATTACTCAGAAGGAAATCCGAAAATCTATAAACTCATCAGCAGGAGAGTACAGTGAACCATCCTAACAGGAGCGACAGCTCACCTGTGATTCCTGTTTGGTATGTTTCTCATTTGTTGAGTAAAATCTCTACGGATGACAGCGTTTCTAAATGTGAAAACCGGTGGCAATAAATTTACTGAAGTATAACTGCAGCAGAAGATGTACTTGCAGTCTCTAAACAGTGTTTAAACAAAGCATATCTCCCAGAAGTGCAGCGTATTTTAAATTGAGAGGGGAAAAGTACATTACATCTATGTATAAAGAGCTCTGAGACTTTTGGTGTTCCCTTTCAGAGTTAGAAAATAGAGATTAAGGAGTGTCAAAAACTAAAACGTACTGAGAAATGGCTGTTAAGTATTCTAAATCACACAGTAATTACGGTGCTTTGTAATCCCAGTTTACATTGCTTTTCAAACCAGTCTGAGAGGAAATAATTTTATCCCAGGCTTTTTATCAGTGCTCAGTTCAGCAAAGCCATAGTTGTCCAGCTCGTCCTTATTCACACAGCTAACCCCTCCCACTTCTCCAACAAGACCAAACTGAGGCTCCAGCCTGCACCCCAAGCTGCACGAGCCCCGGTCTGTACCCAAATTGAAGAGTTTTTTTCATCCAGTACAGCTGCTGCAGCACAGAATAAGAGCTACACAGAGTTATCGGGCGCAGGGAGAAGTTTGTAACTGCTTAAGTAAGGGCCATACATGGGAACAGTGTGATGTCGGTCCTCAGTAATTAATGATGTTTGACAAGAGAGATCAACTGCCCAAGGAAAGTGGTTTATCCAACAGTAACTTGTTAACCTGTGCAATAGCTGACTGATCCAATTAGAAAGATGCAAGCCCACATCTTCTGCACACCTCACAAGAGCAACCAATTCACCACATCAGCAGCTCAGCAAACGCCACAGCTGTAACTGCCACCTCTGCTCAGGGCACATAGCTGCGAGCTGTGTACTTATAGCACCGGCACAACTGCACCGCTTACACTGAGGCTCATTCATCCTTATCTTAGTTTATAAAAGTATTCATAGGTAATATAGCAACCCTAAATCGTTTAACTCCTTCGGGATCTTCAAGGAGGTTCTCCAGTGACGTGGCCCATTCTGAGGTTCCTTTTGAGCTCTGGCGGCTGCCGCTTGGGTGACCCTCGCTGTCATTTATCTCTGGAAAAATTGAGAAAAGCACCATCTTTGTTAGAGGTGATTAATACCACAGGCATTCCTTCCCCTTTCCCCTGTGTGCCTTCTGACTGCAGCTGCTCTCTTTAAAGAAAACACCATAAAACTGAAAATAAACACACGCACGTATCTGAATTCTTCTTTGCCTCTGAAGGGGTAAAAACGTCTCGCAGCCAGACAGTTCACGAGCACATAAGCAGAGGCTGCCACTGCTTTGCAGGAGTTGAGACAGCTTGAACACAATGACCGCAGCCACTATAGCGAAAGGACCGCGTGCCTTTGTCCTGCGGTGGCTGGCGTTGGCCTTGTAATCAAATCCCGGTCAGTCACACACGTTAGATTTGTTTTTAAGAATCATTGCAAGGGAATGAGAAGAAGCAAAATGAGAAAGAAACGCTTTGTCGAGCAGAACAGGTCTAGCACGTTAACTTACTCTAACGGGAGGAAGGACAGCTGACAGAAGAGCTTCGTTCCAGCTGAGTCAGCCTGCGCGTGGGCACGCAGTACTTGGGTGGGTGCTCTGTTTGCTTCTTTCTTTTCAAGCCCCCCTGAAATCCTGTTTTGTTTAAGGTGAGCTGGACTGAGCCCAGACCTCTGCCCGCCAGGCATCACCCAGACAGGGCAGACAGCACACGTTTCTGCATATTTCTATCCCAGGGATAGAAAGCGCATCGCATTCAAGGCTGGTGATGCCAAAAAGCTGTTTGCTGGCTATGCATCAGAAGACCTATTACTTGGGAAAGCTCCAGGAATCTTACTGCTGATCTGAAAACCTCTAAAGTACACACGAAGAGCTCGGCCTTCTTTCCTCCTGCACTCGCAATGTCTGTTGAAGGCAGCAGGAGTGCATGCCACGAGGGATCACACACCCTTTAGGGTCCCCACGCACCAGCTCAATGGAAATGCGGATCTTAGCAACTTCTGCTTGTGTTCTCTAAAGAACCCTTCCTCCACCCTGAAACTAAAACCTCACCAATATCTCCCAGAGCTATCTATGCAGAGCTACACTATCAGATGCCCTTTTCAGCTGGTAGCTCTGGGTAAAACCCCTCAGAACACAGCAAAGCCATACCGAGATCCGGAGAACCTCTTCCTAACAGTGAGAAGGACCTCTGCTTTCAGTGAACGGAAATCTCCTGTTTCCACTTGATAAGATTCCACACAAGAGAAAACAGAAAGCTGCAGAAGAGGCAATATTTCTGAAGCCGCAGATCCTACGTCCCTGCCCCTAACACTGAGAAATCCTCACTCAAACCCCAAGTCAGTACAGACAACGCAAAAAGAAGGGAACGCATCTAAAACAACTGAGCACGTGGGCACTGCAAGATAAACGTTTCACGGGCAGATCCTGTCTATCCTTTGCCAGTCACGGTCTCCCCTTATAATATGGTTACAGCACCAATCAGGAATTTCTTACGTGACTGTGAGTCTCCACGCATGCATAAAAAAGCTCACGGTACAAAGCAGAGAGGTTCGTCCTGCGGGTAAGAGCTGAGCCAGATCCACCTCTGAAGCAGCACGCACCTACAGCCCTGCATAAGAAAAGCAACTGCCCACCCACCCAGAGCCCACTGCCTAAAGCACGGAGCTCAGACCCTGAGGGCCATCTCCAAACCACCACAGCAGCTTACAGCACGACCCAGCAGCACAGTGAGGTACCCGCTCCTCAGTTCCAACCTCCCTCGTGTAAAAGGACGGGGTTCTTGATTATCACTTGCAAAATTCGTTTTAGGAACGTGACTCAAACTACCTGTGTGTCTAATTGCAAAGTCTGTGACGTCTACGTGGGAACAGCCGGGCACATTTGCTCTTGTTACAGTCGCTCTCACCTCCAACCAGACTGTCAGCACTGTGCACAGGTGCTGGTGGCCTGGAGAACCAGGCCATCCCTTTATTAAGTGTGTAATTTAGCACGGAACATACAGGAGCGAGATTTTATTTCTAGTGTTCCCTTTCCAGCCAACATTGAGGCAGCTTTGAATGACGACTAACCCACTGGAAAAACATTTATTCCAATGAGCCAGTGCAATGCAGGGAAGCATGCCATGAGAACCTAAAAGAACGCTCTGGTCAGGAGGCTGGAACAAGTGCCTTCATGCACCCGGAACACCACTGGCCCGCCTTCCTCTGGCTGCTCTCGCTCTTTTCTCATCTGACCGAGGCCACTCTCCATTGCCCTCCAACCACCTCTCGCTTTCAGCCTACACAGCACAACCAACCAACCCACTCGCTCAGCCCATCGCCTGCCCCACTTCTCCCTACCACCTCCTCCAGCTTAGGCAGAGAAAATTAAGGCCTTGAAAGGGACGACCTCCTCGTACTCCCCTTCTCCACGTACACCCTTCCCACTGAGCTCTGTTCTACAGGATGACGTGACTCGTGTTGCCTCCCCACAACCGCAGAGCCCTGCTGTGCTGCTCGTGGGCTGTGATCCCCAGGGACACGGGGCCACCAGCCCATCCCCACACACCACCATGGGCACGAGCAGCCTGGGCAGTCTCCTCAGGCTGAGCACCGCTAATCCCCGCTTCATATCCCCTTCGCAAAGGCCGCAGGGACAGCATCAGCCCGTTCCCTTCAGAACTTTTTAAGACCTCAGAGGACGGGAAAAAGGTTCTCCCCACGTTCGTTAGTTTTTACCAAATTACCTTACCAACAGTACCTCCTCTGAGGGACAGTACGGACACAGATAACTTTCCTCCGTTAACATCGCCTGGTGACAAAGTGATGCTGTACGCGCGTGGGATAACGAGCTCGATGCCAACGTTTAATAGCCCGAAGGCACGCCTTGGTGCGGTCTCTCAGGTGAGGGCTGGCACCGCTGCTGCTGAGAACTGGAAGGTGGTTCTGTCCGCCAAAAAGGGTACCGTAAAATGGCAGTTCTTCCACTCGCGCCCTGCGACGCGATGGATAAACGCGCTAACCGCATTCCTCGCTTCTTCACGCCCTAGGAAAGCACCCGCTATCTCCTCAACGGAAAGGGAACCAAGCAGCGGCAGGGAGAGCCAGCCAGCAGCAGCCGCAGCTCAGCCGAAGCAAACTTCGCACTGAGCGCACAGCCATCACGAGCACAGCAAGGCGCCGATCCGAACCGCAGCGCTGCTTCGGAGGAGCGGCCCACGCGGGCGGGACGCGAGCTGGGCAGAACGCTCCGCGCCGCCTCGCCCCACCGGCTGCAGCCGTCAGCTAAGAACCCCGCGGCACGAAACGGAGGCGCTCCGGAGCTCCGTCCCCGCTTACCTGACGGCGGCCTCTTCCTGCTGAGGCGGCTCACGGCGCGGTTGAACATTTCTGGGGCTGCCGCGCGGCCCCGCGCTGCCCGGAGCCGGAGGGGGCGGCCCCGCCCGCCCCGCCCCGCCCGCCGCCTCCTGACGGGCGCCGCCTCCCGCCCGCGCCTGAGGAGCCCGGGCCGCCCGTCCGGCCGCCACCTGAGGGAACGAGGGCGGATCGCCATCCCGCCTCGGCCCAACCCCGCTGCCCTGCCCACAGACAGCACGACGGGCGCTGCCGGGCCCGCGCCAAGCGGCTTGGTTCGCTGGCTGCGCGGACGTGAGGGTGAACTGACGTAAAAGTCATCACGCACCTACCTGAGGAACTGCGAGCTGTGGAATACTAAAACGGACGGAAAGCATCCAGTCAGCTGAACCATACCATTTGATGGTACGTCACGGTCAGCTTTTATTTCTGCCGCCAGCACTATGCAGCGTTCAAACGGTAGCGTGCACTTAAAACTGGACATAAAAGCCTCTGTTTCTTTCTCCCCACTTCCATTTTCTACGTACGATACTGAGAAGCGACTGAGCTTGGACTGCTCGTTATGAGGACAGGCTTAACGGTTTGGATAAAGTCCAGCAAATTCCCCACTGCCAATGGTTGGAGCAGGCCGGGGAAGAAAAAGAACATGACGATGTACAAGACACCTGAAGAGGCAGAAACACAGCTGAAAAAATTATTTCAGGCAAAGACGCTGTCATATAATTCTTCCCGTATCCTGAAGAGGAATCCACGGACTTGAAAGCCGTTTGTGAAAGTAAACGGAAGCAGTTCTGCTTATCTGCCCCCATTACCAAAGTCTATTCTGGAACATAACAAATGGTAGGAGCTACACGAATAACGTCACACAAAACGTGCAAAACGTTCAGCTTATTTCAATGCCAAATTCCAGCTGAGACTCAAAATCAACCAGCTGCAATTAGAGCAGACTAAGAGAAACCCAACTCATTATTTGAAGCCCCAATTTCATTTACACCAACACAATGTGACTGACTGCAGTATACTTCTGATTTACACTACTGAAGAACCAGGCCCTGAACTTTACACGAAACGTTTCAGTGAGAGCCCTGCAAAGCAGAACGTGCCTGAGCAATGCAAAAATCATAACCTGATTCAAAACATTCAAAGGAAATCTTCGTTTGTTCAATACAGCTGACGGTTCAAACATTCTGCCCTACTGTCATCTCCTGAAGTCAAACAGAAGATGATGCTAGCTTAAGCTCTACAGACACGGAACCAAGTTTCAGACTTCGCGAGCACTTATCCCAGTGTTCATGACAGACTGGCAAATACTCCTTTTAAAGTCTTTTCTTCCAAATAAGCCAATGGTGAAATGCAGAGAGGATCTGAACTGAGATGGTTTGTTTGCTTTACATGTAAATATTTTAGCTCCTTGTTTTCATAGTTTAAACACAAAGAAATCAGTGACAGGCTAAATCCTCACATACACCACTGTGGCTGACCCGACTCCTTGTGGGGAAAGCACTGCGATTTCATACTGTTAGGATCACAAATTCTTTCACTCCAAAAGCAAGAATCACTTTTCAGTAAGAACATGAACTCAGCAAACCTTATTTAGTTTCACAGCAACTTTCACACACTGCTAAAGGATTCTGCTATCAGGAGGCACAAAAACTTTCAGAGCACAAGAGCAGATAACGCGTGGTTCTAATGCCTTGGTAAGATATGTACAGTGAGAACATCACACTTCTTGTGAGGAAGGCAGCACAGAACAGGCTCTGAAGGGAGACCTCTTTAGAAATCACACCAAGAACAGCAGCGTTTCAAAGCTTGCAATTTAAGAAGGTGAATTTTTAAGTTTTATGTTCACTGCATCTGACAGTGAAAAAGCAGAGCATTTCCCCAGTGTATTGCGTATGTGCTTGACGAGAACCTTCTGGAATTCCCTCTTTTCTATTAAAGTACAGGAGAACAAATTAAGGTGACCACATTTTATTTTCCTTTTGTTACCTCTAAATTGAGAAACCTGCTTTGTTTCTAACCTGCAGTGCACATCCATGGTTTGAGAACAGCTTTCAGGAAATTAAGCAGCACCATGCATCAAAACACAACATGAAGAAAAACAGTCCTTCGTGAGCAGTCAATTTTACAGTAATGAAATATTTGACACGGCAGAACAACATGCACATATTCAGCGAGGAACGGAGAGAGAAATCAGCATCACAATCTTAAAAACACTCTGAGTCTCTCCGCGCTATGTATCACAGTGAGGAGGGATAAAGAAACTGGAGGCTCTGAACTGTATCCAGTCTGGTTCAGACCTGAAGAATGAAGAAAAAAAAAGAGAATTAACGCTTTTTAAAATCGCTCCGTAAATAACAGAACAACTATAGGAAGGAGAAATCAGAGATGTGCAATACAGGGGAAGCACAACCATCCCTCAGAGGCGAGCGTAAGGAGCGTTACAAGCGATACCTGAGCTCAGTGCACGCTTCTAAGAACCAGCTGCCAGCAAAACACCGTCGCCTCGCACACGTGAGGTGAACGCAGCTCTGTTGACTGGAAGCATACACATCATTAAAAACAGCAAAGCAGAGTGGGTATGAAAACGAGGCACAGCTTTAACAGGAACTGAATCACAGCTCACAATTTAAGCATCCATTTGCATTTTCCATTATCATAACCTATGAAATAACGCGCTCCTACAGCTTATGTAGACTAAAATTTATTCATCCTCCCGCACTTTTAGTAAGATGGCATCTTGCTTTCCTCACAGGACAAACTGCAGCAAGACCTCCCATGCGAGATTTGACAGCAGAGGAATTCCCACAGAACATCCATTTTCTGCACAGCTTCAGCTGTCGCCTGTTGCTGTGAAATGGACTTGAGAGAACAGCACTGCACACCTTGCCACATTTCCACATACACACCTCGATGCTGAACACAATGCTCCCTAAGAAGCTGATGTAGGTACAGCACAGCTGACTTAAATCTTAACAGTGCAGTAATCAGTAACGGACAAGCTGACCTGATCCTCTGACCATATCAAAATACATTAGGCGAGATGTACAACCTGCTGTTACACTTGAGGAACAAGGTTTTGTTATGTGCATACTACAGAATTAGAGGAACTTGCTGGTGGGTGCCCAGACTTGTCTGACAATTCACGTATACACAGGTCAGGTTTCTACTCTACAGAACACATTTCCAGCAGGATGCACAGCAGTGATCCCTTACGATAGCTGGGGCACGTAACAGCTCCAAGAGGCCAATTCTTGGAGACCTAGAACGCATAGCATCCCTGTGGCTTCCGGTTCAAGTAAAATAGAAAAGGTTTTAAAGAGGCAGACTGCAAACCTGAAAGGTCATTTTAATAACTAAGTAGTGATCCTCCCACCCTGCCCAGACCCAAATTCAAACTGGAAGACTTGAATGAAGCAATAAATTGCGTCAACTGCTCCTTCCCAACATGCTCAATAACCCCACATTAAAGGAAGGAACTCAACTGTGGAATGAAAAATCTCCTTTCTTGAATGTGCTAACGAAACTGCAAAGAACATTCATCCTGGAGCAGTACCTCAGCAACAACCGCCTGTTTATTAAGGGAGAAGATCTAGCTACTCAAACAGAGGATGGCAGCTTCCCATTATAACCCATGATATTTAAACTTCAGGCTGGCTCTAGAAAGAGAACTTCCACCTCGGAAACGTAAGCATTAATCAGTGTTTCACGTGGTCGAGCTTTTGATTCTTAATTCCTACTCATCCCTGCTCCAGAAATTCGACTTTTAAAGAATAGGAAGACACCTAACACACAGCAGTATCTATTTCAAACTACTTTTAACTGTACAAACAAAAGGGTCAACAGAGGCAAACAACAAAACACCAAGCTAAGAAACCGGGATTAAGGAAACGTCAATGAAAACAGAAGCTCAACCCACTCTGCTCTTCGCGGTCTTCTCTGCGGAATCCACTCAGGTAGGGTAGTTTGGCCCTTACACACGCACACCGGGAAACAAAAATAATCACCTAGTTACATATTTTCAACTTCTGTAATTTTAAAGCAACACTGTTTTAAGCAAGGCTAAAAAGCAAGTTTGTGTCTGAGTGCTTACAACCCTTCCCCCACCGCTTGGCTATCTGCAGAACGCCGCCACCATTACAGGCGTCTGACAACAGGTCCACTTTCCTCTGTTCCCTATCCTTACAGCAGCTGGGAAGGGAAGACAGCTGCCAAGCTGCTGGGATCAGCAAGAATCTCCGTCTGAGCAAAGGAAAACACCTTGCACTGCCAGCAGAAACACAATCCCCACGTCAGGTGAAGCACTGTAAGATGAAGTGCTGGAGTGTAAAGAGCCTCTGGTCCTCCAAAAGCCCACTGGCCTCTGCTTCCAGCTCCACACAACTCCATTCAGTGTTTTTCCTTTAAGCAAAACAAGAGTGCATCTCTGGCATCTTACCGACAGCCTGCACGTTAAGAAACAAAGCAGAGCACTGCTTCTTCTCACAGCATATCAGGAATACTTTAATAACCAAGACTGCTCAGATAAACTTTTTAATTAAAGCAAAAGTGGTTGTGTATTTCAGAAGGGGTAGCTTATATTCAAATAATCATTAGTAACATTAACTTTCTGAAACATCACTCTTTAAGTATTGGTGAGCAGAGCATGTCACTCACATCTGTGATGTAGATCAATACATATCCCCAGGAAGACAACAAATAGCATTCACTCATCATCACAAAGTGCTCCTTGTTAAAGAAAAGCATTCAGTAAACATTTCAGCATTTCCTTTGACTTGAAACAATGGTACAATGAGAAAAAAAATAAGATTTCTTATGTTGCCATTTAACAACAGAAATACTATTACACAGTGAACCTCCAAAGTCTGTCAGTGTTTCACAGGCATCATACAATCAGAATGAAACGTTCACTCAGCTTCAGAAGAACACCTCTCTTTTGCTGCTGAAACACTAACCCAGAATAACCCCACGCCATCCACACACATGGAGACTGAAACAAGGTCACTCTTTTAAACCTCTTCCCCCCCCCCCCCCCCCCCCTTTTTTTTTAAATCACACTGAATAAAAGATTGCCTATATTCTTCGATAGATGAACAGTGCAACAAAATCTTTTATTGCTGACCAGGAAAAAGTTCCACGTGATTAAAACACAGACTTGTGCCCTTGTTCAAAAAACAGTCAGGTATCAGACACTAATGATGTTCGCACAGTTTAAGTCTGCTTCCTTGTGTATAAACAAGAAAAAAAATCACTGATTTTCTTCAAAATTCAGCCTCATTCACTGTTAGTTTTTGGTGAGCAAAAGGAGAGAAGAGGTTCTGACACAGAGAACAGCCAACTCACGAGGGTAACTGCAGGAGGAACATGCCCAAAACTTTAACAAGTATACACAAGGAGTCAGGACTGAGGAAAACCCACGTGTGGCCTCACATTCACAGCCCTCCTCCTGCAACTCTACAAAATACAAATTGGCTTTGTGTGGAAAAACTGTAAATAAAACATCTTTTACACAGTTTCAAGTGCACAGTTTACACGTTCAGCCTTGTATACCTGTTGCCAGTCTTACAGCGAAGAGGAACAGGTTTTGACAGATGACAACAGAGGATAAGCCCTTCATCATGTTTCACTTTTATTGAACACTGTCTGCAAATGCAGCTTAAAACCTTGTTTCAGATTGCACGCATCAAGTTAAGCCGCGATAAATCAATACTTGTTGAAATCCAAATCCAAATCCTGTTAGGTAGCGGTCGGTTTCTGTAGTTAGAGAAATTACAACAGTGTAACAGTCATTCATAAAAGCAGTACGGTGCAAGAGGCTCTTTGGTGCCAAAAAACTGGCAGTTATGCATTTATGAATGCTGAGTAGAAAGCAATCCAAATTACAACTCCTCCTCGCAGCGCTCTAGAAACATTAAAGGACACTGGAGACTCCTATATCTTGAGTAGTCTGTGAAGAAACATCACCATTAAAGAAAAGCCGTATAAAAAACAATGAGAAAAGGCTTAAATGAGAAAGTGTATCCCACCTCTCCTCCTGAAACACAGGTCAGGCAACGCCCCACTCTGCAGCAGGCGTGTTATTTGATCGGATTTAACGTGCTCTACACAGCGAGACCTGACAGATCACTGCCTTAAACTCATACCCACTTATATGGGCACTTCCGTGGCAATGTGCTTCCAACATCTAAATCTTCATTCGTGCCCGAGGAACACGCTGCTTACACGCCAGCGTGTGCTCAGAACACAGCTGTAAGTCAAATAACTCGAGTTCTGTAGAAACCCCGGATTTCAAGTGAAGCCTAAGGAATCCTAAAATAACCTGCAGATTCGTAGATCTGCTCACGATATCTTTTTTTGAAACCATGTGAGTGTAATAAAAATGCAGACTTACTTGTGAGTTTTTCCTCCAAACTACAACGTATAGGCCGATCCTCGCGTAGATATACACATATATACAGAATTTATAGAAAAATGAGACCTGCAGACGAGATTCCTAACTTGAGCAAAAGAACACTACGCATACGATAAAGGAGAAACAGAGATAAATAGCCAGTTCTGTCATCACAAGCACTTATGGTTCCACACTAACTTCAGTCGTTACTGCATGCACTAGAAGCCTGGAGTTGCTAGTACCTCTGAGCCTCAGCTGCTCTTCCAGAATACCTCACTTTCAGCCTCGTCTAAAATTCAAGGTACTGCTAAGCACGTTACACAGAAGAGGAAGAAAAAAACTCATGTGATTTGCTACAGCATTAAGTGTTGTAACTGCACAACCTGGCTGGGTTTAACAAAACTGCAAGTTTCCCTTTCAAAATCTACTCCAACTTGCAACGCCTGCACGGTAAGAAACAGAAAATGCACAGCTTCTTACACTCTCATTTAGAGCTAAAACATTCTTCTGTTTCTTTTAAAATGCAAGCTCGTTTCACTGGACTGCCACTGCAAATCCTGCACTTAACTGTGCTGCTTCAGTGTACGTCTATATACAGCTGAAACACTTGCACCCCCTAGCTGTCACAGGTAAGACACAGTACTTATATCTACCTTACATTCATTTTAAACTTCAAATTTATTGAGGCAGTTTATATCAGTGTATCCATAAAATTGTTCAGAAATAACCCAAGTATACCATTTAAACATCTTCATGATTTATCCGTTTACACACTCAGTACACAAACAACCCAGCCTCTGTACAGGTTCATCACATGCAAACCACCCATAAAGACAAAAACTTTAATTAAAAATAAGTCACAACTCAGTGTACTGTTTCAACTGCATCTCCATTTACCAAATGGCACATTGAATATTCTCTAAAATAAGATGTTTTTAACAATCTTGTTAAAAAATTCTTGGGCAAAATATTTCTAGACTTAAAAAACATCAAGATTTTTCAAAACACTCAAGATACTATACAACTCAGAATAACCTTGAGATCGGTTTACAAGGTTGGTAACCAAGGTATTTACATACCAAAGAACGTAAAGCAAAAAGTTCGTATTCCTAATGACAAAAAGGTGATGCATTAAAGATTTAAGAAATTAAAATTAAGGCTCTTTGTTATAGTTCTTTATGTAACTTTACATAATAGCCAACTTTGGAAATGTCAGTCTTGCACATTCTTGTCCATCTACTGCATTTAAAGCAGTAGAGTATATTAAGTATTACTTTGAATAATTACATTGCTACTTCTATGTTTGAGCATGCTTTTGAAACACTGTAATTATGAAATATTTACAATGTGTAGCCTTCAAACCTCATGTAAAAGCACAAGTATGACTGTCTGATTTGAATACAGACAGCATACTTGCAAAAACGTTTTCACTTCTCAAAATTAAATGCAAATCCCTACGACCTTAATAAGCAAACCAGCTCTGAAGTTATAATATGTGCCTGAATGTGGACAGTGAAAGGGAAGTAACTCAGACAGTACTGTTTTTCATGTCACACTGAGCTATTTCTTTGTATCATACTGTTTTCTTTAAGCACGTAGAAAAATTAAATATTTTCTTAAAAAAATTATTCCAAGACCTAGGTATGCTTTCACAGCGACGTCCATAGGCTTCCCCTGAAAAATCAATACTGTCTAGCAGGTTGGAAAGATTGGTCCACAGTTTCTTTCAGGATGTGTGTTCAACTAAAAGCAACTTGCTGTTTTCTCAGTGTCACTTCTCTTAAAAAGCACAGTGATATAAAACACTGAAGACAGAACGGGAAAAAAAAAAAATGGAATGGTAACCTAAGGATCAAATTCATTAGCCATTTCTCCTACTATATCAAAATTTGTAGTCAGAATTGTCTTTATTGACTTTATTTTAATTTTTGTACACAAAGAAAAACATGTTCATATCCATCATGAACAAAAACTTAAAAAGGCAGAACTAGAAGACATTTGTGTCCTTCACCAAAGCAAAGCTGTGCTAAAGGTTCCAAACATTTCCATTTTTAAAATAAATATTTTCTTTTTTTTTTTTTTTTCCTCTCTCCATTGTCTACATTCCAGTCTTCAGAGTGTCACTGGAAACTGCAGCCTATCATGAAATACACACGTTTAAACAGAGTCCCAGCTCACTGCGTTTGGTAGCTTGCCATACCATATCCAGCTTGGTTAGGTATTACTGGAGCACCTTGTCCCTGGGCAGGCTGAGCACCAAATCCACCCATCCAGGCAGCAGACGGAGATTGGCTTAAAAGGGAACAGGAAAAGAAAAAAAATAATCATGCAAGCTATTCAGTTATTTACAAGATAGCAGAATAAAAGAACTTGAAACACTTCCTACACTACCACTTATACCAAAATAGAACGGAATATTATTCTTCTGTGAGTAATTCAGAAGCTTTTTATACCACATCAAATGTTACAACGTGTGGCTTCTCAAAATACCATAAGCTTTTTAAGGAAAAACAAAACAAAAAAGAATTCCACAAACCTTGGATTCTAGTTACACACACACGCCTTTGGAGGCAGCTGTCCTACAGGCGTGTGCCTGGAATTCAACATCAGTGATGCAGAAATGCAGAAAGTCCTCGGTGCTTAATTGGCATGAATACCACTGATAGGTTTTTAACAGAGCTTAATATGCTTAACTGGCAAGAGGTAATGCGTAATTCAGAAAGCAAAGAAGCCATTTTTGTTTTAAAACAAACAAATATTGCAAACACTTCGGGATGATACCAAGTATTACAAGTCCAGCCAAACTCTGAAACTGCAAAACTTTACAAAGGTTATTAAGTAGTTTATTTTCCGCACAGTTAAAAAGCCCTTCAGGTAAATACTGGGCCTCTGGGGTTCAGACTTCTCCAGTACTCCCAAGCAAAGACCAGAACTTTTTAGCTGTTGGACATAACTACCATCTCAAACTAACACAAAAGCAGTCCTTGTTTACTCTGGGTCTCAAGACACCCATATGCACAAAACATCTTATCATGAACATGCCAGAGTGACTCACCCCACTATTCGGTGCGTGGCAATCATTACATGTAAGCTTTAGCACATTACAAGGCCTGAAGCCTTGTGCAATCCTTGAATCAAATAAGCCCGAAACTCAGACACGACATTCCTGAAGCGTTTTAAATGAAGTACAATTACTCACTCTACTCCAAAACCCTGTTGATTCCATGCTTGGCCATACATTCCATACGATGGTACTTGCCATCCGTTCGCCATATACTGCCCATACTGCTGTGGATTTCCATATACTTGGCTCCATTGCCCCCACTGACTGTAATCCACCTAAGGAGAGAATAATTCTTAGCATTTCAGGTTCTAGAGGAGAGTTACATTCCTTCCAAACCGCTAAAGCTATTTTTTTTTCCTCTTTTTCAGTTGCACTGTCTACAACTATTGAGCCATAGTGAAATGAGAGCAATAAGTGAGACAGCACCACAACCTAATTAGATCCTTGTACTGAAAGTGTGTGCACAAACACGCTTTAAATATCAAGGGATATTTGGAAGGACAGTCAGCTAGTCTGCAGTAAGAATGCTAGCAAGAATCAGAATTACCTCCAAGTTTCTCCCTATCTTGAATCATATCCAGAAGACAGATATTCCACCAAAATCACTAGCCCAATTTGATGCACAACTGGAACATAACTGAGACAGAACATGGGATTTCATAAGAACACTACTACATTTAGCTATAACAAACGGGAGGCATTGCAGGTACATAATTGGTTGCTTTTGTGAAACAAATACAAGAACACAGTGAAAAGGATAAAACGCAGTTACCTGCTGGAAGTTTTTAGTCATATCAGGAGATTCTTTACCCCAATAACATTTAACAACATGTCCTTCAATTGTGGTTCCGTTGACTGAAACAATAGCATGTGCTGCACTTTCATGAGTTGAAAATCTAAACAACGTAAAAACAAACCCACGTTACTCTTCATAGTACATTCGACTGTTAAAAAAACAGCAACTTGTATATATACAGAAAAAGCCAGTGAAGAAGACCTGCTTTCATAGATCATCTTCACAAGTAAAAAGGTCTGAGGCTACGAGTTGCAAGCTTTTCTAAGGACACACAGTAACAGACTATGAGGCACCAGCAGTTCATTCAAGTGAAATCCACGCAAAGACTAGACATCAGTATGTTAAAAAAATCACAGGTTTTCTTCTCCTTCACCCATACCTGACAAACGAGTAACCCTTTTCTGGAAACACTCTGATTTCCATTATCTGTCCAAACGGTGAAAAGGTCTGTCTCATAAGTTGATCTGTAACACACAACATTTCTGAATTAGTAGCCATCTAGATGCCCAGAAAGCTCCAGTAACAAAAGGACCAACGGAACAAATCATACCTGTAAGCCCAGAAGCAATTCCTCCACAGTACACAGTACAATTTTTTGGACTTGACTGATTTACTACATCTTCAAATCTTAATTGTTTTGTATTATCTAGAAAGAGAAAAGATTGGTTTTAAGCATCAGGATAACAGTAACCCCAGAATCCCAGATACTTACCTCGTACAGACACAGGAATTATACATTTAACAAACATCCAACAGTTAATATTAACAAACATCCAATGTCCAGTAGTGTCACCGTATGTTGATGGAACATGCCAAAAACCAAAACCACGCATTTTTTAAGATCTGGAAGTTAAGCTAGATATTCAACTGAGAAGTGACAAGACTTAAGCAACACCGTTATCCCTCATCATTCAGCAGTGCCATGCAAGAGATCAAACACAACACAGCTCTACATGGCCTTACTTTCTTGTGTACTTTTGGGGGCTGGTGGTTTCCGTGTTGCCCAGTTGGTTCTGATCTGACGGCCTCCTAGCCACTGGCCTCCCATGTGTACAATAGCATTTTCTGCATCCTAAAGAGATCAAAATAAAGACTACTAACACATGCAAACGAGAAGCGAGCACAAGCCTACGATATTTAGTTGTCAGGTAACTATGCCGACAAAACAGACAACTGCTTTAAAAGCACACGGAATTCGGTAAAGACACACTGCAAACAGCCCAAATCATTTAACATGAAGACAGTCTGTCACACAGAAGGCCCTCACGAGTGGTTTGGTAAAGCTCTCCCTCTCCCTGCATAAACAGTCACACATACTCATTCTGTCAAGGTACTGTGTCTGTATCAGAGCATCTGACGCTGCCCAGAACAGTGCACAAGTCACAGAGATGACAGATACTGAAATGAAACAACTGTAACTGCAGAAAAACAGAGGATTTCACCAACTGACTGTAAGAAAAACGTCACACACAAGAAAATGATTCACAGTAACAGATGAAAGGTGAGGAAATACTTTTTAATCATCAAAATCCCTGGCCGGCAAATTCCTCAGCTGCGATCCAACTCAAGTTTACACCATGCAGTACGTGTTGCAAAAGACATTCCATGAAAGACTCAAAAGCAGCCTTCTATAATCTTAATATGTACCCAACATAACAGACCACGGCTAGGCAGGAAACGCTGAAGTTCAGGGAAGGCTGAACACTAACTAGCTAACAAAAAGCCTCTAATGCTGAGGCAAAAATACACCGAGCATGTAGCTTCCTGTTATCCATCCCTCCGCCCCCACCTCATCCTCTCTTCTGCCTTTTGGAGGAATGCAATCTATGTCTGAGCACAGACTGCATTTTACATTCTGTAAATGTTAAAGACATTCTATGGATGCACGCGCACACAAAACCAAACAGTCACGGCCCACATGGCTTAACATCTTATCCTGAACGTAAACTAAAAGACAACTGCTAGGTTCACACTGTAAGCAAAAGGAAAAAGTTTGCTAACTCTGCAAGAAGCAATTTGTCCCCTCGCCAACTCTTCTGAAATAAGAGAGGCAGAGCAATAATACATATGTTTGAAACGTTTTTCCAGGAGCACCAAGTTTATAGAAGAAAATGTAAAGCACCAGGGACAGAGCACGTGGACTATTTAAAGGTGAGTGACCAACATCCTCGTGCTGCACACCGAACACTTCCTGTTAGAAGGACACTCATCTCAAACACCATGACTCAGGACCTCGACCTTGTTTAATTATACAGACCGGTCGTTCCGCAGACAACACACATACACAATGAGGACCTTATGAGAGAGGACTAGTAAGGAAAAAGAACCCAAAGCCTTCCATTTGTGCTCCTTAAAATGAATTACAAACTGCCTGGGAAAACAAACTAGTTCAAAGGATCCTGGCTGCGATGGTCACAACTGTGGCAAAAACGGAACTGAGCTCACACTGCCATAACTGTTCCAGTTCAACGCAATAATTTAGTTTTCTTATCCCTTTGGTGCACATCACCACCCTGACATGTTTACACAGCTTCCCGTGCAGTCCTAAATGCATCTCTGAACACATGTAGCTCAGTTTTCCAAACCTTTTTTCTTCAACGTTTCTAAAAATTAACTTCAAAAACTATAAACAATTACTTGAAGCAACTGGACTGGCACAAAGCACTGTTTGTTAATCAGTGATACACTGACTCAATCCTACAGTTAGCACCTACAACACCTCCACCAGGAAGGGATACTAGTCACTTGTCTGAAGCATTGTTTTCCATAAGCATACATTAATTTCTCCTTTCTGTAACAACATTCAACATAAAACCGAGCAGAACACTTGAGGAACACAATCAACTCTCAGCTGTAAATGAGCTGCTCTGTGCAAAGACGTTTCAAACTGCTGCAACAACTCAAAAAGCAAAGGACCGACCAAGAGCTCCTTAACGAGAAGCAGACAGATGGAATCAACTGTACCTCAACACACAATACACACAGCAAGCAGCGTTAGGTCCTCAGGAAGATGGAGCTCTGGCATGATCCTAAACCTGCCCAACACCCAACCCTGCTGTGTACTGCCACGTCCCCACTCGTGAGGGGTGCAGACCCACACTGGACTGGTGCAATTCCTCAGCTAACAGACCCAAAGCACAGCGCTCCGAGCTCCAGGCACGCCACACACAGAAAGCTGAACAGCACCACGTTCCTGCAGCACTGCAATCATCTAAATTGCTTCAACCCTTGCTACACTTCAGAGACTACATTAACTTTGCTAAATCCACAAGTACTTTGCTTGGGAAAGCGTGGTACGTAGTGAGTACAGAAACAGAGGGAAAACTTCAAGTCAAAATCTGCAATTATTTTAAATCAATGTTGTCACTACTCACCAGTTTGTTATAAAAAGATACAAAACCATAGCCTTTTGATTTTCCAGTTGCCATATCTTTAACTACCCGTGCATCCCTGTGGAAAGAAGCACAGCTATATGAGGGTAGAATTAATAATTAGCAAAATAAAAACTAAAAGGAACCACACACACTGTATTGTGAGCATAATTTTTCTTATAAATTCAGTTAGCCCTAAAACTAATCATTCCTGAACTCTCCCTATCGCTTCTTTACCTGTTAGAAAAAAGCAGTAGGACAAAAAAAAATAACATGTAATAGACATGCAACCTATCCACATAACCTATACTGGCTAAAACCAGAATGTTCAGATTTGAACTATAAGAGAAACAAAATTGCCTTTTCTAAAATTCTATCGGCTAGGGTCCTCTAAAGTTTACTGTTCTATAAATTACTGTAACAATTCTATCTAATTTACCATGCATTTTCTAAATAGTTAAATGTCTTCTGCCTAGTGATACAAAATATATGAAATATTAAAAAAATCGAAAAAGAGGAAAAAATAGGAATTAAAAGGCATACATGGCCTGTTAACAGATTTCTTTATTTTTCTTGGTCAATTCTCTACCATCATTTTGGAGTTTGGGCAGCTGTAAATTTTGAAAAATTGACATTTTCAGAAATTTAAGAAAGGAGAATAAAACTAACAACAATGCTAAGCACACCAGTACGAAAACAACAAATTTACACAGAAATTTTAGTGAGTAAGTTAAAATGATTGGAAATATAGAACTGCACTGAATATAGAATGTTAAAATGTAAATACTAAAATATGTATATAATAAATAATGTATAATAAGAATAAATAGAAATGAGAAAAAATCTACAACTGAGTTCCAGTGTGCACAGTTCCTTGCAGTTAGCCTTCAAGATCCTGTCCATTCTTATGAGCAATTCTGCAAAATAACCAGAATGCTATTACTTTTAATTGTGACTTGGACTTTAGAAAAACTGCAGGTCTCAGGTATAAATATAGATCGAGAAACAGAAACCTGAATTATTCTCTTATATCGATTTTCAAACAGTACTACTTACCACATTAAGAGACAAAAAGTAAACAAAACAGCAGAGGTAAGAAATAAGATTTATGATTCAATTAAACATATGCGTACAGAACAAGAGAAATAAGCATTCTGTTCTTAGAAATATATCCCCACGAGGCAGTACAAAAATGTTCATGTGCAACTTTAAAGGATTTCTATAGATAAGCCAGTAACTGATCAGACTTTTTTTTTTTTTGTAGCAGTAGTACTCTTAGGTACACACTTCAGAACTGAGAAGCATTCTTGTAATGTTAAATACATTCAAGTAAAACATCAAATCGTTTGTTAGCACCTGGATTTTCTGAGAGAAGTTTAAACTCTCTCTTAACTAAGACGAGTGTGCACATACCATTTTGAAATCAACGTCCGATTTACTATCATCTCAGTAATCTGAAAAGGTTATTCGTTCTAAAAATACTATGGTTTTGAACACGCTCATAAGCTACACAAGTAGTTGCTTCATCGATCCGTACTGTGATTGAGTTGCTTTCTATACTGCCTTAAAATGCAGGACAAATAGTACGTTGAAGGTGCAACTTTTGCACCATCAAGTCACTATTCTGTACACATTCTGAACAATAAAAGGTCACACTTAGGAACAGTCATTGAATTTTACTAAGAAGTTGAAACACATTTGCATATAACTTAAAAGCAAACTGCCTTCAGCAAAACTGGAGCACAATTACGTTACTGGATTTACAAACATGTGATACAGATATAGATACAGACATGAAATAATGATAATCCCTCTTTACTGCCCACCCAACAAAGAAATCAGCATTAGCAAAAACATTCAGAAGATAAGAAATAACATTTCAAATCAGAGCAAAACTTTCACTGTCACGTTTTCTAACCGATATTGGCAACGTTTATTACGATACTTACGATATTTTACCAAAAGGGGCAAATGCTGACTTGATATCTTCTGTTGTTATTTCTGGACTTAAATCCCCAACGAACACATGGAAGTGATCTGAAAATAAACAATTTGCTAATCAAATATTTCACTGCTATCTAAAGCTTTAACTCCTGAAAAAGTGATGCTCTGTGTACAGCACTGGGAACCAGGAACAGTCAGGATTCCACTTGATGAGCAGCAGCAATTAAATCTGTCCACTCCAGTTTTCCCAGTTGCAAGGCAGAAACAGAAGAATTAGTTTGCAAAACACAACTAAACACGAGATAAGAAGGAGAAAAGTTACATTTGAATGCATTTATGGCAATTACTACCACGTGCTATGAAGTATTTGTGTAGAAGTAATACTGTGCCATTACTTTACTTACTGGATGTATCTTTTTTCTGGCTACTTGGTGTTGTTGCCCAGTTTACTTTGACCTCCTGAAAATAAGTATAAGATTTAGTATGAATTCATAAAATTCTTACACGTTATAAGGTCATTCAAGGGCTGGTCACAATTGTCAGTGTTACCAAATCATTGTTCAGTATAAAGGACTACAGCACTTTAAAAAAAAAAAAAAATCACAAAGACTGTAATACCATTTTCATATTCTGCTTAACTTAATTAACATTTAAACTTGGTAAACATTTCAAACAAATGAATGTCCCATGCTCTTACTAACACATACATCTACTTCTTACAGAGGCATTATCCTAAAGACTAAGATTACAACATGAACAACTTACCTTTCCCAAAATTTTTCTCCCATTCATAGCAGCTAATGCAGCAGCTGCATCTCTGTGTTCATAAAATTCCACAAAGCAATAAGGGTCATTGCTTGTATGCTGCAAAACAGAAAATCCAACAGAAGAGTTGACCCTTCTGCTATCGGGTTGCTGAGAAGAAAATCCAGGAAAATATATTACTTACAGCTAGAAACTTTAAAAATTATTTGCATTAGATTTATGAAATAGCCTTTGAAATTACTCTTAAATGTAAGAATTATTAAGATGGACTTTTCGTTAAAGGTCTAGCAATTTCTGAAGTATAGTTTACTTTTTATGAGGTCTCAGTACTACTACTGAACTAAAAATAATCCAGCTACCTGAAAAGTGATCTGAAGACTGGTTGGAGGAGGGAAAACAGGAGGAGCAGAAGGAACCAAGAGTTTTCTGCCTTTGGTGGATACTCAGAGCTTCTACGTTTTGTTTCCCCCATTCTTTCTCACCAGTTTTCTCACTCTTAAACTTAAAGCATCTTGTTTAGCTTGCCTGAAAACCATTAGCAGGCAGCAACCTAGAGACTGCATACTCCTGGCCACCAATGGAAACACTTAGCAACTGGGAATGACCCTTAAAAGATCTGAAAATAGTTTAAGATGTAAACGTACCAGAGTAGGAAGTGCAAAAAACATAAAAGTCCTCAGGAAAACTGATCAAGGAGGAATCACTGAGAATCCTAACTTTAACACTGGATTTAATCTCTACAAAAAAATGAAGAATGAGCCCTTCTCAGTTTTACTATTTAACCTCTGAACATTCACAAGCTTATAGGAATAAAGAAATCCTAATTCTGCCCTATAAAACTGAACTGTACATCTAAACAACAGAAGCTATTAAGACCTGGTAGCTGAACTGATCACAGAGCCTTTATACATCTAAACTGTTAAAGCACTCTGAACCTTCCATTCAAATACTTTCAGAAGTAGGTGTTCCAAACATGCAAAATAACAGACGATGAGACAACGCATCTGAGATTATAAAAAGGAGTTTAAGTCACAAGAGCCACGAAGTGCTCTGAAAGCAAATTTGCCTCAGATGCACTGAAACAGCAAGCCTTACCTCACCCCTTTTTCCACATGACATTCCTGCTGCACTGAAAACAAGATCTGTGAAACCCACTGAAGGCCTTAACAGATTTAGTGTGTTTTCCACCTCAACTGAAGCGTGTGATACGTTACTTGCAGACTGCAAGGAGGTCTTCTTTTGCACTAAGAATCTGTCTGAACAGGGAGAGCAGCCTCTTTTGTAGATGTCCAGCTCTTTAGGCGTTCAAGATACCTGTAAATGCCAGCTACAATGCTCCTCTGAGTATTATCTGCTCCCAGAATAAATACCTGAAACCTCCAGTCACTTCATATGGCCTTGCCACATCCCCTACAAACCGGGTAAAAATTAAAAGAAAAAACAAGGAAAATATTTGGGTCTAAACTTGACTGGCTGAGACAGTCACAATGGGCAGATAAAAACTAATCAAAGGTAACACAGTGCCTGCACTAGAAGAATGCACAATAACCACTGATACTTCGGCCATTAAAAGCATGGTAGCTGCAAGCCAATTCCAGCCTAGAATCCAACCACCTGAAGTTAGCTGGGTACTTAATTTCCAGGTTTAGGCATATTAGTTCTACATGACCCTTAAGGATTTCTTTCTCTTTAGTTTAGTTTTTTCTTTTATTTCTGAACCACTTACACACTGAATAAAAAACATTACAAACCTGCACAATACACAGGTAAAGGCACTGCTAACACCTGCAGTCCGCACTGTTTACACTTGTTACTCCAGAAGGCTTGCAACTTTACCTTAAAAAGGTACATAAATAAAAATACTGTCCTCCCTTCTTTCTCCCTAGAATAACATTTTGAAGGAAAAAGTAATTTTAGTAAATTGTTTTGTATTAAAAAAAAAAGTTTCACATACTTTTAATACCAAATCTATAGTGGATCTCAGATGCATACACACGCCCAGAAGGATGATACAGAACACCTCTCCCAGGTACTCCTGAGGAGAAAGCTACTGCCCTTTACCTTCAAGTATCAATTCCCTTCTCATTACGGTCCTTCCCCCCTCCCTCCTTTGTGAAGCCTGCCAGATGACTTCAGGGCAGCCAAGGTGGGCAGTGCACGGAGCAAACAGGCAGGGGAACATCGCAGAATTTCGCTCATGACAGACTGCTTGGTGACAGGTGCTAAGGTCAGCCGAGTGCATCCACTTCCATACGCCTCAATATAGCTGCAAGTAGCTTTGTTTACATACTTATTTCACAAAGATGTCTCGCTTGTTATTTCTGCAGTTATGTATAATAAAATAAGCAGTGGAATTTATCTGCTTCTTAGGACATCAAGCTGACGCTGCTGCCACCTCTCAATCGGCCAATGGTTGGAGTGGCAGCATTCTGAAGAGGAGGACAACCACTATTCCTTCAGAGAAAACACTAACAGCTGTGCTCTGTAACGCACTCCATTTTTGTTCTGCTCACCTTTCTCCAATAACCTTGCAGAGAACGTGGCACAACTCCTTTTACCTCCACTACGAAGTTCTAATAAAAGTGCCACGAGATTTAGATTAAACAAGCAGCAGTAGTTAACGTGCAGCCAAAATCAAACCAAACCAAAAAAAAAAAAACAACAGTGCGTCACTTTGAAAGGAAAAGACGACCACAGAAGTATCACAAGCAGCATTCCTAACATGATGATTCTTCTAATCAGGCTTATCTAATATTTCCTTAATGATCCTGACAACAAAACTGGGGTGACTGCTGACTGCACTAAGGACATCTGTACCAAGTCAGTAGGAATCACCCAAAGTACTAACGAGCAAACAAAACCAGAATTTTAGAACTAAGCATAAGTTCTAATTAGCCCCTGCCTGCCAGAAGCTCATCAGTTATAAATGAAGAAAGGAGGATCACAAGGCAGCAAGAAGTGAGATATGTCAGGATGACTACAGAAACAGCTACCAACACTAAACGCATCAGGAAATCTTCAAGTGAAAAAGGAAGTATTAGTACTTACCTACCCTTACTACTAAAAGACCTTACTGGGAATACTATGGAAACTGCCACTTTGTTCCAAGAAAAAATAATGTGCAGACAAGAGCTACTGGGATTGACAAAAAGAGGCTCAGGAACAGCAAAATGTATTTTGAAAGATTTTTGACTGTACACCCATAGTGAAGAGAAGGGGAAAGAATCAGAGACTCATGAAAATAAAGTCAAAAGCAAGAAAGCAGCCATGAATAACACTGGAAACAACAAAGTTTTTGATCATCAGAACAATATGGTTCTGAAGAGAGAAGGGGTAGCAATCCCTTACATTAAACTGGAATCTCATCACCAGACATGGCAGGGCAATCCAGCAAGAACACAGCACTGCTCTCAACAAAAGGGCTCTTCTGCAAATTTACCCAAAAGTACAGACAAAAACCAACCCCCCAAAACTATCAAAAGAAGCCCCCGATTTTGTTTTTTGTTTTTTTTTTTTTTATAACTCAGGATAGAATTGTATTTGCTACTCCGCTGGATGTGAAAGGCCTTACCTCTGTTATCATTTTACAGCTTTTGCATGGTCCAATCTGGCTGAATAACTGAAGTATAAGGACTTCAGTCACATCTCTGGAGAGGTTTCCTACATAGCTACACAAGGGAAAAAAAAAAAAAAAGACATTAAACTAGAGTTTTTCATCTTTTAAAGTGTAATTATTTTAAAACCTTAAATAACTATGATAAAAATTCTCCCTTAAAAATCTCAGGCATCTTCATCTGGAAGACATTGTTCAGAAAAGATTTCACGTTACAGCTTTAACGCAACATCCACGTGTTGTCTCGGCTATAAAGTTGGCAACACGACCGGGAACACGATGCCTGAAACAGCCATAATAGCAGCCATCGACACCGGGCACCAAACCTTCCCCTGGCACAGAAACATCAGAAGCTGGAGCACGCTGCTGGAGGTGCTGGAGAGAACAACCAACTGGGCAAAGATGTTTCAAGTTTCACTTCCCAACGAGTACCTAAACAAAGCCTACTTTTCATTGGGGGACAAGCTCATGGTGAACTCCAGTTATTTCAGCAGTAGCTACTGGATGTAGACTATGCTGCCTTGCAAGGGACCAACTCCATTTTTCTGTTTTCCTGAACTGGAAAAGCAGCCCAGCCACCGACAGGCAAGGCACGCAGCACGTGCCATAGGAATGCTCCACATATGATCTATCTCAACAGCTACCACTCCTGTAAGAACTCCCCCCAAATTTGGCAGTGTCACTTTAGTATTACCCATAAGATATATTTCTATGACCTACAGTGTCACAGAAATTTCAGAACTTGGAATTATTTCCACGAAGTTTAGATAGGCCTAGAATTACCCACAGCCAAAATCCAACAGCAGTTCAAAAACCGCTCCTGAATAGTCCGTTAGAGTTTAACACTGCAAAACGAAAGCCAGGTCACAGAGGTTGCTGAGTCAAACACACAAAACCAAATGCTCAAAAACAAATCATGACCAAACTAAGACCACACTCCATTATTCATCCAGGTGATCAATCAAGACAAGGGCTCGTCCTATCACCAGAACTCAAAATCACTAGCAGAGGTGCATCTGTCATTTCTAAAAGCAATTCTGTCCAAACATAAGGTGTACAAATGCAACCAATAAATAACAAGAGCAGAATTTCTGCAATTCAACTGTTGAAAAAAACCCCAACATTTTATTCATTATGCTCATTTACTGTGCCCTCTGCTTGCAGGTAAATGCTACACAAGATCTAGAGTGAGTTTCTCACGAGATACCACCCAAACACAGGACCATCAATACAGAAGTATTCACCTGTTCCTCACCTCCTAACTAAACATCCATGAATTAGCAGGCATCACTAATGGAAGCTGCTTCCAGACCCTGTACTGTTAAGAAGTATTTCGGTAAGTTAAAACTTGTCAAATTTGAGAAGGCAATTTGTCTTCTAACAGGATCTACCGAGCTGACTTTTCAATGCCCTATTCCAAAAATTCAGCAGTTAAACATTCAGATCTTATATCTGAAACCTTAACTACATTTGTTAATCATTCACCAAGTTAAAAATGCAAACTGCTAGCAGCTTTAAGTGGAAATACTAACCACAGCAGATTTTCCATTGGATTTTAGTAATATACCACTCCTCATAAGGGTTCTCACACAAAATGTCTGTAGTGACACGAGTTTATTACCAGTCCTTTTCTCCTCACATGTTCCCAAACTGGGTTAGCTATCAGTGCACGGAAGCACGCACCTTTCTGTAGCACTGACATGAAAGAAAACACAGTAAAGTCCTTTTAACTTCAGTCCTACTGTGAAGGCAATACAGGAAGCCAAAGTCTCAGCATCTTCTGCATAATATTAGTATTCATTTCAGAAATGCAAGAACTCTGAAAAACAGTTTGAAGAATTCTTTCTGGTCTGACCAAAAAAAGCCAGGAAATCCATTCCTTCAAGATCTGTCCAACTCAGGTAAGTCGGCCCAACCTTCAGAAGAATCATCAGGTGGTTTCCAATACTACTGTGTCTCCTTCAAGACAGCTGAGAGAATGTGACATCACAAATTTCAGCCATGAAACAGGCCGCTTCTTCACACAACAATAATAAATCAGTAGTGTAATTTGGGACAACCGATGAATAGATTCACAGGGGCTGAAAGCTCCTCGTGGTCCAGCAATTCTCTACGTGTTTATGATAAATAGTGCTTTGATGTCTAGCATTACCTCAATCAGAATCCATTAATACCTTTCACAAGCTGCTAACGCTCTCAGACTTGAATACACACCCTGAGACTACTTCACAAGATGTTTGTGCAACAAGGACAGCACACATAGACCCAAATCTCTTGAAGTGCGTGTAAAATAAGTGAATACAAACCACTACAAGTTTGAAACGACACACTAAAGATTAGGGCTTGATGGTTGTTTGAACACTTTAAGTTAGTACACTCAGCACAGCAAAAAGAAACACCGTACAAGCAAACAGCTCCAGCATCCTACGCCTGAATGCCCCACAATCCTTAGCAGCCCCTTCCAGCTCAGGATACAGTACCACCCTACAAATACTGCAACACGATGGAAACACACTCGACACATTTGCAACACAAACTTTACCTTTCTGGAAACACAAAGCTTCTCAGCTGATGCTAACTGCACAGTGCCAGACAACCAGGGCACCGCTTTCTAACCTCAGCTTGCTCGTGATAGAACACATGCTTCCTAGTCTACACCATGAAACCAAAACGAGCAGAAACACACCTACAGAAAACATGCAGCAACCAAAAAGCTAGTCCACAGTATATCAATCTTTCTGTTTTGTTACATCCTGTAGATTATATTATTCAAACATAATCATCATAAAACCCAAAGAAGCACTTACTACACTCCTATGGGCTGTTAGCCTGGTTAATGTTAGGGCAGCAGAGTTGTGGCCTTCTGCTTGCAGGCAACAGTGCGTGTCCTCTTCTGCAAGTTGGAAGCACTTAAATACTCATTAATAAGCACGTACAGCAAACCAAACCATGTATTATATATCCTGATACAAGTTTCAATATATTACACTTGAAAGTGGCTGACAACATAAGTAAGAAACTGTACTTGAAATTCAGAGTTCTTGCAGAATTGCACAAAGAACCAAAGACACACATCAGCAATTAGTTTCAGAATTAAAACCTTAGGCTTGAACAAAAAGATCCTCTCTGTGGGGGTACATGGGCTTTCATTCACTCCAGACAGCTGAGGGCGAAAGGGATGTTTACAGCCATTACTTTTAGGTCCAGGAAAGCTCCCCCACACACAGACTGGATGAAAAACACAACAAACGCTTTCACACCCATACAGATAGCAGGCAAGAAGTGGCAGACTAGAGAAGAAAGTATGATAAGAAGGTAACTGACGGAGCAAAAACTGCCTCCCTGGCAGCATCCCTCTCATGGTGCTAGCCAGCTACAGGAAACATCGTGAAAAAGCTATTCAGCTGGAGAGCTGTACTTCTGCATCCTACCTCGAGCCCACAGCACTTATCAGACAAAGCTAATGACGGAACAACTCACATGTATATAATGACTGCTGTTAATTTTTTTTCTAATGCCATTAATAAGAACATGAAAATTGGCAACATTTCTTCCTGTTCTAAGCGGCAGCCAAAAAACATCAGCAACACACAAAGTTTCTGAAGGCCTAGTTTCCACCTTAAGGTAGAAACAGAACTTTGCCATTGCTCGCGATGGAAAGAGATCCAGCAGTACCCACAGAACGTTCTGTACCACATCTGTTTTGAGAAGCACTGACCAACATCTAGATTGGGCTGTGAAAAATACCACAGAAAGACTACCTCCTTCCCAAGCTATCTGCAACTTGTTTAAAGCAGTTTGGAAGAGTCTGGGGCACAGGACACTTTCCACGAAGGTCTACTAGTGAGGAGAACTGCGAGGAAAAAAAAAAAGTAACTAGCATCTATCTTCCATAGTAAACCTCAGAAGATATCTTAAACTCTTTGAGGTTCACGACCAATCATGATCGAAAACAACAAAGCAAACCCTTATGGTTTTTCTGTACCAAAGGAATAAACAAAATACAAAAGACATCTATAAAGCTTCCCTGAAGCTATCAGCCGAGTGCTTCTGCTCAAATAGCTACATGAACTATCCATTCTCCGTTAGACTTTTGCCTGTAAAACCAAACTAAAGAGCTCAAACAGTACTACTCGTTGCTCTTGGGTGGTGGTGAGCCGTTACGTATATGCAACATCACAACTGCTCCCTGCATGAGAAGCATTACCTGGCATAACTACCTTGAAATAAGAACTTGCAGTTATAAATTTGAAGTCATTTCAGGAAAAAAAAAAAAAAAAAAAGCAAAAACGTTTGTACTTTATGAAAACTGCCCTGAAAGAGTTGAAGAGGTGAAGAGGAAAGTAACCGTACATTCCTGAGCATTGGAAAGCTCCTAGGAAATGCACATATGTGCTGTTTATTACTTTGACGAGTTAAGCAGAGTCACATTCGTGCAATACCACATCTCTGGCAGCTGCGGCGATGGCATTTCAGACACTTCAGCACAAAAATAATTTTTTTCTTCACCAGTGACTGTGGGCCAACTTCAGTCAGAGTGCAGCAAGTGAGAAGAGCTCACTTCAGGTGCTGTTAGGAGTAAAATAAGGCTTTGAAACTTTGGCTAGGTATAGAAAGAAAGGGAAAAAAAGAAGAGGAAACGGACCTGGAGCGAAGCACGGCGCACCTTTGCCCTTTTCCCTCCGCTCATTCTAAAGCGGCACTCTGGAAACTGCTTCCACCGTCAGAGAGCACCCGGGACATCAGCACAGAAAGCACTTCAGACAGATTTATCCCAACCAACCCAAGCACTAAGCGTGGTTACTAAGCACGACTACGAGCGCAAGTTCAGAGAACTTCACAGACAGTAGGGAAGAGCGAGGACGACAAGAACACAACGCAGCACGGACTGCCTGGAACAGCCTCCCATGCCAAGTCATCACTTTGTTCCCACAAACCAAACAGAGCGCTCCGCAGATATTTCGCTCTGTTTCGGCCGCTGCTTTGAGAGCCGCACAGACAAAGGCTCGGCACGGCTCGGCCTCCCTCCCTCCCTCCTTCTTTCCCTCCCTCCCCGCACGGCTCCCTCTCGCCGTCCCTCCCTCCCTCCCTCTCGCCCGCCCCGCCCGGCCCGCGGCCCCCTCCCCACTCACAGTGTCCGGGGCTGCCCGTCGTCTTCCATAATGGTGCGCGGGCTCGGCTCGCAGCCGGGGGCAGCGCCGGAGGGGGGGGGCTCCGCCGCGCGGGGAGGCGAAGGGAAATGAGGGTGAGGGCCCCGGCCGCCCCCGCTCCGTCTCGCCCCCTCTCCAGGTCCCGACACGGCGGCCCGAACGGGAGAGGGAAGAAGCAGCACAAAATGGCCGCCGCCACCAGACGCTCAGGAAGCCGAGCTCCGCGCAGCCGCGCCCCGCCGGCCCGCTCCCTCTCGGCCCCGGTTCTCCTTCCCGGTCCCCTCCGCCGCGCCGCGGAGCGCTCTGGGGATCGTAGTCGCTGACGGAGAGAGCGCGGCGGCCTCCTGGGGCCTGTAGTCCTCCGGCGGCGCGCGGCGATGGGGGGACAGCGGGGACGGAACTACGTCTCCCAGCGTGCCCCGCGCGCCGCGGGTTGGCGCGGGAAGGGGCGGTCGTGCGCGGTCCTGGCGCGGCGGGAGCGCGCAGCGTGGCTGCGGGTGCCGCGTTGGTGTGGGCGCCCGCCGCCCTTTATTAAGTCACAACCGCGAATTAGTGCTGTGTTATGGTTGCTCTAAATGAGTAATTTTTGGAGGTTGGAGCTTCCGCTTCAGCCCAGGAGCTGGGCGGGACTCCCAGCACGCTCCTCTGGAGGGAGGAGGCTGGGGCTCTTCAAACTGTCGCTTAAAACCGAGGGAGGAAAAAGACTGAGCGCGAACGTCGTTAAAGCGTCATATAAAGCAGGCTCCGATTTCCACCAAGTGGTCGGCTTCACTTCGTTTAATCTTGTCTGCAAAGATTTAAGCACGTCTGTGTCGTGCCACCACACATCCTAGTGCCTGAGAGCGCTCTCATGCTTCCTTCCAGGGAGGGGCTGGCCCGTGCTGCAGCCTGTGGTGAAGGCCGTATCTCCTATGAGATGATCCTATGATATGATCCCCAGAGCCAGCAGCACTGTCACCCAACACATAATTCACACTGGCAGGGGAACGCAGGTTAGGCTGGGTAAAAACAGCCTGGGACTTTGTGATCCCATGGTTCTGTGGTCCTCTGGCTGTGATCCCATGGCCCCCTGATGGTGCGTTGAAATGCGTTCTTCTCGCCGAGGTGAGCACGCAGTGAAGAAGCTGCTGTCACGGGCCTTAAATACGTTTTAGTCTGCTGAAATGAGTTTTCAGCTCGCTGCGTGCTTTTTCTGTTATTGCCAGAAAACTTCAGAGGAAAAAGTCTTTGACATCAAACAAAAAATCCGTGTTCACACCGCCGAAGTGTCCTCGTTAAGGAAAAGAAAGAAGAAAAATAAAAAACTGAATGGAAGAATTTTCATGGTAACTTTCATTTTTCTTTAGCAAGTGACATGCTAATTCAGCATTTAATTTAGGAATTGTTAATTAGGAAATGGATCAGAATAGCTCTGTTTGGGCAGAGTATGGGTTCCTCACAGGCAGAGTGATCACTGTGCTTTGGAAGAAATTCAATTTACGTACACATTGAACATTCAAGTACTACTGAATGCTCTCCCTCTTCCAGAATAGTAACACTGTGAAGAATTCTGCCTATATACTTATCAGACGAGATATCTTCGTGCCTGCTGCTCACACTTTAATGTTTTCCCATCTTTAACTTAAACACGCAAGGCTGTTGCCAGGCACATCTTTCTGGAAGAAGCTGCTCTTGCAATGAATATCTTAGGAGTGTGCTTGGGACAGGGGCTTTAATATTTGCAATGCACTGGAAACACAGAAAGTGGAATACATAAGGGGCTACTGGAACAGACCTGCTGCGGGTTTTCCACAGCCACTTCATTTACAGCACAGTAGGAATCTTCCCTCTCAGAGACATGACGTTTTGTAAAGATTGTATTAGCAAAATATTTAAACACTCTGCCATGTGCAAAATGACCAGCTATCTCCAAAAGCAGTCAACACTCAATGTTGTTCACCTCTCCCCTTAAAAATATCCCGCACAAATAAAATTTTACCCAAACATTTCTTGCCTTTTAAACCTTGTTCTTCTGTGTTCTTCTACAGAAGCTTTTTAGAAAGCAGCACGGGAAAGGTCATGCCAGAAGTTATGGAGGTCTGGGTATACAGACAATACATAGAGTTGTGCACACACATCCAGGCAGAAATTACGCATTTCTGTGTTTGGTGATTTGGGCTATAAGCCGTAAATCATTGGCATTCTCTGAATGTTATGACAGTTTGCTGTGTTCAGTGCTACATGAAATGATGCAGCAGGACAGATGAGTTGCTGCAAGACACAGAAACGGCATTGGACTGCTCATTACCAACCAGCACTGATAATGTGCATCCTCATCTCAGCTGCCAAGTCCCTGACAGCGCAAGCATTATTGCTCAATGCAGCAATAAGAATCATAGGGTTTTTTTGGAACAGAAAAAATGATTTCCTGATTTTCAGCTTCTAAGTTGGTATTGGGCTGGCAGAGGCCTCAGAATGGGGAGTATCTGAAGACTGCTCTGTGGAGAAGGTGTAAGATTTATTTGGAGGTGGCAGGAGGCACATAAAAAGACAGCAGAACTGACTTCACCTGAAGCTTACCTGAGTGATGTATTTGTGCCAGATCAAGTAATTTAATCTGGAATTTCTGTCAGTGTTTGGACACTTCATTTCAGTAATATCATCCTTACATTGTCAGAGACATGTAAGGTCCTGGCAACTTGTGGACAACAAGTGGGTATGGCATGAGACTTGATTCCATCCACATTCAAGGACAGAAGCACTTTATAGGGCAATTAGGAGCTGGCTTAGTTGCATTCTCAAAGTACACACTAAAAAACAAGTTCTTCCAGTAGGTTTTGAAGAGTGACACAGTGTTTGAAACACTGTCCAGCACTGAGCCCAAGAGCACTTCTGTGGAAACACTTATTTAATTGTATTTTCCCGTTAACAGTTAATTTTTGAGATTAGTTACTGAGCGTATCTAGTTGGTTTGCTTTGTCATCTCTGCCGACCAAATATCCTTCCAAAGAACAAGAGGTACAGTGACACTCAAAACAATTACATAAGCTCCAGATGTGTGTTGGAAAAGCCAGATACAAAATTCCAAGGTCTCCTCATGACTGCTGCTTTCAGGCAGACCCCTAACTGGAACTTATCACAGAGTTACAGAGTAAAACCAGGAAAGAAGTACAAACTTAGATCATGTCCTGAGAACATGCTTTCCATTCCTGGCCTCTGCTTTTGCTGGTTTATCTCCTCACCAAAAATACCACTGCTGCATGAATGAAATGTAAATATAATGTATTTAGGTTTTATCTGACTTAGCTTAGAGGCTGAGAGCCTTGTATCTGCAAGGATACAAGGCTAACAGTTTGAGCTATGTGAATTTTGCAGCTATGTGATTTTGTACACACGTATCAGCATACACAGCAGCGTGTCACAGCAGGAGATCAGAGCCAAGTCAGGATGGGAGCTGCATAATACCAGCTAATTAACAGTGGCACATAATTATGTGGAAAGGGAACAGTTAAATGATTTTAAATTAAAGGAAAAAAAAAAAAAAAAGAAAGAAAACACATAGAAAGCTCAGTTTACTGCATTGAAATGCTCTTTTATTTAGCCGCACTGAAATGCTCTTTTATTTTGAGACTGACTACTTTTTTTTTTTCCTAGAGGAAGAAGTCTTACCTATAGGTCAAAACCAGAAGAGTCAACCTTGTTTTTTGTGTAGCTCACTGTCCCAGTTAGCTGCTCTGAAACACTTGGTTTCAATGACAGCCAGAACTGGGAGCAGCGAGTAAGAGAAAGCAAAGTGCATTTCAGCCTTAAGTTTTATATAAATGCTGCCCTTTGTCCCTGGTGATCTCACAGACCGAGCAGGAGGCTGTGAGAAGGCAGAAGATACCTTAATCAATTGTTCCCATGTAATTCCTCGGAGCTGAAAGTGTTTCCTATGTGTATGTATAACTTAATCAGGAAGTATCGGGAGCCTTTACACATCTAAAGGTCATTCCACCAAAAATAAACTTAAAGATGCTGCCAGCTTAATGGAAGTCTAGTTCAAATGCCAACCAGAATTTGTCATCTATTTGTCAACTCTTAGTTTGCAACAAGAAAACACACACATATCCTAAAATAAAATAAAACCTTCTGTCATGCCACACTGTTCCTGTTTGATCACAGTCTAAACCCTGAAAAAACATTGGATGTGATCCCACGGGGCTAACAGGAGCAAAATGGGATCTGACAAAATCAGTGAGCGAAATACATGAACAGACCGATGTAGTTCTGCTTTTCTGAAGCTAACAGAAAGGAACTTTGAAGACTATAGCTTTGTATTAACTGAAGTTGCTTTCGATCTCCGTGTTCCTGAGGTCTTGGCGTTACACTGAGCAAAGCCATCTGAGAGAATACAATCGCTGGGCTGTCTCCTCAGAAGTCATCTGCCTTGATGTGCATGAATGAATGATGGACAGGATCCCAGTGTCCTCTCACTCCTGTGCAGCTATGGCAATCTTAACGAGATGAGCCAATTCCAATGCACGTTTCAGCTCTGGATGACTGTGAACGTGAGGTCACAGGACTCAGATTCCAGCAGATTCCTGTAGCCATACTTACAACCGTTACATTATGTTTGCAAAGCAAACCATAAAACACACAGTTGCTGTAACTTCGGTCTGCTGAAGATTTTCCACCACCTGGGCTACATCACAGTTGTCTTGAACCTGCTTAGCAAAATCACCAATCGCACAGTATGAGACAGGCCTTTATTTGCCTGTCTTAAAAAAGAACTTAAAAAAGTTCTGTTTCTGAGACTTCAGTCCTGGAACAGGCAAAAGGAGGAACTGCACGCATAGGCGACTGTGTATTATCAAAGCATAAGAGGGATTCTGTGTGAAATTCACCTGGATAGTCTTTAAGGAGCAGGTGTGTGTGATCCTGCAGCCTGAAATTCTCCAAATGTATTTTCTCTTGGGAAATCTAGCTGCTTTAATGTTGGAGAAGAAAGAAAACTACACAGCATACACTTGGCTAGACACCACTAGCTTACAGCATCCCACACCCTGTGCTCAGCACAAGGGAGCCTGGGCCCAGCAGGGCTCAGTCATGCGAGAACAGATTTTTGAGCTGTTTGTTGCTCTGTTGGGATCTGAAATGTCCAGTGCCATGCAGTATCAGGTCTCACCGCCTGCTGGGTATAACTGCCAACCCTGTGTACTCAGTTCCCTCTCTTGTAAGTACTTCATGGATGTTTGGAGTTGGCATCGCTCCCAGTGAAGACATGGAGCTAGGAAGCGTGGTAAAATATGTAGAACTTCAGTCACAGGACTTTCTGCTCCCACTGATTGAAGCACCGGAGGGTAGAGGCTTAACACATACTTTTCAAAAGCAAAAATTTGTATCTAATTCAGGATAGACTTAAAAAAGCAAATTTGGAGCAAGCCTTTTGCACATATATTCATGCACATGTTTTGATGTCCTGAAAATAAACTCATCAAACATACGCATAGAGCACGCTTACCTTAGTGTACAACAGAACCCTTACAAACGTCATTAACTTTACAAACATGCCTGTGCTTCTCATGTGCTTCTCAGCATGAGAAGATTATGTGGTCATTTCCAATCTCTCCCAGACTGCTGTTCACATCTTCACTGGGCAAAACCACCTTACTCCAAGGCAGGGCTATGCCCATGCTGATTACCAGCAACCAGCTGCTCTGCAGCTGCCTTCTGCTCATCTGTCCTTTGGGTTCTGCCCAGCTGTTGATTTTCAAGGTGTGTATAGGGATGCAATTGCTTTTGTAACTTTCCTTCTGCTCACATTTTAGTGAGAGTGACCCCAGAATCAAAGCCTCTCAGCAGTGACTGGCAGGCAGCTGAGACAGGCACTTCTCTCTGGGACCAGGCTAAAATTGCAGAGCAGCTATTGAAAGAGCCCAGGGAAATTCCAGGAAATTATTCTTTCATCAGAACCTGCAGAATTCTCGAAACCAAACTCTTCATGGAACTATTTTTATAGGAAAATTCTCAGACGAGAGAAGACGAAATGCACATGCAGTGATCTCATGGTACGGAGCTCAGCTGCTCTGCTAGAGATAAAGATTGTCTCTAATCTGTGTAACAGCCAAGAGACATGAAGCACATTCCCAGTGCCTGCCCTCAGCATGGGATCATTCCAGGACAATACTCACTTTTTTTTTTTTCCAAGCACAGACAGAAATAATAAAAAAATTTGTTCTTAGTAAAGATCACCAACAGATAAGAGATCTCAAAAGGTTTTGTGGGACAGAAGGAGCAAGCAGGGGGCTGGCAGTGCTGTGCCTCCGGGATGCTCCCCTCACCTCTTGGCAGCTCAGGAGGCTTCAAGAGAAGACTGGCAGCGATCTGTTCAAGCTGGATGCCCGGCCACGTTCTAGCACTGGTGAACAGAAGGGGGGCTTTGCTGCCTGAAGGCTTAACAAGGATCTTTCCATGCCAGTATAACCCTCCAGAAATCAGATCCATTGGATGTCTGCTTTGCTCTGCCTGTAATTTGTTTAGTAGATGTGACATTTAAACAGCTAAAGTATAGAGAACAGATGATCAGCCTAAACTGAAAATACGAGAATACAGCAGGAGATGAGAAAATGTGTGAAAAATATGCACTTAGAGACAAAAATCTCGTTAAATATAAACAATGGGAAAAGTAAACAGTCTTGTTCTAGTTAAAGCAAGTTAAGGATTTGAAATGATATTTTAAGCTACTGGAGTCCAGGATGTAGGGGGAAATCAGACTGCTACCTCCAGTTAGAGTAACAGCAGTTCTGTGAGCTAAGATAAGCATAACCTCATCTTGTGTTTCAGAAAACCGATTGCTGTGGGAAGGAATTATTGCCCCGGTGCTGCAATGAACAGCAGATTTCATGCTTTATCCAGGGCTCAGTCTTCTTCAGAAACACTGGAGATGCAGCTCTGACTCAGCCCGTTGAGCAGAAGTCCCAGGTTTCCTCTCCTCCTTGTCAGGCGTTATCGACCCTACAACAGGATGGCTGAAGAAGATAATATCTGATTTGAGTTACAGGTTGCAGTCCTCTGTTCTGATTTAGAAAGGAAATGAGTTCATCAACCTGCAGGCTGAGGACTGCAGCGCAGTGGAGTTGTTTCACTCTGTGTCCCTGGAGTTGGGGCTAGGATCCTACAGGAGACAACGCTGGGAGGTATGAACAGCAATCACTTTGGACGTCCTATCCAAATCCACACGTGAACGTGAGTCAGAGCTGCTGCTACAGATGGGATATTTCCCTGCAGCACTGTGCAAATATGTGCACACCACTGTTGATCAGATAGCAGATGAAACTAGTTAATAGTGAATGATCTGGGCACTGTTAAAGTGCCCAGAAACTCTCCCTCCCACATCTGCCGTCCTGACGGTGCAACCTACAGCGGCCAAAACCCCGAACGATGGATTCACTTCTTCCAGTTCTCTGTTCACCACTGCTCTTATCAGCAAGCTGGCCTTGAGCAGCCAGCTAAACTCTTGAAGTGGGGAGAACGCATTCCTGGCACAGTCCCAGGGAGCTCTTTGTATGGCTAAAAAATGCTAGCCCTTCTAACGCTGCCCTTGCTCTGCCTGTCAGAGCTGCCTCACACCCCTGGCAGATGCTGCTCCAGCGCTCCGTTCCAGCAGTGCTTTTCTTCCTTCTTTTTTTTTCTTTTTCTTGTCTGAGATCTGCTAGCAAACCTGGCATAGTAAACCAGATTTCTAGGCGTTTGGGGGCACTGCAGCCTCGAGTACAGAGCAGCAGTCCATCCACTAGGTGGAGGCCTATAAATACTGCTGAATGATGCAGCAATTAAACAAAATAAAATGGTGTGATAGACTCAAATTCATTCTCCTGATTCTCAATGAAGTATGGCAAGGTTATCTTATCTTACTCAGTGGACAGACCCAGCTAGATCTTACACCAGAGAGCTGCCCACTTAGAGCTCTGCCTAACTGGCTCAGGAACAACAGGGAATGTTCAACAAAAAATGCCTGCTTTGTACATCACCCTTTAGCTCACCCATTCAAAATATACTGAAAAAGTGATTCGTTCTAAAAATCTCAGATCTTTTCTGTTGCCTTTTTTCCCGTATTTGATTTTTCTTTTCTCTGCATATAAATCACCGAGATTGAAGTGGCTTTGGGGTGCTCACAGCCAGAGTCATTCCCTGACTTAAGGCAGGGTTGCATTCCACATGGTAAAATAAAGGGAAAGCACAGATACTAGCTTGTAGAGCACCTTTCGGATTTAAAAATCAGAAATTTGGAAATCTGAGTCCGTGCTCTGCGAATGCCCAGACTCGCACAGTGACTCCAACATGCAGCTTTTAAAAGCTTTTATCCATTTAGCCAGCAACCTGAGCCATCTGTTTTCTCATTAATGCTTTGTACTTTCTATTCAAGTTCACAGGATCTATATTTATATATCAAATAATTCCCCTGTTACAGTTGTACCTCCAGCGAGCAGATGATGCGGCTGAGCTATACACACCATACAATTCCTGCACCAGTACAGCAGTCAGCATCAGAACAGACTGTGCACAGACATGTGATGCTTTCCTATAGACTTTGCATTTTCGGTTTTCTGAAATGTGACACCCAATTGTATTAGTGGCTCTTTTCTTATGGTGTGCTATAGGTAAAAAAAAAAAAAAATCCACCATTCTGAGCAAACCATAAAGCCAAACAGCTCCATCCATGCCTCTGGCTATAATTGCAGAGTCCTTGCTTGACAATCCTTACCTGAGACCGTTCTCCTTTTGTCAGAAGCATTTTGTGCACCTGGAACAGGACATTCAAACAGCGAGCTTCCAGGCTGTTCAGTACTCTGGTTTTGGGTGAAACATCAAGCTATGGAAGTCATGCTGGCAGATTAGTCATAATCTTATCTCAGATTGGAATACTGAGGGACTCCATGTGCTTGCTGCACTTATTGACAGAGATTTCTTATGACTCAATCTGAAATGACTCCAGCAGAGAACTTGGACTGAGTCCTGCTTAGAAATACATCTCTAGACATGTGCCACACACACTGCCTATCCACGGGTTCATCAGTAACAGCTCTCTGGAGTACCTCATCCAGAACAGCTCATAAATCTTTCCTGTTCAGGTGATCTGCTAAAAGGCGAGGGATGCTCAGAAAATAATTTGGAAAGCCGATTTCAAGCTTACCACAAGACATTTCCTGATGTACCACAGATATCTACTTACTTATACAGTGAGTAACAGTGACATCCCCACAGCGATGCTGCTCTGAATAACCCCAGCTAGCTCTGCAGCACGGCGAGGAGGCAGCTCTGCAGCCTGGGGACACTGCTCCATCACGTGCTGGACTCAATGATCCTTATGGATCCCTTCCAACTCAGGATATTCCACAGTTCTGTGATCTTGGACACAGCTGTTACCAGCACCCTCATGTGAGGAGCAGGCGAGGCAGATCACCTCCTCCAACTTTTGCTGATCCACCCAACGATTCCCTGTTGGTTCTACAAACAGCCAGTTTTCAAGACAAAGAAGTGAGTGAAGACCCTATAGAGCTTATCAAGATTTTTCTGAGCAGTATTCCTTATACGAACATTTTCACAAACCACTCTGGTCTGAAACGGGGCTAACAGCAGTAGAAGGTACAAGCCATATCACCTCAGGGTTGCAATGGCACGGCTCCACGTAGCAACACAAATCCCAGCACTGCTGTCCCGAATAACCCACCTACGTGGCAATCTTTACAGCTAGACCATGGCTAAAATCTACCCAGCATGGACAAGAATTTAATTAAGAGGGAAAGCACAAAATGTAGCCAAATGAAATCAATCACTTGGAAGCTTTCCCTTCTCAGTGCACACTCATCTCTGCAGCCAGATGCGGCACCCATGGGTTTTGCTCCTGCAGAAGAAGCTGGGGCAGATTCTGACCTATCAGCCCATGACAATTTTGGAGAAATGTCCTCACCTGTTTCTTAGCAAGGCACACTCACAGCAACATTTAGCTCATGACTCTTAAGCTACACCCCTGAATTTTCCTTTTATTTTCACCTACTGGCTGACCTTTTCTATTAATTTTGCTAAGTATGTGGCTATCAGCTGCAGCAAAACAAAGCAACCCATTCACTTCTCTGTTTACACTCCATCAGATACAGAACCCATCTGTATTTCTTCCTCAGCACACACAAGTAATTTCCCTGCAAGACCTTTTAACATCTGTGTCCTTCACATCTGAATCAGCTGCTTCTGTTGACTTGGCAAGGACTCTGCCATATGCTACCAAGAACACGTGGTCTAAGTGTGCCTCTTTCTGTTCTAAGGCAAGGAGTGAAATTCCCCTGTAGAATTTACAGATCAGAAGTAGAACAGGTCTCTGATACTGAGATTTCTGAGACAAATGCTGACATTGGTGAGGCTGAGCAGAGATCCCGCGGCCCTGAGGGAAGATGAGGTGTGAAGCAGAGCGGGGTCTGGAGGGCAAGAGGGGTGTGAGGAGCACTGAGCTCCCTGGGTCTGCTGGGCTCACGGTGGCCCGTGGCTCCTCACATGGCACTCTGTGACAGCGACAGGGCCCGAGGGAACGGCGTGGAGCTGTGCCGGGGCAGGGGCAGCTGGGGGTTGGGGAAAGAGTCTGTCCTAAAGTGGGCGCAGCATCAATGCTGGAGCTCAGGGAGTGCTGGGACACCGCTCTCAGACACAGGATTTGGGTTTGGGAGGTGCTGTGTGAGGCCAAAAGTTGGGCTCAAGGATCCTCACGGATCCCCTCCAGCTTGGGATATTCTGATTGTAAGGAAGGAGCAAGGCTGACCACTTCCTGGGGACGGCAGCGCGGTAAACAGACTTTGCTGTCAGAGGATGGATGAGTGTCAGCGTCAATCAGTGTCACACCAATCTCTGACCCTGCCCCGACTCCCGGGGATGTGCACCCGCAGTTCCCCTGTAGTGAGGCACATGGGTGAGGAATATTTGCTCGGAGGAATGCACACCTCTAACTCCACAGAGCAAGCAGCTTTGCAGCCCCTGTCTGCGCTCGAGGGGCTCGGCATTCACTCCGCAGAGTAACGTCGGCGGGGACCCGGGGCCACGCGTGCCTGCAGGACGGCTGCAGGCGGTCACCGCACAGCCGCTGCCCACACCCAGCACGCCGAGCAGGGCGACAGACGGGTTTAGCAGCTCGCAGACGCTCTCTGCCTTCGGACGTCCCTCAGTATCAGCGAATCCAAAGGCTGAAACGCACAGTCGATTCTGAAGTGCACACAGCTGCTTTCAAACAGACATCGTTTGCGCTGTTTGCCACGCCTGGACACGTATAACCTTAACCCGTCAGCCACAGGGCAAGGAGGATGCTCTAGCTGCAGCGCTCCGCAGTCACACGCTTGCGCTACCAGCGGCGCTCAGAGCGGAGCTCCCTCAGCCCGCCCCGTCCAGCCGGGCACATCCCCGCTCCGTACTGGAGGCCACCAGAAGTTTCCAGCCGGGCAGGGCTCGGCCGCCTCCCTCCTCCCCGTCCCTCCCCTTTCCCCTCCTCCGTCGGCCGGCGCCGATTTCCAGACACTTCCAGCCCCGCGCCTCCGCCCCCCCCTCCCCCCCCCCCCCGCTCCCCGCGGCGGATAAAGCGGCCGTGCCCGCGCTCCCCGCCCCGCACTCGGCGCATGGCCCCGGCCCCGGGATGAGCGCTGCCACGCACTCCCCGCTGCTCCAAACGGAGGGCGGCTCCGAGCCGCTGCCGCCCGGCTGGGAGATCAAAGTGGACCCGCAGACGGGCTGGCCTTTCTTCGTGGACCACAACAGCCGAACCACCACCTGGAGCGACCCGCGCCTGCGGCCCGAAGCGGCCAAAGTACGGCGGGGCTGGGGGGGGGGGGGGGGGTGGAGGGGCTGCGCTATGGGGGGCAGCTGGGGGGGGTTGGGGTTGGGGTTGGGGTTGGGGCTGCCGGGGCAGGGTCGCGGCTCAGCGCGTGGCAATGCAGTGAGGCCAGGAGCTGCCTTTTGTCTCTGACGCACTGCAGTCCCTTTTTTGTGCATTAAATCACCCGATACCTCCGGGCTGTTTATTTAAATAAAGTCGGTGAAGCGCGGCCGGGGGGAAGGCTGGGGTGGGTTTGTTCGGCTGCGAGCGAGCCGAGACGGTGTAGGGCGTTACCGAGGGACGCGACTCGGAGTTGCCCGGAGTTTGAGGGGCCTTTTTGTGTTGTTTGTTGGCGGTCTGGTTGCGAACTCTTGTCGTTCCGCCGTCTGTAAGCGCGCTCAGAGAGAAGCTGCATCTCAGTCCTAATATGTGCATGGCTGCGGGCAGCGGCTGGGAGCCTCGGGACCCGCGGTTAGCAGGATCCGAACAGAAAGTGCCGGAAACTTGAGCTGCTCCGCAAGTTGCCGGAGAGGTGGAAAAAACAAATCCCGTTGGGGGGTTTCCTTGCGTTTCTCCTGCGAGCGACGCCGCTTCCATCCCCTCGAGCACCGGGCGGAGATGGAGCGTCACGTCGAGTCTCCGTCTGTCCTCGCCGTTTAAAATGTCGCCCAAGCGCTGCTGGAAGGGATCGCCGCGGACTGCGCGGAGCCGCGGCTGGCTCCGAGCCCAGCGCCGGCTCTCAGCTGCCAGACCCGGCTCCGGAGTGCTGGACGTCAGCTGGGAGAGCCCAGCTGCTCCCTGGACGTGGTGAGCGTGGAGCTGGCGGCACTGCGGCACAGTGCTTTGATGGCGGCCGAGTGAGCGCTGCCCCGGCCCCGTCAGCCTGCTCAGTGCGGGGAGAAGGCAGCGCTGCCGTCTTAGGCAGAACCCGTTCCGGGGGGGGGGGGGGGGGGGGGGAAAAAAGCCTTGTGCTGCCATTGGTAGCTCCAGAACACATCTTCAGTGTAGAGCAACTTTGTTTTAGCCCCCTGGAGTTTCTCATTGAGGGGGGGGGGGGAAAAAAAAAAAATAAGCTCAGAGCAGTATCTGAAGAAACGTCGAGTATCTTTACATCTAGTTCTTCCATTTTATCAGGGCGGGCTGTAAGGGGAAGCTCAGAGGGGTTGTACGGGAGCAGAGGGCTGTGCTTCTCGCTCCTTGCACAGCTCCCGCCTCCTGGCTTTGTGCAGCTGCGTTCAAAGATGCAAAGTGCTCCTCGGAATTGAGGAAACGCAGTAATTGGCAGCATGTAGCCTTTCACCCCATTGTCAACTCAGAGTATACCATTCTGGTGATTATGGTAGAAGTTCCCATTTAACGTGATTTGGTGATGTGAACGATGGGAGCAGAATAGGGGAAAGTGCTTCAACTCGTTTTTGGGTGCTGTCTTCCCAGTGTAAGGAGGCACCTGCTAATACTGGCTATTACAGCAATAAAAATAAGCTTTTTAGAACATAAAGCATGCTCAAGTCGAAAAAGCACGCTATTCAGTGAAAGGCTTTTGTTATGGAAATAGCACTTGAAAGTAACCTGGTTAAGAGAGCAATCACATCTAAGCTGCGTTTGGTAATTGTATAAAAACAGGATTTGAAGTGCTCTAATGGATCAGCGCTGTTTTTGAGTGGGTGACTGAAACAAAACAAACTTCCTATCTGTTAAATCTATGGCAGTGAGAAGTGCCTCCCCTCCTGCCAACTTGTATTATTACAGAGCTAAAAACTTGCACCTGCTTTTCAACTTTTTGTGTGTGTAGAGTTAACTTTTTTTTCCAAACAGCAACGTCTGTTGCTGCTCACCGTGAGCGGGAGCATGTATGCTTTGGGATGGGCCGTAGAGAGAAGTACTTCCAGAGGTAGTATTGGAAGACTGAGTTCTGATAATTTGGAAGATGGAGTTCTGGGTCTTTTTGACCTAGTGTTGCTCAAAGGGAAATGAACAGGAAAGTTATGGTGGTAGAAGCAGTGGGTGACTGTGACCTGGGAAGGCTGTTTGTTGGAGCCTGGAGTTAAGAATACAGGGTTGAATGGATGGGTAGTTTCTGAAGTCTTGTTCCTTTCAAATGTAGGCAGAAAAACAAGGTATTGACAGCTTCGCAGTTCCCTCATTCTTAGCTTGCCTTCCTTGAATGAGAGCTTAGGGGGTTTAGGAGTGATTGGAGAACTGCAGAAGCTGACACGTCTCATCAAGGATGATAACACAAAGACAAAACTTGTGCTGACTCTACTGATGCACTGCTTTCTTAAGTACTGAGGTCACCCAGTGAAACCAGTGATTTTTTTTTTTTTTTTTTTTTTTTTTTGTTGATCCCTTTTATGATAGTCTTACAAATCTTTGCTCTCTCCTCTTTACAGAGACAGGCAAAAAGTGAGCTGTCACCTGTAGCTGGGCAGTGAGCTGAGCGTGGGTCCAGAGCTATCTGGGCTTTTTTAGCTCAGCGAGCTGGCTGCAGCACTGTAAGGTGCCGTGTTTTCGAACAGTTGATCCAACTCTAGATCTGCCATCAGTGTAACTATGCAGGGTGCCGTAACTGTACCTGTATGATTGGGTAAGGAGAGAAATGGCTCTTGTAAAGAGTGAACCCGTGACAGGGCTGTTTAAAATGAATGAAACCACTCCTTGACTTTACATTGAGCTACGTCATTTCAGTGCATTCACTGATTCAAGCAGCTCTCTCTTTTCTTATTTAGTTTGGCCTGTTTTAATCTTCACGAAGTATGTCCTTCCTCTGCACATTTTTTAACTATTCCCAGTTATTTGTATGGAGTCAGTGTGATACCGGGCTGGGTTAAGGGGACCATCCAGTGAGAAATAAGCCACGACTTCCCAGATGACAGAGGGATGTTTACTAACAAAAACATCAAAGCCTCCTGGTAGACTAATGATTTTTTTAAACATCTATTTAGTTAATGGCAAGTCATTAAAAAAAAAAAAAGTACAGTCGATATCATGGAGCATACATATGCATGATTTTACCAAGAAGTGTTTGCTAGCAGTGTCACTGTTGATCCTAACAACGAAATAGAAAGATTGATTTTGTGTGCTTACCTGTTTTCCTGTGTTAACTTGAATGTTACAGCTCATACTTCCTGCAAGGTTGTCTTATGATGTTAAATTGTTTACTTGGTATTCCCCAAAGTGCTGATAAAAATAGATTATATTTAAAGAAAAAAGCAGTAGCAAAGCTTGTGTAAGTATTTACTGATGCCCCTTCCATATGTTGTTTCTACGTGCAGTAAACCCAGTGGGAAATGCTGCCACTGAAAATAGACCAAAGGAATTGATTGTGCTGAGCTTCCCTGGGCTCACGTTGTGGAGATCGATGGCTTGCTAATGCCTCAGGTTTGAGATTGGGGCCAGCACAGCTTTCAAGTCTGGGAGCAGTTATACAAGTGGTGTATTAATTGGTTGCAGCAATGACTGCATAGGCCTCAACAAAGGGGAGGGAAAGCTATCTGAATCTATTACCGGTGGTCTCTGTGGTATTTGGGGATGATTAGCTGTGTCTGTCCTCACCCTTGTGGGTAACTCATGACTCTTTTTCTGTCTGCTTCCCCAAAATAAGATGCAGGTCACTCAATTCCCATCTCTTGAGGAGTGAGCTTATTTTTGAGTGCTGACTTCTCGCATTCAGATTGACTGAAAGGCTTGGTTGACCAAATTAGAAATTGCACTGAAACCTCAGTGCAGCCTCCCTGAACCTCTGTGTCTCTCAGTGGTTCACATCTGTGGAAGAATATATGTCACACTTTGGATCTTTGACCTGTACTGCTTTTTACACCACTTAAGGTGGTGAGTATTCTGATGTAGTCAGGCTTGTGTTTCACCTGTTTCTTACGAAATTAGTCATTGGATTTGAAATATATGGTATACAGAAAGTGTAATGTAGAAGCTGCAAGGTAGTCAGCAGGGGATTTTTGGACAAAGCTGATACACAACCTTCCAAGTTCCATGGAGCTGCTGTATGCGTTATTTAAAGTCCCACTCAGTAGAACATGGTAAATGAGAAATAACATACAGAGACACCAATCTGAAAATGAGGGATGGATTGAAGATATTAAGCTACAAGTAATGTGCCTGGGCAGTTATAGAATCACCAAGGTTGGGAAAGACCTCCAAGATCATCCAGTCCAACTGTCCACCTACCACCAATAGTTCTCTCTAAACCAAGTTCCTCAACAAAATGTTTAAGTGTTCCTTGAATACCTTCAGGGTCGGTGATGCCCCCACATCCCTGGGCAGCCCATTCTGGCACCTGATGACCACTCTTTTGGAGAAGTATTTTCTAACATCCATTCTGAATCTCCCCTGGTGCAACTTGAAGCCATTCCCTCTAGTCCAGTCAGCAGTTACAAGAGAGGAGGCTGAGCCCCAGCTCACTACAGCCTCCCTTCAGGCAGTTGTAGAGAGCAGTAAGGTCTCCCCTGAGCCTCCTCTTCTCCAGACTGAACAATCCCAGCTCCCTCAGCTGCTCCTCATAAGGCCTGTGCTGCAGACTCCTCACCAGATTTTTTGCCCTTCTCTGGACACATTCGGTCGTGGACCAGGAGAAGTAAGGAAGGTGTTAATTTCCTGGTTCTGCTCAAATTCAAGTAGAGCATACCTTTCATCTAAAGAGGAAGAATGCTTGTGTCTGCATTCTTAGCTAGGAGTCATATTTTTAACGCTTAACCTGTACACTGGCATGGCTTTTCTGTACCCGTGTACTGAAAATAGAATTGTTCACGCTTGAACCATGATAAAGCAGATAACAATCTAATACACTCTGTAATATACAGAGAATATCACCCTCTAGGTAAGTAAGCATCATCTTTTTCCTCTGGCAGCCTCTCAGTTATACCAAGCTAAATATAAAAGTAAAATAGAAGAAATGGCTTGCTCACGCAAATTACGTTATTTAATTACAGGTATGAAACATTTTGTATCTTCAGATACCTCGCAGAAACTGCTTTTAATATTTGTTTGGTTTTATTTTTTAATGGGCAGGAAAATGAGCCATAGGGTGGTGAAGCAACTTGTGTGACATCACCCACTAGGTCAGGTAGCATGAAAACATGTTTTCATGGCTGATGGCAAAGTCTTAAAATTAACAGGCAGGGTGCAGGGTAGCAAGTGCTTTTATAGTGCTGGGAAGTAGATGCTTAAAGAAGTGAGGTATGAAAATTTGCCTCTCAAATAGATTGTAGATAAAAATTTAGACGTTTTCTATAACCTAACTCTTCAGTTGTTAGCTATTTATCTTTTTTTTTTTTTTGTGACACTGTTTGGCTTGCACACCCTTCTGTGTTTCAAATTTCTGTCTTGCAGCTAATTGAGAAAGCAGAGAAAGTTGGCTGGCTGCTTCCTATGTAAGCAGGCAGCAAGCAAAGAGCCAAATGAGGCTTATGATCCTCAGTGAGGAACTTTCAGTGCTTTAGAATGCTTTCTTTCAAAGCCACGTGTAGAAGCCAGCAGGATGGGTGATGGCAGCTCACCTTTTGAGAGCTTTGCTTCATGCCTCAGCCCTTGATTTCTCAGGATGTGTTCATTTTGCCCACCCAGTGCTTCCTGTGAATGGGCAGTTTCCACTCAACGGCATAAAGGGTAATATCATTGTGTCATGCCAAAATGAGGTTTTGGCTCAAGGAAGAATCAGCTTAGTGGTCACAAAAGATCAGTTTTAATTCCTGAAACAAGGTAGGTAGGCTTCAGGATGGCCAGCATGTTTGCTCCAGTGAGGCTCTCAGTTCTGAAAAGCTCAGGTTGAGATGTCCTCTTCAATTTCTAATAGTAATTATTTGTTTCTAATGACATCGTTGGGCTCCATCAGTCAAAGCATACATTAATGTAGTACCTGTAATTATCGTACAATCATGTTGTATTATACAAGAGAGAACAAAAGGCCTATTTGCCAACACATGTGTATGTTACGAAATAAAAGGCAGCATTCAGCAAATACAGCATCAGAAGCAGCTCATTGTATAAATAGGTTGCATGTTGTGACTGAGTGACACTAAGGTCTACTGAGGCAGCTCACGAGGCCTGGCTTATTCATGGTTTCCTTCAGTCACTGGCTAATGATATCTTGCTCAAATACCTATGTGCTCAGCGGATGTACATTCAGGTTGGATATTAGGTGAAACTTTTGTTCTGAGAGTGGTCAGGCACTGGAATGGGCTGCCCAGGAAGGGGCTTAAGTCACTGTGCGTGGAGGTGTTCAGGAGATGTGTAGATGTGGCACTAAGGAGCGTGGTTTAGTGGGCAATGTTGGTGATAGCTGGGCAGTTGGATTAGATGATTTTAGGGGTCTTTTCCAGCCTTAATTGGAATGGAAATTTAGTTGTCATGTTTCAGTCCCTTACTTTCACTGTATTGTTGAGTTCTGCTCAGAAAGAACAGAATCGTAGTGCTCCCTGCTTCCTGAAATGTGGGCGTGACATCACAGGACACGTGCTGTCATACCAGCTTTTGTCAGGTACAGCACTTTCTCAGTCACCGGAGCAACCCGGATACTCCTATCTTCATGATACTCCTTAAGGCAGCAACTTAAAAGCTCAGAACCATACTGAAGCCAGCAGACTTTCTGCTTGCATGCAGAAAGAGGCGCATTCTCTTAGTAATGTTTGCAAAACTTCTGTTTCCTTTGCTAGATAATATTAACAAAACAAGTGAAAAAACTAAATATTTGTTCTGTCGCTCTGCTACAGCTGAGAAGGTGCTGTGTGTATAATGTGTTTTAGAGAACTGGATTTACTGTATTACAAATAGTGTCTTTGTGGTTTAAGAAATGCTAGTGTGCGATGGGAACTTGTTTTTGAACTTCTTCTGTAGCCCACAGTAGTATTTGAGGGATGAAAAGCATATTTAACAGGCAGCTTCAAAAGGGAGGGGCCAAGTTTGTGCCAGGCTTGCTGGTAATCTCATTTGTGTGTAGAATATTGTGGCCAGTTGTGCTGTCTTGGTACTGCCATCTAGATGCTTCAGTGGCAGTGTGCTAGAGGAAGCAGTGACTGAACTTGCAGGCTTCTGTGTTTTGCTAACAACACCTCAACAGTCACTGAGGCACTTCAGGTCGTTGTACTGCTGTTCAGGGAACTTTGTTGCAAGCTGTCTCTCTCAATCTCTTTGCATCTTTCTGCGGTGGCACGCAGTGCCGGAGCTTACAGTCTGTGCTCAAGTTGGAGGATTTTAGCACTGCTCCTGGCCATGCCCTTCCCATGGGAAGCCAAGTGCAGGATGCAGGGTATGAAGTGTTTTTTCCAGTTGCACAACTCGTGCTGGCTGCACCTTTATTTATCGTGGCGATGACCTCACAACAGAAGCACATGTCCCCTTCCCAGGAGGTGTGATCACTGTGGTCTTCCAGCAGCTCCACACTGTGTGTGTAGAGAGCAGTGTGTGCACCTGCCCTTCCCTGAGCCACCAAGAGGACTCCCTGCTGGTTTGGCATCAGTATCTGAAGTAGTGGATTGCATCTGAGTTCCTGGTGGTGTTGCAGGCTACCTGTAGTGCAGGCCAGGGCTCTGAGCATCTCTGGGCTCCTTGGAGGGAATTCTGGTATTTTTGTACTTTTTTTTCTTTTGGTGGATTCTGTCCTTAAGTGTAAAGTATGACCGCAGCCTGTACTTCCGTAAGGTTGACTGCCAGTTCAGGGGAGCTTCATAATTCTACTGCTTAGAATTATTCACAATTTCAGCATAATTTCCTTGAGTGAGGGGAGGAGGAATTATTTCAGCCTTTTATGCAGTAATAGGAGTTAATACTCGTGTACTTTTATTTTCATTAAAAGCCTTAATTGTAGCTTAAAAAAAAATGTGAAAAAAATTCAGAGTTAACTCTGGACTTGTATAGATAACACACTTGTTAACCTGTTAAGTATTTGTTAGAGGGCAAATAGAGACCAAAGATGGACACTTTAGCTCCCTGACCTGGCTGTGCTGTGAAATTTAACAGTTAAAGCATTCAGAGAATTCACATCCCTTCTCTTGGTGTTACCTGGAGAGATTTCCAGATTCTGGTTCCACTCCCCTTTGTCACACTATCCCCAGACACACCCCAGTTTCTCCTGCAGTCTTCTAGAACCAGTTTGTCAGGGCTAGAAACACTCGTCTCCCCTACGCAGAATAGAACTCTTTTCTTTTGCTGGAAGCCTCGCCATGGGGGATGTCCAGGTCAGTGTGGACAAGCTGTTGTACTGGATGCTGGTTTAAAAACGAGCATGAACCTTTTGCAGCCTCCTGACTGAACCAAGAGCTTTTTTGGTGTTCAGACACTGTGTTGCAGTGGCGTTCCTCAGCGTGAAGCGTTTCAAAACTCTTAATCTTGCATGTTCATCGACCTGTGAAACGGTGGGGTGAGAGGGAACAGAAAAGGAGGAATGCTGAGAATGTGGCGATACAAACTGACCAATGTCAGCAGCTGTTGATGAAGTGGCAATCAGAATCATGGAATTGCTCAGGTTGGGAAAGATCTTCAAGATCATTGAGTCCAACCACAACCAAACCATATGACCCTAACTCTTAACAGCCCACCACTGTGTCATGTCCCTGACCACCACATCCAGATGGATTTCCAGTTTCCTTTGATATCCAACCTACATATCCGCTGCCACAACTTGAGGCCATTTCCCCTCATCCTGTCACCAGTGAGAAGAGACAACCCCACTCTTGCTGCAATCACCTTTCGGGTATTTAAAGAGAGCAGTAAGGTCTCCCCTCAGCCTCCTTTTCCCCAGACTAAACATCCCATTCCTTTAGTCGCTCCTCACAGGGCACATTCTCCAAGCCCTTCACAGCTTTGTTGCCCTTGTTTGGAAGGAATTACGTGTTGAGGGGAGCAGTGTGGGGCTGGAAGAACAATTGTGATGAAAACGCTTCTCCCAAAGCTATGATCTGTCTGCCTCAGAGCTGCTGGAGGTGGAAGAAAGGGAAGAATGGCGTTTCTTCCTCAGCTGAAGACTGCTCTTTAGGACTGTACTGTTCAGCGACAACAGAAAAACTCCAAACCTCCTGACTACAGGGGAAAACGTCTGGAGCAAAGAACCAGCTCTAAAAGCTAACTTTCCACAGGAAGAAGCATAGGCTGTCTGAAGCTGTAAGACGAAATGATGAATTACAAAAGTGCAGCTCATGCTGTAGTTCTTAAGGAGGAGCCTGTACTTCCATTTGGGGAAAAAAAAAACAAAGTGCTAAGCTTGCAAAACGTTCACTTTAGATATAAACTGAATTGTTTAAAAAGTAGTTCAACTTGATTTTTTTTTCCTTTGGTTTTGAACTGCTTGTTTTGCTTTCTCTAGCGCCACTGAAGTTGCAGAAGCAGATCTGTCACAGTGCTGAGACTGCTCAAAGTGAGGGCAGCGTAAAGGGGCTGAAAAAGGCAGATAAAGATGAGGGAGCCAGGCTCCTAGGAAGGGCTTTGTAGTGGCAGGGGCGAGTGGGACACTGAGTGTTGAAGTGTTGGTGAAGGTTTTGTCCCCAGGTGCAGCAGCTCAGAATGCTGCAAGCCCTTTTCCAGCTAGGGCGTGCTGTGTGTTGCAGGCCCACCCAGCCCTCCCACCTCTCCCAGCGTTGACCCTTCGTGCAGGGAGCCTGACAATGCGCAGTGTGAGTGCAGCTGCTTTTTATAGCCGCGGGAGCTGTGCCTATAGGTGGGCTGCAGCTCTCCAGTTACAGCCCAGCCTGCTCCCACCGAGGCAGCCTGTGCTGAGCAGCTGGTATGAGCGGGTGCAGAATGCGTTGCGTCAGCACTAGGCAGCAAGGTGCTTCTTCCGAGTGTCGAATCATCAGTTTCCCTCCCTGCATGGCAGCCCGCGTGGCTCCGTGCTTGGTGAACGTGAATCTCTGACTCGGCCCTGTGTTGTTACTTGCTGAGTGGATTGCAGACTTGCTTTCTGGCAAATCTTGGTGTAGCCATGAGTCCCTGCAGATGCGGAGAGAGGTGCGTGCTGGCGGCACGGCAGGCTCAGGGCTGTGCTGGGGGCATCACTGATGAGGTAGAGCTGGCAGATGACTGCCAGTCCTTGGTGTCCCGAGGCAGCAGAGCGGTCTGTTCAGCAGCCTTGAGCAGCTTCCCGGTAGAGTGAATTGAAAATGACTCATCTGGCCACAGTGGCTCCGGTGCAGAGCCGGGCGTGAGATCATCCTTGTGCTGTAACTGGAAAAGCCAGCCGCGTTCCTGCTCTGAGAACTTTCTAGGCCTCTCCTTTGTACCTCCTTCAGAATTTTCCCTTTGCTTGCGGGGGATTTCTGAACAGCTTCTGACTTTTAAGTTTCTTCCTTTCTGTACTTATCTTTATTTTATAAATGTACCTAAATAATAGCAGACGTTCTCTGCAGTTTTCTCAGAAACTAGTTTCGTGGAGGTACTGTAAAAGAGGAGGAATATTCAGTCCTACTGGTAAAACAGTTAATTGTTAATATACTGATTCATTACAATGTGCAGAAGCTGCATAAACCAAATATTTTTGCTGCTCAAACACCCCTTTAAAAATAGGATTTCTAGCACTTGGACCATATGTCCCCTTATTAAATTCTCCTCTTACTGAATAATGACATTACCCTCTGAATGACAGAGGTGCTTGTTACATGATCCGACTTAGAGATACATCTGGAACTTGGCCCTAGCTGGGCCTCAAAATAGAATGACCGATGCAGGAAGAACTTAATAGAGGACTTGTGAGGGATCTTGGTACAAAGCACTTCCCCCCTTGCCAGAGCTTTGACATTGTCCAGTGAGTGCACTTGGGCAGCACAGGAATTAATGTTACTTAACCTTCCAGCATTTTCCTCTTCATTATGCTATGCTGTCAGTATCTAATGAAGTGGATCCTCTCTTGGCTGTATCTTTATCAGAATGAAGCAGCAGTAACTCTCAGTAGGCAGTAGGTATCTCGATACGAACAAATACTGCTCTTCTGATGACATAAATCTTGAAAATTTCTTTTCTGCTGTTATCTGTGTCACTGAGTGGATTTGAAGGGGTGCTAAGGGAACATCTCTGGTCCCTCAAGCTCTCATTTAATGAGCGTGGTACTACCTGAGGCAGCTGGACTCACGGCTGTGTGCAAGTAACGAGTGCTACAGAAAAACCCTGTGGTAATGTGGTATTGTAGTGCCTCAGCTAGTATTTATCAGCATTGGGGGTGAAAGGCTCGTAGCTGATCGGTGTTCAGCTTCCTCTTTTCTGGCTCCTGACCTGGCACAGACCTGAGGAGCTGAGCTTCTCGTGCCTGGCTGATGCTGCTTTTAGACAGACCTTCATGGCAGCTTTTTGACGTGGTATATTGAGCTGAGCTACCAGCAAATGCTATGTGATGTTTTTAATTTCTAGGATGGCCAGTCATCAGCAAATGGCCCATCTCAAGATAGTCCCAGGCAGCTGCCGGTACGGGAAGGAAACGTGGTGTACCCCAAGCTCCGTGCTGGCTACATCCCCATCCCAGTCATCCACGAGGGCATCGACAGCAGACAGCACCCATACTTCTCTGCTCCGCAGCCCGGCGTACAGCGATACAAGGCAGAAGCCGTGCCCACCGCAGCACAGGCACAGCCACCACTGAGGGGGGGCTATGCCGGCCCTGAGTCCCCTCCAAGGGGACCGGCTGAGCCTTCCCAGGCAGATAAACAATGTGGACAGACAACAGCAGCTGCAGCAGCCCCAGCTCCAGCGACACATGGACCTGAGGTAACTTGTCAGTACTGCTGGGGTGTGTTTGCGTTGGTCTTTGTGGCCATGTATGACCTGAATGTCACACGAGTAGTTTATCCTTTGGAAAGCCAAACCTGCCACAGGATTACATTTTCCCAATACTTCCAGAGTGCTGAAATACAAAAGTGCTCAGTCACTTCAGCATAAGTATTGAACGCTTTTCTGGCATTGCCAGCTCTTGTTATCAAACAAAATGCGTGGAAAAAAAGAGCCCGTGGGTGGCACAGGTATTCCTGCAGCAGGTGAGGATTGTTGTGGGGCTTAGAGTGGTTGCTCTGCAAGCTGGGAACACAGGCAAACCTCTTGCATTCTGCACTGTGGGAAACAGAGGTGAGCAAGGGGAGAGACACAAAAATGCAAGTGGCCGGTTAGCTAACAGCTTGGGCTGCTTCACAAATGCTGCTACTTTGCTTTCCAGTTCAATGCTCTGGTTTCATTAAGTGTATAGACTTGCATATACAGCTTTAAAAGTGAATTCTGAAATATATCTGTCCTTCGCTTGTATGTTAAAACACATGAACTGCTTTAAAAAGAGCCACCCTGGTTGCTTTGCTTTCCAGAAGATAGGATTTTGGTTTGTCTTTTATCTCAAGAATTAGCAGAAGTGGTATTCTCGTAATACACTGAAGCACTTATCTCACTTCTGTTCAAAGTACAATAAGCAGGAAATTGAGCCTCTATCAGTCTGAAAACACATCACAAAGTTTTCATGTCAGCAGTGGCAGCTATTTCTCTAAAACCTGTTTTTGTGCCTGAACAACACCATTAAAATGCTGTTTGCAGTTTTCCTGGTGTTCTCAACTATCGCTGCCTTATCTATGCAGTTTGAGGATGGGAGGCTTAGTTCTTCCTTCTCTCATCTTAATACAGTTGGGAATATACTTTGTATTACATGCAGAATTGCTTCAGAAAAGTCTTCTGCATCTCATATGCTTTGAGATAACTACTGAGGACTGGAGAAGTTGCTGTCACAGTTGTTGTGGGCACCAGCTGACCAGGACACTGTCACAGTAGTGCTGGTGATATGTACAGTAAGAAAAAGCAGCATTTACTTAAAGCTGATGAGTTTCATAGACAGGAGACTGTCTATCTGCAGCTGACTAGCACCAAAAGACATCTTGTTCCCTATCCTCTCCTGCCTTGCCTGCCTGTATTGCTTTCAGCTCCATTGTCCTGCCTTCCCTTCTGTACTGACTCCAGTCTTACCTGGCTTTTCACTGAGCTATGGAATAAACCTGTCAGGAAATAGATATTTTTTTTTTCTCTCTTTCATGGATTAAAGCACTGTCTGTCAGCTGCTGGAGTTGGTGCAAAGTAGGTGAGCTGATGGACTGGCACAGCAGGAGGAGAGAGGGAGTGAGCTGTGAGCAGATAAACTGCCTTTCCCCAGATGCTGCAGAACCTGAAAACCAGGAGCTGGATTGTGCAGCATCCCCAGTGCTTGCTCCTGCAGATTTAAGCTAGTGCAGCTATTGCTTCTGGTGCCAGCAGGGCTGATGTGCCAGAAGGTCTCATGGGGGTGTGAGGGGTGAAGGGGCATTAGCCATATGTAGCAGGCTTTGGCAATGCACTAAATTACGTGCTTTAAAAGGTAAATGAATCTGTTAGCATGAGTGGGATTAGAAACCTGAACTTTGTGTGCCTCTGAGTGGTTTGTTGTTTTTTTTTTTTTGTCTGCAGTACATAATTTGTTTGCTTAACTTTAGTTTGCCCCACATTTAACAGGTTTAGACAGGAACAGCCATGTAAAAACAGCAAACATTCTGACCGAGCATCCACTCCCTGCTTACTTGAGGGCTGGGAATGCTGTAGCTCAGGTTCCTACTTGTTATAACGATGCTCTCTCACAACTTCTGTGGTTTGTCTAGTGAGGCAAAAAAAAAAAACCAAAAAAAACAACCCCAAACCAAAAAAACAAAAACAACACAAACCCAAACCAAGGAAGTAGATCTCTTGCATGTGGGGAAACACAAGTTCAGTTTCCATTTCTCTGTGGAAATGAAAAGTGCTTTGAGCCAAAACAGTGAATTTAATGATGGATTTTGTTTTCATGGCAGCCTCAATCTCCTGGAGCTTCTGATTCTCCAACGGTTTCCCCTCAGTCGTCTGGCAGATCCAATTCAGGAAGCCACCAGCTTCCTCGTGGCTATATTTCAATTCCTGTGATCCATGAAAATATCCAAAGGCAACCACCGCAAGGCTACCATCAGGCCCAGAAGACACACTACCCTGCCCAGCAGAGTGAATACCAAGCCCACCAACCAGTATTTCACAGAATCCAACCAGATGACAGGGAGCCTAAGACAGCGAGAGCACAGTCTCCATTCAGAGCCTCTCACAGAGGTGCATCGAGCCGTGAAAGTTCACCTGCCAGAGTTACCACCCAGCAGATACAGCCCCCAACTCCCATCATAGTACAGACAGTTGTAGACAGACCTCAGGTATGTAGAGCGGGGAGGGTTATTACCTGGCCACTTATCTCTGCTAGCCATACTGGGCTAGAGCTGAAAGAGTGGCTCTTACCCACAGGTACATGAAAGCACATAAAGCATTTCTTAAACTTGCTGAGATCCTGAGATAAGTTTGCATCAAGCCATCTTTCCACCTATCAAGATTCTGAAGTCTCTGGATTGCTGAAATACATTACATAGAAATCACTTCTAGTACGTGATTTGATTTTCTTCTCCTCAGAGTATAATTTCATGTAATTACTCTGAGGTCAGTGATGTTGCATTATAGTACTGAGAAGCCAATCAAGTCCATGGGATTTGTGGCTCCTGTAAGTACACCTCATTAATGTCTCAGAACCACTTAGGTGAGCATCAAATGCACAGAGTAATTTTAGTTATGGAGAAAGAGAACTGGCAAAATTTAATCTTAGCTTCTTATTCCTTCTATGTGTTCGTAGCTAAATGTTCTGGCACAACAATTTTCTAACTTCAGAATTGGGAACTTCTACCTGCTTAATGATTCTCTAAGTAACTGAGAACTAGGCTTATACTTGACTGATGTGTGTATCTTACACTGGCATTTCAAATAACTCTTCATCCATATAATGAACTAATATGTTTCACAGTAAGTATGACTCCTGCTTCCTCCTCCCTACTTCTACTGCTAAGTGCCAATTTCTAGCATTCCATATTGCAAATAATAATACTTGGTGTTCCCAGTTCAGAGATTTAAAAACTTGTTTAGATTTTTAAAATGCCAATTGCTTTGTTGAAACTGATCTTACAAGGTTCCTGCAGGCTCTCCAGCTGAGAATACTTCATAACCGGAGCAAAAAAAATCAGAAAAAAAGACTGAAACTACACACCCCTCCTCTTCCTGCCATATTCTATTAGTAAATAGTCTCCATAGCAGCAGGGAGGACTCAATCTTTATTCAAATTGTAAATAAAAAAACTTTGAGCGGTGTGATTTGTAAATCTACCTCTTTTGGGATAATCAATACCAGTTGCTGCCCTTCTTATCTTTTTTGGTTTTTTTTCCACATTTAACAAAAATTTTTTACTCAAACTACAGTTACAAGTCAAGAATTCTTCAACATTATTCAAGGTGTATTCTACTAGGAATTCACCTAGTATGTAAGGGGGAAGGGTGAATATAAAAACAACCCTGGATTCCTTCTCGTCAGAGGTTCCACACTGAAAATGACAGGAGCAGAATTAGTTGAGTATCCTTGAAAACCAGGTGTTAGGACAAAACAATAAAGATTTCATCACTAATGGCATATAGCTTATACTGTTAGCTTATCTTTAGAGGGTGAGAATTTGAGCTCCCTAAACAAATTTAATGGGTAAAACAGCATCAGTGCTAGGCCAGTGTATATGGCTTGAATATAGATGTGTGTATATTACCTTAGCTAAATCCATGAGAGCTGAATATATCACCTTTCCAAAAATCACGTACGAACACAATGGGTAAGTGAAGGAGGTGGTAAAACAAGGAAAGTACAAATCTCACAAATTCTATTTTTCCAGTAGGATTTCAACATTCCTGTCAATTCAGAAAATTTTCTGACTTGATGATTGTTACATCTCTAGCAATCATACAGATTGCCTCCAGTAACTATGGTGTTATAAGACTGACATAGTAACCTTTGCATATAAAACTTTTGAAGGTATAATCACTAAAAAATAAGCACTAACAAAAAAAATATCTTGAAAGTAGGAAAATGAAATGAGAATAACCCCAGATGATCTTAACACCTAGCAAAGTACTGCTAGCTTTTTAAGAAATACTAGCTCTTTGTTGCTGAAACACTAAGAATGAAATGTTGAAGATGCTGAAGACAGCTGCTGAAATCTTATTTCAGTCGGTCTAGAGCTTTGCAGTTAGGTCCTATCTTATAAAACTGCTTGCAAGGCTGATTTCAGTAGGCACGAACAGAGCTTAGTGAGTTGTAGTTTAGTGTCTTTGAGAACTGATTGGTGTTGGTACTCACTGCAATTATTTGAAAGCAGTATGTATAACGCAGGGTACACAGTACCTATGGCACAGAGCTTTTTGTGGTTTAGAAACCTCAAGTTCAGCACTGCATGGGAAAGAGATGTAACTAAAATTCACAGCTAATTGAGGATAACAAGCAGTGTGAAACAAGACTCCTGTCGGGCTTGAAGGCCTTGTAGCTCTGCTCAAGTTCTCTTGATGAGGGTGGTGCTTTAGGGAGCAAAAAGGGAGGCTGACAGCTTGCTTACACCTGCCACAGCTGGAAGCTGGATGGCAAAACTCAAGGTGGTAACAGAAAAAGGAAAATGGGGAAACTATCCCACCTCAGTTCCATCTGCTTTCGTTCCTGTTTTTAGTTCTCTCACTCTTCGTGCTCATAGTGGACCACTCTGAGACCTAGGGTAATGTAGGGAAATGTAACTTGGAAGTGCCTTTGCCAAATGCCTGGCAACAACCTTGAATGTACTTCCTATTTTAAAGCACTAAGTCCTCGATTATTAAGAGTATCTGTTGACTTTTATGGGTACTCCAATTTCAGCTAGCTTGAATGGCCTAGATTTCAGAAAAGATACTCCTCCTGAAAATCAGGGAGTTTTTCTAGATTTCAGTTTGAGTACCTGCAGTTAGGAACCTGTCCTAAAAAATCTTGGACTGAGCGTTTGATTTTTGTCATTTTATTACTTTCATTTAAAAATAAATAAGGAGCGTGGTTGGCTATGTTTGAACACAAACTTGTCTTCCTCACCAGGTTTCTCAGCAACAAGTTCCACCTCAAGAGCCACCAAGACCATCTCCACCACCTGAAATCAAAACTGAAACCAAGACAATCCCACCACCCGAAACTGAGGTGCCTGCAACATATATTCCAATTCAGGTCACCCACCGAGAGCCAGATTCTAAACCACCGCCTCAGAAGCCTCCAGCCATGGCAGAGAAAGCTGATAAAAAGGTTCCCTGTCCAGCTAAGGCTGTTCCTCTGCAGGAAAGGCCTGCTCCTGAAGAAACTGTGACACCGAAGACAGTGGAAACAGCAGAACCTCAAAAGCATCCTGGTGTTTTGAAAGTGGAGGCAATTCTGGAGAATGTGCAAATGCTTGAGCAGGCAGTCGACTCCTTTGAAGGCAAGAAAACTGACAAAAAGTACTTGATGATTGAAGAGTATTTGACCAAAGAATTGCTAGCCCTAGACTCGGTGGACCCCGAGGGTCGTGCGGATGTGCGTCAGGCCAGGAGAGATGGTGTAAGGAAGGTCCAGAACATTTTGGAAAGACTTGAACAGAAAGCAGAAGATGTCCCAGAACCAGTTCAAGTTGATGGACTTCAGCCAACCTTGCCTAAGCCACCACAGGAAATCATGGAGATTGAACCTGTGGTAGTCAAGAGCAAGGGAGATACCATTAATAAAGATGCTAAAGAGGAAACCAAAATGGAAAGACATCAGCCTGAAACTAAGGAAGAAGTGTTTACCAATCTGACCACCACAACAAACACATCTAATAATCCAACAGAGCCATAGCCATGTGCTGAAACTAAAATCTCTCAGACTTCGTAACTTAAAGTGTGTTTAAGTGAATTTTAAGTTGCATGCATTTCCAGAGCTCTTTTCAACTGGTTTTTAATCAAAATAGCAGCTTGGGACGCAGTAAACACTTGTGGGGAAGGAGGGAGTTAGAAAGAAAGTAATGCATTTATCCTTTATTCTTACACTATGTAAAGACATGTTCTCAAAAACAAACTCTGTACATTAATCTCTTTTAGATCTGCTGAGTGGAAAAAAAAATAAAAAGGAACAACTTTGGGGTTAATATTGATTGTGTGTTGTTTAGGAAGTATTCTTCTGCGGGTGATTTTTCTACATCAAGGGCCTGCATTGTTGGAATACCAGTCCTTCTTTAAGTGTAGCCACTCATGTAACAGTAAAGTTTTTATTTTTAATGTTCACAGTTGGGCACTTTACGCAATGGTGGATAGAAAGTGTGTAAGAAACTGTAGGGATATTTATATGTGTGCAGGACTTCAATGCTATATTTTAAGAGGGAAATAAAATAATATAGAAGCCTAATTTAGTCTTGTGATTTTATGAGCTGGAAATGTAAGGATAGCAATCGGTTTCACGTGCATTCTTCTAAACAGATGTTTTTCTGTTTTTACATCATTATAGCTGAAGTCAGAGCTGCTTTCTCATGAAATGTGCCTTTCTCCATTGAGTTGCTTCCTTATAAATTTCTCTGTTCTGTTGTGCATGTGGATTGAGTAAAGAATTCGGCTTTTTTAAAACCTCCTCCCTCTCTCCTGGGAGGTAAGAGTCAAAAGTAGTTTGCTGGCATCTTACAGTAACTTACTTCAGAGTATTTTAACTTGTTCTGTGAAGTTTAGCCTTGTACTAGTGCTGCTTCTGAATTTCCAGCCAAACACACTTTGTTTTGTGGAACACTTTGTATTCATAGCATGATTAAGAGGCAATCCGCTCATCTCCTGAACAGTTGAAGCAGTACTTGGTGGTTGGTTTAATTGATCAGCAACATGCAGCTACTCAAGGAACATAAAACATACTTCAGGTTACATCCATGAAAAATGTAAGCAGAATGATTGCAAGTGAGGAAGGAGCCTTAACCAAACTCCAGAGATTACCTTTGGCTTTCATTTGTAAACTGAGCAGGTCTCTTTTTACATGATAGTTTATGTTATGTTAGCATATGAAGAAAACTTCCATATAGATGCTTAAAGCAATTATAGTCTGAATCGTGAAGCTCAGTTGGAAATAAGCATTAAAGCCATTTTAACAGAACAATAAGTGTTTTTGAATAACAAATGGACTATGAGGTGTCTGCTGTTTAGGTAGAACACTGATGCTTCTTTTAGTTTCATTTTGATGGTCAACACCGTGTAAAAATACACAATGTCTTGTAACCGTTTGGCTACTGCAGCTTTTGGAGCAGTGTTGCAGGCAATCCAGAAGAAGAGGTGTGAAAGTTCATCCGCCTGCATAATTCTTGTATGAACTCACTTTAGAGACACGTTCCTCCTGCAGGATTACATTTCAGCTGAGGACACATGTCTCTGACATCATACAGCAAAAATACCTGAATTGAAGAAAATCAGCTATGGGTTCTTAACACTCACACAAGCAAAGTCTGTGGGAGGCAAAAGCCTGTACTTCCTCCTGGTTTTCCTCAGTAGCCCACTAAAGAAATTCAGATCAAAACCACTGCATTAGATGAGATGGGGATGTGGAAATTTAGATGACAGTCACAAGAACATGCTGTTTACAGGAAGTTGAGCAGGCGCTGTCCTTTTCAAACAAGTTACCTGCTGCTAATGGAGTCTGATACATGTTATCCTGATCGAGTTGGTCAGGGTAGGTGGAGTCAAATTCAATTCAAACTATTTTTTTCAAAAAGCAAAGCTAGAGCTACAGCTGCTTTCTGCTAAGCAGTTCTTTAAAAGATGATTCATAAAGTCAGCCATACTACTGCAGAATTAGGTACCACTCAAAATGAAGAAAGGTTTCATGATCTGTCCTAATAAGGGAAAGTACATCTGGCTGCCCTGGAGCCGCCTAGTTGGAAGACTGTTGCTCTGAGTCATCGCCTTTCTTTGTTTCCTCTGTTGCTCAAGAGTAAACTACACGCAGTCCAGCATGTATGTCTTGACACATCAGTGTACACGTTTTGCATGCAGGCTGGGATGAGGGAATAGAGAGGAAGCGGGTGAAGTGAAGTCCCTGTAAGTTTCTGACCTGCTCTTCGTCTTTGCAGAGCTTGCTTGTATCCTTGTATTGCTGCCAATGATGTGGTTAGCTAGCAGAGAGGAAAAGAATCCTTTGTAAATCAGCATTTCTGCACTAGAGCACTACCTGGCTTATGAGTTGCCCTGAGTGACTAGCTGTGGAAACTTGGCTTTGAGACCTGGGCAGAGAGCAATTAAGGTTTTAATGCTAATGACTGAATTACATTGCGTGACGTTGCATTTCAAGTGTGATCTCATGCAACAAAGAAGTGTGCTGTGAAACATGGTTTTCAAATGCACATGCCTCATTTGCAGTAGCCATTTCAGAAATGAAAATAGCCCAAAGATTTTCAGTAGCAAAAAATGAAGCTGCCTATTACTCCTTCTGAATCAGTGTCAGTCATCTTAATTTATTCAATACACAAATAATCCTGAAGCCAGTGGAAGACACTGTTTCAGCTCAATTAAAAGTAGCGAGGAGGATATGAGAAGCCTGTGCACAGAATCACAATAAAAGCTTAGGCTATTTTCTGATTGCATTATCTTGTCCAGCTAGTGATAATTCAAATGCCAGTAGTGGTCTGTTCTCTATATTTAAACCATCACAGCAGAAGGCGTAGTGTTTCCTATAAAAATAGCATTTTGACTATGTACACTCAGCCAAATCAGAGCATACCCTGAGGAAGAAGCCCCCCAAGAGCAGAAGCGTGGTACTCTTTGGTGTCAGATTCCTTTCCTTTGGCGGGAGGTGCAAGTCCCTTATCTGGGGTATGTTTTACTTTGAGTTAGCTCAGCTCTGTTTGCAGACGAGTTGAGGAAGGAGAAGAGCACAAGCAAAACACTAACCCACGTGGCAGGAAGGCAACACAGCACAGTTTATAGAGGCAAGTCATTCCCCTGTGCTCTAGCAGCAATGTAATCCAGCCTAGGAAGGCTGGCTCAGTATCCTTAGTGAGGATATCGTGTTGGGGTCAGGATGTACTTTTAAAAATTACAGTTGAAATAATGAAAAGCTTCTGGTAGCTGGCAGGTATTTACTGAATAGGACAGATGTCAGTCTAAGACGTAACTTTGTGCCTTTTGGTCCTGCTCTGTCGAAGTAACAAAATGCAGGTACCTCATGAAGTTAAATTTCAAATTATTGGCTGTAAATACTGAATATTGGATCAATATTTGGGTCTGTTACAAAAGCCAGTATTGGTCAATAGCAGTTTGGGCCACTTGGGTGAAAAGAGAGAAAAAGCTAATCTGAGCTCAGTAGTGCAGGCTGCAGAATACAGACAGAAGCAATGTGTTCATTCTTAAAAATATGATTCCCTATATTTAGCATAAACATTAAGATTTAAAATCCAAATATTTCTTCTGAAACATAACACTGTCATTAATGCAGTTTAAACAGGATAATTTTAGCATCAATAAAATTGTTTTATTGGCACTTCTACCTTTTACATTATGAGAAGTATCTCATAATAGAGCCGGAGATCCAGACGAACTAGCCTGTTTATTCTACTCAAATAATTTGCTTAAAGATAACTGGGTGGCACTAAGGCACATTAGCCTTGCTGCACAAAGAGTGACCCTTGCACACTGGATAATTTGGATTTCCTAGCTCTGTACAAAAACCACATTCACAGGATTGTGGATGGTATCGGCCTGCAGTTCTGTGAACCGCTGCGTAACGGTCTGTGTGCCCTTTGTAATACTAGATACAAACCTATGCCAGCCAGTGCATTCCAAAGCAAGAGTTATTTTAAGATGGGCAAGATGCTGGTTACAAAGTAGTGGAACATGTACCAATTCTCCGTCAAATATACTTCCAGAATTTATAAATAGGCAACTTCTTTTTAAAAAGGTAGAAATTAGAGGGTAGTTCAGTTATTGCCCACTAGAATTTCCACTGCTTCTCTGTAAGTTGAGAATCTGCCCGAAAAGAATGGTTGAACCTTCTGCATCCCTGCAGCAGCCAACCAGAAGCAGCCCACACAGATCTGAGGCAAAGAATACGAAGAGCCATCAGTGTCTTACAGCAATCCGAGTGCACAGCTTGGAGTGTAAGTTCTGCATGGAGGAATGCTTAGCCCAGCAGGATTTTTTTCTATTTTATTTGAATAAAATTGAGATGAAGCCAAGGAAAATCTACAGCAGTGTTGCTGAGCTGCCAAAAAGATGTGAGATTTTTACTACTGAAGGACTGAAGTAGTGGCAGCACGTTCCCCTAGTTACGTGCTTCAGTAGGGGTTAGAGCTTCCTTGGTCCCCAGGATCTTCCCTCAGTGTTGTAATTTCTGATGAGATCTTTTATCTCACCCCTCGATTATCTCACCTCTTTGATTGCCTTCCAGCTACTATGAAATCTTTTTGTTTCTCTTGGCCCATTTTCTCATCAGAGGTTACACGTGAAGACTGCTCTTAAAAATTTAGAGCTTGGTCAAAAAAAGACAGTATTTCAACTCCTAGTTTACGTCTACAATTAAAGATGATCTGGAATCTTGATTCTTAACCATTAGGTTCAAACTTTTATTAAAATTACTACCTGCCTACACACCAAGCCCTCACAAGGACAGAACATGCCTGGGAGGAGGACGAGGATGAAAGTAACTCAATTCAAACCAGGGTCCTCTCCATCCAAAATAACAAAATCGTGATTTACTCCAACTTTTCAGTTTTTTTGCGTGGGGATATATAAACTGCAATAGGTACTCAAAGAACGCAGAAGCTGTAGCAACTTTTAAATGGCTTTATGTGAACTTTAGTATTTTATTCAGTTCTGCAAACTCTGCAAAGAAAGAATAAGTGGTAGTAGCGCAAAACATCCTGACATAGAACAAATCTGCATCAGAGGGATTTTACCATTCTCAACAGTAGTTAAGTAGATGTGCTACTCTGAAAAAAAAGAGTCTGAGTGAAATTTCACTGTATGGATCCATTAGATTAGACTCAACAAAGGATATAAGGTAGAAAGGGTTGTATAACGATAACATAAACAAATATTGGTGCCTAGGAACAGCAGGCAGACACGCATTAAAATATTTAAGGTACCTTAAATATTAACTGCCTAGCAACAAGTCCCTGATTATTTCAAAGAAAATACGCACTACTTTGGAAGGCAGAAATCATTATTATTATTATTATACTTTTTTTTTACAATAGCAATTAGATACATCATTATTATTACATAACATACAATTGCACGCACAGTGAATCCCTGCCTTAAATAGTTTGTGCTTGACTACCCTAAGAAGCAACACACAAGTAGGAAATTACAGGACGTGTGTTTTACAACGCAGAGAAACTGGCTCTTTGCATTGCTCCTCCTCTGCTTCAGACTTACGTTACAGCCGTCCCAACCCACCTAGGTCTACATATTCATTTCTTGATGTTTGCAATTATACTGCAGTTGTGCCACACACACAGGGCAAACTATCCCAAGCACATTACATGACACTGACAGAAGAGCCAATTTAGGCTGTGACTCTTACTTCCCTCTGTTGTTCATGTCATTGCAAGTTCCTGTACCTTAGTGTGGCAGTGACCCACGGTGCACTCGCTCGGCAGCTCCCCTGGGTTCTGCTTGGCACTGCTGAACCTTCCCGCATCACTGCACGTACCTTACGCATGAGCCCAAAGGCCGAATTTCCTGCTCAGTCCTTGTGAAACAGCTGAAAGGATTGTGATGGAAAATGGTTTCCAGTAATACCTAAACAAACTTTCTAATCTTGCATGTGTTCATTACAGCAGTGAGTAAACACGTTGGCAGGATGTTTCCACACTTCGGTGGCAGGCTCTAGTAGAAGCCAACATTCCTCTCGTTTGTTTTAAACTCACAGAAGATGTCAGGTTAGGGCAGGTTTGCATGGTATTGGAAGCCTCGTATTCCTGCAGTTCCAATTGAAACAAACAACTTAGAAATACTCAGCATTTTAAAAAAAACCTACAGGACACTTTCAGATTTGGGTTCCAAAAGAAGCTTCATAGAACCCTGCTTGCTCATGACACATTTCAAGCTCCATATAATCCCGATAGCTGTTTCCAGCCTGGGATCCAAGCAGAGCCTCATTCAGTAGTCATCCACTCCTAATGCACTCTTTCCTGTAACGTTCCACTCCCTTGGGGGCAGGAAAGCCATGGAGTTTTTTGGGCTTAGGATTTTCCTTGTTGTACTTGCTGCCTCAAGGATTGCATAGCTGAAATTGCCAGGAGTTGGAACAGAGGTGAGTGTTTTTGCGTGAGTGACAGAGGAAGAAAGGCCCAAGTTCTGTGTTAGTCCATCTGGTCACTTCAGTGTATGACTGGAGTGGGCTACGTGCAGCAGGCACTCCTGGCAAATGCAAGCTCCGGGAAACTTCCACATCTAAAAGCTGAAGTTACTTAGGCTTGAGCCAAGAAATAACTTTCCCACCAACCTTATTCCCAGCAAAATCCAGCCAGTGGAAGAAAATCACGATGTCAACGGATGATAATTCAACACTCCTCATATGGCCAAGAGTTACATCAAGACAGTGCTCTATTGCGGCACTATTACTAAACGCGACTTTATAGCGTCGTAGAATTATCTTCCTCAGGACCAGCTGAACCAGCTGCGTTACTGCAAGTGGAAAACACGGACTTTGCTCTCCCCAGCCGCCTGCTGCCGTAGCATTGCGTGTGACTCCGCCAGCAGCTCCACGCCGATCCCGGCGGCCGCCAGGGGGCAACGGGGATCCGCGGCAGGAACGGAGCGGAACGGAACGGAGCGGAACAGGATCGGGTTTGGTTGAAAGGGACCTGCCCAGACCGTCCGGACCGACTGCTCAGCGCTGAGCTGACGGTAACGATGCGTGCGGCGGCTGAAAACCTTCTATGAAATAAACGAGAAACCTGAACGTCTGTGATTTCATTCGCAGTCACCGTGGCCCTAAGAAACAGAGGTTCTTATGCCAGCTTCGCGTTTTTACATTATGGAAAACTCCCCATCTGAGCTCAGTGCGGCACTGGGGTCTGCATGCCCCCTCCAGAGCAAGTAATGTTCCTGTTTGCCTTTCCTATGGCGTGCAAGCGTTATTTTCAGCCCAGCCCTTTCTTATTGCTTTCTCTTTTATCTTCCCTACACTGAATCCAAGCAGATGGAACAAAACCAAAGGATAAACGGCCACTCTAACTAAGAACTGAACCCGTGACAGCAGCTGGTGTTGTTAAATGGCATTTGCTGTGGATGCTGTGTGATTGAAAGTAGGGTAGCAGCATCTATTTTTAAGATTGCTGGCAAGTTTTATCTTTGTCATTATAATTAACATTGAGGCTCGAGGCAAATCAAATCAGCCAGCAGAACAACTGCTTGCATAATGCACCAGTTGGGCTCAGAAACCTCGTATTTCAACCCATTTTAGCTGTTCTTTTAAGCCACTAGTGGTGTGTGTGAGCACAACTCATTTCAGTGAGCAGTCTATTCCCACGCTTACTTATCCAGATCCTGACTTTCTGTCTAATCCCGCAATTCCACTTATCATTTCTTATCTGGCATAAAAGATGGGATTGTTTAACCTCAAATATAAATAAAAATGATATAAGTACATACATATATATATATATGTAAACAACACAGAAACAGAAACAAAAAAATGGCTCAAGAATGACTTTATCAGTGAGTTTAAGTGACTGGTGGGAGGGAGAAAAGTAGACTGAGCCAGACTCTTTCCTAGGCAGTTTGTGGTGTTCCCATTTTTGAAGATACTCAAAACTCCACTGGAAATGCTCCCGGGTAACCTGCTCTATCTGACCCTGCTCTGAGCAGAGGGTTGGACCACCAGTGCCTTTCAACCTCTGACATTATATGAATCAGTGACAGAGGACAAAGAAAACAGCTATTCTTGTTATCTTTCCAGCATTATTTGTGTCTTTTCAGGCTGTTTTCCTCTTCCCCATACATCTCTAAAGAATTGCAATTCTTTAAATCACATCTTCCAAAATTCAGATTATCTTCTGCCCTGTTTTCAGTGAGTTTATATAATTGGAATGACAGCATCAACCAGTGTAGTATTCTCACTGACCCCTTACTAGCAGTGGAGCAAAAGGATTACTGCATAGGTCGTATGTGTAATGCTCCTGTATATTCATCTTAGCATAACTGGATTTTTTTCCTTTTTCCTACTGGTTGGTTCATCAGTTTGTGATCTAGGATTACCCCAAAACTCCTGATTAACCAGCTGTTCTTCAGCTTGTATTTATAGCCAGAAACATTTTCTCTTGCCTGCCATTTCCTGCATTTGAGATCATTTCTTCATCTTGGCACAATAATATCATAACAAGATCTTGATACCTAATGGGCTTTTGAGCCCTCCTGGTTTGATAATTTACTAAATAAACTGGCTATTCCACGATTTGGGCCATCAATCAAGATACAGGATAGTACCAAACTTGTGAGTTTAGTGCCCCTTGATAACAGCCAGAATAAACAACAAGGTAAACACACATAAGGAGGCTGGTCATGTATTACCTTCCAGCCTTCTCTCTTCTTCTCTCTGGCACCAGCATATAGGGACACTCTTTCATAGGATGAGAAGGCCACAAGCATTATCAAGCCCCATGTGCTGAGCTGCCAGAATGTGGTGACACCCATCATGGAACAGGGAAGCACAGAGAGCACTCTCTGTAAAATGAATCAGCAGCAAGCCTGGGACTTTGATCAGCGCTACTGCTGAACAGCAAAACCTGAGATCCCTCATTGGCCAGGGACACCTTCTCTGTTGTGTTCTTCTTCTGAGGACTGAGTGAGCCCTTGACTCGTGATCTACTTAAAGCTTGAGTCTAGGTTGTGACTACTGTATTATGTGCTGGTTGTTAATTTGACTGGATCTACAGAGGATCTAGGTAACTGAAAGGTGTATGTAAGTGAGAATTCTAGAAATTCTGTGCAACTGTAAGCCACGTTAGGCCCTAGAAATTGCAGATTCTAAGCTATGTTGGTTACTAAAATTGTAATAACAAGTCTCTAATTATAACCACAGCCTTGTGGTCAGTTCTCATTCCACCAAGGATGCCCATCCTCAGTAGTACTGGGTGACAGTTAGCCATTAGGAACAGGAGAAACTTCCCAACTATTTGGGGCTGTGGAGGTGTCCTGACTGGATTGTATTTCCTTGGAAAATTAAGGGAAAACCAAAAGGCAAGATTACAGGTCATAGTAAGTCAAGATTTACTCTACCCACCCAGGACTGCTAGACTGTCAGAAGGGAGTTGATTCAATATTATCATTCAATATTATTACGTTAACTGTTTCGTAACGTTTTATCATCTTGCAAGTATCTGAAAGTAGATATTTTGGTTATTTTCCTTCCATATATATATATATTTCTTTTTCATGTAAGGAATGAGGCAATCTGATCTAAAATTCTGAAAGTCTCAAAGTCTTCTTGGACTCTTTTTTTAAGTCTTAAGGTGGTACAGATTCAGCAATATACATGAAGTTATAACCTTCCACTGCTCTTTCAAATACTGGAAAACCATGGTAATTTAGAAGCCCAAATACATTCCCTTGCTCATCCTCTGTCAGTTTTCAAAGGTCAGTACTTACCATTCCACGCCCGTCGTGTCTCCACCTGATCCTATCAGACTGATGACATAATGCAGACTCCTGCAATGACAACACATGCTTGTCATCTCTTCCACACCAACATTTGAAAATATTTCACACATATCAGAATAATTGTATATAGCACCATTGCACATTATAGAGATATTACCTTCAGTTATGTATGTAAAAGCAGGAGAAGGTTTTTTTTATGCAAAGCTAGGCCAGGATTCAGATTTTTGGATTTGCAGCCCTCTTTTCCAGTCTCATGTCTGTCTTCTCTGGGTTCTGCAATGACCTACATATCATTGCACAGGAAATGCAAAGCCAGCAATAAACACTATCAGCCTCTTTATAGCAATGATTAGTTATTTAAGTATAGAGCATTTAATCTCTCAGGAAAATAAAGTTCTTTTAATCTTCTGGTTTAGCCCTGTGAGAGTCATAAGAATTGTAATTACCAGTATGATACTTCACTGTGCAGCAAGTGCTTGAGCATTGCAAATTCCATACACGCCTTTTTTTTATCCACAAGCCACAGATGAAGGAAAAGTTGATAGCATTTTTGACCTAAATTATCACCTAGCAGCTAGAGATTCTGCTCTCACAGGAAAAGGATTCAGTGCCATTCTTAGAACTTCACATATCCCTATTCCTTTCTTACATACAGATGGGCTCCTCTGCAATATAAAAGCAGCTCTAAATAGAGGTCAAGGCTCTGTAAACATGGGTTCCATTGGAGAGCACTGGGTTCGTGTGCTGAGGCAAGCTGAGAGATTTACTGTGGTTATACATGTCTGCTAGAGTAACTCTACTAGCAGTATTAGAAATAATCACCTCTTCTCCAGCATAGCTGTGCTAGAAATCTGGTTTATATACAGAAGACCCCTCTTACTGTTCCAGCTCACGTCATTTGGGAAGGTAATATAATTATGTCAGTGGAAAAGCTTCTTTGGATGGCATTCTTTATGTCTCAACATGGGATTCTGCTACTCTAAATATGGAAGATCTCATGAACTGTATTGCTTATAGCTGAAACAAAAACCACTTCAGGCCTACCTCCAACACACTCTGTTTTCTAAGGGGGTCTTCTAGTGGAAATGCTAAGTCATGGCTTGAAACAATGACTGAGCACCTGGTGGGAAGGCAGGACCAACCCCGGGGAGCTCAGGTGCATGCGATGTACCTGAGTGACCAGAAAGGGTGGAGTCAGGATCCGCTCCTTCCCAGACCTCATTTAAGGGTTGGCATCGGAGTCAGGGGTATCTTGCTAGAGATCCCAACCTACCTGAGGTTTTTTTTAAGGGTAAGTAGATTATTTCATTTGTTTCTGTGTCTACAGCTGCTGCACTTGGGATATCCTCACTCACTGCAGCCTAGGACTTTGCTACCCTGCTATCATTGCTGTGCTTTCCATTGCATTATGGTCTTACAGGTCAGTAGGACAAAGCTAGGTTGGTCTCAAGTAAAGCTCCTGGAATGTGCATCGTGCAGAAGCTGGATCTCCAGCACCAGCTGTTTTGTTCTCCAGATCCTCTCCTATTTTACTGCATTGCTTGCTAAAGTAGGCATGCTTGGCATCAGTGTACTTGTATTATAGACATGATCTGATTTTGCATTTTTTGGCAATTTATAAGTAAACTATCACACAAAATAAATCATCTTCTGCTCAGTAGGGCCCAGGTAAGTTTACTACTGCTCTGGTTAGGGTCATTTAGAGCCTGGTTTCATAAAATGATACTTTGGTAAGCTATTCAGCAGCTGCATTTGTTCCCTGAATTCAGTTCACAGTATGCTGCACAAATGCTTGTGGCTATACAATGCTGGCATGGTACAGGAATAGAAACATGCAGCTGGGAAGGAGGAAATGATTATTTAAGCTGGCTTTAGCACTATTGTTAGTGAATGTCACAATGCGTCAAAACTTGAGAAAGGTCTTCTGGAACTTCTCCTGGTCTTTTTTTTGTTATTAGAAGACATAAGTTCCAGATTTTGCTTTTTTTGTCCTCACTAGGAGCAAGAGTTGTCTACTTTTTTTTTTTTTAAACATGAACTTTTTTCTTAAAAAGAAAAAACCAAAACCTATGTTTAAAAGTGAAAACAAAGGTGAACTCTTCCAAGAAGTAGTGAACCTTTTAAAATCCTCTGAAAGCAAATTAAAGCTTTATTTTACTGAATATCTCTTCAAAGTGCCAACATTTCCATCCTGTCTCTGATGAAGTTTGTTTTACCTCTCTTCCAAGATGCTGAGTCCAACACTACTTTACAAGTAGAAGCATGAGCAAGACAATGCTGACTTTGAAACCCTTCCACAGAAGCCTAAATTCTGACCCCGGGCCACCTTAATAAAAACCTATATGGTTGTGAGGAAGTGTGTTTCAGAAGCACCTCCACTTAAGTTCCTTTTGTCAAAAGGTTGGTATACGTATGTTGAGACAGACTGTCGTGTGGGTTTCCTTGATGCTTTCTGGATGATGGGATTGATACTCAATCAGCCTTTAATAAATGAGAAGACTAACATGGGGCTGCACAGTAGGAAATGACTTCTATTTAGTGAAGAACTTCTTGTGTCTGAAATAGCCTGCAAATAGCACGCTTGCAAAACTACCAGCAAAGCAGTATGTCTGTTATTGGATTAGGAAAAACAAGTAGAATTGGCTGTAATCAAACTGTCAATTTTATGGTGGTGGCAGAGACTGACCTGTCATTTAACTTTTTTTTTAAGGTATGAATCAAATATGGTCTTCATATACTATAATATTTCTACTTATGGGGGTGGACCAACAACAATATAAAGAATCATTTCACGTGTAACTACACCGGCATGGTAGACCACAAGTGGAATTTGCAGTTATAGAATGAAATGAAAGTAATGCTAGGCAGGCAGCTTAAAAAAAAAAATCCCCTTTATTTTTGTGAACAATTTCACTGATTTGATCTTAACATTAAGTGCAAGAGGGAAGTTAATATATTATTTATAAGCCGTGTAATATATTGCAGATGTTAAACCCATACACACAGTTTTGAAAGGAGAATTTTATTGTTTTCCTATGTGCTGAGTGAGGCTCTGTGGAGTGAATGGAAATATTCCCACTGGTAAATAAGTCACTTCCATGGGAAAGGAGGAAATGCCGTAATCCTTCTCTTTAGAGATAACAGCTACAGATGCCACATGAAAAAGTTATTCGGGTGAAGAGAAAGTTAAGAATTCTTGTTTGTATCTCTTTTTTTATGCTGAACTTCTTTCCTTGGTTTGGGGGAGTTTTTCATTTAGTTGCAAGAAAGTTAATATTCATTCCAGTGGCTTTTTTTTTCACTCTGTCATAATGAAAATAAGTTTTTTTTTTTTTTCCTGATGACATTTGCAGGTACTTCTGAAGTGTCCTGGTGCCAGTTTTTGGCTGTCACAAACCTCTTTTTATTTGCTGTAAGTTGTCAATCAGAAGTGCCTACTGTGTTACTTTTGTTTGAAGGTGGTTCCATCTCAAAGTGGACTAAACCTATCTAAAAAGTACAAAAAAGCCATTTCAGGAGTATTTCTGAATCAGGAAGTCACCTTCTTACATTACAGTACCTTAACCACCTCGCGTAGCTGGGGAGCTGCTGTATCAAGTTAGAATGTGATTAAGAATTAGGTGAATTAAAGAATATAATTGCAGTATTGCAGAAGCCCTCATCCATGGATGTGATTGAAGGTAGTATTCATTATTCATACTCCTGTATTAAAAGGAATATGTCAAAGAAACAGGCAAACCAGTTTGTCTTGTCTGCGAATAAACATCTTGCAAGAAAACCAGTAGGTGTAACAGGAGGCCAGCTGGGCTGAATGGGGAATACGTAACCAGCCTCTAATGCAGAAAGGGAGCATATGAAAAACCTAAATGCATATGGACTACAGATGCATTGCCTGGGCACACAAGGATGAAAATAGAAAGAACAAAATGCTGTTAGATCTAAAACGTGGCGAAGAGCAGGAGGTGAAATAAGGCTTCTATAGCTATTTTGGCATCAATAGGATGACCAATAAAAAAAAAGTGAATCCACTGCTGAGAGGTCTGCAACCCTATGATGACACAGAAAAGGCTGAGTCCTTTTCTGAGGATCTGCTTTAAGGCCTTTTGCTATTAGACACATGAGCATGAACTTTATGACAGCACTTAACAGTTCTGTGAATAATTAGATGGAATACACCTTAAATAAACAGCAAAAATTACTTCCATGCGTTGTCAGAAAATTAAGTGATGGCTCAACTTGTCATTCTGCCAAATCAGATCACTTCCCATTAATCAACATCTTCAACTTGAAACCAAACTGCGGGCAATCAGGTAATATTGAGAGTGAAAGTGCATAACTAATTGCCAGCCCACACATTTCCTTCCCGTTAACTATTGTCAGTGAAGTGCAAAAATGCAGTTCCTTCTCTTTTTTTCATTCTTGCTGAGGCTGACAGGCTTTTGAAATCGCTACCCTGCTTTGAATCTCAGGAAAAAGCTCCAAATGTAAACAGAAAACTCCTCAAGGGGAAAATAAGCCCTAACCAAATGGTGAACAAGGGCAAAACAATGGCTGTCCTTGAGTTTCTGCAAGGAGCTCTGAATTATTTTAGCAGCAGCCCTATGCATTACAGTACAGCACCAAATTACTCAGAAAGTGCATGCAGAATGGAGATGCTGTTGTAAATGGCAATGATAAATGTATATCCAATGATAGTGCAGACTGCTCAGGCAGAGATGGCAGTAAGAATAAAAGGTTATCTTTTGACCCTTCAAGATATTTAGTTCCTAGTTTTAAACCAGAAAAGTTCTGATCAATCTTAAAAGCTGCAAACATCTCGTGAAAAATATTTAAGTTATACACACACAGTCAAACATAAACTAAATGCTTTTCTAGGCTGGATATTCAGTGCCCTTCAAAATAAAGCACTTGCCTGGGTCTTGAATGTTGACATTTAATAAGAAAATTTCTCATATCTGAATGCCCTTTAGTCACACGTTTGTAGAATAACTAATAAACATTCACGAGCAAAATACTAATGGAGAAATGTTGTGTCATAGAGAAAGCAATCATTTAAAAGCATTGTTTTAAAATGATGCTTTTTAATGCTTGGTAGCTTAATAATAATTGGTATGTCTTCTTACTTGTGGCTGAAGAGGCTTACCTCCCCAGTGGTTTACCCCCCACTGTCAGCAGAGGCTTCTTTCCTCCAAGCTAAAGCATGTGTAGACTGAACGCTTGATTTGGCATGAGAAAGGGCAACCAGAAATCTCTAGCAGGGGAGGGAAACTCCTGAAATGGTTCTGCCACTGACAGAACAGATTCCTATTCTGGAAAGCTCTGCCATCAGCTGCTAGTCCCATGCCCCAGCTGGAGGGTCTCACTCTCCTCTGGTGTGACAAACACCAACTCTGCTGCTCAGGGAGCCGCTCTTCGACTGGTGGAGTGGAGTCCAAAGCAGGGGCAGGAATTATCTCTTCCTGTCATTTTAAAAGCTTTTTATGTCTGCTTGCCCTCTTCCAATTCCTAATTGTTTTCCTATTTATCTCCTTGATATAGTTTTAATTCTAATCGACAAATTAAAAAGCATGCTGAGATTTACAGCCTTCTTTCTGCACTCTGATCCAGTTTAGGTTTTGCTGTTCTTTTTTCCAATTGTTATCCTAGTTTTTCCTATCTGAAGGAAGTCTTTCTGTCTAAAGCAATGTTATACAAAACCATTATTGTTTCCTAAACCCTGCCCACTTGAATGATTCAGGTAGATCCTGGGAATCATCGGTCAGATTAAAGGCTGTCTGCAGAAAATCAGAAGAGCTTGCTTTTTTCATTAGCTACTGCCTTCTCCCAGGACTTTAAGAAGTCTGTCACAATAGAGATGCACAATGGGCTGGAAAGACTGTACCCGAAGCCCACGTTCATAACATCATGGCCTGTTTGCCTTCCTTATAGGACACAAAACACTGATCTGATTCTTATATGTCTGTTGGTATGTGTCTGTGCAACCAAAAGTTATTTCAGAAAGCTTTGCCTCCTCATGAAGCAATTAATCTGAACAATAATCCCATGTAAAAATTATACTAGTGCAAGTAAAATAGACTACTTTCTGAATTTAATGAAATAAGAATTTAATGAAATAAGAGGAAAGTAGTGTAACATTCTGAATCTGAAAGCTGAATAATCAGTCCCTGTGAATATGACACAGGCGTGTATGGCAATGCTAAGAGGAAGCTCTGATTGCCTGTGCTTTCTTAAATGCACAGTTTTAAACGCAATTCCTCAAAGCAAATCTTTCAATATTAGATCTATGGAGCAACCCATCCCTTTACTGCCTTCCTGTGCACGTTTGATCTGCCTTTTGCAAGTACACGACATTGTGCTGGTGGGAACACGGGCAACAGAATAATTCAAGAGGTACAATAAAACGCTGAGAAGCCATTTGAACAGTTCTCTCGCGTAGCACCTGCAGGAATGACCTGAATTACTGTCATAACTCTGCCAGTGACGTGGAGTGCTGCATGCAGGAATGTGACAGGGCACACTGGGAGCTGCAGGGCGTTCGCACAGCTCCTGACCTCCAAACTCAGGATCCGTAGTCAAGAGAGGAGAGCGTGTCCTTCTGCATCCCAGCCCTGGGGAGAACACTGACAGGCAGAGGCATCCATTACCAAATCAAACCGATCACTAGCACTCCTCTGTGAGTTACGCGTGCTCGAAAAGCGACACAAAACCAGAGGTCCGACGTTATAAGGAAAACCTTAGGCCGCGTACGGAACTGGAGAGGAAACCTCGCTAGGGCGGAGGTGAGCACTACGTCAAACTACTTCACACGCACCGTTCATTTTCAAGATACCTCGAAGATGGTTTTCCGAGGCAGCCAGCTGCTCCCAAACGGCCGTGCCATACGGCGACGGCACGCCACTGCCCCTGTAACGGGGAGCAGCCCCGTCCCGCCCCGCGCTGAGGGCTCCGCCGCCAACGGGCGGGCTCCGCGCTGCCGCTTTAAGAGCGCGGGGCGGCGCCGCCGGGCACGGTCACGTGCGGCGCCGGGGCCGGAACCGCGTGAGGAAGCGCCCCGAGCCCGGGCGGCGGTGTCGCGACCCGCCGGGCTCTGTGAGGGGCGGCGCGCGTGCCCGGCTCGGGAGCGCGCTTCCGCTCCCCATCCGTAGCAGGGCGGCGGCGGCGGCGGCGGCGGCGGGAGGATGGAGTTGTTCCAAGCCAAGGACCACTACATCCTGCAGAGCGGGGAGCGGGCGCTGTGGTGCAGCCGGAGGGACGGCAGCCTGCAGCTGAGAGCCGGTGGGTGCGGCGAGGGAAGATGGCAGCGGGGGGGGGGGGGGGAGAGAGAGCGCTGGGAATGGCGGCGAAGGGAGGAGGGGGCGGGTTGGGGGGTGGGACAGCTTGGGGCACCCGCGGGGTCAGCGCGCTTCGTGGGCTTTCCCGAGGCTGGGGTTGGCTTTGGATAGCCGCGGTGGTGGGTGCCGTTTCTCCGTGCCGCTCCGGCCGGTGTTGTGTCTTCGTGCTCCTGTGACCGGCCCTGCTCGGGGGGACGGTCTGACACGGCTGAACTTTGTGAATCGCCTCGCTTTGCGACTTGTTTGCGTGCGGGTGTTGCTGTGATTTTCCTGGAGCCCATCGGCTCCGCGGGGCTCTGCCCGCACTGCAGCCTGAGGGCAGCGCTTTGTGCGACTCTGAATCCTCAGCCGCTATAAATGTGATCCCTTGTTGTGTGTGTGTGTGTGTGTGTGTGTGTGTGTGTGTGTGTGTGATCCGCCAACTAATGAAAAGCAACGTGATAGTTAAGTCTCCTGGTCTGCTTGACACTCGTTAGTCATTCTTTCCTACTTGGCTGGATTTTCGGTTTTGTTTTTCCAGTGCTCTGGCTGTGGTCGATCGTAGTATGTTCTCGGGCTGTGAACTGAAATGCTGTTGAGAGTGTTCACGTTGAAAGTAAACTTGAGACAGAAATAGCTCTGTAACGGAAGAATTTCTTGGATCGATAGCTCTTGATTATTAAGTCAAAGCTGGGGACCCTCAGAGCTGGCCGTTCGACCATTTATCATCACGGCCACCGAGTGGAAATGAGTAAATAGATCAGTGTGTGATGAGTCACTGCCACACTGAAAAAACAAGTTGTAACTTGTGTTCGTTGGCACGTCGAATAGTCCACCAAAAGTCTGTAACCTAAATATGTGTCTCAACTAGTTTTTGGAAACCTTGGCCTTGCTCTGTCCCCAGAAGGCTGTTCAAATCAATCATTGCACTCTTACGGATTGAAGCAGGTAATGCTGGCAAACCCTATAAGTTTTGTTTTATAGGATGGGTTGAAGTCTAAAGAGCTGAAGCTGAGCTCTCGCCCCTCAAGCATAAAGGCATGTTCAGAAACTTGCTGATCTTGAAAGCTCTGGTTCTGACCTCTTTGAATCACGGAGAGAACTTGAATTAAAATGAAAACCGACCAAACAACAGAAACCCAAAATAAAAAAGCACAACCGAACAAAACTGGTAAACAGATAAATGTTTCCTGTAAACCAAATCTGAGGCTGGCCCAAGGTTAAAACATGTCTTTGTATGTTTATAAGATATCTCTGTTGGTATTATTTATGTGAAGTAGTAATTGAGTCACCTGCAGGAGAGCTGAATCATTTTGGCATCGCAGTCTTATGTCAGGTGTCTTGCTGTCCTCAGTTACTTTTTTTCAGCGTGGTGAGAAAATATGTTGTTCAGGCCTGCTTTAAATGCCTTGCACTTAGATTTTGATCTGGTATTTACTTTAGCTTCCCCTGTTTGCTTGGCTACCCCTGGCAGCACGGTGTAATATATGTCCTACTGCATGGTTTTATTGCTGTCGTGGGTATGAGTTATGTAAGATGGTTAAAAATGCTGAATTCCTCACTCTCAGTAGAAAAAGGGGTGAGAGGCTCTCAGTGAGTGAAGGCTTTGGTGATGCTTTGGGCAGCAGTGCCAGGCTGAATGTGGCTGGGAGTAACTACACTGAAACTGGGGTAGTGATGCCGTCCTCTCCACCCTGCAAGAGAAACAACTGCCAGAAGTGGGAGTGACATTCAAGTGGCGTTATTCAGAGCCAGCTTCAGGGCACTGCATGCTCAGATTCCATGACCTGCTTGTAAGTGTAAGGTGGTGATAAGATGCGTCTCACCTCTGGAGCTTAACTAGAAGCAAATGAGCATTCATGTATTATTAAGCGATTCAGGAAATTAGTGTTACAGGATTGGTTTTCATCTGTTGAAAATGGTTGTGAATCAGCAACTGAAGCAATACCTCTTAAATGTATTTCTTTTCTAATGAGAAGCTTATTACAAAACAGTATTTTTTTTTTCAGAGTCTCAAGGAAGAGATTTCAGGCTAAGTGTCTTTCTGAGAGCATGAAATCTGAACTGACTCACAAATCATAATGCCATCTAACACCGTAGCTTACCTTACTCCTTGAAGGCACTACCGAGGTCATGGGAAAATTACTAGTTAGAATTTCTGGTATTCTTCTCTTCTGGTCAAATGCTGTGAGCAAAAAATTCCTTTATATGAAGTCCAGTGCCTGTAAATGCCCCGAGGCCTTAATGAAACAAGAAGACCATGCTTGACTTCATGCAGGGGTGATGCTGCTGATGCTGGTGGATGCATCAGTAGCTTGAAGGCTGCAGCCTTCCTGAGCACAGTGGGGGGACGATGGCCTGTGTGTTAGCTTGTGCTGTTGAATGAGATATCTGATGCAAAAGAGGCTTCCTGAGGTGGTGGCCTATGTGTTATGGAATATATTCCATCAGAGAGTTGCAGCTTTAGGAAAGTTCTTTATTACAAGTTACTTCCTTAGGGATCTCAAGCTGTTTTCTTGGTACTTAATTTTAGCTGCAGTGGTTGCTGCACTGTTTCTCACCACCTGTGCTTGCACGTTCTGTTCCTTCCTTAGTAACTTGTGGCAAATGTGACAAATCAGATGTCAAACTGATACATGTTAAATGCAACCCGCCAGAAATAGTGCTTGATCACTGACCAGCTTATTTGCTGCTGCTGCTTGTTTCTTCTAACAAAGGAAAACAGGATGAGGGCAGGGGGTAGGTTGCTGCATATCCTTCATCTACTCTGATTATTTTATGTATGAAACATCATTTTTGTACCTTCTGGATGTGAGGTAAGACCTTCAATACTGCGGTATTTTTCTACTTTGCTTAGGTAAGACCTACTTCATTTGCTTTTTTTGATGGAATGTAGTCAGTCTAAATCTAAGACTTAAAGATGCCTTCTGTGTGTTAACCTGGCAGCAAACAAATAAATCTTGAGGGGCCAAGTTGCTTGTTTAGTTTCCTTTTGAGTCTTAGTGGTGGAGGAGAAGCTGAATATAACAAGGCTGTTCCTGTCTCCTCCCCTCTTCTCCTTATATGAGGAGGTCTGGAATTGTCAAATTTATCCCAAATCAAGTGCATAGGCGTCCTGGAGTTCCTGCACTCACTGGAATGACTTTCATTTTAAATAAATGAAAGCTCTTTTAACCTTGATGTGCTGTTTCTTGTGAGCTGCCAATTGTTTGCTTGTAAATGGGGAGAAAAAAGCCTTTTTTTTTTTTTGCCTCATTTACATCTGAATTATAGATTCATTTTATTTTAGGCTTGTATTTTGATAGCAGAGATCAGATATCTTTGATCTCTTATAGGTCAGAATTGAAGCATCCCTTCATTTTAGAGGGATTTGTGCCTTTACCAACAGGTTTGTGGCTTTTCAGTCTGGATGCCAGTGTTCTTATCACCAGTTCTTTCACTGCTGAGTGACCTGGGTGGTTTCAGCTGTATGTGCAAGTGAGAATTTAAACTTTGCAGCAAGCTAAAAAAATAACAGCAACAAAAATCTATAGGAACAAAAGAAAAAATCAAAAACAGCAAAGCCCAAACCTGTCTGAACTGTAGTAAAAGGGAAGTATTAATTTGGTATGCCACTTGTGCTCCTTAAAACCAATTCTTCTTGGTTTTTTTTTTTCCATTATTGTTATCTTTGATACTGTTAAGTGGACAGCAGAGACCTCAACCTGTCTGAGTTAAGTTATTGCATAGGTTGTGTAACAGCACTGCACATGTGCATAGGGGTAGTCTTTGTTTTGACTCGTGCAATATCCCTCCTGTCCTTGGCAAAGATGTGGGACTTTTGCTGGCACAGGTGTCAGTGGGCAGTATGAAAACACTTGGCTTTTTTGTCTGTTGAAATGTGAAGTATTTTAGAATTAAATTATCATTAGGAAAGTATGGTTGAAGCTGTATCTTCCTGAATTGAGAGACCTGAGATGCTCTGAAGACTTTGGGTGCCATGGGGAAGTAGTTTGGTTGGCATTTGGGCATTTTTCTGGTTATACAGATGGGACCAACAGCAAGAAAACGTTTTTCTGCATTTGTTCCAGATTGCATTGCATGCCAACCTCAGCTGGAGTCCTGCAGTGTCAAGGTACTTCCACTGAGCAGTTCCTTTGAACCGTGAGACTTCTTGGATAACAGTTTAAAGTTTCCTTTTAGAGGCAAATTCTGCAGTGTAATATCAAACAGCTCTCAAGTGTAGCTTAATTAAATATTGAGTGTGTTGCAGAAAGTCATTGTTAAAGCTGTATATTGAGACTTCAGGCCCAGGGTTTGTTAGACTGTAATTTTCTCCTCAAATATGTCAAAATTGTGAGGCTACATATAAAAGCTTTTGTCAGTGTCTGGAGGTTTCGTGATTAATGTTTAATATTATAAAAAACATGATTTCTCAACGGAGTGGTTTTGGGAGAACGAGATACGAAAAGCAAATGAAGCTACCAAATCTGTAAGTGTTAAATTTGCTTTAAACTTCTGACTTCATTGAATGTTCTGTATTTTGTTATTAAAATGCATATGGATATTCTGACTGAGGAATTCCCTTGCAGCTGGTGATCTGTGCATCTTGAAAACCCAGCATCCTGTTACAGTAATCTAGTTTGATCAGGGATTATTCAGTGACTCTTCCCTCCATTTCAGATAAAGCTTTTACCAGTTTAATTTTGGCGATGATTTAGCCATAATACTTACTATTATAATTATCAGTTGGAAAAATACCTTAACCAAGAAACAATGCTTATAGTGAGACAGAATATGAAAACAAACAGCCCACGTGGGGGGAGGGGTGGGAAAGTGGGTGGATATATGCAGGATTTTTTTTCCTCTCTTTAAGTCTTTTGTGTAGTGCTTTAATTCCTGTCAGTTGAATTAAGGCTCCCAGCTGGTGGTCTTCAGTTCTGCCAGCTGATCTTATTCTAACCATGTCCTTATCTTTCAGTTGCCAAACTTGCTGCACTTACGTCTTCATGTGCAATCAAGTAATAGGAATGTGTGTCGAGCGGAGGTGAGAAACTATTGGGTATATATCTAAAGAAGAAATTTGGAAATAGTGCAAAAACTTCTTTCCTGAAAAGCTGATCTGAAAGAAATGTAATTCCATTTGCAAACTTCAGTCTTCCCCTTAAGGAAGAAATCTTACATCAGTAGAAGCACTGGAGTGGTGTTTGTTGTGTCCATGAAACTGAAAACAAGCAACTTGAACATACTTAGCTTGAAAATGCTTTCTTGTTAAGGAGTGCAGTAAGCCTTAATTGCTGACAGTATGTTAGGAGCACTCAGGAAGATCATGTGCACGTTCTGAATGAGGTGGTGTACAACATGACAGCAGTGATTTCAAGAAAAATCAGCATTTGAATTACATTTAGTAGTATGTGGCACTGCCCTCGAGTGAGCCCCCACAGGTCATTTACATTTTGCAGCTATCATTTAATTTTTAACTTTCAGTTAGGTTTGGCCACGTCTGTTCATCTGCTTTGAGCAACAGCAACATTCCCACAGATGTGTAGGCATTTCCTTGTGCTGAAATGTGTTGTAATGATGTTTAAGGGTTGTATTGCTTGTTGTCATGTCACTAAATAGTCATTTTGTCCCTAGCAGTTCATTAAACAACAGAACCTATCTGGTAAGGCATTCAATTCTTTACATTCAAAGACACGAATTAAGGACTGCAGAGTGTGCAGATGTATCTTATTCTGTGGTATCTCTTGTTCTCAGTTAAAATAGCAAGCTATCGAGGATGCTTGTGTAGAAAAAGGCACCAATTGAAGCTGTTCAATTAAATTCTGAAGCTGCTTCCCAAGATGATGTTTACTGGTGTTTTTTCTATATGATGGGTAATAGAGAATATACATGTTCTTAACCTGTTAAAAACTATTAAGAGTTAAGATAGTCACCTAAAAGCAGAACCCTTGGAACTCAAGTCCTGCCTTAAAGAGCCTAAATATGTTTGAATGGGGCACTGCAGCACAGAGACATGAAGCAGTCCCATCACGTATAGTCTCTCAAGGCTTCAGCTGATTCACTTGCAGCCAGCTGTAAGCTTTGCTTTTTTAACTCTGGTGCTTTTTGCACTGTATTCTTTCTGTATTTTAGTATGATTTTTAATACTTGAGCATCTTGCAGTCCTGAAGGCATGAAGATAAAAGTTGAAAATCACTTCCAAATTATGTACACTACAGCATAAGAGATGTACCCCATGACAATTACTCAAACATACTCTGCTAGAGTTACTTCACTTCCTGAAGCACTGCCTTGCAGTAATTCAAGCTTTTCTAGCAGCTGCATGGTTATCTGAAATGCTTCAAGTCTGACGTGCAAATGTGCTTTCTGTGCAAAATGTTCTGGCTGAGAAAATCAAGGAAAGAGGATTGAACAGTGGCAGAAGTCTCTGGCTAGAAGTAACTTTAAGAGTAAGGGCTTCTTAGCCACTGAAGCGTAGCTTGCTATCTTGTGCTAAACTATTTTCTCCTCGGGTTTTTTATGGAAGCAAGAGGCCTTATAGGTGAAGAATGAATTGAGGTGGTACTGTGTGGATGGGAGAGGATCCCGCATTCCCAAATGACAAAATGTTTTTGCCCTATGCTCATGTTTGGTGTTCATGAACAGCTTAAGCAGAAACAAAACAAATCCTTCCAAGGTAGGAGACTGACTGCCAGTTGAATTCAGTGAATGTGAAGCTCAGCTTACGTTTAGTGAGCTGACATAGGGACTGTGTGTGTGCTGAGTAGCTCGTTCAGGCAGACTGATGTGCTGTTTGGTAATCATTTTGTTTTTGTGTAATGAATATATAAGGGGCGTGCAACTGGGCAAGCCTCTTGAGTTTGTCCCTGTTATTTTATAATTACCAACTGGAATACTTCTGGGTTTAATTGCAGCTCCCTTCAACTTTGCGTGCCTTAGAACACCGCCTTGGAACAACTGATAGTGGCAGTTTGTTATTGCTTATGGCTCAGGAGTTCCCAGTGGAATTACTTGTAATATTGTGTGCTTTCTAGGCAAATGGATATTTTTTCCTTATGTTTTTATGGCTTCACAAGCAGTGCCTGGTGACTCAGAATTATATGGCGGAGTGCAAAGAGGTGTTCTTTACCCTTACGAGTAGTAAGGGTTCATTTCATAACATACGTTCTTGGGCTTAATATCCTGTTTACTCCTTTTCAAAGAAGTTTTGCTGCAATAAGAGCGGGATTGTGTTGTTACATCCCTCATTTTAAATCTGTCTCTATCCAACCTGAATGTTACATTAATTTGTTCCTGTTTATCTGGCCCAGTTTGAAATGCATAAGGAAGGTGTTCAAGGGTGCCAAACCATTTCATTTTCTTACACATAAGCTGGATGGATGTGTACTCTTAAGTGTCTATGCTCTTATGGTTGAGCCACGCATGTGGGAAGAAACTTGCATTGAATACCTGCTTGGACAGTATGCTTCTCATGATTAGGGACTGAGGGATGAACAGGTTATTGTAAGAAAGCTGTAAGGTGGAGTAATAATGGGAAGACTCACTGGGATTTTAAAAGAAAAATTCCTTCTAGATTGGACTATAGATATAGGTACAGTGGGGTAGTGGGTGGTGGTGCTTTGTTTCCTCTGGTAGAAGAGGAGCATTTCGATTCTGAATGGCCAGACTGACTGAGCTATCTAAATGGCAAATTAAAGATGATTAAAACAAGTTACTTGATGAAGAGAGAATTTGTTTTAAGTTTGATTTTAAAGGAAGTAAGTCAATAACGCTAACAGTTTGTGACCATTAGGTGTTCACAGAATCACAGGTAGGGCTTGGGAGGGACCTCTAGAGATCATCTAGTCCAGCCCCCTGCCAAAGCAGCTCCCAGCCCAGGTTGTGCAGGTAGGCATCCAGGGGGGTTTGAGTATCTCTGGAGGAGACTCCACCACCTCTCTGTGCAGCCTGTGCCAGTGCTCTGTCACCCAAGTATTGATACTTGGAAGTCCTAATACTCCTCCATCTTTCTGCAATTAGAGTAGATTAAACATGAATTTAGGAGTCTGCCAGAAGGAATTTAGCTGTAGTTTGCTTGCTGAGGTGGTTCTCAGAGGCCTTTCTTTTCTAGGAAATACTTCACGCTCTCAAGTCTTCCCAGTTAACTTGTAATCTTCTAATCCTGGCTAATATTTCAGAACACCACTCAAAGTGGAACTGGAACTTGAAAACAGTTTCTTTTGAAAAGCCCTGATAGTGCTTGTTGTCTTTGATCTGAAACAGTCAGAACTTAATGGAGGAGGAAAAACCTTCAACTCAGGGAAGAAAAAAAAAAAGTAATAAAGTTAACTCCTCAGATATCTGGTGCTGTATTAGCAGAGCTGGAAAACTTACTTTAAATATTTACAATGGGTTGCTTCTGAGTGCTTTCTTCGTTGCATATTAATAGATACTGCTTTTACTGAATGCTGAAGGTGGCTGTGAGAATTGCTACCCTACCAGGCTATGGAAAGAATTTCTGTGTTAGTTTAGATGTTTGTCTAGATACAGCCCGTGCTTGTTTATAAATATATGAGAGCTCCATGTTTATATAAACGTATAAATAGAGCTTAAAGTTCAGTGCCACTTGACTTTCATTTTGAGTACACTGACAGAACGCTTCCCGGCTGAGATCCATTCTTTGGAATTCCCCAGCATTTGAGAAGCATACCCCCTGATTTCCAGCAAAATTGGAAGATAAATGTCTGTAGCTATCTGATGGATTGAACCTGACAGCAGCTCAGTGGTAAGGACTGGATCCACGGGGTTTAAAATGAAATCTTTTATTTTAATTTCCTGCCTCCTGCCCGAGGGAGGCTGGTTGCCTCCCCAGGCTCATCAAACCTGGCGGTAGTTGCTCGATGCTGAGCAGTGGTGTGTCCCAAAGCAGTGGTTTGTTTCCTTGTTAGAGTTTGTGCCTGACCTTGGATTGACTCTGCTGGGCGTAGAATGGGGAAAGAGCTGGAAAGCAGTTTTGGCTTTTGACAGACTTCCAAGTTGCTTTTATATCGCCTTTCCCAGGATTATATTTGTGTAAACACAAACAGTTCAAGAAGCTTTATCTGATGTTTCTGCCTTTGCATTGCTGCTGGTAAGTTCGGAGAGCTGATGTGGAAATAATCACATCAAAGCTGGTTTTGTTCTGTGTGGTGGAAGTTCTATTGTGCTGTGATTACAATGCTGATGCGGTCACCGTGGAAAGTAAATGTATGCTTGGTGATCATTAATTTCAGACAGCAGTCAGTGAGAAGAGCCAATTTATTTTCCAGTTGCTTGAATTTATTTGATGAGGGTAAGGGAGAGAATGGGAAATTCTGTACTTTAAGGTATGTTCTTGTGTACCAGGTTTCTGTCCCAAAGTTTTGAGTGCACGTGCTAAGGCTTATCAGACCCTGGAAGGTCTTTAAATTGAAGCTGACTGAGAGCATCACAAGCCTCCTGAGCAGAATATGTTCCACCTGGCTTAGCTCACTGCCTTTATTGACTTTTCTGTACAGTTCTTTATTTTCGATGTGGAGGACAATGGCTCCTTTGATGGTGTTTGGGGATAGAGAATATTCCAGTGCTTGGTTTGATAGAGCACTGTGGTAGTTAATGCTTACTGACATACATTTAAATAAATTCACACTTGCTGTTGTGTGACTTCAGTATTCAGTATTCCAATACACATAAGAGACATTTGGATATGCTAACAGGAAAATTTATCTGAGGATTTGCTTTTTTTGTTTTGGCTGCTTCCTTTTTGGCTATAGAAAGACCTAAACATCTTCTGCAGCATGTAACCATCTACCAACTTATGTTGCCCCTTAAATTCTTACTGAATTTCATAGTTGAACTAATCTTATAGGCTCACGTTTGACCTTTTTTAGGTCTCCATATATTTGAAATTCTTACATAATGATGTAACTCTTGCTTTAATTTTAGGAATTCATGGCGATGGCTAAAGGAATAGCTGCTGCAGATCTGCTGGGCAGGAGGTTAAATTACAGCAAACAATCAATCTTAAACAATTTTACAGTATTAAGCAAAAGCTTGAGAGCTGCTTTGTCTGAATCTGAGTAAGCAGGACTGCACTCAACGTGAAAGCCTGTATTTATTTATTTTTTGGAGCACGAGGTAGGGGAGCTGTGGAATAATTCAGTTCATCTACCTTATAGATCCGGAGTGTGCTTCTCCAGAGAAGATGTTTATATCAGTGCTTACTTTAATTTTATTTATTCAGCTTGGCTGGCTGTTGGCTCTGAGTCCAGAGGGGACCATTATGTGGGAATTGGAGCTCTAACTAGTAAATATATTCTAGTCAGAATGTCAAAACTGATGTTTTCTGTTTAGTTAGAACAACTTTGAGCTGCTTGCTTCTGTGCTGTCGCACATGCTTTCCTTTAGAAGACTCTTTTTCTAGAAATGGGTTTTTTTTAATAAAATAAGAAGTATATATATATTCTTATACTGTCACCAAACAGTGTGATTCCACAACTGATATTTTTTTCCATAGCCTTCAGGCATTGCTTCTATGAGTTCTTTACAGCTGAACTTTGCTGGGTGCTGGGAAGAACACGTCAATCTCCTCAGAAGTTGCTAAATATGTGGCTTTTCCTCCCACCGTGTCACAGCTTCCTGGGAACAGTTGGCTTTTGTGCCTTCACTGATGGTAGTTTGATAATCATACTTATTTCAAGAATCATTGCCTCCCAGCTCGTGGATCCGTATTTGGTGTCTTCTGAGGTCTTATTTGGAGTCAAATATATATCACGCTAGCTCCTATTTTTCCAAAGCTTGGATGTGCTTTAAGTGAACACAGGAGTCAAAATTTAGTCAGTTCTCATTCTCTGCCCTACCTGGGAGAAGTATTACGGAAGTCTGGGCGTTGCATATGACCATGTTTGAGGGGGTGTATGTCAGAGTAAACCATGAAAATAATAAAGGCTCCATTACAACCCTTCTTGTTTTACAGTCCCCAGTACCAGTTTCTGTACATCTTTTTTTTTTTTTTTTTGTTTTGTGGTCAAGTCTAAGCTATCATTTCCTTGTACCTGGTATTACAACTCATCTTTTTTAACATTTTTTGTATGTTATTAGAACAAACTCACCATTGAGAGCTTTTCTACCTAATAGGTTGAATATTAGGAGAAGTTTCAGCTTCGGGTAATGAGGTATTGGAGTACGTTGCCCAGGGAAGTGGTGGAGTCAGCATCCCTGGGGGTTTGCAAGAAACATAAATATGTGGTGCTGAGGAATGCACTTGGTGGTCATGGTGAGGTTGGATTGATGGACTGGATGATCATAATGGCCTTTTCCAACCTTAATGATTCTGTGAAATACTTGGGTGCAGGGAATGCTCCTTGTGTGACTCTTTCCTGTTAGCTTGGTGCTCATATCTACTCAGCACAAGGATGCTCCTGCAGGTTATGTCAACGGAAACTGAGATGAAGAGCTCAGTTGGAACTCAAACGCTTTCTGTTTAAGTGAAATATATTCAGTATGCAGGTACATGATGAGTTTGAAGTGCTTCAGAGAGCTTGAGCATAAATCACTGTTCACACTACTGCATAGTTTCTTGAGCTCATCTCTTTTAGTCTCCCTAGGAACTTAGGAGTGATTCATTTTTCTTATGCTGGATCCTGTAGCACCTGTCTCTAGTGCTCTCACAGTAAAACAGGAACAATCAGGAGTTTCTCTGCAGGTATCTGCCACTAAATGGTACAGCCTGGTTGCATATATTAACCATAGCTCTGTACTGCCTCCTGCAAACGTCTCAAAATCTTAATACCCAATGCGTGTACTTCCCACTTTTCTTTGCAAAAGCACAGTGCCGCAAACTGCTTTTGCGTAAGTTCAGTTTAGATCTATGCTTACTTCTGTTGCTTGTATTTCATGGTTAAACTAACTGTCTGGTTTACTATGAAATGTGTTAAACTGAAAGCTGGGAATAAATCTGCGTTCTTGGAACAGCGGTCTGAGCTGTGAATAAGTTTCAAGGGGAACATAGTGTTTAAAAAGAAGTAATGTGTTTTAAAGAATAAAATGCTCCTGGTTGTTGTCTACAGATTTTAGACATTAAAGGAGAAACTAAGTTCTTGTGAGTAAGGTGTGGGTGGATGATTGTTTTCTTTATCTTGAGGTGTTGTGTGAGTATGCTCTTGAAAGTGTTTACATATTTACCCTGGGATCTAAGATAGGCAACTTGCCCACATGTAAACTGGAGAAACTTTTCCTCCTTGGAGCTAATATCAAACTTATTGGAATGAGAACACCTCAGATTTCCACACAGATATTGTTTTTAATGACTTAAACTAAAATTCTGAAATTTCTTTTGCTGCATTATTGAACTTTACAGGTACTAAACAGCTGCTAGAAACTCCAAATGAGTAATAATCTTGTTAACATCAAGTGCTTTTCACACTGATACTGCCTTGCTTATTTGCCTCAAACACTGTCTTGAATGTTGGGTGAATACCTTTTGCAGGTGATGAAGCTGGTAGCATTGCCTTCCTGTTTGCTTTTATACTTCCTCTGTGGTTCATTGACACTTCTTAAGATGGTTTCTTAGAAACCATGAAACCTTATGTACTTCATTATTATTCCAAAAGAAAATGTCTGTCTATATATAAATAGTAAAAACGTTGTGAAATGAATAGTATCTGGATAGATATGGCAGAGCACTGGGGCTGAGAGTTAACATCTGCTTGGTATTCTTGGAGCTACATTACCAGCTTAATGACCTGTATTTAATTTCACTATGACCACATGAAGTTTCAATTAAGTTATGAATTCCAGTGGATATTAGGAGAACTAAACCTCCATTAAACTGAATTATGTACTGAAAACACTCATGTAGTTTTTTTCTGAAATAACCAGGAAGGATAAGGAGTAGAAATATAAGCAGGAGGAATCATGTGGACAGTTAATTAAAATAGCTCCTTATTAGCAAGCAAAAATTGAACAGCTTATGTATCTTACTCTTGTTGTGGGAGTCATAGCATATTTTCTATTCTCTGTGTGGAGAAAACAGAAGCAATGACATGTGCTGGATTGATTGTCCATCTGAGTTTACTACAAAATCTAAATACACACACACACACACATAAATATATATATATACATATATATATTTATTTATATATATATATATTTTTTTTTCAGCTACTGATCTTCTTTTGGCATGGAATCCCATTTGCCTGGGCCTGGTAGAAGGAGTCATTGGTAAAGTTCAGCTTCATACAGGTATGTGGCATTTTTTTTTTATACTGCTAATTCAGTTTGCTTTAAAGGCACTGATAGTACAGATAGAACTGTGTAACTCAAGTGGGTTATGCAGTGTCATGCTTCCCAACAATATAAACTTGTCAAAGTGTTCAAATTTTAGTTGTGGTAAGCAAATTCCTCTTTCTGGTGCGTGTATTTTGTTTTGTCATTGTCTTGTAAAAATAGAGAGCTGCATTCACAAAGAATTGAAGTCAGTACCTGAAGGAAGTTCCACCTGAGGCTCTCTGTGAAATGCACTCGTTTATATTTTTGCTCACCTTGTTCAATAATGCTGCTAAGCATTTTTTAACAAGTGATAATAAAAGTTTTTTCAATATCTGAAAATGTGATTGTTGTCAATTAAGTGCATTAAGAGTGGTTACTACTTTGGAGCAGTCCTATTTAAAGTCCCCTAAAAGGAACATTTGATAACTTGTTATTTTTGATATGGTCCTAAAAGGAAACTTTTGCTGGTAGAGCTCTGGATGTCTACTCACTGCCAGGTAGAAAAGCTAGCCATAAACTCTACTTCATTTACTATGTGCTGTCCCTTTTATAAATGCTTAGACCACGCATCTCATGTCGTTCTTGAATAGATTATCAATACAGGTAAAGTTTCAAGTGTGTTCCAGGAGACCAGGATGGATTAAGTGCTGAAATGGATCAGATGTTTGTCACGCAGGAACAGCTGAGTCAAGATAGCAGTGGCACACTAGCAATAGAGGAAGAAAGAAAACGGGCTGCCAGGGTATGATGGTTTTAGCTGTGGGAAGTGGCTGGCTCCATAGTTACTGTAACTGCTAGGTCTCGCTTCTGAGAGAATAGTTCAGCGCTTTTCTCTTTTCATACAGCCATTTCTTCTTTCCAGTTGCATCGCTTGACCTTCCTTGGATCTTACCTGATATTTTTTCTGTCCTCCTTCTGCAGATCTGTTCAGCAGTTCTTTCTGATCTGGTGATACGAGGTGGCTCAGGCTCTGCCTTTCTCTGACGCTCTCCTCTCATCCAGACAGTCTGTGCTGTTCAGTGTGTGCTGTGTGTAATAAATGGATGAATGATTGCTGAACTCCAGTAACAGCCTTTTTTCCTGCTGTGGGGAAAATGCTTCATGCTTGCTTTTGACATGCTTGTGTTTGTTAATTGAGTATTTTTGTACACAAAGGCCTTCCCCCTTCTCTTTAGGGATTCTCACCTAAAAGCCTTTCAAGGGGGAGATCTTGATATGTGCTTTCTGAAAGATCTGTTGTATCACAGTGACTGAATATTTTTGCATGTCTGCTTACTGGGAGACAATTCTGCTCATGAAAGCTGCATTGAAACTCCTCCCCAGCATGTGACATTTGTTAAAGTGCCATTTTACTGTCAGGTAAATTAAGGTTATCAGGTAATAAGCAAGCCTGATATCTGGTCTTTTTTTCCATATGTTTTTTACAGCTACTGTATCAATTATGCTCATCCAGGCATTCCATCCAGGTGCTGCTTAGGCAAGTGCTAGCGTTTGGTTTCTTCTTTGCCTCTTTTTTTGCATAACACAAGGTGCTTACAGACTGTTCTTACTGTGCATGTTGAGGCATTTAATAATGCAGCTGTCTTGCAGACAGACACTGTGAGAGTCATCATTGGGCTGCAGTCAAAATAAGAGAGCTGACTGAAATGGCCTAATTAGGTCTTTTTAAACCAGTTACTGCCAATGAACTCTCTCTTGATTACGTTCAGGTATAGTTCTGTGTAGTCCTCCAGCTGAGTCATCTAACGCTGTAACAGTAACTGTCTTCATTACTTATTCGTGTATCAATCTTTGTCACCTGGAAACTTTATCACTAAGAATTGTATAAATATTTAAGTGCTGGACCATTATCTCCATACTCTTATAGAGTATTGGGCTGTGCAAGGTGGATGAAATTCTTTTCTTCTAAACCTCATTTGTACCAGCATGTTCAGGAGGCCTTGTTCTGATTTCTTCCTTTTTTCTTTCCCTGTCCCTTCTGTCTCGACAAAAAAGATCAGAAAACTTGTTTTGAACTTCTGGATAATTAGGTTCCTTTATGGGATTGTTCTGCTCAGCATCTTATTGACTAATACTGTAAACTTTAAATACTTAAGAATTAAAGTTGCTGCCAGTATGCTATTAAGCTGTCAGTAAGCCCAAAGCCCATATTCACTTGGTCTTGGACGTAGATCCTTATGTGTTCTTGAAAGATCTTAATGCAAGAATGCTGGAATAATCCTAAAATGACCTTGAAATAACATGGAGCTGACTATAGGGATGTTCTTAATTTAGCATTGGAAACTGCCAAATTGCTGTAACTAGGGATGGGATTTAATTTACTTTAAATCTTGCTGGCTTTATTGCTGGCCTAGCACAGGAGAATTTGTAGGAAAGCTTTCTTGGCAGGGAAGCAGTCTTGTGAGAAACCAGCCAATATTGGATGGTTGTCTTTTTTAATTCTTTGAAGAATTTTTTACTTGTACATCTGGATGTAATTGTGTACTCATTTTAAGATAAAATCTACTGAAGCTATGTTTTGCTTCTTCCAAAGGACTGAAGTTTCATAAGCAGTAAGATGTTTTCTTAAGAAAAAAAGGAATATCTGAATACTGGGATGTGGTCTCTCTTACCCTCTGTTGGCCTATCCTAAGATGACTTATGAGAAAATATGGATTTAAAAATACAATTGGGAAGGAGTTCAGGATATGTTAATGAAGACAGTGTGTGAAATGTAACCTTGCACATCTTCTTTGTATATGTTATTAGTATAGTATGTGCATGTGCTTGCCTCTGTATAGGAAGAACATTTATTGCATAAACATGCTATCAATTACAGAATATTAATTGTTTTGTCATCCAATTTATGTATGTACAGAATGTAATCATTCAAACTGCTTTAGCTCAAGTTACATGGCTAGAAAGAAGGTTTTTTTTTTTTTTTAATAGTAGTGAAAGTAGCTACTTCCATGACTCAAGTGGTAATGGTAGCCTTGAATCAAATTCTTTCTTGTGATTCCCTGATCTGCGTTAGCAAACTTCATTTCCTTCACTTTGTTAGAGTAACTTTGGCTTCTGACTATTGAAGTTACTGCTAGGAGCATTGTATGGTAGTCCAGGTGTATTTTTAACAGTGCAAGTTCCCTTGTGAAAGTTCTAATCAATTTTATATCTAACTGTAACCAATGCTGGACTTCTTAGTCAGTGCCAGCCAAATTCCACTTAACTCCATGTTTCAACCACACATTTCTGTCTAGTGGTTAAAATACAGTTTAATGTATGCACTGTTATCTGTTTGTTTTTCTTACGTGAGTTGTTAAGACCTGAGTTAAATGTTACTGTCAGGTTTCCTTAGACTCTGTAAGCAAAAAGGAAGTGAAATACTTCCATCTCTATCTCCAGGAAAGGAAAGCTCTTTCGTTGCCATGCCTCTTGAGACCTGTGGTTCAGCATCTGAAATATCTTCAGTGAAGTGCAACTGTTGCTGTCTTTAACTTAATCAAATCAAGTGTTTTCTTGGCTTTCATCTGGTCTTCTTCAACTTGTAAATAGGAAGTGATACATAGTATTATTATTATTTTTTTTTTGTTAGAATCAAAATACTTGCAGAAAGTGTCATTTGTAGTAAATTTATGCACAGTTTAAGACTAATTGCTGCTAAAAGGCACTTGGGGAAGCTAAGTGCCAGGCTGTTTGGGAAATGCTAGAAAATAAGTTAAACAGTGTGCTGACAGTAAAGCAAAAGCAGAGCTAAATTCCTTTGTGAGGAATGAGAGGTGATAGCCTGCTTCCTATACAGCGCTTTATATCAGTTGTTGCTGCCAGCTCTGCCATAGTTCACAATAGGATTTTAAGAAGAAAAGCAATAAAAACAAACCATGAGAACTTGGTGGACGACCTAACACATGCAGCTTATGAAAGGAGAAATAGCTATAGTGTTCTTCAGTGTGTATGGAATGTCCGACCTTGGGCAGGGAATAAGTTGTCATCTTAATTAAGAAGTCTTACAGAACTGCCTTTTTAAACTGCAGAAGCACTTCTTGTAGAAGTTACTGGCTATTACAGTAAGCTTCTGTGGTTGTCGCTGAAGCTTTTTCTTCAGGGCATTTTTAATCTGCATACTTGGTTCTTGACTGTTTTCTTTTGGTCTGCCAGGGAACTGCTGTTCTTCTTTAGTTTTTTTGTTGTTTTTTTTTTTTAAACATGCTTTGGCTGTAATACAAATGGAGTTTTGAAATGAATGCCAAGATAACCATGTCCTTTTTAAAAAGTGCACTCAAAGGAAACAAAACCCACTTGGCTGTATTCAGTATGAGATACTTTTTTTCCAGGTGATGATTTGTTCTAGTAATGTGTAATAGCAAAATGCAGCAACAGCAAATCATCGTTCACTGGATTCTTTGGGTCAAATAGCTCCAGGCAGGGAGTTTTACACTGTGAGGAAAAATTTGACTGATTCATTAAAGAAAATGATTTTGCAGTAAGCCTTTACTAATCTTTCTCCAGATTTACCATGGTGGCTACTTCTAATTCGTCAGAAAGCATTGATTGGCAAACTTCCAGGAGACCACGAGGTGTACAAAATAACAAAGGTTGCAGTGATTCCACTTTCTGAAACAGAACCTCAGGATCTGGAATTGGAGGTATGAATATCTTCATTAAATTATTCCCTTTTCTGACCACCTCTTAAGAATGAGGGTGGCAGGATTTTCAGTAAAGCCTAGCACTTTACAGCGTGCACACTGACTGTGGTTAGTAGGCTGTTGGGAAAATGATGCTGTGAATAATACTAATTCACTGTAAAGGCTTGGTAATAAGTTGAGGCTGAGTCTGGATACTCATCTCACGTTGGATGGAAATAGACTATCATGGAGGAAAATGGCTTTTGAAAAGGGAGGGGGTGAGAATTATGCTACAAATGGAAATCTGTACATTCCTCCTGTGTTACAGAGCTTCTTCCCCAAGTCTGTGGACTTCGTAGGCTTTAATTAAAATTGACTTGGATTTTATTGAGAGTATTTATATATTGGCTTTAATTCAATATCATTATTACGTAGCTATGTAAAAAGCACCATTTTGGAATAAACAAGCCAGAGAAGATTACACAGTCCCCAGATGACTCAAAATTTCTGCTGAAGACTCTTACACAAATTAAGTCAAATGTATCTGCTCCAAATAAAAAGAAGGTAAGGCTTTTTACTGATATTTTTTTTTCCTCCCAAATTTTTATTTGCTAGCTCAGAGGTTGTGATGAATGGGTAATCGAGTAGAATGTTAAGACCTGGAAAGAGAGCCAGTAGGACTAGAATGTATACCTACTGTGTCTTGAAGTTTGACTTCATTTTTTATTACTTCACTGTTGCTCTTCTATTTTTATATTTTGTAAAAGTAATTGCTGATCATTTCCTAATGAAATATCATCTAATCAAGACTTGTTTCTAGTGGGATTCTAAACTTCTGTAAGTTGCTCTACATAAATATCTACTGTCATAGAGTTAGACAAACTTTGGTGCACAGCTTCTCAGAGAACCTCATATCGTCTTGAAGGAAAAAAAAGAAACCCAACATACTAAACAATTCTGGCACTGTGGTTTTGATTTGAAAAATCTAAAGAATATTAAGATTAGAAGAGGTAGGCTCAATGTCTAGTTTAGTTTAGAAACTCTTCAGGTGGGAAATTATTGCTTGAATGTCAACTCAGTATTTTTGAGCCCAGTTGCTCTAGATGTCCTTGATAAGGAAGTACTTCTGTGATGCACAATATTTCTGTTATGCTAGTCTCTGCTAGGAGTGTTAAGATCCTGTTTGTCAAATGAGAAAATGCTTCACAAGTTTAGAAGTGATATTTTACTAATGTGGGTAGAGTCTTTTTTTTCAATAAGAATACATAAAGACGTTACTTTCCTTTCAGATTAAAGAAAGCAAAGAGAAAGAGAGGTTGGAGAAGAGGTTGCTGGAGGAATTATTCAAAATGTTCATGGATTCAGATTCGTTTTACTACAGCCTTACCTATGATCTAACAAATTCTGTGCAGAGACAGAGTGCGTGTGAGAAAACGGACTTGCCACTCTGGCGAAAAGTGAGTGTTCTACATCATGAACTGCACACAGAATGGAAAGAGTGCTGGTCAAAACTTGACTGGTCACACCCTCTGGTAGTGTGCCATGACTGGAGATCTTGCCCTGTTACTGGATTCAGTGCGTGAGAATGAAGTAAAGCTTCTAGTAGTGTGCTTTGAATTGAGCTGTTAAATTCAAAAGTAGTGAACACTGAACTTGTATGCACAGTTGTAGTCAATAGCACTGGTGTCTTTGCCAGAGGTATTTCTGAGTATTTCTGTCACAAAAAATGTCTCTTTTGTTTTAAACAGGTTGATGACAGATTCTTTTGGAACAAACACATGATTGAAGATCTTATCGTCACTGATGTGAGTTATTTCTAACAAAGGCTGTGTTTTATAAGTACTACTTAAACATTGCAACAATATTTTTTTTTTTTTAAGACCTCATAGAAGTTGATTTGAAAATGTGCTTAGACAGGTCACGTTCAGGGCTGCACCTGCTGCAGCTGACTTCCTAGGCAGCTGATGCTTCCTTCTTCCCCCAGCCAAACTTTCAGTTAGCCTGTGTTCACTCCTAGTTACCAAATAAACTCACCTTAGATGGCTTATTTTAATAAAGCAATGCAGAATAACCTGTGATACGCCAGTTTGTGCTGATTTGTGAAAGTAAACTTAAAATCTAATCCAAAGTTTTCTTATTTGAATGATGGAATGATTTTTAACTTCTGAAGAGAATACTGCTTTTCTGTTTCAACAGCTGATCAGTGTGAGAGTGGTATGGAACAAGTTGTTCTGAACTTTTCAGAGTAGATAAAGCTAATGAGGCTTCTTGGCTAATGAACAGAATCAAATAGACACACAGTAACTACTGATTTTTATTTATTTTTTTTCCGTGTGTGATTCATTCTGAGTTAACTTCCTAAATAAATCGGTGAACTGTAACTACACTCACTTGAGGATAGGCCTTGTCCTAGGTTCTTTGAAAAATGATAGCAGATGCTTTACCTTACGTCTCATGTCTGTCTTTGTTAATAAATTTCTGCTCTGCCTTGTTTTATCTTGTTTCATTTCCACAAGAGGTAAAAAAAAAAAAAAAAAAAAATTCTTAAGTTGCTTTCTTTATCTTATTCCTAATTTAAGAACCCTGTAATGGGGAAAAAAGCTGATACCTTTCACAGAAATAAGACAAAGGCTATGACAAAATCTACTTCAAAACTTGAAGGGAATGTGAAGGAACTGTTTGTAAATGGGAAATGGAAGAAATAATTATATACAGCGCAGAACAAACAGGAATTTAATGTTTTTTGTAACCTTCAGAATACTGAAGTAGACTTCTGGATTATGCCCATCATACAAGGATTTGTGCAAATTGAAGAACTTGTAGTCAACTATAGTGAGTCTTCTGATGATGAGAAGAGCAGTCCTGAAACGCCTCCTCAGGAATCAACTTGTGTAGATGACATTCATCCAGCGTTCCTCGTGGTGCTTATTTCACGACGGAGTCGGCACAGGGCTGGTAAAGAAATGTGCCGTTCTCTTACAGGAGAGCAGTTACTAAAACTGAGCATGTTTCCTCTTGTGCATCAAATGTATCCTCAAGAATGATAGTTTTGAGAATTTCCATCTTGATTAAGAATGCTTTAATTAGAAACTTGCAACTCTATCCTGATAGAAATAGGAGAAACTCTTAGCATTGATTATTGCTTTTGTCTGGAATTCCTTTATTTTTTTTTTTTTAGAGTTTGGATGGGGGGAGGGGAAAGCCATAACGTAGAAGTTAGCCATTTTAATACTTAGAATGTGAATTGATTATTCTTTTTCCTCCTAGGAATGCGGTATAAGCGACGAGGTGTGGATAAAAATGGAAATGTGGCAAATTATGTTGAGACAGAGCAACTGATTCATGTCCATAATCATACACTTTCGTTTGTACAAACAAGAGGCTCTGTGCCTGTTTTCTGGAGCCAAGTTGGATATAGATATAACCCACGGCCCTGTCTGGACAAGAGTGAGTTTTTAAGTGGAATAATGCAAGATCAGAATTCCTTCCACACCACCCTGCTCTTAACTCAAAGGCAAAAGAGAGCAAACTTGAAGAATGTTTTTGCAAGTAAAATATGGTAATAGAGCAACAGTGTTGGAGCTGATAGAACTCGTGACAGACTGTAATTCTGTGGAATGTATTATGCTGTCTTTAAGCAAGGCAATGTTTGAGTGTAGAATTGAGTATGAATTAATGCTTCAAAAAGAACTTACTGCTGAACAAACAGCTTCTGTCTAACACTGCTCTGCCTTGTAGGTGAAAATGAAACTGTGTCCTGTTTTCGTGCACACTTTGAAGAGCAGCTGAAAAATTACAAAAAGCAGGTGGGTGCTACATGATGAAATAGTCAGCTTACAGAGTTTTTTTAAAAAGATTTTTGTGATGATTGGAATTATGCTACATAAATAGAATCTTATCTCGGTTTAGAGGTACCCATGAAGTGCAGTAACTTGCAAAGACGTTTAAGCCCTACTTTTTTATACCTGTCCTTAGCATTTTATAGCTCTTGTGCTAACAGTAAGTTCTAAATATTAGCTGAATGTCTTTGATAAGTTGTACTTGAGGTCAAATAACTTATACAAGGTGACCTACAAATCTTTTTTTCAACTCTTGTACTACTTATTACATGATATCAGTCGTATTGCAGAGGGTAACAAGTGTTAAATCGTCTACATTTCTGTCCAGGTCATCATTAATTTGGTGGATCAGACAGGCAGAGAGAAGATTATTGGAGATGCTTACCTTAAACAAGTTCTTCTGTACAATAATGCAAATTTGACCTATGTTTCATTTGACTTCCATGAGCACTGGTAAGAAACATATTTGCATTTTTTCTTTAACAAAGAACAGAAGAGGGGGAAGCCATTATTCCTGTTTTCTGTGTGAAACACTTCCTTTTGGGTAGGAAGAATATGTTTTGTAAAGCCATATAAAAAGTTCAAGGTGGTATAAAAAAAGCAATGCTTTTTATAGATATGTTAAATTTGCACTGTTATGATGCAAAACTTGAAGTTGCTGTGCTTTATTAAGCAGAGGTTTCTTTACATGCTGTGAGTGTGAATTGGTGGCTGACCTGCTTTTCTAACAGTTGAGCATTCTGGATGTAATTCATTACTATAAGATATTTTTCTTCCGGAAGAACCTTTTGCATGTTTAGAGAATTCTAATGGTGTTCTGTAATAAAATACAGAGGATTTTACTTTAATGCATTATAAGTAACGCTGTTTTCATGCCTCTTCTCTGACCTTGGCATGGTCTAGTGCAGTGTTTGCATGCCCAGACATGTGATCTGTCACACAAGCATGTGTTTTCCCTGATTTCCTCAAGCAGATTGCAGTTGTGGACAAATATAATATCCAAAAAAAAACTTTACTCTTTGCTTTCTAACTTTATATAAGGGATGGATCTGTCTTGGAAAATCAGTGTTGACCTAGTATGTCACTACAAGATATTATCTGAAAGTGGGGAAAAGGGAAAGCCCTCAAAGTACTTAAGGTCTTTAAGGTAACATTCTCTGTAGAGCATCCTAAATTGATGCTTAGCAGTAAACTTTCATTTGCTTCCTTACTTTTCTTCCAAGAACTGTTGTAATGAGTGCTGTTTTCCACAGGGCATAAATTCATAGGGTACAGTACTGAGGACACAATTCTTGGCAGAGGTTGTCAGAGGTCTGCAGGTGTTACTGTTATAGGATGACTGGAAGAGCAGGGCAGGCTATCCCAACTTCAAATCCTTTTTTGTTGACTCTGCCTAAGTTATTACAGAATGGTACACATGCCTGAATAGCTGCATGCTCAGTTTTGCTTATAGAATCAGCATTCAGGAATGCTGATTCTGCAGAGCATAAATATCTACATGTCTTGCCTTAGGTTTCAGTACTGAACTGTTTGAAGTGTTCTGAATTTTGGTTGCTGTTTGAAGTTTGTCAGATTGCCTGCATCTCCCACTTAGCTAAACCCTTAACATCATTTGTTTTCTATTACTTGCAATGCCAACAAAAAATTAAAAAAAAAAATCACTGCTTCAATTCAAGCTAACTGCTGTGAAATTCTGTATTTCAGCCGAGGAATGAAGTTTGAAAATGTTCAAACACTGACTGATGCCATTCATGACATTATTCTTGACATGAAGTGGTGCTGGTAGGTACTTGACTGTTTTCAGGCTTGTACTAAGTACTTTCAGGGGGAAAAAAGCTCTTATTCAGAGGCCTTGAATTTGTTTTAACATGTTGTCATAATATTTTGTGGTGCTGATTGTGCGTCACTGTGTATTCAGTGTTCAGAAGTGTTACTGTTCTATATACCTAACAGCAACATTTCTCAGATACTGTTTTCTCCTTGATGTTTACTGCCTATAACGTGGGTGGGATGATGAGTGAAATCAAGCTACGTTCCTTGTGTAAAATTCTCTGCCTGTAGAGACTGATAAACTGCACTGCTTTCACTCAGTTTGTTTCTCTTGGAAGGGTTGATCAAGCTGGTGTGATTTGTAAACAGGAAGGAATTTTTCGAGTTAACTGCATGGACTGTCTGGATCGTACCAATGTAGTGCAGGCTGCTATTGCAAGAGTGGTCATGGAACAGCAGGCATGTATAACTAATGTCTCTTTTTAAGTATTGAGTTCCTGAAAGTTTACTATTATTCACAGGGAAACTCACATCTACTTTTGTGACCAATTATAGGGCGCCTGTTTTAGCAGGTATCCTTTTGGTAGGTCTAACATTTAGTGTGTACTGCAGTCATGTATAATAGTATTATTTTCAGGATGAGAAACTACAGCTTTACCGATTTAATATGTGGGGAAAAAGACTTCAGTTTTTATTATGCCCGAGGCTTATCTGGGAAAAGCTGCAAGTACTGGGTGTTCTGAAGGGAAGATATCAGGCCTTCAGTATCAGAGTTAAGCACTAACTGTCCAGAATGCACAAGCCTTTGTTATAAACACAGCATACCAAGTTGCTATTAAAGTTTTCTTTTGGAGAATGATTGAGTCAGAAGATATAGACGCTAAAGGCAGTATAGTTACTCCAAGAAAAAGACCAAGTCTTCATGGCATCCTTTTTTTCTTGCAATTAGAAAGAGTTTCCACTTTACTTCCGGACCTTTGTCTTTATGAATACCTTTGCAATAGAAGTAATTAATTTGTTTAACCTGCTAGAACTTTAATGGATAACAGGTGGTGACTTCTACTGATAGTTTTCCAGAAGAAGAATTTTTCTGTATCTTGAGTAGTAATCTTGTCTTCCTTCAGCTATTTTTTTTCTTTTAAGATTGATTTACATCTGTGTGTAATATATTACCACTATTTCCAGTGAATCTTCTTTTAGGATGTTTCACGATGAATCACTAGTTCATTGTTAACAGGGAATTTAATCTGAGAAGTGGGCTTCTTATTCAGTCCATATAAAATGTAGTGTTACAAGTGCTTAAGTGTTTTGTTTCTTTATTCAAGTTTTGATACTGTGAATGACTTTATCTGGAACTGATATTAACAAGTATGTCAAATTCCAGCTCAAAAAACTGGGTGTGATGCCACCAGAACAGCCTTTGCCAGTGAAATGCAATAGAATCTACCAGATAATATGGGCAAACAATGGAGATGCCATAAGCCGGCAGTATGCTGGCACAGCAGCCTTGAAGGTAAAGGGTCAAATGTTACCTATTTTGTTATTGAGTAGTGTGCTACATTGTAGTTTTTACCTCCAATGGAATACTGTCTCGTGGAAGAAGATTTACCAAGTACTCTGTTCATGGTGGAGACTTTGTGGCCTTTTAACAGAAGAACATTTTGTGTGAACAATGAGGAAGACACAGTGTCCAGGTGTCTTGTGAAACTGCTGTCTCTAGTGAACTTCATTCTGTTAGTTTCATTTCTGGATGCATTGCTCTTAGCTGAGCTAAGAGTTTAAGATTTATAATGTGCATTACTGCTATGTACTCAGAGTTAGAGTACTTGTAAGCACAACTGAGGTACTTCAAAAGTACTCTGAGGGATGTAATTATCAGGCTATGTAGGTAGTAGGATGATAATAATTAATGTTTCAAAGGCTTTACTTAATTAGTTGCAGTACGGTCTAACAAGATCAGAATCAGGCGTGAAGTCCCTTCCTGTCCTCTCCTTGTGCTTTAAGTAGTCCTTGAAAAACCATAGACCTAGAATTGAAGCTACTTCTTGTGTGTTCTGGTGGAACAATTCCTGGTATCTGATTCTGGAGAAAGTCTGTGCAGGGAGAATGCTTTACATTTAAATCCATTTCTAAATCTCTCTACTAAACTTTGATTTATTACATTTGGCGTTTTACTACAATCAAAAACTGCCCTATGCTCTTATCTAGTATTTGGCTCTAACTCTGGAGCATACAACTTGATTTATAGACATAAATTTTTAGTTCTTCTGCTTGCTAGGTATCTTTCTACTCACTACTGGGGTTAGCATTTTCACTGTGAGATTTCTTTCCAATTAAATGAAATGTGTTTGATGTTCATAGTGGGTAGCAATCGTGGTTTTTGGAACTAAGAGCTAAGACTGCTGCTTCCATGTTGTGTGTGTGTGTGTGTGTGTGACTTGCATGTTCTTGTAACAGGGTGACTTCACAAGGACTGGTGAAAGAAAGCTTGCAGGTGTAATGAAGGATGGAGTAAATTCTGCGAACAGATATTACCTGAATCGTTTCAGGGATGCTTACAGGCAGGCAGTCATAGGTAAGGATAAAACTTCAGTTAAGCTAAATTATTGTGCTTAAGTCTGTTCAGAGTCATCTTGGCTTTTTCTTTGACTGCCTTTTCTATGTGCCTCTGGTGTGTGTGTGTGTATAGCATTCATTTCTGTTCAGTGAACAGGATAAATCACTATAGAATTTGCTCCTAACTTAATTTTAGCATTAATTCTCTTGTGACATCTCTTAGACAAGGAAGTGTTCAGATTTATGTAGGAAAGCTTTCATAATTGTTGAAACTTGGAAAAATGGTTTGTTAATCTTTCTGAACAGACTGTTGCCTGAATTGAGGCATGTGGTGTAATCTGTAGGTATAATTTTGTCTTCTGTCAGCAAAAAAGGTCACAACTCACTGTTTTAAGAACCACTCGAGGAATTGACAAAGCAATTAACAGACTGCTGTTGCATACAGCTTAACTGTTGGCAGCCTCTTGATATCTTGTGTTTTTAAATCCAGACTTGATGCAGGGTATCCCTGTAACGGAGGATCTCTACTCCATATTTACGAAAGAGAAAGAGCACGAAGCCCTGCACAAAGAGAATCTGAGAAGCCATCAGGAATTGATCAGTCAGCTGTTGCAGAGCTACATGAAACTGCTTTTACCAGATGATGAAAAATTCCATGGAGGATGGGCACTTATTGATTGTGACCCAAGGTTTGTTGAATAAACTGACCAGTCACAACCAGCCAGCTGCTGTCGCATCTGTTAATAACTTCTGACAAGTTGTGTAACTTTGATAACTGGTATGTTAAACAAATGCAAGCATCAGCTTTGAACTACAGTTGAGCAGTTGTAAGAGTAAAGGTCTTACAAACACTGTCTTTTATCTTGGATGCCATAAAAACGTTGGGTGCTTGAGTTTTTTGGAAAGTCATCTGTCTGTGCATGCCAAATGCAGTAGGTGGGACTTTTAACTGCCCTTAATTCCACACAGGCCTGTTTGATCTGTATTTCCGTATTGCTTGGTAGAGAAAGTTTAACTTGACTTCAAAGCCATATTGGATCAGGTTAAATTTCTGTGTAATGGAGGGTGAGTAGGGAAAGCCTAGGTGGCTCTTTGTGATGGAAGTGAGTGTAAACTCTAATTTCATTGATAAGTTTCCCTATCAAGTTCAGAGTATTCTAATGTATAATAGATAAACAGTGCTTCTGCAGGTTAAACTTTGACTTCTGAAACAGCAAAGACGTGCATAGGCTCATCACCTGGATTGCCCCAATTTTTTTACTCTTAATCTTAAGAGCTTGTGAGAGTTTGTTTTATGGACCTGGCACTGACCTATTTGAGCTACTTATACTTCCAAGTATAAGAAGTCATTGTAAAAGAGGGTCCCTAGAAGATGTTGTGGATTCATTACAGCTGTGAAAAGGAAAGCGTATTTATTCTTTTTCTTCTTCCTCAGTCTCATTGATGCCACTCATAAAGATGTGGATGTTCTGCTGTTACTTTCTAATTCTGCCTACTACGTGGCCTAGTAAGTTACCAGCTTCTCTTACTTTGTGTGGTTTACTTTTACTAGCTTTGTTTGAGATTAGCAAGTTTTAAACTCTTGATTCTTTTTCCTAGTTACGATGATGAAATTGACAAGGTGAATCAGTACCAAAGGCTAAGCCTTGAAGCACTTGAAAAAATAGAAATAGGTAAGAATACATAATGCACATTTCCTGAATGATCTTAACAATGCCCAGTTAATGCATCTGTAGTCTGCTTTGATTAGAAGCAGCAAGCCTCCACGTGTTGCATCCTACAAATTTGTTCTCTTGCTGATAAGATACCAGTATTGAGTCTGTTCTTTCACAGTCTCCTCTTCTGGTCTGGCTTGAAATGGAGCTTTGATCACTGGTAAGGCTCTAAAATGACAAAACTGCACACTCAGATTCTTCCAGAAAACATCGAAGCATTGAAACTAGCACCATCAATTAAATCAGTATGAATATCTCAAATGGCATTAACAGATTAATCAAATTCTGTAATCACTTACAGGTATGTGGATTTGGTGGACCTTTTTTTGTTTGGTCCAAATACAGCAGCTGTTTCTCAATTGTGTTTTAGATCTGTTTCATAGCTTTCTAAAGTTTCTTCTTCTTTACTAAAGTCTGACAAGGAATGTGCTATTTTGGAATTGTTTTGTGTTGATTAACTTTGTTGCCCCCCCCCCCCCCCCCCTTCCATTAATGAAGCTAAATCATCCATTACAGACTGCCTCATGATTTTGTCACCCCCTCCCCATAACTCTCACTGTGCATGCATAGTTCCTAAGAACTCTTTGGAAAAGTCAGCCTCACTTGTGGATTTCCACAATACAGGAAACACCTTGATTTACCATTTAAAGTTGGAAAAGCAAGATCAAATACCCTACTAAAAACCTAACACCTTCAGCTGTTTAGTTATTAAGATGTCATTGAAGTGCTTTGAAAAGTTGGAAGTACTTGGTTTAAATCTTGAAACGTATAGTACTGGTGAAGGCATAACTTTAATCTTCTCAGAAACATTTCCTAGGGCACAGGAGAAAAATTCTGCAGCTATTCCATCCTATCTGAAAGAGTAATGTATAATAAACAGTCAGGCTGGATTATAACAGATGTGTGCGAAGTTGCTCTTTGAAAGCGATTGGTAACTTTCATTTAAAATGCTTATACTGTTATTTAAAGAAAGCAGGAAGCTTTTTTGTTACTTGTTTAGGGATGGTATACGCAGTATCTTTTTCATTATTTCCATTGAAGGATATTTCTAACTTTGTTTTTTCTCAGGGCCTGAGCCTACTCTTTTTGGCAAACCCAAGTTCTCATGCATGAGGCTACACTACAAGTACAAGGATACAAGTGGATATTTTCACACCCTTCGAGCTGTGGTTCGCAACCCAGATGAAGATGGAAAAGGTTTGTTCCTTGTGTAAAAGCTTTGTATCTGAAAGTGTATTAATTATACTAGCTTTTCTCTAGAAAACTTTTTTCTTTAGCTGTTAATGTAACTTATGGTGGATAACTTTTCATATAGCTAACTGTCCTGCTGAGGGGAAGAAAGCTGTGTGTCCTTTGGGCACACTGAACTGTTACTGTTTTAACTGGGAAAAACAAGCTTCAGATATGGTATTAAAGCAATACTTCCATCTAGAATGGAGTAATGATGATCTAGATATAAGGATAAAACAGACTTCATATTGGCTCCTAATGAGCATAAGAGATCGGTTTAGTTTGTGAAAGCAATATTTAGAAATGTTCTTGCTTCTTCTACAAACTAGATTAAAGAAGCCCTAATAGGGAAAACCATCACTTTTTACCTGAAGCACTACGATTAGTCAGGAAGGATTGAAATAAATGTAATTGTATGTGTTCTTTCTGCAAATGTATCATGGTAGTGATTCACTTACACCCTGTGCCTGCTATCTAGGGCTTAAGGGGTGTCTATTATTTCCTTAAGCTTATTTGTAAGCTTTAAATCAGTTCCAGCTTGAGTGCAGCCCCTCTAAGGAATAAGGGGAAAAAAAACCCAAGCTTAATTAAGTTACAACAAAAAAAAGGTCTAATTTTAGATCTTGGGATGTTGAGATTTCAAGTTCTGTAGTCTGACAGGCTGCTAATTGGATTTCAGACACTCTTCAGTGCATTGCAGAAATGCTGCGAATCACGAAGCAAGCAATGGGATTAGATGTGCCTATTATTGAGAAAAAGCTGGAGAGGTGAGTGCTTTCATCACACAAATCTGTCCCAGTTCTGCTGTCCTCTCAGTGGCTGACAACACATGGTCATGTGTGATACCTGAAAGGAACTGTCCTGTTTCTATCAACTGCTAGAAATTAATTTATGATGCTTTCAGTGGTCACTGTGTACAGATGCTTTCTTAAAAGTACAAACAGGAATGCTATTTTGTACATCTGTGATTACGTAGAAGTCATGCTGTCAAATGTAAGTAACGTACTACAGACTGGGGACTTGGTGTTTAGTCTGAATTTTAATTCCTAACTGAACTTTGATGTCTGTCATATTAGTTATGTAATTTTTTTTTTTCCTAACTACGTTTATATTAATTCCACTGAAGTGTTTAGCTGAACTCAGATAGTGTTTCACGTGTTGTGTGAAGAACATTAATAGAAGATGAGGTGATACTGAACTCTTAAGGACATCTTGGATTAGTGCACAGTGATTCTCTGTGCAGAGTTGGTGTTTTTAGAATTCAGATTTCTTTGTGAACCAACAAAACTGGAAAGGATTGCTGAAGTCTTGTACTCAAGAATGAAGTGATGCAAGTACTTAGTCTGAGTAAATGTGAAATGTCCAATGCTTTATTTTTGTTGTTCTTAGAAGAAATAAGGCTTAAATTATTGTCTAGAAACATTTAATGCCACAATTGCTGCATTTAAGTTTTAAAAACAAATGAAGAATATAGTTCACTTCCTAACACTTTTGCGCCTCAGTTAATAGCTTATTTTCTGAGGGGACTAGAATTTGAGCTACTGAACACCTGTGTATTAATCAGAATGGCATGGAAGTTCTCATTTTTGCAAGGTCATTGAGAGAAGAGGATGGTTCCAAGTTTTTTCTTCTTTTTTTAGATAATTTTGTTTAATGAGCTATAATTGACTTAATCCGTATCTCCAAGTACTGGTGAGGTGTTAACATTGTAGAAATCATTTAAAAAGAACACTGGAGTGTAAATAAGAGGATGGCTAACCGATATTTAACACACCTTACTTGTTCAAGCATTGCAGTTTGAACTGTGTGAGCTAGAAAACGTGTTGTGCAGCACAACACTAAATTGTCAGGCAAAACCCATCAGAGCATGAATCTCAGGAACTTTCTTATGCATCTGAGTATTGGGCTATTATTTCAGTTTCTTCTTCCAGCTGAGCAGAAACTGAAGCCAGAAAATATTGCTTACAGGCCCTAAAGATTGAGTTTCATTTTTTCTAAATCTCAATATAGACTCCATCGTAAACAGTTGGAATTGTAAGTACACAGACATCAAATCAGCTTCATCTAAAACAACAAACATTTGCATATTCTTGCCTTTCTCCTTGTTTGGGTGCCATTCTGTCACACCTTTCTTTGTTTTTTTTAATTTGATGAGCTTTGTGGGTACAGTTTCTGTGTGGAAAATAATGCGTTTTCTGAAGTGCCAGTCTCTATGGAAATAGACTGGAAAATGGTGACTATTTGATGTTTATAGATGAAATTCTCTTAGTTGGACACTAGAGATTGGTTTTTCTTCCAGGAAGAGCAGCAAACCTCACGAGGACATCATTGGCATTCGCTCTCAGAACAGAGGGTCCCTGGCACAAGGCAAGAATTACTTACTCAGCAAGTTTTCATCCCTCAATCAGAAAGTGAAACAAACCAAATCCAACGTGAACATCAGCAATCTTCGGAAGTTGGGCAGCTTTACCAAACCTGAAGTGAAAGTTAATTTTTTAAAACCAAATTTGAAAGTTAACCTTTGGAAATCGGACAGTAGCCTCGAGACTCTAGAGAATCCAGCTGTAGATACTAAAGTCCGTGCTGAATCTGACACAGAAATGTCAGATAATGATTCTTTCCACTCGGATGACTTTCTGACTAATTCTAAATCTGATGAGGACAACCAGTTAACTGATTCTCTAGAGAACATAGGGCAGATAGATTATGTGCTGCCTAGCTGTGGTATCATTGCCTCAGCTCCACGCCTGGGCAGTCGGTCCCAGTCTATAAGCAGCACTGACATGAACATCAGCATTCACGTTCCATCTGAGATTCGCGTCACTCAGGCTAACCAGTCTGACTCAGAAGATGTACCCATCCCTTCTGCTGACAACGCAGAGATGGAATTTGCTAAACCTATTGATGTGTACTGCCAGAGGTTTGTACAGGATGCTCAAAATAAAATGTCAGATGCTTCAGAGACAGAGGCTTGCTCTCAAGAGCCACATCACGTAATAAGTGAGACCAGCAATAATACGTGTAAGAAAGCAGAAAACAAGACTGAAACTATCAGAGACATTCCTTCCAGGCCATCCAAGCTGGACGTGCAGTCTTCTGAGCCAAACCCTCAGCTCTTAGCTGTTGATGGGACTGACTGCACTAAATCTCACAGGAGCCCGGGATCTGCTTCTGCTGTCCTTGAGCCAGGACTCCACACAACTCCTTCTCCAGCCGACAGCAGCAGCAGAGCTGTATCTCCTTTTGCTAAAATTCGCAGTTCCATGGTCCAGGTTGCTAACATCACGCAAGCAGGATTGACTCAAGGGATTAATTTTGCTGTGGCAAAGGTCCAGAAGAGCCCTGCAGAATCAGAAGCTCTAAATGAAATCAAACAAAAGGAACTGAAAGAAATGTTTACGCAATGCCAGACGCGGATAATTCAAATTTAGTGGTTAATGGAGCGTTCTTCTAGTTGTGGCTTTTAATACCAACACTGAAAAACAACAACCCCACCCTAAAAAATCCCAACAAAAACCCAACAACCCTGTATTGGAGTTCATCCTAGCATTAACTGCTAATGAATAATGGGATCAAAAATATGGATTACTTGTTTACAGTAAGTGTGAGAGATGCAAATGAATTTGGTTCTGGCTTCAGAATTTCCTCAGGCAGCTGAGACAAAAGAAGGGTACATCACGTTTGAGCAGGTAGCTTAGACACTGGGACTTAGTAAGCATGCTGTTTTATCTTAAATCTGTTGCACAGTTGTTTTTTGGGGACTAATTTTGTAGCTCTTCTGACTTATGTAGAGAATATTTATACTAAAATGGTTATTATACTGCACTTCTATGACCTTACCTTGCACTGCACCAGCAAAATAACTTCTTAACGGTAGATTACATGTTATTTATTTTTGGACTAGTGTTTTTACTTGTTTCCATTGATGTTTTAGATGCAGTTTTCTATGAATTGTGCCTCTACGATGGGAATCCATGCTTTTTTTTTTTTTTTTTTTTTTTTTTTTTTAACGTTAACCAGAAGTTGAGACTTCTTGCTGTTCTTTTCTTTCCACACTACCTGGGACACTTTCAGTAAAGATATCCTGATGCAATCTGAAATATCCACGGTCCTGCAGTGCAAATTCACTTTGTGGATTTGAGGTGAAGGGAAGTGAAGCAAATGCTCTCTAATTTCTTTCTTCTTCTGCATTCAAGCTGCTCTATGCCCTTTTTCCAAATCCTAGATTGTAGCAACATGCTCAAATTTTAAGAGTGTAACCCCAGGCCAGCCAGTTACCTGACCTTCATGCATTGTGACCTCGTGCTGTCACTTTCCTAGAACATTCTGACTGTCCAGATGCAAAGATCTAACTAATGTCTAGTACAGAAGGCAGAGTACTGTTTCATAAAGTCAGCGTTGACATCAGAGCATAGTTGTCTTTATCTAATCAAAACCAAATCCATTACCAGCTCAAGCTTTGCGTACTTGTAGAATAAAGCTAACTCTCCACTCATACTTGGAACCAGGCTTAAAAAAAAAAAAAAAAAACAACAGCACAGGTATGTGTCAAAAGATGATTCTCTTCCAGAAATGCCATCCTCGTGTAGGACATTATCCAAAAGCAGGCCTTGCTATGCTGTGGTTCATAACTCTACCTACTCTAACTCAACCTACTCTGCCCACTGTAGTGGAGCCAGTGCCTCTCTGTTCTCGTACATGTACTGTAGATAGGCTGCACGTGGTGTTTTGAGAAATAGTGTCATGGGTAGGCTAGTACACTGTCTTAAGACTTGTTTATCTGAGATCATTGTCTAATCTTCATCTTATCCCGATCGTCTGAAACTTGTATTTATTTGTTTTACTGAAGTGATGTGGGTTTGGGATTTGAGTGTCTATACTTGTGGCTCTATTTAAAATTAAAACTACTGCTGTATTTTAATGTAAGCAATATATATGAGATATTTTAATAAAAAATAGAACAAAGAGTTGCTTTCTGGGCTGTTATCAAGTTATATGCTACTACATAGTTATGAAATTTTAAGTTTTGAAGGAGAGTAGCTTGACTTGACCCTTTATCTGGCAGAGACCTTTTATCACTTTCTCCTGGAGTTGGAGTGATAGAACATTAGCAGTGGGGGAGAAAGTCATGGGTACATCCAGGAAGACGCTCCTAAGAAGTGCTGAAGACATGGTACTTGCAATGCTTCTGGGGGATGGAGAAGCTCCTCATAGCTGCATTAGCTGGAAGAAATTTTGTCATGATTTCCATAGGGAAGAGAAAGCAATCTGTGCGAATACTTGCATAGTGTCTTCGTGCAAGCAGAGGGTGTTGGAGAAGACCTCAAAGCTCATCTGCTTCCACCATCCTCAGTGGGGGCTGGTTGCCACCCACCATCCAACCTGGCTGTGAGCACTTTTAGGATGTGTCACTGAAGGTGTGATAAATGTTAAAGTACTCTCAATGCTTGAAGCAGCTTTCCATTTCAAGGAGGCCTGATATAAGGACAGAAATGAGCGTGTCTGAAAGGGGTAAGACTGACCTCATCCTGGCTTGTCTCTTACACTCTTTGCAAACAGGAGCAGGCAGCTGTGAAATATATCATTGCAAAGTATGCAGACAAAACAGGGTTTTCTCCATGCTCGCTTCAAATTCTTGGCAAACCACTGAGTACGATGTACTCTCTTAAGTGGACATACCATACACACACCCCCTTAGTTTCCCAGCCCCTGTTGTCAAGGTTATCTAGCAGCTGCAGAAAAGATAGGAAGCAGTGACGTGACACTGCACACGAGATGAATTCTTTCTGCTTAGAGACAGTAAAGTAACAGAATGGTCATTAAGAAAACAGTTACAGTTGTTGTACTTTGTTCCCGGAGTGGAGTCAGATTTTAGATAAACACATCTTTAAGCTAGAAAAATAATATTGGCTGAAGCTTAAGTTGTATTAAAAAAAAAAACTTTTATAATTGAGTACCATTAGGTTGCAGACAAACAAAAACAATTTCAAGATGCTTGTGCTGTGCAGCTACCATTGTGCTTGGAACAGAAAATGCAACAGACTAGCAGCTCCTGTTAGCGCTGTCTCACTCAAGAAGTGAGGTGGCCCAGGCTTAATGAAAAGTTCACAGAAGAAGTGAAGCAATGTCAATTCCTATCTAGAATTCACTCTACCTCTGCTTCATACACTTAAGTTCTTCATGGGGACGCAAGCCTGACCCTTGCACAGTCTGAATGGGTTACTCCGTGTTAGTTCAGTATTGCACTCCAACCCCTCTTGTTCTACCAGTTCTGCACATCGTAACAGGGCAAGGGGTGGTTCATGTGACCGTACAGTATAAGAGAGACACCATTCTTCATGCTTAATTGATATTATTCAAACAAACCACTGCATAACTGATAACACAGATAGTAAGATGTGGTTTATATACTCACATAAGAATCAGTTGTTGTTACACTTCAAGCTATATCAGAATCAAGCTCATTAGAGGGACTCGTTGGTTAGCCAGTAAGGATGAATTTCATACTGGAATATTAGTTTTAAACTGATTCTTCTCACTGCACTATAATCAGTATTACTGTGCCACTCAGAGGGCAACAGCACACCTCGCAGAGTCCCGGCTGCCTGAAGTCAAAGTTAAACCTACAGAAGCTGCTCAGCAGCAGCCTCTGCTCCTCCAGCTTACACAGCTCAAGAATTACAGCATGCTTCCTCCTGACCAGACCCTGCCCCTGCTGTAAGGCCAAGGGGTTACACTGTCCTGTTGTTAAAGGAAAGGAGTTTACACAAATTCAGTATTAAACTTTAATATCAAATCATTTGCTCAATGTTACCAATTCTCAATTACAAAACAGGCTCCAAAAAAATGTCATAAAATATGTTTAACTGGCTGAACAGAGATAGTGTGCTCAGACTGGGAGGGTAAATATCCATAGTATCTTGGTATAAATTATCTACAAAAAAAACTGGTATAAACAATATCCCAATCTTAGTACGGGTTCCATCTAGGGTTAGACAACTTTCTCGTGACATCCACAGAACATTAAAGTTCATTTCCATTAACACACTTCTGCTGCTGAAGTCTGGCTTTACGTAACGCCTCCAGCTGTTTGGCTCTCAGCCACCTCTCCCTGGACAGCGTTGTCTGCCCCGCGCTGAGAGACAGGAACCTGCATGGGCAGAAACAGCAGTTAAGGAAGAGCTTATTGATGGTTTCACACCTGGTAAACTAACACAGCATAAAAACTGTTCTCTCTTCAGGGTCTTAGGAACTGGAAAGCAGAGGATGAACTCTACCTGGTTAAGAAACGGACAGAAACAGAGGAAAAGGATTCAGTCTTCTGCTAACCAGGCAGCCTCGCACACCTGCCTCAAACTGTCAGCATTAAATGAGTTTGGCTCCCGCTTGCTACCGAGTGTTCAGCTGAAGCTAACAGCATTACCCACCTCGCCACAAGCAGAGTCCTGTGCAGATCATCAGCAGTTACACTCTCAGGGTCATTCTTGCGCATTTCCACGAAGTCTTCTTCAACTGCCTGTAACAGGACAGCAAACAACTAAGTGGCAATACACCGTAACTACCCTCAGGGCACAGGAGAAACGTCGTCAGGAAGTCAGCTTGAAGAAAAATAAGCTAACTCATCTTTGGACACAATTATTTTCAAAACGAGCTTCACAAAGCAGGAGGTGTTAAACTCTACACCGAAGCACTCGTGAGTGCAGACCCTCGAGGCACACAATCACATGCTTCTTTTTTGGTTTTTAAAGAACTTCCAACAGTCACTGCCTGGGAGAGCAACAGGGAATGACAGTAACGTACTAAGGCACCTTCTACCTGAACGCAGAGTTGAAAACAGATGAGTGAGATCTTCCATACCTTCGTCACTTCATCAGATATGCTGTAATCCAGCAGCCTCAGCAAACTTAAGTAAATTCGAAATTTGTTCAGCACAGAAGGGAGCACTGCAGTCAGGAGGCTGTTCATGTACTCCTCCATGTTTGGTGGAATTAGCTGTGGTTGTAACTGGACTTGGCAATCTGACTGAAAAACAAAATTACACATCATCCCTTTCCATGTGTTTTCCTATTCCAAGATACAACCTCCAAGAGAAAAAGTCACTATTTCTCAGAATTAAGGCAAGGCAGTTCCTTCTTTAAACGCTTAACAATTCCCTTTGTGAAATCCTGCATGAAGTTTTTATTCCATGAGTCAGTTTCCCTTCGAGACAAGTGCACAGTTTCTCAGTTTATGAAACAGGAATGCAAGCAGTCCGAGGCACGTAACATTAGGCTCCTCTTTTTTTTTTTTCTCCAAGGGGCAGTGCCAGACCTACTGCTCCTTATTCATACGCCCAACCCCTCTTGAAGCTGTCTTAACAATAAGGCTTTGAGAGTAGCAGTCTGTCTGCAGGCTCTGCCCACTGTTGTGATACCCTCTGATAACTTCAGTCACTATCCTGCCGTCAGTATTCAACCAGGAAGCAAGGAAGGTGACTCTCACACCCACCACTGCTCACAAGACAGTCTTCCTGTCTTCACTTGCATCTTTGCTCGTCTCTGGAACTGCGTGCTCAGTGTTTTTTAAGTAGCTACTAACAGTACTGGCTGCCCAAATTCAGAAAGCTGTCGCCATACCGGTAGGAGTGATCGTCCCTCTGAGGTGATAAGGACGTTAATATTGCATGGGAATTCCATCTGGTGGTAACTGAAGTCATAATCCACTTTCTGCCAAGTTATCAGATTTCCCAGCGCTTTCACATTGTGTACACCTTGAAAAGCAAGAAAAATTCTGACAACTGGACTTCAAACGTTTTTCCAAACTGATTTTTTTTCCCCCCAAGGCCTTCAAATGAGCAGCATTTAATTATTAGATGCTGAGGTTTGTTGTTTCGATTTTGTTTGGAAACTTAACAAGGAAAACAATGTTTTGTTTTAATATTTTCTTCAGTAAAGTTTTGTCACTTGAGAAAAGCCAGATAAACGGCCCATGCCCCAAAATATACACATGAAGGCTCAGAAGCAAATAAATAACTTCTTTTAAAATTACTACTACTGAAAGTTACATTTTTCCAATAGTATCTGCCTGAAATCTCAACCTGGCATCACACAGTTCAGACTTTTAAAGGCAGCATTCTTTATTAAAACAGTCACTTCCAGAGACATGAGTCTTCCCTTGAAACATCACATATAGCCACACGATATTTTCTCCAGTTCCTGACCTTCTAAAGACTTATTCAAACCAGCAGCCTCTTCCACCACACATCAAACATGCTGCCCAGAGTACTTTATGACACACTCATACCAAACAAGACACCACTGTGCTTCCTTTGTAGATCACCTGAGGTCTGGGACAGATATTACTCCTTAATAAAGGGATTCTTGAGGGGGAAAAAAAAAAAATAGGTGTAGGATTTTTTGTAGAGCTACTCATTCTGACTCCTTCCAGTAAGCAAAACCAAGAGATCGTGCAGTAAGTTGTCTGAGAAGGCAGCACACTAGTTCAAGCAATGAAACAGAATACAGAAACCACCAACTGTTTTATAACAGAAACTTACCACCGGGACACAACTAGCACCAGTGCCTTCAAAATGTATATACAGAAAAGAGAAAGTTACCTTTTGTGTCAAGCTGTCCTTGCTCAAGCTGAGTCTCATCTATTACAAGGGAAGTGTTGCTGGCAAGCTGCAGTATCCCACTGACTAAGCGATTTGCTGTGTAGTCTTTGTGAGGGATAAACCGTGAGTGGTTCATGTTCTCAATTGTCATTTGTAGGCGATAGGACTGCAACGAGAAAAGAAATGAGTGGCACGTTTCCTCTCACTTCTCTAGGAAGTAATCTTCTCTTTAGCAGGAGCTGTAACTGTGAACCTCCACAGGAAGTAAAATAAGATTTGCTGCCACAATACGGAGTGCATTTAATCCCAAACATCCAAACACTGAGTGCTTAAGAAACGCTGAAAAGATGATGCTGTTAAGAACTCGTGTCCCAGTTTTGGCTGCCATCGTTTTCCCCCCAGTGTTATGGTAGGGTGCTGCGTTTTGGGAAACACAAACATAACACCTGCACTACACACTTAGGATAAAAAAAAGGACCAATAAATTACTGCATCGTGAGCCCAAACCAAACTGCAGTGAGCTCTCTGCAGAACAGAATCCACAAACTCGTATGAACAGTAATTCTGCGATAATTAAAGTGATCTCAGTGCACAGTCAAATCAATCCAGGAAGACAAAGTATGCACTATCTGTTGGTTTGAGACATATGAGGATAGGACTTCTCTCCACATTCATCTTAGACAACTAGGATAATACAGGCTTCAGCTGGAGCCTTCACTTCGAGCTGCCCCTCACACGGATATCAGGAACTTCATTTTATCAACCTGCAGTCTGTTTCTTCTAGCAATTACCCCAACACTTAGGACTCAAAACATGGCAACTCTACAGCGTTATCCTTACAGCTGGGACGAGCTGCTGGATGATGCGGTAGATGTGCTCCGTGAAGACGCTGTTCCTCGGACATCCGCTCAAATTGACTGTGAATTTCCCCAGGGGAAGCACATCTCGTCTTGCATAACTAAATCAGAAAGAAACACGGTCAGGGAAATATCCGATTAACACAGTGACCAGAGACAGCACTCAAACTGAGTGACACCTGTGGTCAATCTCTGACAGCTCGTAGGATTTCAATACTAATACATACAGAAATAACAGTCCCGTTTCTGTTCCTTCTCCAGAAAGAACAGCGTGTACATAAAAATGTACTGACATTGTACCTCAGTTTGAAGTTTTAACTTGATTTTTTTTTTCCACCTCTCAAAGCAGCACTGAAAGGATAAAACTGTCCTTCAAACAAAACCTCCTGCTTTTCAGAGAATGAAACCTTTAATACTGTTTGCTACGACAGGAGAACTTTCTGGACTATGGACTGCTGCAGTAAGTGCTATCTCTGTTACTTGTTTACAGAATGGTGAAGAACCCCCCCAAAAAGAAATGTCTTTTAAAAGATGAACACAAATTCAACATCTGAACACTTACACTGTGGAGATGAGATGCAGTATAAGGTACTCAGCAGCCAAACTGTCTCCCAGGAGGGCGTGTGTGAGGAACCCAAGCAACTCTGCTCTGACTGGTGACAGCTCAGACATGAAATTAGAAACAACTGGTAAAAGAGCAGAAGACAGTGACGTCAGAGAGCGTGCAGTTCTTCACCCCCTTTCCTCTACAGAAAGCTTATTCTGTTCATTTGTTTACCCACTAAGCAATTACTGGCTTTGTGTATCTTAAGTTGCACAGCATTTCCTTTGAAAAATAGATATTTTTAAATTAGACAATGTTACAAATGCAAATGATACATTTGCAGAAGTCCATAATGCTTGGAGTCAAATGCATAGCACAGTCATGCCAAATTTGAAACAGAAGAAAATCCCCCCCTTACAGCACAGCTCAAAACAACCAATACAAGGTGTGCAAAGAAGGGATGAAGGACACTGCATGTAAATATCTAATTGATAATTAACAACAAGAAAACTAACAGTTAAATCAGCCACAGAGAATTGCTCAGTTACTTAAAAACCAGAACTGTTTCTTATCCTCACGGCATTATGATTCCTTATGTTGCACATCCATTTACTTACACTGCAGTGTTAAATTGGAAGAGGTTTTCCAGCAGTGCACCACTGTGTTTGAAAGCAAATGAAATCTTACAGCTCAACAGCTTGGCAAAGTGTCTGAGCTGGCAGAATGCAGAAACGTGTTCCATGTAACACACATTTACTACAGAAAAAACAGTTCATAGGCATCACGTAAATGCACACTCGTGTCTTGAGCGTTCTGTAGCATTGAATGGCTCCTCTGTTTTAATAAAACTTAAATACAAGTCTTATACATTTCTCTCTGAGCGAAGAAAAACTCGTCCATATGTACTAGCAAACTGCACAGAATGAAATATACTCACAGGTTTTACTCTCTTCTTCATTAAGGCAAGCAGGCAGTAATGGATTGATATGTTGCAATTTGTGTGCCAAAATCACATGGATTCTGGGGACTAATGAGGATGGAGGACTGTGTACTCTCTGTTCCTCTGCTATGTCCATGTACTCCACAGGCTCCAGGGTTGAGCTATCCCTAGGAAAGGGCACAAGTGGACTTGGAAATATTCCACACAAGTTTTTCTCCCTCTGAGCACACACCATTGGAACCACACCACGAACATAGCACGTCTGTTCCCAATGCTTGGTAACTTGTGTGTTCAAACTACATGAACCATCTTCAGGGCTTTTATAAAATCAAATACGAAATCACTATCCGCAACCAGGGACACAGAGACACCAAAGCATGCTTGATAAAGAAAGCTGGATCCTATTATTTTCAGGATGATAATAGATTCTTACACGCCTGGCTTGGGGGGCAAAAACAAACCCCAAAACAGACCATGTTGATAACCTGCTGCACCATTTAATAAAATGCAACTTAACTTCAAGTGTTACACACTGTTCTATCCAGCAAACATGAACGATATCCAGCAGCTTTTCAGAAAACAGTGATGACACTTTTGTTTACTGCCTGCTTCTAGGCACTGCCAGCAGAGCTTCAGGGCAGTCACATAACAGCCGAGAGAAAAATCTGAGTGTACTTCAACTGTAACTTGAATGTGTTACCTCTTAAATTAAGAGTTCAGTTACACAATATTTGGTATTCCCAGTGGTGCCTTACAAAATCCTTTTGGTAAAGATCAGCATTAATTTGATGAACTTTTATTGGTCATAAGAGCTGAAAAGCTCCATTACTTCCAGGCCTCTCCAGCACCCCCCTGAGATTCCTATCTCCTATCAAAACAACCCCCTTTTGTTCAGTCTCTTTGCATTCAAGGTGTTGCTAAATGCCACCACGTTGTTTATTTGTGATAGAATGACATGCAGAAAACAAATAAATAACTGTATGACACCAACTGATCTGTCAGTGTGGGATTAGCTTTCTGTCAGACAGATGATAACCAAAAGCAGCTGACCAGGCTGAGCTACTCTTAAGAAGCTGGCACCATAAAGGACTCGTACTGCACTCCTGATACCGGACTCATTAGAAGGATAAAAGTTGCTAACACAGTGTATTTGAAGCACAATTGCTCAAGGCATTAATACTATCTGTGTTAGATTAGTCATTAAGAATACTTTAAGAATTGATCCTGTGTTTATAACTGCATTTTTTCAAGCAAACAAATCACGGAACAGAAGGTGAAACCGGAAACTTCAGCCGTATAACATGACAACACACCTTCGTTAGTGAAAAAATGAAACAGCAACCCTATTTACAATTATTTGTCACTTTCACCTTCTATACAGACATGGAAATTTTTATTTAAGATATTCCACAGCTCAGAAGAGTATTAACTATAGTGTATTTCATCATCTTAAAGCCCACTCAGAAACTGCTCCCTGTTTATTCACTATTCATTCAGCCACTGAAATTTTAATAGGCATGAAAAGTGTACAGAACATTTAGCTACAGAAATGCTTTTGGCTTTACAGACTGTGTAGCAACACAGGAAAACGTGCAATATGAATTCAAGGGCACGGATGCATCACAGTACAATGGACACTTCAGTTTAAAGGACTGTGAATCTAATGCCTTCTGTATCAAGCTTTTAGGTAAGAACAAATACACCGAAGAGGTGAATATTATGTAGTCACACACTTCCCCATCTACATTAAAGGGACAATTAATCTGCATATTAATGTCCTTCACTTCAGGATCACACACCACCCAAGCCTTACCTCTCTTCACTGCTTACTATACTGAGCACTGGATCCACAGACAAAATACCATACACCTCCAGAACATCATTGACTTTGAAGGTATCCCAGCTCTCGTATACCTATCAGAGAGATGGAAGTGGCATTAGAAGCCCTCACAGACAGCACAGTTCAGTACAGAATCAAAGACCATCTCAAACAATATCTGCTGTGTTGTGTTTTCTTCTCCCATCACTAATTCCTGCTTAAGAGGGCAAATCCCAGAAGCAAAGCTCCAGAAGCCAGTATCTGCCACGTGTCTGAACAGTCAGTAACAGACCTTTCCCCTTGCCACTTCAGACTGTCTGCCTCATGACCGTGCTCATCACCCCTCTGCTTTTCTTACCTTTACAAGGCATGCTGGTCCTTTCTCTCCTGGTAATGGAAAATTTAAGTCAAGAGGAGGGGAGCAGTTGGCAGAAATGAGATGGTGACCTGCAGAAGCTTCTGTTTCTAATCTTTTTGGCTCCCCACATCCATGACTATCGCCTCCACTGCCTGAAAGCAAAAGATTCAGACACTCCTTAACAGAAATGAAAAGTAAACAACTTACTGCATCAAGCAACAATTACACAAATTTAACAAGAAGATGAACTTAAAAAAAAAAAAAAAAAAAAAAAAAGTATATCTATCAAAGGATATTCTGACTCAGAATAGGGAAGTATCACAAACATTTTGCGTTACCAACAGACATGTTGCGTCACAAAAGATAAAGGTGAGGCTAGAGGATAATTTTTAGCAATACAGTATTCTTTGCAGCAAAGCAGCATCCAATTAAGATGCAGTCTGGTCTCAATTTAAACACCCAGAGTGAGAGAGAAAAGAAACTAGACAGTTTTCCCCAGATTACCACAAAACATGCTTTACAGTTAGAAATTAAAAGAGAACTCCTAAAAAAGACAGCATACAAGAGCTGCTGAACAAAATCTATGAAGGAAAAACCAACAGGCCATAGAACATATAGTGCCCAACAGCACAAGCTGTCCCACACTGCTTAAGCCACTGAAGATGTCTGCAAAGACACCAAGTTGGTGATGAGAGGCTGCATGAACTGCTGATTCAAATGACTGCAAATACTTCCATTTCTAAAAACTGAATTTCCACAAAGCCTGGCAAAATACCATCACATCCAGTCACGAGTAATGGCCCTTACCCGTATGCTGCTCTTTCTGTTTGGACGGGTGCTGTTCCATATCCTCATCTTCCTCATAGCTCCTCTTGTGGCGACTTGGTGTGTAGGATGTTGAAGGACTAACACGAGCTTGGCTTGCACTAATATACGCGTAAAATTGAGGGTTAAGGACAACACCACACCCAGCTGAGAAAATTCAGGGAAAGTAAGCTTTGCTAACCACACATCATCTACTTGGATGAAAGCATCAGAAGTTCCTTTAGGCCCAGGCAACGTGCTGGTTGTCAAAGCAAGACTTGTTATCTGATGCAATTATTAGGACTACTTAGAAAAGAAATACGTAGAAAACGTTGACGTACTCGTAAGAGGCCAGTTGTTGCAAAATTCATTTACACCTGCAGCACATCTTATACATTGCTGTTCTCGTTAGCAGGATGCACTAAATGTCATTTCAACATTTGTCCCTTTTCATACTTGTCAGGTTCACCTGAAATTTCCATTGCTGCAAGATTTTGATATGAGCACTCCTCCAAAACCATAGAATCCCCAAGGTTGGAGAAGACCTACGGAGCCCATCGAGTCCAACCATCCACCAGCAGTTCTCTAATTAATTCCCAACAATCATTTATTGACCAAAAGACACCACTATTGGCATTCTGTACCAATAAGTAGCTTTTCTACATTCTGAATTCAAAATGAATTATCAAGTCATATTCAGATTTACCATCAAATTCCCACTGTTTCACAAAACACAACATATCCACTCCAAGAATTACTGTCCAACATGCTCAACTGCAAGTGGCTCTACAGGTGTTGTCACTCTACGTAGCAACATTTTAATTTCATCAGAAAACATTAACTGAATGCCTAAAGCTCAACTGAACTCTCTCATTTTCTAAAGATGCACAAATATAAATGATCAGAAATCTTCCACACCCTTCCAATCACTACCTACCCCAATTAACTTCACAAAACAATACAACAACCCCAAAACTATGAAACATTAGATGTAAGGAGACAAATTAATGAAAGAGTTGGTGATTAATGTCTGCACAGCACCAGCTCATAGAATAAAATGGATATTTCTTTCACCCATGCTGATTCACCAGGCACCGGAACGCAGTAGAACGTCTGTCTTTCCGAGGTGACTGTTTGTGAGGAGTTCATATCAATTTCCTGCTGAGGCTGGAATGCCAACAGAAAGAGCAACGATAAAAATCTGAGCAGCACCTTTTGTTTTTAAAAGAAAGTATTCACATATCCAGCTACTTAGCCAGGACTCACAACAAACACGCCTGCTTGCATACTTATGAAGCAGTGAATCTAAGCAGTCTGGAGTGCTTTCTCTCCCACTCCATCCAATGAAGCAAATGTTAATTAATCAAAAAAAAGAACTGGCTCGAACCCTGTTGAACTTTGAAAGCAGACGAGCAATCAGGAATACTCTGCTGTCCCAATCTGAGATTGATTTTAAGAGCAGCATCTTCAGAAGCCCTCTGTGACCACCAAATTACATTGCACTATCTTTCCAACTAATACTTCATCCCAAAATCCATAGAACTTGCAGAACTTACCCCACATTCTGCCACATCTCTGTATTTACCAAAATGCAAGACCTGCCAAGAAGAAAGAAGACAATGCAACCATTCCCCGTGTGACAGCAGCCTGAATACAAACTATTTAAATCATTGCACTGAAGTCCTTGAGAGGTGTTTATTTTTAAAACAATATTTATTCCCTAAACTCCCCAACAAGAGTCATCATGTTACTGATGCTATCAGCCACCATCAGATTGTGCCCAGACTGCATTTCTCTGATACATGAGAAACGTGGCAAGCAGAATGAAGAAAATGCTAAGCATTCCCTGTAGTAATAAGTCAACATTTCACTTACACGTGCATTTGTATTTGGGTCAACTGTTTCATATACTCCCATATAAAACTCAGGATCAAACATATCTTGAACCATACAGCGAAATTTCACTAAACTGTTGGGCTTCAGGTAATGTACAGGAACATCATTCAGCGATGGGACCTGTAAGAGAAAGCTTTCCTAAGCAACTGCCATAGGAGTATTAAGTAAGCATGAAGCAAGCAAAAAAACATTGCAAAAACTGTCACCACCCTTTTCTTATCATCTTGTATATCCTACTGTTAACTTGCTTGGCTCAAACCCTGACGTGTTGTTTTTAATCCAATTAACAGTGCTCCAGGATGCCATGTTTGCCAGCCTGTTAGACTAAAGCATCATCTGAAGTCAAGTCCATGTGTTTTACTTTTAAATCTGAAGCACGGCTTTTCCTTGCTGGATTTCTGGTTTAGCAGAGGCTACTCTTCCTCAGACGTGAACATCCAAGCAGCTGTTTCTTCAACCCACCTGAATTTTGCAGCATTACAACAGAAGGACGTGAGAGGAGAACAGTTTGAACACTTGCTGCGCACATTTATTGCGGTCTGACAGGGCTGGCCTCCAAACATGACAGTGTTTGTCAGCTTCTGCCACCTACTGGATCCCAGCACCAGCAGGCAGCGCTCAGCAGGTGGGGCCCAAGGCAAAGCAGCACACTGAAGCAGAGGACTGGGGCTGCTGCAGTACCAGTCAGGAATTTGCATCTCGGTTTTACATACAGATTAAAGCAACTGAAATGTAAATAATCCACCACAAAGGCCTAGCGTGCATACCGTGAAAAGGAAGAGCTTCTTAAAAACAAGTCGCTGCAATAATGAAGGGGTACAAGAACATAACTTCAGAATCGTGTGACTCTAAGAGAATAACAGCCTTACCCAATTAGTAGCATTGTTTTCCTTTAATTTCTCCTTGAAGTAGTCAGTTACCTTCTTCTCCCAGTCGGAGTTGGGGCTATTTTGGGCTACAAAACAAGGCACGTTTCCGTGAGCGTTCGCATCACACAAACAGACTTCTATTCAGCAGCGTGCTAACACAGTAAGCAATTCAAACGTTTATCCCTGCTCTGGGCGAGCAGCTGAGTTCTAGACGACTCGATGAATGCTACATTGTGCCGAGCTCCCCATCCCACGCCCCTTAAGCCAACCAACACCACAAGGGGAAGGGAAGCACAGGCGGGCTCCGAAACGCAGCATCACCCACGTGCATCACTCGGGTGCCTCTTCCAACGCTCCTTCCCCCCCCCCCCCCCCCCCCCCCCCCCCCCCACGAAACAAAACACACGTGGGTCTGCTCTACCTCAAGCTGCAGAGCGGCTCGCCCAGCTGGGACAGCCGTCCCAACAGCGGCTCGGGCCGCCCGCAGCGCGGCACAGCTCCGCACCAGGCGGGGAAGGAAGCTCCGGCCCCGCGGCCCTCCCGCCCGGCCCCGCGCTCACCGAAGATGCCCTGCACGATGCTGAACGGGTTGTTGAGCCAGTCGGCCACGCACGGCATGGCGGCAGCGCGGCGGGACAGGGCTGCTGCTGCTGCTGCTGCCGCCGCCGCCACCGCTGCCTCCCCAGCGCCCCACAGCCGCCGACTCCCGCTCTCCAGCCCAGCGCGGGGACGGCGGACTTCCGCCCTCTCCTCCTCCTCCTCCTCCTCCTCCTCTTCCTCCTGTGGCGGCCGCAGCAATGGCGGCGCCAAGCGGCCTTCCGGCCACACCCTGCTCCTCCTTCCGCCGGCGCCGCCGCCATCTTGAAGACGGGCGGAGCGAGGGCGGAAGGGACGTGGCCGGGGCGCAGCCATGGCGGCCGCGAAGCACGGGGCCGGCACCAACCTGCTCTTCGCTTCCTCCGCTACGGAGTTCAACTTCACCGTGCCCTTCATCCCGGTCAGCCAGGCGCCGGGTCCCGCTGTCCTCGCGGCGGGTACGGGGTGCTGAGCGGGGCGGCGCGGGGTGGGGGTCGGGACATGAACTGCGGCCGGAGGGGGGGGGGGGGGGAAAGAGAGAGAGAGACAGAGAGAGAGACAGAGGGAATAAGAGCATTAAAGAGTCGTTCCTGTTCTAGGTCCCTGAGGTGGGTGGCTGACGCGCTTGCTGATCGAGTTAGGGTTTCTAAGTGGCTTTATGTGAGCGGCCCTCGCGTGGCAGGGAGGAGATCCGCTGGGATTTCAGTGATAAGGTGCGATTCGGTGCACGCTCTGCGCTTAAATGTCGACTCAAGTTTTTGCAACTCGAGTGAGGCTCTGCTGAGGTTGTGCCACGTTGAAGGGAGGAGGGGCATCTTGTTATATTCTCCTTCTGTGTTTCCTTGCGTTCACCTTGACCAGCCAGCTGTCACGAGGACCTGGCTGCATCGAGCAGTTTGCATCTTGGATCGCAGTCTCTCGCAGGAAGGGATGAGCCCTTGAGTTTGAGTCCTAAATCATTATGGGACTCTATCTCCAGAGCTGTGTGACATCCACGTGAAAGCTGACGTTTGGAAGCTGTGTGCCTGTGTTGCGTTTCTAAGAGTGAGTAGCAGCAAAAGTTTTGTCCCTCGCAGTTTAAAGAGAGATGCGTTCTCTGGTTCAGATGAAATAACCAACATCCTTACTGTAGGTAGAGTGTTCCCAGTGAGGATTTTTACTTCTGTCACTTGGGCAGTCTGTGTGTGACAGGGTGTTATCTGTGAGGGATGTGCAGCAGGTTGTCACGCAGTCTTTGTATGTGAGAGGAATGCTGCCCTTGCATGTCAGAGCTAGAGAATCACGGGATTTTGTTTTCATTTGCACCAAGTGCTTCGTTTCCTTCCAGTCTGTGCACGTTTCAATGGAGTTTGTGCAAATTAGAAAAAAGACAACGTAGAAAGTAAAGTATTGTCTGAAAACTGTGTATACGTGCAGCTAGATAAAAATTTTTACCTGTCTATTTTTTTAGGGAACATATGGCCGCACTGAGTTTCCCAAATGTGCTTGAAATTTGGGTGGTTTGTGAATAGGCATTTGGTGAAGGCCTTGAAAATTCTTCAGCGTGTCCTTCTGTGTGTATCATGATCTGATGTTGCAAAAGAACTGGCTGCTCTGCTACCAGTTATTTTGGGATGTGAAGAACTGTCAGTGTGGTACGCAGTGTGCTTCTCTGTATTCTGCAGCGTTTATGAGGAAGGAAGAAAAAACTTGTCACAAGAAAATAAGAGCTTTTATTAAGTGTGAATGGTTATTTTGAACGTAGATGGAAGTTGATCCATAGGCTGAATTTATACAGGTCACTGGTTAAGAATGGATTTAGTGTTCTCCATAATGATGGTTTGCGTGCATGGATTTTGGGTTCCATTCCTAAAAGTGGCACAAAACACCGTAGGTGAAAGTAAGAGAAAATGATAAATTCAGGTGATGCTTGTCTGAAGTTGCTGCCATCAGAAAAGACTAGTGAATAAACACTTCTGTCACAGTAAATTCTGCTTTCCTGATTAATTAATTAGAGCAGCAGCTTCCTATGGGGATTTCTGTATGGATTCCCGGGAGCTCCCTTGATAATCTCTATTCCTGTGATGTTGGCTGCAGATGAAGATGTGAAGATGTTTGTTACTGACTGCTTGGAGCTGCAGGGATGTTTGATCTCTCTCGTTGCCTGGGGTCTGAGGACCAGAGAGGCAGTAATGGTGGTTTCATCCCCACTGTCTGGGGGTTATTCAACTGCCAGAGCAGATAACAATGCTCATGGCTTTCAGTATGTTGCATTGGGTGCTTGCAAGGTGCTGTTCCCTCAGCAGACAGGCAGTGATGCTCAGACCACTCCACGTTCTGCAGAGTTTATTGCTGGGCCCAGGTCAAACTGCTTGCTTTTCCACTTGCTACTGTGTCAGTGCAAAGCAGAAACCAGCAACTGACCAGAAGCTGGTTTGTTTACTTTCTCATGATACTAAAGGACAGTCATGACAGGATTTAAAGCCCTCTCCTGCCATTATGCAGGATGGGGACTTATTTTTTCTGTACCAGAGATTCACCTGTTGCACGAATCTATAGAGTAAGATTAGCTTAGTAGATTAACTCTTGCTTGTGATGAGTCTTGCTTATCAGTTAACTTGGACAGATGAGATTTGCAAGTAAAATAGGAAACAGAAGAGGGCATGTTTGATGGGTCAGGTGAAAATGGCCTTAAGCCACTAAGAGCCATCACCCATAGGCATGGTCTGCTTGGGAATGTCCTTAACTCCTACTTGAAGACTTGGTGTCCTTTGTTTAACTGCATGGCACATTTAGTCTTCAAGAATATGTAAGATTTATAATGCTTTTGGTTTCCTAGAGTCTATTAGAGTTTTGGAAGTAGCTTATAACATTACAGACCATTTTGTCTACGTGTGCTGATTTGCCTGCAACTCTCAGACATCTTCTTTTGTTGTTTGTCTTTGCAGGTGATTCTGCAGATGTTGGTGAAGAGGACAGCTTCTTGGGTCAGACTTCTGCCAGCCCAAATCCTCCACAGACTTTCAACTATTTCTCTCAAGTCCCCAGTAGCAGCGATCCATTTGGGAGCATCGGGCAGCCACCCTTAACAACTTCTGCACCAGCTGTTGGAGCAGCAGCCTTCTCCAGGCCTCCAACTTCACTTCCACTTGTGACTGGGTCACAGGATGGGCAAAATGCCTTTTCTCTACAGCTTCCCAAGTCACAGTCCTCCTCTGGTGCTCCACCTACTTCACAGGTGGCAATCGCAGGTTATCAGACTCCTCAGCAGAGCTGTCCCCCGCCTACAAGTGCTTCTGCTGTTCCATCTCAGCAGGGCTATAATCCCTATCGCCACACCACCCTGAGCAGCAGAGCTAACCCGTACCTGACTCCGCCACAACTGCAGCAGAGTCATCCTCAAACCCCACCTGTTCACCCACCGTCCTCTGTCCCACCTGTCCAGATGTATCAGACACCTCCAGGGCCATTGACACAGGTAAGGAAATGGTTCCTGACGTGGTGCTACCAGAATTTAACAATTTAAGACTATTCCTTTTTGAATTGGGTATTTTACCTTAAAGATCTATCCTGTAATTGAAAACGTGCAAGTCTTCAAAAACATAAACAGTTGGCAACTTTTCTATAGTATTTTCTGATTGAGAGGTGTTGTTCTTGGAAAACAGAAACAAAGGCTGAGTGCTCTTATTGCAAAGGATGAATTAGTTCTATATAAAAAAACAAAGCGCAGAAACCTGTAAAATTGAGAGGATGATGTGTATTTTTAGTTTCCCCAGTCTCAGTCGCAGCTCCGAGCTCCCAGACCTGCAGGTCCACTGGTCCAAGCACCTCCTGTTCTGCTGCAGAACCAATATGAGCCGGTTCAGCCACACTGGTTCTACTGTAAGGAGGTGGAGGACAAGCAGATATGGCTGCCATTCAGCGTTCTGGATTCTGCAAAACTAGAGGAAGTCTATAACTCTGGTAAGTTATGAAGGTTTTGATCATATCTTCAGAAGCGAGCAGAAGGATCTAGGTGGATCATATAATTGTCTGTCTTATGGCTTAGTTTCCTTCACGGTAGCGATTGGATCCTTGGGATGAAAGACAAAAAAGAATGGATATGTTAGTATTGTAACTGAGGGTAACTTTTGTGTCACAGTCCAGCCTGATCCTGAGAGTGTGGTTCTGAGCACTGATGGCGGGCGCTATGATGTGTACCTGTATGACAGAATGAGGAAGGCTGTTTACTGGGAAGAAGAGCCCTCTGAAGTGAGACGATGCGTGTGGTTCTATAAGGGAGAGAAGGACAGCCGCTTCATCCCTTACACTGAGGATTTCAGTGATAAGCTGGAGGTTGGTATCGCTTTTTACATAAGCTTCGTGAAGAACTTGGAAGTACTTTGTATTAATGATTGTGGAATTATTTCCCTTTGTTTCATTAAAATGATTTCCCGAGTGTAATTTCTGGAATGTGAATAAGCAAAGTCTGGAAAGTGGAATGGCCAGAGTAGTTAATGCTCACGCAGTGGTCCTGCACTGCTGTGGCCTTAAATCAACTTGTGTAGTGCTTTATCTGTAATGTTTTTGTGTGGATAAAACTACCTAAATTCTGACCTGCAGAAAAAGAAATTGAGAGGGCATTCTCATTTCATGTAACTTGCTTACTGTTTCAGGCAGAATATAAAAGGGCCGTGACTACAAATCAATGGCATCGTCGACTTGAATTCCCAAATGGGGAGACCATTGTAATGCATAATCCCAAGGTAATAGATTCTGGCAGCTGGTTCTCACAGAATTCATTGGGGGTGTATGAGCAGATGGATGAAAGTATGAAGTTAATGCAGTTTTAGTTTTGCTTGAAATTGACTTGTTAATTGTTATGGGTATGTCTGCGTTAAAGATGATAATGCTTGTAGAAACTAAACTCTTCTTGTTTCAACGTACTGTTGCCTGACTAAAATACAGCGTGTCCTGATGCTTAGACAGAATAAGGGTTTAGATGGCTGAAATAGTTGCTAAGTGTAACTGAGAGCAAACAGAAGCAATTTTAATTGACCTCAGACAATCTGTACCAACTGGAAGGTAATTTAAACTGAGCTTTCATGTGAATAAGAGCATTAATCAAACTATAAGGAAATTAGCTTGAATATTTAAGACACAAAAAGTCTTCCACTGCAGCTATTTTTAGGCCATGAGAAAGTAGAATAACTAAATCTTTTTTTGTACTGTAAATGCTCTGCTGGCAGTGTCTTGTGATTTAACTGTGGACTTCAGACTTATTGACCAACATGTTGTTCTCTTATCACAGATGCAGTGATACGTAAAATTAAAAAAAAAAAAAAAAACCCAAAAACCAGAAGAAGAGGCCAGAATCACAGTTACTCCTGCATTAACCACACGCTGGAAGAAGTTTCATCCAGTAAAAACCCTAGAGAAGGAGCATTTAAAACTCTTTAGTGTCATAAATATGACTTGACACTGTACTCTGTTGAGTCATGCTAGTGAATTAATCATTTTCTAAACTTCTTGTTCTCCTTCAAATGTTTTCCTTCTCTGAGCACTGCTCAATGTTTTTTTTTGCCTTAAATTAGAATAACTGTAAGTAGGGGAAACAGTCTTTCTTCACAAAGAATAGTCAACTGATAAGGAATAGTGGGCACTGGGGTCCAAGAAAGAGGTGCTTGAATAATTCTTGCCTGAGGAATTAAAATCATTAAGAATTGCAGAGCAAGCCAGCATTTTCAACTAGTGGTTACTTTAAGTCATCTGGTTGCTTCTCAAGCTAATGAGAATTATCTGTGTTACTTCAGGGTCTAGAGTCTAATTTAAGGAAAACTGTATGGAGTAGCTGATAGGGTTTTGAAAGGTTGCATTTTTTGTTGGTTTTGTTTGCTTTTGTATTTACAATTGGAAAATGTATTCTTTTCCAGGTTATAGTTCAGTTCCAACCTTCTGCCACATCGGATGAATGGGGCACCTCTCAAGATGGTCAGGCAAGACCAAGGGTAGTAAAACGTGGAATTGATGATGACCATGATGAGATACCTGATGGTATGTGGGACTGCAGCTTGAGCAGTTGGTTTGGTTCAGTTCAGAGATGGATGGTAGTGAGTGGAGCAGCAAAACACTGTTCATTTTAAGAGTCTAAAAATTAAAGTTCCTCCATAATCTAAGCTGCAGTTCTTCGATGTTGTTTTTTAGTCAAAGCAGTCTTGTGGACTGTGTGATATCTTGAACCATGGCATGTATTAAGTTTTATGAAGCAGATAAGATTGCTCGACTCTAAATTTCACTAGTTCAGAGTACCAGTATTTGCTGTACTTTTCCTTTTCTTTGTCTGCAGGAGAAATGTCCCAAGTTGACCATTTGGTGTTTATGGTTCATGGCATCGGTCCTGTATGTGACTTGAGATTTAGAAGCATTGTTGAATGTGGTAAGTTTTTCCTTTTTTAATTGCAGTTTCTTAACAGTTAAGTGTAGGTAGCTGATCTTTCAGATAAGTATGTCTCAAAAAAAAAAAAAAAAATTGAAAGGGTCTTTAGTGGGTTTTGGAGGGTGTGTGTGTTGTGTATGGCTTTCTTCAGCTTTGTTTGTTTGTTTATTTAAGACAGTTGAGTGAATTAAGGAGTCTGTGTGTGGTCTAATCTTAGAGTAAAAATACGTTGTTGTGAGATAAAGAGAAGCTTACAAAAATGGCACTTAAAAAAAGCAAAAAAACGTTTGAGTAATTCTTGAAAAGGTTTTTCCACTTTGCAGTGTCCTTCATTTGTATTTTGTCTATGTCTATTACAATTGAGGAAAAAGAACGTTTGTAATTGTGTGCTACTTTAATACCTTTACTATCAGATTTTCATTTCTCTGTTTCTCTACAGTTGATGGTTTTAGGAGTGTTTCTCTGAAGTTGCTACAGACTCACTTTAAGAAATCTTTAGAGGAAGGTAAAGTGAGCAGGGTGGAGTTCCTTCCAGTTCACTGGCATAGCTCTCTGCATGGAGATGCAACAGGTGTAGACAGGTGAGTATATTGTCTATCTTATTTTTGTAGAATCAAATGGAGAAATCAATATACTTGTTAGGCTAGATGAACGAATGTATGAACGTGTTACAGAACCAATTGCCATTTTTTCGGTAATTGACAGTGATGTACAGTACAGGGAAAGATGTGGAATACTTAAGAACGAGGCTGTAGTATTTAGATTGCAGTTCTGCCACCTGTTGTTTCAGAAGTGAGCAAACTACTTATCTACTACTTGTAACGATTCTCTTTTCTCACTAGGAATATCAAGAAAATCACTTTGCCATCCATTGGACGCCTGCGCCACTTCACCAACGAAACACTCCTTGACATATTGTTTTACAACAGCCCCACCTACTGTCAGACAATTGTGGATAAAGTAGGGATGGAAATGAATCGATTGTATGCACTTTTCATGAGTCGCAATCCAGACTTCAAAGGAGGGGTCTCTGTGGCTGGGCACAGTTTAGGTAATTATTTGGGGCACTGAGTTGGAATAAAATCACATGAAGGGTGATTCTGCTTCGCCTTTGTGAAGCAGAAGGCTGAACTTAGCTGGTAGGCCATGCCTGTCTTTCAGATTACCACTGACTTTAAATAAAGCCTCAATAGCTACATTCATAAAGCTTTGGAAGAAAGTTTGTAACTCCTGGATACACCTGTGTTTGACCTGTCATACTTCTCTCATAAAGACTGAATGTCTAATTTGAGTTTAAAAGTTAATTGGTTATCTCATGTCATCTTAGGTGCTTACCTACTTGGTAAAACTAAGGTTATTTATTTGGATCATAAAATAACTTCTACGAAGTGGTATGTTATAGTGGTTTGGGCTGGGATTTTTCCTACAGTAAACGTGTAAGATGGTTAAAAGGTAGTTTAATATTGGCAACTGCGTTCCACTTGAACAGAAAAAGATGAAAAAGATTTTGTTTGCTTTTTACTGAGAATGATTATGTTGATATGTGTGTATTTAAGTTGAGAGATCAATTTATATGCTGCTATTACTGCTGTATCTAACCCTTGCTTATTACTGGACTTATGCACTGGACTATGTAAAACTTGTCTTAAAGCAACTTTATTTTCTGCTTCCAGGTTCCTTAATTCTGTTTGACATATTATCTAACCAGAAAGACTTGGCTTCGTCAGGAAACACTGAACCTTTCTCTGGCGTTAATGGGACTGAAAAGGATATGTCTGTTCAAGATAAACAGGTAACTAGAGTGCTAATCTTCCCAGGCAAGTAAATCTGATAGTAAAGGGGAGAAGAAGTTGCTGAAACAAACTGAAACAGTGTGGCAGGTTCTGATGGTACGTTTTGACATGGTAATGTGCCATTTTGTAAACACTGTCAAATCTCAGTACAAACCATAAGCCTTTCCCTGAAGTTCCAAGTAGAGGAGTCCTGATCACGAACATCATCTTTGACCCTGTGGGCATACAGCTTGTCTTTGCAGCATCTGAGTGGTGGAGAGAAGGAATGAATGAGTCTGTCTGTTATCAAGCTTGATATGGTGTCCAGGTGTTTGATCATTAACAAAAAATACATTTCGAGCATTGGAAAGCTCTAGAAACCATTTTTCTGTCTTTGTAATTTTTAAATATATATTTTCTTTGTCTATTATTTTACTAGAAATGTGGCTAAATTATTAAAGCTGTTGTAATATTCTCACTTTTTAAGAGAGAGTAATAGAATTGGTATTTATTTGCTGTGTATTGATTTTTTCACTGTCTGATGTGACTTTCTGTGCTGTCCTTGTAAGATGACTGAAGATACCAGTTCCTTGGGCTCCTCAATTACTACTTCTGGTGATGACCTTTGTGAGCCTGAAGTAGATGACGACGTTCCTACCTTGCAGAAGACTCTGGAGATGCTCAGTTTATCAGAGTACACAAACACATTTGAAAAGGAACGAATTGACATGGAATCTCTGGTATAATAATGTTCAGTTGACTCGTGGGGATTACTAGGGTGTAGGTGTTGGATGTTTGTTGTTGTTTGTTTGCTGTTTTCTTTTTTTTGCCTTAGTATTCTGTGAGGCATGAAAGTCATCACAAAGGTAACATAATTAATGTGTGACATGAAGATTAAATATTAAATAACTCTGGATTTTTTTTTTTAATTACAGTATGTCATTATGTGTTACGTATTCTTAAATTTGTTGAAATTTCTGCAGCTTTAAAGAAGTCATTTAACTATTTCATTTGCCACTAAGAAATGATATTTACTACTAGGGAAGTTGTTAAGTGTACTTTGTGCATATTTGTGGTTTTGTTTTTAAGTTGATGTGTACGATTGATGACCTGAAGGAAATGGGGATACCTCTCGGACCAAGAAAGAAAATAGCCAATTTTGTAAAAGACAGAGCAGCCAAGCAGGTAAATACATTTTTCAGGAGTGAGATAAAGAATGGTTAAGCAAGTGTAACTGACTTTCTTGCTGTTGAGTAACTTCTGCTCTTCAGCGCACTTGTTAACAGCATGAATATATTAGAGGAATTTTTTTTTTTATTTTTTTTTTCTGTTCTTGATACCTCTCTTGAAAGGAACAAAAGAAAGCAGCAGCAGAGAAGAAAGCAGCATTGGCTGCCATGCTCCAAACTCAGGAAGTTGCCCAGAAAGCAAAAGAAGCAGTTCCTTCTGTCTCACCTTCGGACTCTGGTCAGCAGCACTCAAAGAAGAAGCTTCCAGTTGGTGCATCAGTTTCTTCTGTGAATGTTGACTATGAGTATTTTGAAGTTGGCACTGGTCAGGTGAGACTACGTACATTTAAATTATCTGTTTGGAACAATGCTATCCTTTTGTGGGTTTTGAGTGTTATTTCAATCATTCAATGTTGATGACTTTGAGCTGTGTCCTTTGATTGTTGTGTAGATGTTATGTTTATGAGGAGCTTTATTTTTTGGTGAGAGTGAGGGCTGGGAGAGTGGATCAGATTACTGAAAAACACTGTAGCTAGTATGCCAGTAGAATTAATTTTTCTACTTTTACCAATGAGTGAGCTATAAAACATGTTCTGTTCCGAAATCAGAGTGGTACAAATGCTGTGGTCCATATGTACTGTTATATTTAAGTTGTACCTCAACCTTAACTCAATAAACAAGCCCTGAATGCTTTCTGTTCAAATGAATTAAGCTTTTATATATATATGTAATAAATGTACCTATGTTCTTTTTCTTAAAAGCTTCAAGCTACAGAACATTTTAATATTACATTAAACTAATATACATAAAAAGTACTATAACATCAGTGTGGAGTGGAACAGTGCAGCTGAAATATCTTGGAAGTACTTGTGAGCATATGATTGATTTAATATGTGTCTTGTTTTTCCTTCCTAGCTAAGCATTATATTCATTAGCTGGCAGTGCTGAGAGATTATTTGTCTGACTTTTGCCTGATAGGTTTCAGTAGTTTACAGTGCGTTGGACTTTGAACCGGATACATTCTTTGCTCTTGGTTCTCCTATTGGGGTGTTCCTAACTGTACGAGGGCTGGAAAAGATTGATGAAAACTACAGACTTCCTACTTGCAAGGGTTTCTTCAATATCTATCATCCAGTGAGTAAGCAGTATGCCTGGGTTTTGATTTTAGCTGATACAAATGACAACACAGAATATTAAATTTTAACCTTTGAGCATTACAACTCCTTTCCCCCTCAGTATACTTTTAGAAAACTTAATAATCCATCTGGAATATATATGCTAGATACCTGTAATAGTTACTACAAAAAAAGTAGAGTTGGCCTTACAGGTTCTGTGCCTGTGGGTAGCTTGATAATATTTGTCCTGTTCATTTTTGGAGTAACCAAAGTTTATGGGGTTTTTTCCTCATTAATTCCAATCTTTTCAGGATGATTTTGTAAAAAAAAAAAAAAAAAAAAGTTTGTATTTGAGCCATTTATGGGACTTTTCTTAGTTTCCAGAAAGATTCTGGGAAATATAGACATTCATACAGGTGTTATAAATGCAGTATGTTTGTCTTTTTCTGTCCTGTCTTGATTGGCAGTTGAACAGTGTCAGGTTGGAAGATAACTAACGTTGATTTGTTATTTCTTAACAGCTTGATCCAGTGGCTTATAGGATAGAACCAATGATCATTGAAGACCTGAGTTTAAAACCTGTTCTTATTCCACATCACAAAGGCAGAAAAAGACTTCATCTAGGTAAAAAGAAAACCTATGTAGTATATATGGATCTAACTCCTGACTAATTGCTCGAGGCAGCAGAATGTCATATAGTTTCAAGAGACTTAAGTGTCCACATACCTGCCTTCCTGTTGTTAAAAGTTTTTGGGTTTTTTCTTTTTTTTTTTTTTCCTTGTCCCAGATGATCTCCAGCAAATGTTTAACCAGCCTGTTCAATACTGGAGATGCTCAGGAAAAAAAGCAGTTTTTTTTCCCAGTGTAGGGATTTAAACTGTTGCTCAGAAGTACAAACTGGATTAAGATGACTTAAATTTTGCATACTCGAAGAATGTTGGTTTTGCTACTCAGATGACAGTGCAACAGTTCAGGGCCCTTCTGAAAGCCTGTCTTCATTCAGGGACTTACATGAAGAAACTCTGCAGCAGCTGTGCTTTAGGCTCTGTCTGTTTTCCTAGGCTAGATGAGGTACTTGCTTAGGAATGTTTCAGGTTGCAACTCTTAGGAAGTGTATGTAATAAAGGAAAAAAATTATGGTCTGTATCTCGTTATGAGAAAAACTGATTTTTTTTCTTGGATCTAGGTGAATGTTCCATGGAATGCTCTGATTCCTGATGTAGCAGAGCAATGTGAATCTAACCATTAAGCCATCAACTAATTGAGCATTGGAGGAGCTGCTGGAGAGAGCCCTCTTTTGTTTAGAGTTTGCCACCAGTACTGAATGCCAACTTAGTTGCTGTTAACACATTTACTGTGTTAACTCATTAAGCCACACAGTGAGAAACATTATGCATTGATTATATTTCATTTCATCTCTTTTAAATACAGCAAGGGTGCAAGAAATATGTGGTCGTGACATTACAGGCCTGTTCCTCCTAACAATTGGGATGTTTGTTGAACGAGGCTTAATAATTCTGGTTTTAGTTGAATATTTTAAATACTTCTGCTATGGCGTTCTTTCTAGAGTTGAAAGATTCTCTCTCTCGAATGGGATCTGATCTGAAACAGGGTTTTATCAGCTCTTTGAAGAGCGCCTGGCAGACCCTTAACGAATTTGCACGTGCTCATACATCTTCAACTCAGCTACAGGCAGAACTGGAGAAAGTAGCTAACCAAATCAAAGAGGAGGAGGAAAAGCAAGTGGTCGAAGGTATGTGGACGCATCTTTTGGTTCTGTTACTTATTGATCTCAAATTAATAGAAACTTCCTAACACTTGCTGTTGATTTTCTGAATTATGCAGTGCCATGCTAGTTAGTTGAGACTGGTATAATCATCTAATTGGAGATGCTTAGAAGTCATGGCAGGTAAAATGAGTGATAATCCCTAATGATAGCCAAGCAGGCTGTGCTTGAAAATGGTTGAAATCTTAAAATCTTTAATTGTAGCTGAGAAGATCACTGAAAGTCCAGACCTTCCAAAAGATGAGGATGTCACAGTGAAGGTTGGAATGCTGAACGGAGGACGGCGCATTGACTATGTTCTGCAAGAAAAACCCATAGAAAGCTTCAATGAATACCTTTTTGCTTTACAGAGTCATTTGTGCTACTGGTAAGAGGTCTTCCATTACTTCAGTGGTCTCTCATTTGGAAGGTTGTTTTCTTCCCACTCAGACTGTACTGTGAAGTTGTATCTGTTGTATCCTGGATGGTGAAGGATTTGAGACAAGTCAAATGTGAAGGCAGACAGTATATGTGGTTACTCAGGAATAGCATTCTCAAGATGTCCTACCTAGATATTTCAAAATAGTGTGCATTTGCACAACGTGAACAGTTCTGTAGTCCTGTTTGCTGTCAGGGCATTGCATATTGGTCTATTGAACTTCGAAAGTCAAAGCACGTACCTTAGTAATGATCATTTTTAAAAGGAGAGCTCAGTGAGCATTTTGCCAACTGTAGCTTTTCAAGTAAAGCTGTGAAGGAATTGTATTAGACTTCAATATGCAGTAAAACTTAGGTACTTCTCTGTGTTGAAGTGAAAGTATCAGATATTGATGCTGTGCTGCTAAAGCTCAACGAAGCAAAGGAAGAAAAAGGCACAGCAGATTTTCCTGCAAATTTGGATGACTGTGATTTAACCCTTGTAGGCAGTGGTTGCTCACATGCAGGACAGCTTGTGGAAAAGAAGCAGGTTTTGACATCGTTTAGACCTGCAGTACACCACTGCCATGTCTGCATTTGAACTCGATTCTTTTCGAGTGATTATGTTTTGAAGGGAGGAAGTTAGAATTCTGCCTATGTAACTGATGACCTGTTGGGTTTGCCACTATGCAGTGAGTTGACCCCCCCCCCCCCCCCCTTTTTTTGGTATGTTTTCTTATTCATTTTATCACTGTTGTAAAAATTAAGCACACGTGAAAATTCAGTTTTTGGAATGGTAGAACAGAGAGTATGTAAGCTGTATTTGGCAATGCTACAACACTATCATGGGTAACAAGCTGGGACATCATTTGCTTACTTATGCAAAATGCTGTTGAGTAAAGGGGTGTGATTATTCTCTTATTTTTGAATAGCCAAGATACTTGTCTTTCTTCCTGAGTTTAGCAGGTATGGAGCTAGCAGTTCTGTATGTCTTTGTATTTCTTTTTTCTTTGAAGTTTTGTTATTGATGGCTAAAAAGTTGTGGATGTTGGCATTTGTTCAGAGGGTTAAGTACAGAATGTGAAAGCATTACTTCCAAGATCTTAGGAAAGCTCATAACACTTGCATAGTGAGAGATCAGTAACTGCCTGCAGAAAGGGTTACCAGGGCTGCAGTGCAGACAGGCACTGGTTTGCTCTGACAGAGCTCCCAAGCGTTGGTGACCCAGTGGTGGCACTGCTGTTTTGCAGGTAGAGCTGAAGGGAAGGAGCTTTATTCCACAAGGTGGCAGCCAGTTATTGCTGAATTTTAAAAGCATCTATGCATGTCTGGGCTTTTTGGTCATATATAACCCAGATGTGTGAGATCAGTTGGTTGGTTTGTTTCTTGTGAGGTAGTGGAAAATGCCTTAAGTGAAATAGTCCCTGTGTTGCAGAGAGCAGAGCCTTCATGTTGTTTGCTTGTTCAGTAGTGGGACCACTGAGAAACGTGGTTGCCATGTCCATACTCAACTGTGGAAAATGTCTGTAAATCCTTGGCTTGCATGTTCAGCACTGGGCAGGTTCTCTGTGAAAGACGCTCTTTGCATTTGGAGGATCACAGTTCTGACAGTTTAAGTCTTCTCTACTTCTCTACTGTCTCCATGTCTCATTTCTTTTAAAGCATGGCATGCCATTGTTATCTAACCACTCCTGCAGCTTTAGAACTTTGTCAGAATTTGTCTGGTGAACTTTGTTGGCTTTTTACAGTGGTTGTTACTCTCATACATTGGTATCGGTTTTTGTGCTTATATTACACTTTACAGGCATAACGTGGACACTTGTTTTTCTGAAATGTAAATTCAGATGGCCTGAAGCTTTGATTTTAAGAAGAGTGGGTAAAACAATTTAGAAACGTGGCACTTGAATGATACTAACCTTCAAATGATGTGAGAAATACCCTTATTTATTTATCTTTCTGATAAGATGCAGACGATGGCTGTGGATATTTGTTACAGCCTGTCAACAAGGAAGCCTAAACCAATTAACAGAGAGGTAGAATATTGCTGGTAGAACTGGGATGGCTTCATTTTGATGTTTGGCTAATAGATGCAGTGTAAGTACAGTAGGAAAACTGGTGGAATATGTTCAGGAGCCCACGTCAGGCAGAAAGTGATAGGGTGTTTGAGGAGATTTAAGCCAAATGAATAACATCAAAGAAGTGGAGGGAGAAGAGGATTTCAGACTGCGGCATATTAGGAGTTAGGGAGAGCACAGAGGGGGGGAAAATGCAGTAGTAAAAGGTAAGCAAGTTGGCTAGGGCTTACTGTAGAGGGAATGTAGAACCAGTGAATAGTTGCGACTCAAAAAGGGGGTTGATAGAAGAAAGGCCATGTTCCTGAAAGGTAAGAGATTAGAGTGATAACTCTGTGAGCAGTCTGCATAAACTGGGATGGGATAAAGAGTGCCTTATGTGGAGTAGAATGTGGTCCATCCCAAATTAACTTTTTTTTTTAATATTTTTTAGGGAATCTGAAGACACTGCCTTGCTATTTCTCAAAGAAATATACAGAACTATGAATATCAATCCTGAGCAGCCACAGCATTGATGTATAGATACACGATTTGTAAGTTTATTCAAACATAATACATGTATTCTTAACAAACTCAGCTGCAGTTTAGATCTCTTAACTTCCCTCTTTCCTCTGAGGTTTAAATTATGAAGGAGGTAGCTACAAAGTATCATTTCAACCTGAGAAAACAATTTCTAAATATTAAAATGCAGAGGAAGTCTTCAAGCACTCTCCTTCTGAAAGGATATTTTATGTCAGAGTTCTTGGTATGAGGTGATAATTGCCAGTACAGCTCTGGAATGTGGTCTGTATTCTGTTACTTAGTCTGGTTGCTTAGTGAATGTTTAATGAAATACAGGAAAACTTGGTGATAGTGGATATGATGACATTTCATTTACAGTACAGTGCTATCCTGTATGTTTCTGTAGTGGTCTGTCTTATGTTCTTATCAATAACTTATTGAGTCAGTAATATTAACTCTCTGAGCTAAAATTACATACAAGAACAATTGATTGCACTAGCAATTAGTGAGCAGCTACCAGGATTTGTTTCTGCTCACTGATGAAATTAATACTAATGATATTAGAAAAAAATCTTTGCTTTTGTATGAGTGATTTGATTTACTTCTTCTAGGTCATCTTTAAGCTCTTCTTCTTCATGTAACAGTAATAAATGCTTTGTATAAAAATTGTAAAGAAGTGCTTGAGAAAACTAGTGCGTGAACTGAAGACATTTTTTGTGGAAAGCATGGAAGTGTTTTCATTTCCTGCATCTATTTTGATAACTTGGTTGAAAATGCTAAGATGCTTTTTAAGTTTTCTTGTAAATGAGGTTGTTGTCCTTCTTTATTAAAGTATGGCTACCACTAGAAGTTTATTCTTATGTTCAGTGGAGTTTCTTTCACTATGTGGGGGAATACATCAAAATACTAAAAGCTCAGATACGCAGACTAATTAGTTACAAGATTCTTATGGTTAAAATGTACAGTGTGTGTCATGCTATGATCAGTTGTAGCCTCTTTATAATTGCCAGTTTGTGTCCAATACAAGTAGATTTCAGGAGGTTTTCATGTTCACTGATCAGAAAGGAGAATGAATTTTATTTATTTTATTTTATTTTTTTAAGATCTTTCTGAGTCCTCTTGAAATTGAATGTTGGCATATCTCATTTTCGTAGTACTAGTACAGGAATACAAAACTTGATATATTTTACCTTTCCCTTATATACATGTTCTGCTTTCTCTGCACAGCCATACCTGTTGGTCTCACAGACCTGGTGAGAGCTGCTCCAAAGAACACCTGCTATGTACATAGTTAGAGCTGACAGGATAAGTATCAGGCTTTTCCTGCAGTCCAGAGCTCTCTCGAATTCTGCCTTCCTGTGTCGCTTCAAGCAAACTTAGTTCTGAAAAGATCAGCCCCATCATTCAAGAGATGAATGGAATGACACGATTTTGGTCTAATAAATCAGTGAAGTTGTACATTTGCCAAGTATAAAGTGATCATTGTGGAGTTCTTTGGCATGCACGTATTACTTCTCTCCCTCCTAACTCAGTTGACTGCCAAACAGGCTTTGTCTACCCAGGCAGCACGTCCTTGTTAAAAAGGACTTGTTGTGAAACAGCAATAATCTGCTTTTCTTCACGTGTTTATTGGTCCACCTTTTAGTAATAAAATGTGAGCTGTAATACAGATTACACAAAGCTGTTCCTATTTATGAAAAACTAACAACCAGAATAATTTTCCTTACTATTGTAAGTGTTATGGAGATTTTTATAAAGACCTTTTTAAGCTTGTGCTGTGAGGGTTATTTTTTTTTTTATTTTTATTTTTTAAAGTAGAAATGAACCTTTGATTTCAAATAAGTTAGAAGTTTGTTACAGGTTTGTTCAGTGTTCACGTCTCTTGAAAAGAGCAACTTAAAATTACGTTTTGGTCAAATGATTGATATAGTTTTAGTGAAACCAGGCTGCAGTTGTGAGAACTGAGATACTTACCTTGACGTTGCAGTTTAATCACTCAAAATAACTAGTGGAAATATTGGAATCTGAAGTGTATGGTCCAGCTTAGCAGCCCAGTCTGTTTATCCGTTAATGAAGTTGAGATGAGTAGGGTTGCATGAAGTCATGAATTTGTGTCTCTGAACACTGAGCTTCTGTAGCTTTCTTCTAGCTTCAACTTACGTGCAAATTGTGGCTTTTCTTAATGACTTAACTTGACTACTGGCTGTTTGCTTCTGCTATTGCAGTAAATGCATTTTGAAATGCAGTTGTTTATTTTTTTGGCTAAGCATGCATACAATACACATTCTTGTGTGTATACTTCGGTTATTATAAGTACTTCCCATAGGTCTCCACAACAAAAATCTGTATTTCATCACAGAGTGGGTTGGAAGGGGCCTTTGGAGAGGTTACTTAGTCCAGCTCCCCTGCTTAAGGCAGGGTCAGCTTAAGTTATGTGGTTTAGGGCCTTGTTTGAGGATGATGATCCATCACCTGTCTGAGCTCTATTCTTTATGTTTGACTACTAAGATTTTTTCTAATATATTACTGTCATTTTCCAGGCTGAGGCTGTGTTGCTTTTTGTCCTCTCTCAGTGCGTCTCCAAGGACAGTGTGTCTTCTCTGCACCCTTTCATGAGATACTTGAGGACAACAGTGGGATTTCCCTGTTGGCTTCTCGAGGCTGAACACTTTCCTGGACGTCTCCTTCCATGTAAAGTGCTGTAAATCCAAATATGTTAAAAAATATATATATATTCTAAAAGCACAAAACTGAAACAAGCCAACAAATGAGAAACCAAAAGAAAGTACATAGTATGAAGAAAAAGTTGAAAAACAAAATAACCATAAAATTGAAAAAAATATTGTGTCCTCTGAAAGGTTGCAACTTTCTGTCTCCTCCCACGTGCTTGTGCAGACTCTGATATGTCAATCTTTCCATTAAGGCCTCATGTGGAAAATTGGTTTTCAGGGGAAAGTGTTTATAAATGAAGACTAAGGGGAGAAAAAAAAAAATCAGAGGCTCTCTGTGAAATCTAGTGTTTTTCCAACAGATTCTCATCTGAATGAAATTGAATCTTTCACTGAAAACACAATTATTTTGTAATCACTAGTGCCTAACTCAAGCAAAGAGGGCTGACTTCTGCCCCTCTGCTTCAGGTGCTGTTGTCTGTGCTGGCAACACGTGTTTCCTCCCTCTGGAAACCTCTCCTCATGCTTCAGTTTGGAAAAGCAGTGTAGTCAAGTCATGCTTGTGCTGTGTGACGTTTTGTATAGTATTGGAATTCTTCAGTAACTGCTTCTGGAGTTGTCCTGATCCTTTTTTTTTTTCCCTGTGAACGTTAAATTAATATTTATAACTTCGTGTCTGCAGTATGACAAATGTGCTACAAATTCTGTCTACGGTGATGCTTTGTTAACAGTGTTTTCCCCAATTCCTCTCTGTATGTCATCTTGTTATGAATAATAAAACCTTGCATTTAATTTTTCCTTAACTCTCAGCAGTTAGTGCCAATCTGTGGAGAGCTGGGGTTCAGATCTAACAGGAGAGAGCACTCAGGAGCCACCCTTTAGAGTGCTGCATTGCTCTGACCAAGCAAGTGTTCTTAGGTTTATATTTTATCATCACTTTGAATTAGGATGCATTCCCTGAACGTTAAACAAAACGGGTAAGGATATTCCATGGATTCTTGATTAATAATGAAAAGTATTGCTCCAGGTGTGTGCTCTGATTTCAGTACTCAATACGTTCTTGGCTTATCTGCTTTGATGTAGTAAAAGCAGCCTGCTGGTTGTTTCCAGACTCTAATAGGGGCACCTGTTAGCGTAAAATACGAGCTTGGCTCTGGATTAGTATCTGATTTTCCTAACTCTAAATCAGGATTAGCATCCTAAAGTCTAGTGGAGCTCCTCCAGTGTAAGCAAAATTGCAAACACACCTGCTGGGACTCTTCATTTCTACGGAGGTAGGGAGGTTTTTGTTTGCTGTGATTGCTAGCAGTCTGTTCTGAGGAGTGGACGAAGAGCTACTCTTGGATTGCTGTGATGAAAGGAAGGAGGGGAAAGAAAGCAGGAGCTGGGCTGTGGGTACCACTGAGATGGCTGCCTCCCAGCTGGAGCAGAGAATGAGGCAGAGGAGCCGTACACTGCTGATTCTCCTTAGATCTGGTGGATCAAAACCAGGAGCTGTTTAGACCATCCTTGACCCCGCACACAGGGTTATGACCAGTAAGTCTGCATTGAAACCGTAGTAAAACCCAAGAATCCCTCTGACGGTCAGTGCTCCCAGCCCTGTGTCATATGTGCTTCCTTTCAGAGTTTGATCATAACTGTAAAAGCAACCTGTGCACACGGAAGTATAAACTCCTGTTTTCTTTGTTGCAAAGCCCAGAGGACGTATGCTCAATAACCTGTACAGCGGTGCTCATTAGTACAATTTTGTTTGCAGCATCACTTCGGCTAAGCTGCGTGGAGGTGTGAGAGCCCCATATAATGCACCTTGAAGCTGAAGTGCCTCTCTCCATGTGTGTGAGGAATGGTGCTTTCTACCTGATGACTTTCAAAACCTGGAGCACTTTATGTATGGAGGCTATGAAAAACAGCATCATTCATGTGTCAATAAAATAGCTTCAGATCCATACAAATTGAGGCAATCAGATGTGAAGTGTCTCTGTTTAAAAATGATAATAGAGAACAAAGATATGAGAGGGGGAAAAAAAAAAAAAGGTAGTTAACCTTGTGTTTCCCCTTTTGTCACAAAAATCTTCAAATAATTTGTAATTTCATCTTGTTAGAATGCAAGCAGAGCAATAATTTTGCCCCAGACTGCTCTGAGTACACGAGCAGGGAAAGGATTCAGACACAGGTTGTGAGCTTCTCCAGAAGGAGCCTGCTTGCCAGAAGTCACATTTTCATAAGCTAAGGCTTGCTCTGGGCACAGTGAAACATTCGGTTATTCATCTCTTTGCAGCTTGATGATTTTTCTCTGCCTGCGTTTGGATATGTTTGTCCTTTCCCCACTTTTTCCATTTTTATGAAGGACTAAGAATACGGCTTTGAATTTCCCATCAGCCCCTAGGGAGACTCTCACAAGTGAGATGGGTTGCAGGTTGTAGAAGGGAATTAAGGGAGAAACAGATCTCAGATTTCTGCAGCCTCGGGGAAAGGGAGCACAGCCATGTCATGACAAATACTTTTCTTTTTTCCCCTTAGCTTCTCTGTGGAGCTACGTGTGGAGAAAATAATGATGCTTCTGCTGAGTGCAAAACTGAAGTTGCAGCCACAGTGTAAAAGAAAACGACTTAAAAAAAATTCCTCAATGAGGATGGCACTGTCTGCAAAATATTTTGGCTGCATGGTTTGTTAATTTTTTTTTTTTCAGCATTGGGCCCTGTCAGTAATGAGTTTCAGACCATCCTTTGTACAAATTCATGTGGTTTAAGCCGCTGGAAGATCCTTTGCTGATGGGATCGCGGCACAGGTTTCAGTATTGATTGAAATATGATGACATCTATTGGATGATTTGTGAAATTCTCTGAAGAGATGACCTGCTTAGGGAGCACTGGAAGGAAAGCTGTGAAGAGAAACTGATAACTGAACAGAGACAGCAGCTGCATGTGCTAACAGGTATGGGTGCATGTGTAGATACTTATGTGTGGCATGTATACACATACACACGTATGTATGCGTGTGACATTTATATATTATTCTGTATGAAAATTAGAGCCATTTCATGCTGCATTGTAGCTACGCATTAGCCCAGGTCCACAGGTTTGGTACAGAGACTGAAGGATAGAGCAACACTTGAGCTCCTGCAGACATCAGGTAATCACAGTACGCTTTTTCTTTAGTACTGTCTTTCTATGAAATATACCAAGATAAGGGAAATGATTCAGTTATTTGCACTGTGTGTTGACTGGGCTTTGTAAGATTACACGCGCAGTAGATGTAGTCCTCAGGTACAGTAGGACTTCATGGTGCAGGGAAACCACTCACAAAACATTATGTGAGCCACACCAGATAAATTTGTCCACACAGACTATCCATTCTACCCTCTTTTTGTTAACCAGCATTTACCAAAGCATGCAGTATCTGTTAGTGTACACCCAGTGCTGAAAGCAAACACTTTTTCCTCTTTTGATGGCATATTCAGGAAGTGTGGTGTGTTCTTGGTCTGTGGCATCTACATGGGAGAACTCAGAGACAACGAATTACTGCACCTCCAGCAGTGCTGCTCATGTTTGAAATCACACAGAGGTCTCCAGAGCAGAAGAAAGTTGTGTCAACTTGTGGAATGTATATATGGGAATAAATGCCGATGGTTACAATTTAAATTGAAATGAACCAAATGAAACATTAAAATATTTATGAGACACAGCATGAGATTGTTCCTTAAACTTCCTTAAGGTGGAGGGACTGCAGGCACGACTGATGGAAGGGTGAAAAACCAAATCAGTGCATCAACAAATCCCAGCATCACTTGACAAGTATGTCTTGAATGGGATACGTACCAAATATCCTTTGCATTGTTTAATTGGGTTTACTTGTTACAGAGTGTAAAGGATTTTTGTATGCTGAAGCACGTGGGAGATTTGAGTCAGTGTCCTGTTACCCAGCAGCAGAGATCCTTAGCAAAACAACAGGTATCATTAGCGTGCCAGTAAAATCCTTTGGGCTGCATGTGTGTGCTGTGCGTGCAACGTGCTTAATTTGCTGATAAATGCATCTTGTTGGGCACTGTTTTCTCTATGTGTGCATTGACCTTTCCTTGGTTTTCAGCAGGAGGCTCATAGTTAAAGTACGAGATAATTAATGGCGTAGCTAATCATATCAGATGTTGTAGTGGAAGCAATGAGGGTAAAGCAATTACAGCTCAGCTAAGTACAAGTTAAAATAATCTGTAGGCTAACAACACTGTAGGAATGTGCTTGGCCAACTGTGAAGCTTTGAATGTTGGTAGGAAGGACAAATGTGTTTTATAAAGAGCATAAATTCAATGAGCCTACATATATAAATTCAGTTCAGTGAGCCTATATATGTGTATATGAAAAATGAATTATGTCATACGTCCACGGTATAACGATGGAGTTCCATCAGCCAGAGCCCCGAGGAGAAGCATGAAAGATCCAGTGCTTCTTCCTGCCAAGCTGTCAGAAATACACCAAATTCATTTCAGTTTGAAGCTGATTGGGGAAAAAAAAGACAAAAGCTTATACAACTTTAAGCACTGCAAATTGGTAGGAAAAGCGATATGTAGAATGGATCTGTGGGTAAAACCTTCAAACCCTTCACAGAAAAGCAGTCCCTGCAGCCAGCAGGACCTCCTCACCCTCCTCTGTGACTGAGCAGCTCTTGCGTGGATGAACATCGATGGATGGGTTTTTGGGTCTCCCTTTGAGTACACCTTTGGTAGGAGAGCTGGGCAGTTGAGCTGCCAGTATTGCATTGTCCTTCCACCTAGTGCACCCTGAAAGTGACAACAGCTTCGGAGCAGTGCATCCATGGGGACCCCATCTCCCCAGATGCTTGTGCTGTCATTAAATGTGCTAACTCCTCAGGGTGCCAGAAGTGAAAGTCAGACAGCATGCTATGCTCACTGCCCCTCTTTCTGCCAAGAGTATCCAACAGTTCCCGTATGCTCTGGGCTTCTTATGCTCTTACTCTGCAATGCTAAGTGCCTTATTCACAGAGCTTGACCTGCCTGGTGCAGAGCATCTCATCGGAGCTCATTTCTACTTTGTCACAGAGTCAGGCAGCAGCATGAGCTTGGCTCTGCCCACAAACAGTGCGTCTGCAGAGAAATGAAATAATGTTTTTGTTTTACTGCTCTTCAGTGCTGCTGCCCACGTACATAACAGGCTCTCCAGTGCATTCTTGCAGCGCTTTGCTAATCAAAGCAATATTTTGCAACATTTTGTTTACACTGCCCACACTTATCTTGTTTATTGTAATAGATATTCCCCTGGGAGTGAGAGGCCAATACAGCAGAATGGCTCTTGGAAGTGAGTGCAGATCTGGCTCGGAAAAACGAGTCCAGGTCTGAGAGCTGGTGGTGATGAAATACACCACAGTACTGCAAATGCTGGAGCAGCACCATGCTCGTTGTTAACCACATGAAGAAGGAATTCCTATGAGCAGTGAGGGGAAAAAGCATCACTGTCTGGCTTAAACTAACTTTGATCATTACAAATCTAAAATTTACAGACCAAATGAGTTTTTTGAGTTGGAAACATTATTTCTACCTTAACATATGGATGTGGAAGCAGAAAAAGCACCAGAAGCAGGGACAGATGGCTTTCCTTCTTTGAGAGCAGCTCCCTTGGGAGCACATCAGGTTTCACGTGCAATGAACGCACACCTATTGCCAGCACTTGTTAGAGAGCTTCTGCCTTCAGAGCTGTGAAGACGGGGTGGATGAGTTTGAGGTCTCTGAGAAGAGGTGAATTTGGATGACACTGTTTTGAGGCATCTAAGGGAGTGACTGGAAAATCCAATAGGACTATAGAGGTGAAAGAAAAGTGTGGTCTCAATGTCTGTTAAATCACAGAGCTCATGCACACAACTTCCTAGGACAAACACAAGCATTACAGTCTGTAAAGGGTGTGACACAGCCTTCTTTGTACCTTGTGCAGTGTTTGATGGTACACAACTACGTCTGGCTCAAAGATATGCTGCCAATACTTTGACAAGGGCTAGCTTGTAAAAAAGTGCTCCCATCTCACCTTCCCCGCTACCTGCTCATAGATTCCAGGCACCAGTGGCAACCTGGAACAGAAAGATGATATATTCCTCATTTCTTACTCTAATGTGCAGTTTCGAACAGGAAAATCCACACCCAATCATTGACTAAGAGAGAACTCCTTCAGAAGGGAAAAGGCATAAGAAGTTCTGAAAATTCTCTCTAGCTAAAACGTTTCAGGGCAGATTTTGTTGTAGGCCTTCCCCTCCAGCACAGCAGTGAGTTAAGGGGTGGAGGTGAAGCTTCCTGCTGTGCCAGGGGAGCTCAAACAGTGCCTGCCAGCAGCAGGAGCAAACCCTGTGTTTTTCTTGCATTCTATTTAAAGCTATAACGTGCTGATATTAACCCTGAATCCACTGCCTCCGAGCGATGAGTTTCCAGATTCAATTAGTGTGCCATTATTAACATACACAAGAGACTGATTCTAAATAACGTTCTTAATAAAAGATAACGACAGTGCTTTATTCTCAAGGAGGGATTGTGTTCATGAGATGCCCTTCCCTCCAATAAGGAGATCTTGGTGCTGAGAGTGCTGTGAATTCATCTGTAGTGCAGACTGCAAAAACATGAATTAGACTTCATACAGCTCAGCTCTGCACTGAGCTACGTACTCAGGCAAAGACTGGGGGCTGCCATTCGCTGTCTCGTGGCAGAGAAAGGACTTACGTTGCAGTGGCCTGCTGTGGCCTGGTGGCTCTGGCTCCACCTGCAGCCTCCCATGCCATGCTCCAGCTGCTGGCAGTGGGCATCCATGCCTGCAAGATGGGACAGGGAACAGCCTGATGGGTCTGCTGCTTCCTCTGCAAAGGAACAGTGGCTCTTTGGCCCCTACTGACCCCGTGCTGTAATGCACTGGGGTATACTGGCCACAAATTCACAGCAAAGAACCAGTTGTAGTTCTGTCCATTATGAGTGTGTTTAAATTGCGATTGTTATACCCAGCACTGATTGGTAAGCAGTACATGAAGTGATGATTAGTGGTATCAGAAATGGAAGGATAATTGGAAGGGAGTTATTTTTCCTGGCAGAGAAAGTGCTCAAGGAGTTTGTCAGAGCTTGGGCAGAACTTCAGATCTGAGCTGCCATGCTGTTGGAGAGCCAGTTCTGTTCAAAAGCTCCTACTCTTCCTCCCCTGGAACTGTCAGTTTACAAAAGAAAGAACTAGATGTCCCTAAGTCCTGCCTGGGTGTGAGAAAAACCATCCTTCACAGAATCCAGCATGGCACAAAGCCAGCCCAGGCTTGTCAGAGAATCCTAATGTGAAAGAGCACTAGAGAAACTGTAATACAAAGTCATCAGTTCATCTTCCCAGTGCCTGCGTTAGGAGCCTGACTGCACAGGATTATCCTGGATGCTATCTCCTCCTGCACAGGGAAATATGCTCTGGAACCTCTTGGTCTTCTGCAACCACTGGATTTGCAGCAACATCTACCTTCCCTCGGACATTCAGGGGAGAGGGAAAGCAGAATATCCCGGTGTGCCTGTTCTGATCTCATCATGCCAATTTGCATGGCAGCATGTTGTTGTCTTGTGTACCTGTTGGGAAACAGAGAAATAAGTGAAGGAAAGGTGAGAGCCATTCAATTCATTCATCCTTCTTGTCACCTGCATACAATCACGCTCTCTCATATTTCTTGAAGAGATGTGAGGGACGTTTAATCTCTTGGAAGCAAAAGCTGATGATCTAGAAAATGAATGAATTACCAGCATGTGCAGACAATCTCTGAGAGCACAAAGCACACAGTGTTGACCTTGTAGTAAGATCGTTTGTGCGTACCTCACCATGTCAGGCTGCAGCCTGTGGTGGGGAGGTGACTGCTGTTCTGTACATCCTCTGTGCCACGCATGGCACTGCCCAACACTTCCTAAAGCCCAAGCCTATCCCATGGGTTTCTTGCTGCCCAGAGACCTACTGGGAGTTTACATGGACTGGGCCTGAGGTTGAATTTCCATTTCCGTTTGCAGCTTGTGCTGGATGCCATTATATTACACTTGGAAGGACTGAGATAGTTATTCTCTTACGTCTGACACTAAAAGCTGATTTCAGCTCAAACACTCAAACACTGCAGCTGCCTCCATTAATGTCAGACAATTTAGGATTTTTTGGGGGGGAGGTAGAACACATTTTTACAGGCTCTAATATTGATTAAATTCTTATACTTTTTTCTCATTTTGTTGAGATGAAATGAATTAAACTTTTGTTTACAGACCTTTCCCAGCACCCCTTGTGTTACAAAACCCCATTAAAGCATAACATCCCAGGTAGCCACAGATAATTTTATTCTCCAATACATTTATTTTGTGAGTGGTAAATTACCAAAGAGTAAATGAGATTTAAAAAAAATTCCCTCAGATTTAATAACGTGTAGCACTATCAGCAGCACAGGTAGATTTTGTTCTAATGAGATTTTTCACTTGTCCATTAAAAAATAAATAAAAATCCATTATTTATAGGCAGGAAAGCTGCCACAAAGTATGATGCCAAGAAAAACAGAACTCTGTTTGAAATGAGAATGGTTATCCTTTTTCTTCATTTTCATGCTTAGCAGCATTTAATTCCTAGAACTATACCAGCCATAATAGCAATTTACATCTAATCATAAAATCATTCCCTTCGGTAGCTCTGTCCTTTGGCGCACTGTGTAACCAACATTATTCATGGAAATCTGAGCTCAGTTGTGTTGCTCATCAGATACCACTTTGGTTTTTTTACATTCTTTTTCTTTCTTCTCTTGGTCTGCTCTTTTGTTTGTTGGGTTGTCTTCTTATTTTGGTCAGAAATTGGATGTTGCACAACAGTTCTATTTATACCTGAAGCACAATTGTGGCATTTCTATTATTTCATAATATATATAATATAATATATTATATTATATATATATTATTATATATTAATATTAATATATTATATATATATTATATATATATAATAATATATATATAATATATATATATTAATATTAATATATTATTATATATATTAATATAATATATTATAATATAATATAATATAGGATGTATAGTTAGAATGTGTTCTTGGAAAAAGTATAAAGTTAAATCCAGAGCATGTATATGAAATAAATGCAATTGGTCTGATTAAGATAGCAAGCTTAATGTACATTTAAGTTGAACTTCAGTCAAAATACCTCATTAGAGCATAACGAGCGAATTAGGATAGAATTCTCAAACCATCTTGAAAAAATTGTTACTGAAACACATTAGCACTGATGAGTAAAGCATGGTTTCTACTGTTACCACTCAGTGCAGCATCTTATTATCTCCACAGAACAGTTGAATCATAAGGCTATAAACTTATCCTTACAGAGTGGCTGTGACGGAACTGACAATCTCAACCTCTGAAATCCAATCTTTGTATGCAGGAAAGAACCAGATAACTCTACGCAGTCATCACGTTCCTTTATAAATGGAGCTCTGAAATGAAGCATAGCCAAAATTTATTTTTCAGTCGTGTTGGTTAAATAGGAGCAAGAATTCCACTTTCAAACAATATCGCGGTGGTTTAAGTTCAGCCTGGACGTATGTTGCAGAATGTGCAGATGTTTTGAGGAGCATAGCCTGCAGGAAAAGTTTTTGGCTTAATCTTTTTGGTCTGTGTGCCTGATATGTGGTTGACTGCCAGCTTGTACACCAGCTCCATAACTGTATGCCAATTGTCTCTTTAGGCTACAACAGCCTACACCTGGGGAAGTCAGTGGCAAGACTTCTTCCTTCTGGAGTAATTTCTCGCAGCCCAGTTGCTCCACTGCAGATATTCAGAGGTGTTATGACTTTGGGTCACATTTTCAATCCTAAGAAGGCATTCTCTAGCCCTCAAACAGGAACAAATATGAAGCTGCCACAAAACTCAGAGAATATGATATAAGAAGAGGCTAAAACGAAGCAGTTATGGCAAAATGTCCTGGATGATTATGATGATGTACCCACGTGTCAGTAAAGTTGGAGGGGGAGGTATTTAGGGAACTAGTGATTTGCTGTAATGAATGTTTGTCACACTCGGAGCAATGCACATGCCACCCGAGATGGCTCATTTTAGTTTACTCTGAAATTCTCTCTAAACTCATCGTATATTACGTGTTCTGCTGCTGACATTTAAACCAGAGCAGCATACTAATGAACCCGGGAGTGGGGAGAAGTTTTCAGCAGTAGATTTGCAGCTGCGGTGGTCTTAGCAAGGGAAAGCAGAACTGAATTAGCAGCCTGCTGCTCTGCCAGCCTGGATTCATAGGTGACTTCAGCAATTTGCATCTCGACATCGAGGGTTTGGGATTCAGTTTGAAAATTACGGAGTAGTGGCTCACTCCCAAAATAGTTTTGATTTGTTTCTTGCTACTGCTCACTTTACTGCAATTGCATGGGTTATTATACAAATAATGCAGTTAAAGCAGACAGGGATGGCTTATCATCTGGAACCAGTCTTCAGTTTATTGCTTTGAAGTCATTATAGGAACATGACTACATGCCAGCTTCTTAGTGTTCAGACAGGTCCATTTTCACGTCACTTTGGCTTATTTATGTGCAGTTTTGTGTGTGTGAGTCCATGAGCCGTCCCACATGGATGTACCAAACTGGGTTCAGAAAGTTATTTGCAGTGAGTACCTAACAAATGCAGATCTGATATAGGAAAGAAGTATTTGCTCATTTGCAAACAGTAGATTTGAATACAGAAGGAAAATAAAGGCAAAATTCTGTCTCATTATTCTTCTGCAGTCAGATTGCTCTTTACTTTTGTCAGTGAGTGATACCACTTATATCAAGAGTCTCCCATAGCAAAATACAATATTTCCATTTCCTTCAGTGGCAGCAGCTAATTAATTTTGTAACAATGCTTATAAATGCTCTGCGTTACGTAGATTTTATTATTTTCACAAATCTGTAAGACACTTAGGGTTATGCTTCTCCTTACTGTTTAACCCAAACGTTGGTTCGTTCACAGTGTAAAAATCTGTCCTTGCACCGTTGGGTCTGGGGCTCAAGTTGTGATATTTCGTTTCCAAGAAGTCCAGTATCTTGTGTTAACAACGTCAAAATTCCTAGCAAGCTGATTTTAGCACTGCTGTGATAAACCCTTATGTGTTTATTGTATGTCTTTGGTCTTCTTCTGGTGTAACTCAGTAGGAATCACTGCACTCCTCTTGATTTGCACTGGCACAAATGAAAAGATTTACACTGACATGAATGTATTTTTGTTCTGAACATACCCCAAATAAGTACAGTTTCAGTAAACATTCAGCTATGTATTCCATCCTGTGAATGTATTTCTTCAGGCAAAAAATATGATGTATAGTTAACGTGAGGCTTTGTTTAAGACCCATGCCATGCACAGAGATTAGAGACCCATCAGTTGCTATTCTTTAGAAAAACTATGTGAGCAATGTTTTCCTTCCACAAGCTAATGATAACAGATAGGCTGCCAGTAGCAATCCTGCCACATGTTGAGCTTCATTTCTCATACTCTGCCACTGACAGCACAAACAGATCTAAACAACTGCAGCAAGCAGTTGAAGAAAGAAAAAAAGAAACAAGAAAGCCTGTGTCCAGCCCTTCAGTTACCAAAGTAACAACAGAGACTACTCAAGACACTGGGGCATTCTCTACCAAATTTTACCATGGACCAAGCGTGCTCAGGCAAGAAGTGACCATGTACTTACAATTTGGAAACAGTGATATCTGCAGCTCTACATTTGACTCTTACAGTGAATTATCATCGCAATACTTCCCACAGACATTGTTCTTTCATCCTATTTCATCCTGTCTTTCTCTGTCATGCTGCTTCTAGTGCCAGAGAGGGCTCACCTGACCCTTACTGCAGGAGAATGTATCTCCACAGTGCTGTGATGGAATAAAGGAATAATTATTTTCCCTCGGCTGAAAGAAGCATTCCCACACGCCAGTGAATGTGACACTTTATCTTGCCTCAAATCTGCCCCAAATAACAGCTTTTGCAGAATGGCTCTTCTGTGTTTGCATTAATGTTGATTTGTGACATCATGGCTGCAGCAATGTGGAACATGTGCACACTGTGCACCTCACTTCAGATGGTAAGCATACATAATTTGTGATATTTGCAGGGACATAAGTGAATCATAGGATAAAAATGAAGCAATGGTAGGGAGAAATGTTGTCTTCAGCATTTTTGAGATCTTTCACTCCTGGGCTTTGAATCTTTTTGGTGTCAGGCCACATCCAGTTCCCATTACTGTGGAGAGAAGTTATTGGTACTACAGAGAATTTCATTAAGATCTATAGGATATCGAATGGAAAAGGGATTCTATTATTATCTACTGCTTAATTTAGTGCCCAATAAAAAGTCCAGGGGTAAAGAATTTCAACCAAGGGAATGCAAATAGTGATTAAACTTAAGCAGAACTTTTCTTCTAAGTTATTAGATAATGCAGGGATTAAAATTACAGGATCATTAGTAGAGCCCAGCAATGGAGTATATAGCTAATAAGGAAAGGAGAATCAAAGAGCAACTGCTCATTCTGAAGAAATGTATCAAATCAGTTTTTTCTTCTGAGATTTCTTGAGTCATGTGGGTAAGGAATGGAGCATGTTAAAGGATCGTTTCCATTGATGCAAATGAAGATGGATTAAGTATACTGCCCTGGAATTAAGGCTTTCCACTTCAGGTAGTTTGCTCCAAAGACCTTTACCTGATATTGTCTTTTGAAGGAAAGAATGAGTTCCACACAATTGATTGTTACTGACTTCTATTTGTTTCAGGTATGCTACATTTGGTATGCATGCTCATGGAATGGAAAAAATCAATTACATTACCCAATTACATACAAACAGTTATTCTCTAGACATTTCTCTATTCCTAGATGCCATTTGTGCAGACTGAAAACAAACATCCTGAGACATGCCCATTTGGGAATACTGGGCTAGCCTTAAGCACTCTCCTACAGCAGTTCCTAAGGAAACCAGATCAGAAAGAGATGACAAATATTTAATGGTTTCATGCTGTCTATTAATGTTGACAATCATCTCTTCTTTAATATTCTTTAAGCAAGACCTTATTAAAAGCTCTGAAGTCAAGAGTGTTGCTCACAGAAGCTTTGATTCATTTAGAGTTCCATTTAGTAATCTGGGCTTTTGTAATTGCTGTCATTTATTATTTTATTATTATATTTCTCCTATTTGCTCACACTCTTTTAGAAATTGACTCAAGCAACCTCAAAGTTGAGTGTATTTTGAAAAGTGTAAGACAATCTTTTATGCTTTTGAGTGAAGGAATCACTTACTATTGTTAGAAAAGGAAAAAGATCAGGTTTCTTTCAATCTAGACACTGACTCTTAGATGTGGTTCATGAATGTTGTACTTTCTTATATAGGCAACATGCATTGCTAGGGAAGGATGTGATTCACCATGGCTCATGGCTATATCAAATTGTGAAGGGTCTTGTGTCTGCAATATGGATTTGAGGCTCTCATCAGCTCTGTATGCACAAAGAAAATGGAAAAGAAATCTTAAATCACAGTAACAGCTGGTTTAACCTTCATATTCTCCCATGAACAACTGCTCCTCTGTTTTTTTTTCTTAGTAAATTCAGTTTAGGCCATTTTTTTACCCATTTCTTGAAATCATAGATGCTTAACTTCCGTAAATTCTGCTGATGTGAAGTAGGATATGGTCTAAATGGTCTCTCATGTTCTCTTATGTACTTGTTCTGTATGATTTACTTTTGTTTTATGATTTTCTGTAATTCTCTGAATGCACTAGTAGGAACCCTTATACTGCAGATTCAGTGTATCATTGTCTGAGAGGTGGACTGAGATAACAGTCTGTTGCTGTTAGATTTACTTGTAAAGAAAGACATGCACAAGATTACAAGAAAATCACAAATTCACAGCCCTCTGAATATTTAATGACTCAGTTTAATATATGTTAATTTGTTTATTTATACTAAATTGCTTTATGTTTATTTATGTTTAAAGTATCACCAGTAATAGAAACAGTGCAGCAACAAATAAGTAACTCTGAACTCCTACAGTCCCACCCAATTCTTGTGATGGGAGACAGCCCTCTTGCTCACCTGCTCTGTTCTTTGTTGAGTTCTTCCATCAAGGGTCAAACCACTACCATCTTCTTTTCCTTGGCTGCTGGGATTAAGAGGATCAAGAAAAGAGAATGTTGCTTTCTAGTGACAGAAAAGTGAGAAGCCCCACTGGTGAGTGAAAAGAGCTGTTGGCCGTGACAAAGCCCAGGAGAGGGCAAATGGAGGAAGAAAGATGGAAAGAGTGAAAAAGCCTCTACTACATTCAGCCTTCAATCACTGACCTTTCATGGTTGATGATGGCCCAGAATTAGGTGCAGCCTGTGTAAAAGCTTCTATATTACAGCTTTTTCTGTTGCCATGGTAGTTTTTTCACTTTTTCCCCTCTTACTGGGAAACTATGAACATTACTATGTTTTGTGAAGTAAGGCTCCCTTTGCAGCAGCAGCAGCTTTAAATTGCCTGGTTGGGCAAGATAGAGGAATGGTAACGCCAGTTCTTAGTTCTGTGTGATGGCAATTTCTTTGAATTCAAACAGTTTCTAAAAGCTGATGTTATCTTTTTCAGCATCCTTAGAGCTTTAAAGGTCACTACTCTTATCAAAAGCATTATTTTTGGAACTTTGAGATAGCGTTGGCCTCTTCTTCTGGGTTGGAAATTCCACACTAAAAATTGCTTGATATTTATTGCATGGATGAGCTTAATCCAAATATTAAAGTTTATTCCCCTGTCTAACTTTGAAAAGGCACTTCCATATTCTTACGATACTTTTCTTCCTGAGTAATCAGAAGTATTTTGAGCTCTACAGAAATTATTTGACACTCACTGTCAAAATCTACTAGCTCTGTGTCAAGTTCTTACTTAGAAGCCATTCAGTTCTATCATATACACTTCAAACTCACTTTTGTGACCTTCTGAACATGAAAGGCAGTCAGATTCAGTCTGAAACTTCAAGGTTTTAATTGCTTTCATGCAGTATCTGTCTCTAAACTCAGCTGGCATTGACTGTATTATAATTGGTTTTAAGACATTTGGATTTACAGAAACACGTAAAAAAGAAATCTTTTCAATAGAAAGGGAATTAAAAAACATTATTTAAATTTTTTATAACACATGCCTTTCAAAGAATCACTTTTACCCCATTAAAGTCAATATCAATCCATCCCATGGTTTCAGTGAATGCCAGAGCAAGCTGTTGGCTCCTAGGCACTTTCTAAGGGAGCTAGACTCAACGAACTAAAACGAAAGAACTATCAGGAAAATTACACTGTTTAATATTAATTATTTGGCAGAAATACTTTCAATCTGAGTACAGTGTCTCTCTTCTGAAAAGTCTCTTAAGAGTGGCGATGTCAAATAGTATTTATTTATCATCACCATTTTCGCAGATGAAACTACTCAATTAATGAACAAAAAATAACTCCTTTTGCCTTATTACTTGGCTTACAAACAGTGCAGGTGGAAGTTAAGCCACATTCTTCACTGCTTATGACCCATCACCACTGAACATGGTAAAGGTCAGAAACACAAATGAAAGATACCCATTGTAGCTCTGATTTAAAGGTACAACCTTGGCTTAGAATGCGGATTTCTACACTGACATGCCTACGTAGCTGAATTTTTTTTGTATCTCTGCTGTCTTAATTGGCTGATTACCAAAGAAACGGCGGTGACCAAAAGAAACCCTTCCTCAAGAAAATTAGAAAGGGCAATTTCAACTAGACTCTGTGGCCAGAATCCACAGAGCTTAAAAATCTTCAGTGTGTGCTGAATGCCCACAGTGTAACCTGTTGCTCTCCCGGGTCTTGTGATCATCGTGCTTTTAGCATGCAAATGCGCCGCAAAAGGGGGAAGGCAGTAAAAAGTGGTAAAAGAACACCCTCAGATTACTGCAGAATAAGTTTGAACGCTATGTTGTATTTGCTTGGATGTAAGAAAGTAGAGAAACCTACTTTTTAGATTAAAGTTAAGGTCATTAATCCTCCAATTACATGAGCTCATCAGCTAGAAAAGTGTTGGGATATAAACGAAGACATAACAAATATTTGAGATTACTCTAATTATCTATCACACATTTGCACATCTGAGCCCTCTAAAACGCCTTTTTGTCCTAGCAGCTGTTTTTGCCTTTCCACTAAATGAAACTGTTCCATGTGACCACAACAGCTTTTGGGGTCACTTCAGGGCTGCTCAAATTATGTAATAAAATAATTCATTCAGAAAATTTAAGGCCCCTGTCCTTCACCACCCTTACAGTGAGGCAGTAACTTAGAACTGACTGTCTGAATTTAAGATTAAATAGACAAATGCAGAGAGGAGAGAGAAACTGAAAGGAGTCCTGCAGCTGTTGCCTACAAGCGAAGGACTAAATCACTGGGCCTGCTAGCCATCATCCATGCTCTCCATAGCTCAGGAACCACTCCAGGTCTCCCCCAACCAGTACAGTAAGACCCAGCCTGCCCAAAACGCTCGTGAATCCTCATCAGACTGATAGAAATTCAACCACTATTTGTGTTGGAACTGATTGTCCAACTGTACACAGATTCCTCCAGATTATTCCTGAAAAAACGCTAAATTGATGTTTGCTGCTTGGTAGCACTTGATTGTGTTTGCGTGCTCTGTAGAGCAAGAATTGAGGTAAAGCAGTTGTAACACTCACGGGGTTTACAGCCCAGCTGTGCACAGTGAAATTAATGAATAGCATTTAGAGAACTTTGCAAAAGAAGGACAAAATTATGTTTATCAGTGCAGATAAGGAATATAAGACAGATAAGCAGGCCCCTAAACTCTCACGTGAGAGTGTGACAATGTCTGTACCAACTGCCCAGGAATATAGCCTTAGCAAATTTGACAAGATTTAAAATGGATCTGTTTTATTGCAGGCTAACGCATGCTGAATCGCATCAGCTGTCATTTGCTTTAGGGTAATAGCACACACTCCACATTAACAGCAACTAGCTGAACTAAGGGCTGGATGCAGATTAATTTGCTGATCATCCTCGGTGATAAAATTAGGAGTCAACTGTGATGGCCTTAAGTTGTGCTGTGGGAGGTTCAGGTTGAACATTAGGAAAAATTTCTTTCCAGAAAGTGCAGTGATGCACTGGCACAGGATGCCCAGGGTTGTGGGGTCACCATCCCTGGAGGTGGTCAAGAGCTGTGGAGATGTAGCACTGAGGGACGTGGGCAGTGGTCATGGTGGGGGTGGGCTGGTGTTCCACTTGGGGATCTTAGAGGTCTTTTCCAACCTTAATGATTCTATGATTCTAATCATGGCTTGGAATGTCCCAAGCGTGCACAGTGTGCACAGGGAGCAGAATGCCACCATAAAGGGGCTTTCTTTCATGATCTGGAACATATGTGCTGCTGTGCATCAACGTTCTGCAAAACTACATGTAGATGGCGGGCAGGAACTGGTAATGAGAATGGAAGAGTCTGGTCTGTGAGAAACTAGGCAAAGTTACTGAGGATTCAGTTACAACTGCCTTTGTGTCCATTTTGTAAATGAACACAGTGCAGCACAGCTCAGATCATGTGAAATCTTCATTTGGCTGTAGAAATGGCACACATCTATTTTTGGACTCAAACCTATTTTTTTTTCCTACAAGCTCTACCATATTCCAATATCAAATATATATCATATCATATATATATATCAAATATATCATATCCAATACCAAATTCCAGTCACATGGTGAAATAGAAATATTACACTCTCAATTGGATCCTATTTTGCTCTGAGCAGGCATACTTCTTTATAATTTACTTTTCCTTCTCTGAGGAAGGAGAAAGTAGAGCAAGGCAAGAATACCGAGCGGCAGCAGAGTGCTCAGGGGGAGCTGGAGATAACTGTGAGGCATCATCTGCTCGCTGGCAGCACTGCAATGAAAGCATATGAGGAAAACCAACTCTTCAGTCATATTTCCTAATCTGGAGGGACAGGTGGGTGTGGAAAGTAATGGCAGTCTGTAATAGCCTTGGCCAGCCATCTGGTAGGGTTTTTATTTGCTCTGTAAAATACAGTGAGTTTAATACTGAGCTTAGAATAAATAGTGCTGCCTGGAAATTCAGACTTCCAGGAGAGAGCAAATTTCTTCCATCCCAGAGACATTTGATGTACGTACTGCATGTGTGCATATATATCCATGTATACAGAGAGTTATACACAAATACATATAATGTGTACACATGTATGTAAGTTCTTTAGAAAATTAATAAAGATCTCAATAGTGTTTTTATTAGTAACATCTAATGATTAAAGGGCCAGCCACAGAAAAACAGGACATTTTTGAAACGTTTAAGTTTTACACACAGAGCAATTTCAAAGATATATGGGTGAGGAATAAAACATAGTCTTCAAACAGCAGCTGTACAAGAGCACTTGGGAAGTTGCAGAACCAAATATCTGGGGTGTTAGCCATGGCCAGTGGTGCACAGTACTCACCTGGCAACTCTCAGCCAGACCCACGTGCAGCTTTGAACAACACAGACCTGCAGCTCTGTCATCGTTACCCCAAAGCTAGATTCAGCCAGTCCAAAGGACCTTCATGGAAATGCTTTCATTTGGAAGTGAAACACTCAGTGCATTATGATTTCCCAGTTTGCTGTGCTGAACAACAAACTGCAGCTTGCCAACTCTTCTATATTTCATGGTGTGATTCTAGCTCTGAGCCAGGATTTTAAAAACAATTTCTGGTGTGGATAGATGAGTGAGAAATGTAATTGCTCTGGTTAGTGATGTCCTGTGTGATTTCAGGGACAGGGATGGTCGGTGGGGTGAGCACACGGCAGAGTGGAGTTGGATCACTGACTCCTGAGAATCTGACCATTGCTAACTGGTGGAAATGTGTGTGAAATGGAGATCTTCACTGGAACTGGCTCTAGGTTACCTGGGTCTGTGTCTGTGGTTGTACTTGCCTCCTTCAGGTTGGATCCATATTAGAAACTGCATCTTCTGGAGAACAATAACCATAATCTGAAACACGACCAGATTCAGGGATATTTAGTGGGTGTGCCTTGCTTTGGAAAAAAACAATGAATGGACAAACGGCTCAAGCTAGTAGCACAATTGGTCTTATAATTCCAGGCAGTGCTAAAGCTGGTTTTACTTCTATAGAATTCAAGTTGGAAGTTTAAGATAGCTTCTGCTTCCAAATTTTTTTTTATTTCCAATATAGAAATGAAACATAATGAATAATAAAAAATAATAATACTTCAGGAGAAAGATGTTGCATGTAGTTTATTTTAGACACATAAATCAGTCTCAACCTAAAAGTTTGAGCAAAACCTCTCTAATAGCAGTTAGATCCACAGAGATAGAGCACTCAAAACACCCCACAGATGAGTGTTTAGGTTTCTTACCTATTTAGTATTCACAGGACTGTGAATAAGCACTGCCAAGCTAGCCTCTAGATGTACAAATTTTGTTATTTGAAAGAACAAACCCTCATCTGAAGGACAGGCATCTCACTTTTTCACATCCACATAATGGCTAAACTAAAAGATGAACTTAAGCTTGACAGGAAACCTGGATGTTGATGTTAGCTTGGGGTATTGACTGCCTCAAGAAATATAAAGTACTTGTGCTAAGTGGCTTCTTATTTAAACATCAGTAAATACTTTTAGGCTGATATCAAGTAGAGTGAGAAAGAACTGAAAAACAGAAATCACATTAGGATGCTCAAGTACTTTCATTTGCATACTAAGCATAGATCTCAAATTGCAGCACTGAACTATTCAAAACACAGAAATAATTTCCCTAAGGCTAGAAAAATACATTACCAACATGTATTACATTAAAAACTTTCTGAGCCACTGAAATGTAAAACAGACCAATGGAAGGGTGGAGAAAAGGTCTCCTTAGTAGCTTATTTATTTACTGCAGGCTTCTCTGCTCAGAATACTTGAGTGATCCCTCGGCATGATTGTTCCATGAAGGTCTCAGCACAGTAATAGGTAAGCTTGAAGCACGAATGGCAGATTCACACACAAGGTTTTTTGTCTGTTCTGTTCATTCAGAGATCCTCTATGACCACCTTCTGGAAGGCTGTTACAGCACAAAGTTGACCCAAGAGACTGACCCAGCACCTGGTCACCTTATGCTGTACTGCTCATGGATGCAAAACCTCCCTGACACTGAACTCAGGGCTCTTATACCCCAGTGTGAATATTTGCCAATGCGTTTTCTCTTGATACATTGAGATTGTAAGCATAACTTCACAAGTTGTTCCTAGAAACCCGAGCAACGTTTTGTTTCCAGTTGTAATATGAGAAAACTTGCCATAGTGCCAAGAAATTTCTTTTCTCCATCTGTAAGAGATCAAAAAACCTGTTTGACTTCCTTGAATAAATGTCAGCAGATGAACATTTTAAACACAGAATAATCCCTCATAAATTCAATATTTGTTTTAAAGCCGTTCTCAGTGTACTCAGACACAATAAGCACACAAGTTACTTAGTAGGAGACATCATTTTCAAAACATTTCTCAATCATTTAAAAGATGAATATTGAAACTTACTTTTGTTCTCACAATATGGAACCATACTAGAATTCGAGTGTTTGCTCATTAACACTTCAAGAATAGAAAGAGATTTAGTAGAAAGGTAGTTTCTCAATGGTGTGCTTTTTATTTGTGATGTTTGTAGCACAAGACCTCGTAAACTCAACTTTAAGGTGTCTTGATGTTTAACACTAACAGAAATATGTGTTTTATTCTTTCTTTTCACAGTCTATCGTTTGCCCATTACTCTGCCACTGTATCATCTCTCTCAATCCTGAATAACTCAATATAAATTTGATGCTAATTTTCAGTAATAATTTGCAGAACTCCCCTTTATTACAGGATAGGATTTTGTTTTTATTTATTTCTTACTGCATTTCATTTCTTTTATAAAAAAACTCATATACTTGACTGCAACTCTTTTATGCCTGCATATTTCAGCTCTCTTTGATGATCTTCCCTATATTTAACTCCCGTGCTTTTCAAATTCAGTGCACTAATTGGCTTTTCACAGCCAGACTTTTCAACTCTGCACGATAGATCTTACTGCATTAAGGCCATTTTTTACCCTTGTTTCCTTTCCCACTGATCAACTCAGTATTTTTTTTCCTTGCTACTAATTCTCTGCTCTCCTCTTCCTGTCAGAAACACATACGCATATAGATCAAAACTGCTTCAAATTAACATCTCACCCAACTCTGTTTCTGCTCTATGAATGCTTATTTAAACACTAATTGGCCAATCTTTTAACTTCTTTAAGTTTTCTGAAGCCGTGGGCTGACTTTGGACAGTAGGCATGGAGTCATCCATCGCCTACCTTGTGATGGCTGTTGGTGGTTGCTCACATAGGCCACCTGTCACAGGAGAAAAGGTTTGCATCTGAAATAAGTCAGCTGCTGGGCTGCAGGTTGGTTACTGGAAATTCCAGACATGGTCCTCTGTTAGTAGAGCTTTTGTCCCTTTAATTATGTTGGTTTGCAGCGTGGGCCTTTGAGCTTTAGGGTTTGCTGAGCCTTCTCTGCATGAGGCAGAGCTCTGTCTGGGTGTGTGCTGGCAGTAATCCATTAAACACTGCCTCTTCACCCCTATTTACTGAGCAGATTCCCCTGCAGTCCAAAGCAAACATTTCACAGCAGAAAACTGCTGCTAAAAGAGAAAGGAAATACTAATGGTGTATAAATAAGTGCCTATCCTCTCATGACAATAATGAAATTGAAAGCATCTATATTTCATGCAGTATTTACTTCTCCCATCTTGACTTTTACCATCCTTTTGCTCTTAAACCTCTTCTTAAAAAAATAAAAAACATCCCGAAAACCTTATTGTGAAAGCAATACCTCTTTTTGGAAAACTCATCTCCCCTTTGTTTATCTGAGTCCCATAGAGATAATTTTCCCTTGGCAAGGGCGCAGATGAGGAATAGAGACAGTAAAAGAAGACACACGTCCAAATAAAATTCCTCTGGGATAGCTGGCAGCAATCTTAACTATAAAATTGCTACTGGTCGATGGGTGTTGATGGCAGAAGCCAGGAGAACACCTGCCACCAGCTGAGCAAGAACACTGGCTGCCTGGTTGCTTCTGGACACAGCCAAAGTTAGGACTTGGGGTATTCCTATGTGGAGCTGGACTCAGGGATCCACACTGATGCCTTTCAATGTGGTATATTCTGTGATTCAATGATTCTAGTGAATAAGTGGCCAATTCAGATGGAAACAGACTGGAAAAAAATAAAGCAATGGGAATTTAAATCAGCCTGATGGGACAAGGGATGCAATGGATTGAAATAGAAGAGCAGAAGAAGGGAGTTTTGGGCAGTGATACGTGCATTGAACATAGTGAATACGGGAAGGGTAACTCATGGGGGGCACAGGAATGGCACAGCTCATGTTCTGGATGTGGTATGGTGGAATTCTTCCACACTGGTTCTGTTTCTTACTCAGCACTATCCTATGGGTTTTGTCCTCCATTGCAGTTCAGAAGATAAAACTAGAGAAGATTGGAGGAAGAGAAATAAATTTGCTAACCAGAGAGAGTTGTTTTTATACCTCATTTGAAAATCTTTGAAGAGTAAGCAAAGAATAGAAAGCGTTTTGTTGTTGCTGTTCTTTGAAATGTCTTGTTTATGCGCCATCACAACCTCTCCAAAAGCATGCACAGATCTTCCTCCCACAGACATGTACTCATCTCTGCTCCCAGCTCAAATTCCTGCTCAGGGAATTCCTGCAGGCACCCAGCCCAGCTCTGGGCTTAGGTGGCTACAACCAAGTCAAAGCTGCAGTCCCCTTGGAGTTAGTTATGGATTTACTAAGGATTGACTGGGGTTTGCAGCTTGTACTCGGCATACAGCCAATCCTGGTACAGAAAATGCCCTCAGTGGAAAAAGATTTTCATCCTAGTTGCCAGTCCCGAGGACAGGGTTTGCAGATGAGTGGGAGGAAGGTGAAATCTGCTTCTGTTGTCTCTCTCTGCTTTCTGTGTAAGTAATTAGAGATCAACATTGCTTAAATTGCACAGCAGCACATCCAAAGGGCAGCACAGCAGAGCAGCCAATGCAGTGGAGTTGCTCATTTAGCTCTGGCTGGCTCCAGATGGTGCAGGCTCCAGCCTGCGACTTAGCAGGCTAATGGGATTAAAGAGCAAAAACTTTCTCCACTGAAGTAAAGAGAAATGACAGGGTGAATAATACATAGCTTTTAAGGTTCCATTTGAGATGGTTCAGCTGCCACAAACGCTGCCCTCTTTGTCTGAAGTCAGAATCTTTTCCCCTTAAATTAAAATGACTGTTGATTCATGCAATCAATGCAAAAGTCAAAAATGAGTTATGTGGTTTTAAAAAGTAATCACTTAAAAATATCTAACAAACATAAATGTAACTGCTTGCTTAAAATAGCCAAAATATAATATGCTCAGTAACAATATTTTCTACTTTTACAATTACAAAGCAAGCTGTGTTTTCCACGGCGTCTTCCATCAGTTTAAATGCAATATGACATATGAAACACTTCCAGGAGTGTTATTCCACTACGTTTATTTGGTTTGCCTTTATGTATTCACATCAGCACTGCACACAATTGTTATTGCAGTTTCTTGGAAACATTTACACTTTGCATTCTTTGCTACTTTATCCAACACTGAAAGCAGGACAATCTGAATGACAGATCTAGAGATCTAAGAAGTGTAGGGAATCTTGTCTTTAATTCTAATGGGCTTGGATTTTGCCAGGCACTCTTCTGTGGCCAAGAAAATGCTCTTCTCACTGTATCTTCTTTTGGAAAAACTTCAGATTTTCTAAGGTAAGTCAAGGAAATATTTATGTGCCAGATGAAATATTTGAATCCAGAACTACGGACACAAACAGTCGCAGTTAACTTTCAAGAACAAAAGTGCATTTTTTAAAGGTGAAGTCTACAAAGTGTTCCCGGTTTTCCTTTCCAGCTGTCTTCTGCCCCCAGCACAGTGTTAGCTTTTGAGGAAGGAAAATGAAACAAGAAACCATTTGTAGGAATCCAATTTTTATTTCTAGCCCGGAGAGGATTAGGCCCATCTCAGAATACAAGGACTTGCTAATTATCATATTAGAAGTTAACTCTTTAGTCTTCAGGCTTTTTGCATCAGTCTGTTCTTGACTTTCATGGAGAGAGAATGCTCAGATGGTGTTCTGCATCCTCAACCTTACCCAAAAGCAGTAGTGGATGGAGTCTCACCAGATGAGACCTGCCCTGCTCAGCCCCAGCTCTTCTCTTGAATAAATTTGCTAAAAGTAATGATTTTGAAACTGAGTACAAATTGCAAAAAATCATTTAAAAGTTTGGCTTTTTTAAAGAAGTCATATTCTGTTACAAGAAGTAGAAAAATGAGACCCACACTGGCTCTGTGAAATAAAAGGGCAAAGCCCTGCATAACATTTCAGCATTTTTAACTCTATAACAAGTACTTAAAAAGCAATGATGGCTGTTGTAACTCAGTGTCATTTGCTGAAGGATAGGCTCTGCCTTCAATGACACCCTGGTACACCTGCTGCGGGTTTCCAGTGAAACTGTTTCTAAAGGTTTCTGTTCCTAGAGATACTTCAAAAGGCAGGCTGCATGACAAAAGAAACTGAAACTTAAATACTACCTTTGTGGTATGATTTCATTCGTGAAAGCACTACCTCCTTTTATACCCACTTCATTTATCTTAACAGACTTATTTGTGCGTGTGTCAAACCAAATTAAAGTAGCAGCTTGTTTACCATTCCAAACACCAGTGAGGATGGATACTCTTTTTTCTTTTAGGAAATGGATACTTTTGAAGTCAATAATGTGTGTTCGCTACAGCATTGTAAATATTTGTTCTTCAAGCAATAGTTGCTCTGTTTTATTGGTAAAAATAGAAAACGGCTTTAGAATTTCATGAAGTCAGTGCTATTGCTGCCTTAGTGTAGTGCAGCCATCCTTCAGTTCGAAGCATTGTGGCTTAGCAGTTTATTTCCCAGCCTAAAATATAGTATTTTTGAGAGGGAACATAAGTGGCATTGTAAATTAAATAAAGCTAATTCCTATTTACATACTCATTAAACACAAAGGAGAAGACACCTAGTAAAAGAAGACCACTGAATTCAGCAGAAAAAAAAAAATTACAACAACGCACATAAAAAACAAATTTAGGACAGAAGACGTTTGTTTTTCAGACTTGTCTTTCCAGGTTGAGCTCATACTGCAGTGAGATAGGTGGCCCCCTTCTACACCCAGGTGGCAGCTCTATTGCTGGCCAGGTGGAAGCTAGGAACAATCAGGTTGTTAGCCCTGATCCCCAGCACCTGCTTCAAAGGCCACTTAAGAAGCCAGAGAGGCAGCTGCATGTCTGGAAAGAGCAGGAAGATCTCTGTGCTTGGTTTGGAAGAGGTTAGTGATGGTCTTACTTGCTAGTACCTTCACTTTGCTGATGAGAAAAAGGAAACAAACCCAAAACAGTGTATCTGATATTGTTTGAATGTTGGTGTGGGTCTTGCTGGTGTGGATATGAGCAAGCTGCAGGCTTCTGTTCCCTGCTGGGTTGGGTTGGTAGCTGTCTTCATAGTGGCTGTTGCCCTCTCTCAGAACCTGGGTAGTGCAGGGATCAGGCTGTGGAGCTGCAGTTCAGCTTCAGGGTCTGTGAAATAAGCTCTATGTGAATGTTTCATGGTTCACTTTGTTGTTGTTATTTGGAAAGATGGAAATCTGTAGAGTTACAAATACTGAGCTGCTGCTCAGTATCTTTCTGGGAGTTAAAAAGAGGTAAGATCTGAATTTGAACTGTATGAATAGTTCAATTCTCTGCAGACCTTGCTCTTTCATTTTATTCACTGTTTCTGTGTCTCTTTCTCATCCACTCAATTGAATTGCTTAAGAAATTGTCTGCTCCCTATTAGCTTTCCTCTGTGAGAGCTATGAGAGCTAATAAATTAATGAAAGTATTGGTAAAAAATTAATTCTGTGTATCAGCAGTGTGAACTAGTTTGAGAGGCATGGTTCTCAGGTCTGCCTGCAGACTGCTGCTACAGCAAAGGAGAGAGATGCTCTGAGGGCAACTGCAAGGAAGGGTTGAATGTATCAATGATGTGCTTCTTAAAGTGCCTTCAGCCCTTCCCTGCGTTCCCATTTGTTCAGTTGAGGTGTGCACTCCTCAGGGCGTGAGCTTGGGTTTCCTTTTCTTTGAGGTGTGTTCTAGCACTTGTGGCTTTCCCTTTGTGGTGATTGTAGGGGTGCAGGCAGCCCAGGGTGGTCCCTGCCCCAAAAGATGCCCCTTGTGTTGTCTGCTGCTAACAGCACAGACCCGCCAGCTGTGCTTTTCCACCTGAGCATCAATTTGGCAGCTCTGAAGTTTGTAGAATCATAGAATGGCCTGGATTGAAAAAGAAAGTCAAAGGTTATCTGGTTTCAAGTTCTGTTCATTTGCTGAGCAGTGCCTTTTGTCAGCCGCATTTCCCGGGGGTTGGTGGAAACCCTTTCTGTTTTAAAGCTTCTGAGTAACTGTTCTGTGTTTTGGAAGGTGCAGCTGGATGTAGCTGGTTAAAAGGCACAGGGGTTGCACTCCAGACATTCACGTAGAAGGAGCAGTCAGATCGATATCAATCTGCAGCCTGCTGCTGTTACAAAAGATCACAGTGCATCCTGTTCTGCTGTATTTGTGCCCACAGTAGAAATCTAAGTGGGCTGGATGATGCTGCAGCCCCTGGGGTGTTGCAATAGAAATGCAGAGGGCAGTTAGGACCCCAAGGTAGTGAAAGCGGGAATGAGTGGGCTCTGGTATTTGCCATAATGAGTTAACTAAGGATGGGGAAAAGAGTAGAGAAGGGAAAGTGTCTTAATGTTGATTATATTAATATAGTGCTGTTGTTGTTGAGTTATGCGCTGTCTCCTTTTGAAAGAAAGATACTGTTTTTGTGGTAGGAGTGGGGCAGATTTCAAGGCTGTACATCAGCAATTAGGAAGGAAGCTTTTTGCGATCTCAGTGGGAGGGCTCTAGCACAAAATGACAATGCATCTGCTGCGGAGCACTGCAAATCAAAGCTCCTTGCTCTGCTACAACTGGAGTAATACACTTCAGAGGAGCTTTATGGGAGTGGGTATGCCTTGATGTAGTGTATAAGCACATAAATAAGAATATTGTAAGAAAGAGAAGTTAGTCCAAGCTGTTGTTCCCAGGCTATTAAATCTGTGTTCTGAGATTCTTTTCTGGGGAGCTTTACACTGTCATTTCTTTTTCTCTTTTCCCTAAATATATTACTATCACATTGGGAAGTATCTAAAAATCTATTCATCCCTTTTCTGGGACAGCTAAAGTTATTGGTGCATGGCAGAAAGCAGCTGTAACCCTGCTATGAGGGGGCAGCCTGGCTCCTGCAAGCTCACTGCAGGCACATCTGGACCACAGCTTTTCCACAGCTTCAGCTTCCTCCCTCAGGGAAGCAGCACAGGGAGGTGAGCACTGGAATCATGCTATGTGGGGGAAAATGAAGACCTAGAATGGTGTCTGTAACAATGTTTAATGCTGTCTGAGCCTTGTTCAAGTCCAGGCGAATTTAAAGAGTTGAGTGAGGTCAGCTGTGGATATTCTCCTTCATAGCAGCTAATAAAATTGGGATGTTTTGCAGGTATGTACTGGCTTGTAAAATGGGGCTCAGTGGGTTTGTACTTCTCTCTTCATCTGTGTCAATGCTCCAGCTTGTACAAATGCACAAAAACGCTCCTTTGAGCACTGTGATTCAAAGATGGTTTTGCAGTGGAAGAACCTTGGCTTGGTCACCTTGCTGAGTGCCTGTGCATTAATGTCATGGGCAATGAGTGGGCTTCAGAGCATGCTGTAAATAAATAGCTATGCTTTGATAACCAGTGGCTGTAAATTAGGAATATCTTTGATTCTGAATGCTGTGTGAGGTGTGGGTAGCTGTTATTGCTGGTTAAGCTTGTGGGCATTTAGCTGTTAAGTACAGTAAGGAGCTGAGGACAAATTGGGTGAACTGGAGAAGAGTTCAGAGTTGGCCTGAACAAAGTTCTTAGAAGGTACTCAGTGCATAGAAACAGTGACAAGATTTATACTCAGTGAAAAATAGACATTAGTTGATGGACTGCATGTGTTTATGGTTAATCTAAGTAAATGGTTTTTCATAGAATTGACTTTGTCTAATTTTCTCTTTAAGTACAGTTTTCTTTTAGAACAGCTGAAGTCTGTTTGTTCTAAGCCTAGTTCAGGGCTTAGGGCCAATTATGGAGGATCCAACTAGTATTCTTGACTCCTTGTGTTTTTGTCATACTAAATCTTCTGCATCAAATTATTTAGAATTTGCTGTTTATCTATGAAGTGTCTCAACTGTAAGTGAAAGGCTCTGCAACACAATGAGTTTACTCCAGCCCATAGATCTGGTATTTCTTACAACTGTGACATCTTCCTTGGCAGCAAATCTGTATTCTAGCACTAATTGCCCATTGGAATTCAGAGTTCATTAGTTACTTCATAAGTAAATTTATGCTGTGGAATACTTAAATTGTCCATAGGTTAGTAAAGCCAGGGCAGCGGCATCAACTCTTCAATTTGATACATTTCTTATTTTATTTACTGTTTAATATTGGTGTTTGTTTTTTTTTTTGCCATTGCTGTGAATTTACCATCTACTATGTAAGGGAACTCCAGTCATGGAAAAAGAACTCTGAAAGAATGAATTTGCTCATCTCTTTGAGTGTGTGTGGTATTTAAAGATTTAGGGTATGTCTTTGGCAAGGCAGAATTCACACAGAGGTTTGACGTTTAATAACTTCTGGAGTTGCTATAAAGTTTTCCTGTGATTCAGACCCATAGGAAGCTAATTTTTAGGGATGTTCTTTAGATTGTATTCTGGTCATGTGGCAACGCTTGAATGGTTTCCTTTTTATTATTTTTATTTTCCATGTGTGGCACAGAGTTCACAAAATCAGTGTGTATTTAGGCGTATTTCATAGTGCTAAATTCAAATGAAAATAGTGGGGCTACTATTTAGAACTCAGTACATTACATCAGAAAGGCATAGACCCATTAAAGCAGACTATAAATAACACACATGGTCCATGTAGTCCCAAATTGTAAATAAGAGTTGAAGGCTGAAAAATGTTCACTCTAAAATCTTTATTTAGGCCTCCCTTTAAGGTACAGCTGGCCAACCTCTTGGCTTGCCTGGGAGGCAATGAGTGAAGAGGAAATCTCTTAGGCTGCATGTAGGTAGGTTGCTCTGAAAGTGATGCCTCCCATTTATTTCCATGGAAACTACAACAGATTCAAGGAGCATGATAACAATGAAGCTAAATTCTCTACAAAACATTTTCCAACATGATTATCATCATTAGTTATTCATTCATGATCAATTATTTAAATATCTGATTAGCAACTTGGTGTGTTCCATTTGAAAGTATATTTATGTTGACTGAAAATGGAGAAGCAAATATCATAACTTTTTTTTTTGTAATCTTAAAACCTATTCTTGAATTCCTTCACTAAAACAGAGAGCAAGGCTGCCTGCTTTTCACTGTTTGCAGTACTGTGTTTAGGCAGTGCATCAAAAGGCATGCAGTTTGCTGTAACTTCAGTTAGCGCTGCACTGTGCCTTGGCTTTGGCCTGGGCAGTGCCAATTGCACCCTGATGTTTGGTCGTCAGTGAGCCATGGGTGTGTGTACAGAGCTGAGTTGGGCTGCTTGGCCCCATGATGGGGTGGGGCTGGGGGTGGCTGTAGTATGGGCTGGGCCATGTGCAGCTTATAGGCCATGTGTTAGATGTGCCTGCTATGAATGATTGGGGAAAAAACTTCAATTGAATCTGGGAACAAGAAAAGAAGCCTCCAAATATCCCATTTCTGTCCTCCATGGATATTCTGCCTTTGCAAGGTAATGTTTGTGTGGGTCTAAGGAGAATTCAGCTATGCTATTCTGAAAGTATTTCCAAATAATTCCCTGCAGTCTCCAATGGTGAAAAGCAAAGCAAATATGTTACAGCTGTTCTGTCTTCCCAAGAGAAACAGTACAAGAGAAACTGTAGTATTAGTGGATTGTTATAATTTTGTCAGTATCTACTCTGAATTTGAAATACATTTAGTCATGTTTACTTGGTGTTTGTGAGTTCCTAGTGAAAGATGAGACAACTTGTTATAAAATTGTTTTCCACAAACTGTATTACTTTTAAAAAAAAAAAAACCTCATCCAGAGATGATTGTGATCAGTAAGCCTTTCTTTTGGGAAATAAAAATGTAATGGCAGAATACGTAACCTAAATTCTGTAGAAAATGTGGGATGACTTGTGTATGAATGTTGAGGTTATAATGAATCTAGTCCCTGTGATCCTAGGTTTTACGACAACTGATGGATAACAGCCCATAGTTAACTGCACTTCAGGATTTGTCTTCTGCTTGTGGATGACTCCTGGAGGTTTGAAAACTGCTTTCGAAGAATCCCATTCTTCATGGGAGTGCCAGCTATCCAAATGACTGTGTTTACCAGTCATGGCCTTAGTTCAGGCAGGGTTTGCTTGTTGAGGCTTGGGTTTGATTACATTTCAAACAATAGCTCGTGTTTACAGATTGATCAGTTCTACTGCAGGGCCTGATGAGTTCAGGGGACTTGATCCCTGGAAAAGAGTGGTGGGAAGAGATGCTTATGCAAATGAGACTGCCATCTGTGCTTACATTAGCTGGGATGAAAATTACCATATGAAGGCTATTAATGTTTCAAATCACTTCCTGAAATTAAGAGGAAAAGCTATTTTATAGTGGCACATATTTCTTTGATTAAATGCCACTAAAACTAATTTATTAAAATAAACAAAGGAACATCAAACCACACCTGTTTCTGGTTTACAAACTGTTCAGGCCATGCTCTGCCATTCACAGCCAACCCATGGACTTTAGGGCAATCAGTAGTTCTGTGTGGTTTCTCTGTGCTTCATCTGAGCCATTGGTAATTGTAGCATTTAAAAACTTTGCTATAAGTCAAATGGACTTCAAGGATTTATACACCTTTGTGCTTCCGAGAATGCAAGTGACACTTGCGTGTCTTTGGGATAGTGTATTCATTTTGTCCATAGAACAAAGTCTGATGATATGGCAGTTGTGCCACCTGGATGACCTTGTGTATCCTGAAATCTGATTTGGATCTCCTTGCTGATGAAGGGAGAAGTGTTACATCTCCTTTCTCTGTATCAAATTTGCTGATCAAAAGGTTTCTCTTTTTTTTTTTAAACTAACCCATTTGGCATTTTTATTTATTAGAACACTGGATATTGTTAGATATTACTTTGCCTTTAATCCTTCAAATTGTCATTAAGTGGATGAATGACAAGCTTCTGATCATGAGACAAATGAGCTTTTTCTTAAATAAATTGCCATGAGACTACATAAACATTGAAAGCAAATTTAATAAAGAAGGTGCTCCAGATGCTTGCACATTCAGACCATTTCTCATTGTAATTGCAATACTATACACAGAGATTTATGTTGATGCTTTGGGGAATTCACAGATGAGATGTACTACGCTCTGCTAGGAGGCATAATATTCACAGGGTTTTAGTGTCACAGAAAGTTATAGTGACTATTGAAGAAAAATAATTGCTGACAGTTTTGAGCAGTCTTTAGTGTGCAATGTATTTGTGCTGCCCTGTAGGTCCTTGTTTCAAAACATCTTTTGAAGTATTTACAAGTAGAAACAGGTTGCTCTAATCTGCATGGCATTCATGTATAGCTGTCTTTAAATGAATTCCTTTGTCTGTACTGGTGCTTCGTAATGTGACCCTTTCAAAGGTTCAATTCCAAAGCTAGTTTTACTAGATTGTACATCTTAGGTACCAAATAAAACAAAGTGACATGCTTCACTGTTTATTCTACTCTTTTAGAGGGCAGGAATAGAACTTCTCCTGCAGAAAAGGACCTGTGCTGCTGTTCTTATCTGTGAGCAAAGGAAGAGTTATAGCTCAAAACTGACACAAACACCAGCAGAAGAGGGGGAGTGCCCATGTATCTGTGGTTCTGATCTCTTGTGTGTGCTCTAGTGTGGCTTTATTCCTTCTCTGGGAAGCAAAGGAATTCTGTGAATTTAGTGAGGTGATTTCTGGAAGTGTTCTTCAGAGGCATTTGTAGGCATTTAATCTGTTTACCTGTACAGTTTTCTTGCTTGTTCCTTGTGCTGTGATGGACTGCACACCATTTCATCTTTGCATGATGACATGGTGTTGTGTACAGAGTCATTTATCAAACTTCCAACTGCAGTCTTGGAGGAGTACTACAGTGACCAGCGAAGCACACCTGGTGAGTGAAGGTCAGGTTATAAGGTATAGGAATTGTATTGCTATGGTGATTGAGTCTTTAAAAGATAATTAAGCAGGTAGATGAGGAGGTATGATTGTAGTAATTTAATTAGTTCTGCCTGCTGTTCTTGTCTCTTTTTCCATGTTGGAGGTATGGACATGTTTCTGGTCTTTACTCTCTGATTTGATTGTATTGGCTTGAGTCTGAAGAAAGTCAGTATTCCACTGGATGTCTTTATCAGACAGTGGGGAAAATGCCATAGTATGAAATTCCTTTATGCAACATGTGAAATTGTGCTTAAAATTATGGAGAAAGAGCCTAGGCAGTACAGTTTGGGATTTGCAGGGCCCTGCATGGACTCAGAAAGATAAGATTTTGGTTCAGCTGCATTGGGAAGTGATGAAAGTATTCAAAGGTGGAAGATGGCAGAGGTGTGATGACTGGACAGCTTAGAAAGCTGTCCAGCTCAGTGAACTGAAATCCTTACAGTGTCAGTATGTATATTTTCTCTAAGTAAAACAAAGCAAGAGCTGCAGTACATGGTCTAGACCATGGGGAAGTTCTCTTTCCAATATCAGTGTTGAGGCTGTGTAATGTTTCAGGAATATTTTAAAAGTAAATTTAATAGAAGAATGAATGTGGATTACACATAAAACTACTCAGCCTCCTCTTGTCACCTGCTTCAATCCATTAGAGCTCTGGGATATTCATATGTATAAGCAAGTCCTGAATCAAAACAATCAGCATTGCTTTCAATCCCTGTTTTACAATCATATGTGCCTAGTTTTGGGAACAAAATACAACAAAATATCTGAAATGCATTATAGGTTTATCTACTGCCTCATTTAAGCAGCTCACCTCTGAGATGAGAATGTTTTAGTACCAGAAATTGATTTCTAGACAAAACAGGGATCAAAGATGTGGAAATTGGAGCCCAAACAATATTTAATTTGAGTGACTGTACAGAGGGAAGGCTTAGCAGCAGGTTGAGCTGTGGTTTGATGATACGATAAACCTGGCTTTTGAGTCCGTGATGGAGGATCAAGAATGCTGTGACTATGGCACAAAGCTCTGATCTGAGAAATTTCTACTAAGGTTGAAATGTTGTTTAAAGAAGCATTTGTGGATTAGATTTGTAGCAGGAAGGCTTTACATCATGTCAGAAGCTTTTGTCAGTGGGCATAAACCCAATAGAAATTAGCATATGATTGATGCTATGTTATCTAGTTAACCAGCAGTGAGATTAGGTGCCTGTGTTTGTGCAGTTGGTGACTCAGTGGTGCATTGGCTGTGGTATTATTCTCTGTGGACAAGTATCCTAGATCCAAATTCTGATTCCTTTGTGATGCCACAAGGGCATTGTTTGCTGGTTTTGCTGTCTGGATTGAAAGTTGGATGTTACATTGAAACTAAATGTAACTTTGAGAAATGAAGTGACTGATTCTTTATTAAATGACACCTGTAATTTCCAGAGAGGCAATTACCCTTGTGAGGGTCTCTCTAGATATTGTGAACACACTCTGCAAATAAACTTCCAAGAAAGATTTGGTGTACTACATTATTCTAGCATAAACCCAAGTCTTAAGATTGGAAAGTCATAGGGAACATCCAGTAGTACTTTATTTCAGAGTTGGACATGCATTTCTGGTCACTGTATTCTCAGTTTAGAGTTTTCTGACTTTGGGTCAGCTCAGGTGAATTTACAAAGCAGTCACAATTTTAATTTGTATTTTTGAAACTGAAATGTAATACTTTATTGTGAAGGTTCTACTGGAGTAATGAGTTGAAACTCAACTGATTTCATTTAAAAGCTACTAAAGGAAAATGATGCACTTCTGTCAAGACTAACAGAATGCTTTGGCACAATATGCCCTTGCATAAGTCTTGTTTCGAGAGTGACTGCAATTAGTTTGTGCTATTCAAAGTGCCAGCCAGAAGTCAGCATGCTTCAGGGAAATAAGTCCAATGTTTATTACTTCAGTTCAAAGTGATGGTCTGCCATATCAAACTGCAGCATGCTAACTAGTTTCTGATGAAATGAAAACACACGCTTTATTACTTCTGAAGGTCATACCATATATATTTGTGATACATATAATAAGCAGCCATAAAATGCAAATTCACTTCTTCCATTAAGCAGAATTCCCTATAATTTTTTTAGCTTGGTTTCTGCTGAAAGCAGATCCCTTCCTGGAGTGAAGGTGTGCTTTGGGATCATAAAAGGGAGATTATGGGGGGAAGGTGAGTTCAGGAAGGGCACAGATTTATAGTCTTCAGATGCACAAAACCAAGAGCGGGAGCTCTTTAAGGTAAGCAGCTGCAGCTTGTTGACTTCAGTTTAATTTCTTTCTGTATGCGTCACTCAAATTTGATATGCAGGTGTTACAACACTGAACATGTAGTGACTGGAATCATAATGTTTTCCTGGTTTTTGTGTGATTGCATTACTGAATCTTTCTACCTCTGTCAGCCATTGGGGGAGCAGCTTGCTGTGATTGATGACAGCTTTTCCTGTTGCTGAGTCCTTCTGATTTCATAACCTCAGCATGTCTACCTCAAATTTTATTATGAAAGTTTCTTTGTGTTTTTATTATAAAGCCACTGCAAGAGGGAAGGACTAGAAGCATGAATGTGTTTATAAGTAGTATTTAGATTCTCAGGCTCATGTTCTAGAACACCTTTTTTTTTTTCCTGAGAAGTCAATACAATTCTTCAAATAAGGGGAAAAAAAAGTGGAGTTATAAGTTATGACCCTGGAGGACTCAGCTGACATCTCTGCCAGTGCAGATGGGTGTTAAGAAGAATATCTGCCCCAAAGGATTTCAGATTTAGAGCCACCTTGGCCAAACTTTATGCTAGGCTGTGTGTGAGGGAACACAGAACAGCTCCAGAGGGACCAGGATGTGCCAGTGAGTGATGAGTGGTACTGCCATGTGTGGTGCCTTTCATACTTTGAGAGGATGGTCCAGTTCCACAGAACAAAGTGGAGGTGTGGAAACAAAGTAAAATAAAATGCGGCCTGGGATTTCTAAGGATATGTGATGGATGGGGCTGGCCAACTGGATATGGCATCTGAATGGGCTTTAGAGCTGCAGCTTCTTAAAGCTCTTTTTGAAGTCAGAATCTAAAAGGAAAGGAGGAAATTTTTGTGGTAAGAGCCTGTATTGCAGGTGGTCCAACATATGGGGTGCAAATCTGACCCTGTCAAGCCCACCTGGCCTCTTGCTGCAGGCTGCAGGAGTGCTGGTGCTCAGTCATGACCTGGCTGTGGTTATCAGCAAAGCAGGAGGGCTGTCAGTGCCTTGTGCTTTAACTTGTCATGTGCTCAGCTCTCAACTATCAGCCTTATAAAACCTGCTGTGCAAATAACACCTGGAGTGTGTTCTCTGTGTACTCTCTGAGGCTTTGGATGTTAGGAGGGCAAGGCACTACTCTGCCAGCTTGCAAATGGAAAACTTGTGTGAAGAGAGCAGCTTGGAATGGAAGACTGAGCCTTGAGGTGATTGATGTCTTCAAAAAGACTGCTTTGACTTTTGTTGACCTTGAATTCAATGATAGCTGTTTTCCTGTTTAAACTGTCAGTAAACAGCATCCTTGGTCAAGAGAAGTGTCTGAAATTCAACTGACACTGTGTTGTAAATGACATACAGAGGGGAGGTAAGATTCTGAATACATTTTCTTGGACGTTTAACACCTAATAATGATTTTAACACCATGTAGATTAAATCACATAGGGGAATGATGTAATGGCACAAATAAATAAGCTGTAAGCACTATTCTAGTAATAATGCAGAGGGAATGTATTCTGGTACCTATGAAACTGCCTCAGACTTGCAAGCTACAGCAATTAAACTGGCAACTGCACAGTGGATGGTAAAGATATTGCTAATGTGAGCCAAAACAGTCATTTCTGCAGAAGTTGACTGTAGACTTTTTTGCTTATGTTTGTAGTTTTTGTGGCATTTTGTTCTTCTATTCTGTGGCTCTCGTGTTTGTAATTTTCTGCACAACTAGTCTGCCACCTTTGATTGCTCTTTTTAAGAGCATAATAATTTGATTTTTCCTGCTCTTTCGTGATGTTGATTTGACTAGGTGGACCATCAGAAATAGTTGAAATAGGACTATTTTCCTTAGCTACTAATAAGCACCTTGTGCAAAACAGTATGGAACACGTTCCTGGTAAAATAGCATGAGTTTTGATTTATGTGAAGTCTATTAATTTTTTTCTATATGGCTTTACGTTACACATCTCTTAGCTCTGAGTCCTGCTGAGAGTCTCTGGAGTGCTTATGGTATGTTTGCTGAAGAATTTATCATCCTGAAAGATGACCTGATCCTGGAGGGATCCACAAACTCTCCACTAAGGCCAAGTGATGGATGTCTTTAGCTATGAACCATGTGCCTTATTTCACCAAAGGTGAGCAAACGCATGAGCACTGCTGTGCTCTCAATAAACTACCATGCTCTCAGGACGTATTTGCAGATATGAGCTCATCCTACAGGAGAGTGTCTGGTGGCTGTAATGACTCTCCTTTGCTTTGCTCCTGTAACTTGTGAAGTCCACCTGCAATTAATATGACAGCTTCCTGCATTTAAATACATCATGATTTAAGGTGGTTTTTTTAATATATTTGAGGTCTTATATGTATTTTACTCTGCTCTACAGACCTTAGGAATCATGTTGTGAGCTTTTGTTAAGGCCATGAGGCTGAGTTTCTCATTCCTTAAAGAGATAATAACTTTTATACAGCAATCTGGTTCAATTTGGGACTTAAAGGAAAAAATATCTTGCAATACAGCTATCATGACATCTGTAAATAGACCTTTAATGACCTATTATTTCTCAACACTGCTAAACTCTGAATAAGAAAGGCAATCAAAAACATAGTCTGCAGTGGTTGTATACCTATAATTGAAAATACCATCTAACTAGATGACTCTGTACACTTGCAGGATACTTTTTCTGTGGCTCAATTCAGACTATATTTGCTTACTGCTCTAGGAAAAGTGAAAATAATTTAGCTTTTCTTTCGTTTAAAGGAATTCTGTCTTGATGACCAAAATGCACCTGTACTGCCCCACAGATGACAGTACTTGAGCACTGAGGTGTGGCTGCCAGCATGTGTTCATCTGAATAAACTACTATAATTATTTTCTATGTGATGTAGGTAAATTACCCATATTAATTTATGTAGTTTCAATTAGTGTAAGTTACTGTCTCTACCATTGCCAATCAGCTAACTTTCGAATAATATCAGTGTATGAAATTAGCACTAGCCGAAAACAGTGCACAGTCTGTTATCCAAATAGACTGATTCCTTCCTTCCTATTTTTTTGTTCCCTTTAAAATGGAATTCTGTGAAGTATTAAACACACAGGGCTTATTCACTTGTTTGTGTTGGATAAGTGAATTAGATGCTTGTGGAAAATGCCAGATGGGCTGCATGGGAGCCAGGAAGTCTCTGTCTACCCACCAAGCAGAAACAGTGTTTACATGCCAGATTGTGCTCTCAAAGTGCCCTAACCTGACCCATAGGTAAGAAGCTCATTTTGATATTCCTTCAATTCATTCTTCCTGATGTGTGGGTAATGATGCTTCTCAACATGTGTGCATAGATACTCCTCATTGTTGGCCATCCTTGGAAATCTAGGTTAGAGAAGAAGCAGAGTATGTTTATGACAGCTTGGAATTCTGAAAGCAAATACCCCAGAAAGGGGGAAAAGTAAAACTTCCTTTTCAACAGTGTGTGGTTAAAAATGATGCACGTGCCCCTCTGCCTGCTTTTTCAATTAATAGTGCTTTTATTGGTAAGTAACAAGATTAATTTCATAATTGTGTTGTTGTAAGTGGGTATGGTTGAAAGACAGAAATCCATACAATAAGGCAGATACTTCACCTTAGTGAAATCTTTCCAACAAAATGATGTTCTTAAGGGTGTGCTTGCTAAAATAACTTTGTAGGTAATACAGGACCATAGGTACAGCTGATTTTACTCCAAGCTTATGCTAGTTTAACTTGTTTTCCAGTTGCCATCAATTGAGAGCTTAATGAATATAGGTAAGATTGAGAGCTATGCTCTATTTTCATGAACGTTATTTTTGCAAGTATTTGCAGTTATTCTGTTCTGTTGTTTCATATTTTCTACAGTTTATTATGCAAAGCTTAGCAGAGGAGATTCACTATTTTATGTTGATTTAAGACCATCTTGAGAATGAGATGCCAGCAGGAGCATTTCTCAGTCTTTGCTTTGTGGTGATCATAGTGTTTTGAATTTATTTGAAGGAAGATGATTAATATGGGTATTTGGACAGGAAACAAAACCTGCAAGGGAAACAAATTGGATAGCATGGGGAGACCAGAGAAGGAGTTTTATTTTAGATAAACCAACATATGATTACAAGTTTAGCTCTGTCAATTTTGCTGTGTAAGTCTGAACAATCTCAGTAAGACATTAATCATTGCAGGGTATTACAGTCCTAACCAAAGTAGATTGCTTTTCTTTCTGGAATATGCCTTCATCAGTAAGCCCTTACAAGCCAGCTACACCACTGATTACTAGAATACTGGAAGGGTTGGTGTTTGTATGTGTAGGAAGCTCATCAAGTTTGTAGCAAGTTCTTAGTTAACTCATATGAAGGTCTATTTTTATTATTGCTATTCAGAAAATGTCAGTATTCCTTAAGGACGCATCTAAATGAATGTAAGAAATGTGATTTTTTTTTTTTTTTGCCCAACCTTATTTTCCTCCTTCATGTAGAAAAGTAAAACTTAAATCCAAACACTTGTTTTCATCTAAAAAGTTTTAGTAAGTACTAACCCCAAAGCATGAAATATTTGTGTTTTTACCAAAACCAAATTCTGCTCTTTGAATGGTGGTTCTTACTAAAACAGATTTTCCTTTTGGCGTGTGTGTGTATATATATACACTCAAACCAAATAGGGTTCTCTAGCAGTCTTGTTCTAATAGTAAAAAAAAAAAAACCTTAATTGGATTTCTATGAAGGAAAAAAGGCTTTTTTCTCACCTTGTTTCAGTGTCTTCAACATCCTGGTACATACTGTACTTGTAGTTAGCCTGGTGTGTAGATCTCCCTATCACGCTGCTGCAATGACTGCAGTGCCTAAATTGGGGCAGTGTGTGATAGCTCTATTCATCACTTGATGGATGGAGCTGCTAGCAAAATTGATTGCAACATCCCCTTCCCAAAACTGGTGCTTTAAGTACACCCCAAGACAATGATCCAAGCCTGAAATGGGAGAGTTTAACAAGCAAGGGTTAAAAGCATGCTAAATGGTGGCTGGGAAAAGAGCAGGTCAGGAATTAGAGCAATAGCTTGGCACTGTTCTGTAAAAGTGGTTAAGAAATGAGAACAAGCATTTTGCACCCTTTTTTCCCTTCATTGGACCTTAGTGGGAAGGTATGTTTTAAGGCAATTGTTGATGCTGACAAAAGACCTTTTTTCTTTGTACTTTAATACCCCTCAATTGGAAAAAATAGAAAACCACAAGTTTTATCTCTTTCCTTTTTAAAATTTTTCTCCTGCAGCGAAGTAAATTTCTTATCAGCCTTGAACAGGCAGCTTTGGTGTCACAGATAAGACCTTGGAGTTACTGACAAAATATAGGACATGCAGATAGACAGTGGACAGCGGAATAGCTTATCACCAGTTTAATGAGAAAAGCCTTCCTTCACTGACGTGTTATTAAAGATCCAATTCCATTGTGAACCTGGATCTGGTAAAAGCGTGAAACAGAAATCTGAGAAGAAAGCTGTTAACATAACCAGTATCAATTTTTCTCTTATATCGTATCTTACACACCCTTTATTATAATGTCACTCAAACACATTTCAGCTTCAATCATCATATACAGGATTTGATGCTAGCATTTCATTTCTTTATTTGTGCCTCTGAAAGGCAAAAGAGCTGCAGGTATATGTAGCTTTGGGAATGGATAATATCCACCTGGCATGTTGTCTTCTGCAAAACTTTTCCTGCCCATCAAGTATGATAATAAGTCTGGACTGAGAAAGGTTTAATCCACTGCAGCCCACTGACTCTTTCACATTTAAAATTTGTCTTGAATGCATAACCATATGTGAAATGATAGGAGAAAGTCAGTGTATTGACTGCCCCATGAATACACATCTTTAACATCTTGCTTGGGCCGTTAGATCCATGCCTCATTCTAAGGAGGGTACTTCATTGCATGACCACGGTGCAGCGCGGTGTGGCACCTCTGCAGCTGTAGATGAGATCAGCGCTGAGTCCGTCTGCGCGTGGACCTGAAAGAAAAACACCCTCCTTTCCCTCTTTGGAGGGGGAAATGGGTGACTGTAATGATCTCTGTTCACACAAGCTCTGTGTGGATTAACTCCTTTAATGTGGATGAAGTGCTTTGACGATGAAAATGACTGTGTAAATCCCGTGGTTCTCGAGGACCGTTCAGTACAGATGTGTTTTTTTGTTTGCCCACTATTTTTTCAAAATTGAACAAAAACCTGAGAGAAGTTAGAGGCTTCTTTCTGAAGATAATGAATTTGTTTTGCTTTCTTGTCCCATTCGGCTTTACCCTTCAATGTAACTACTTTATAACTCTTAACCAGAGGTATCAGAGAATCTACAGCAGTAGCTCTTATTCACTCAGTTCCCATGAGATGTCTCTAACTTCTGTGGATAATGTTTCTTGTGAAATTGGGTCCTCTGTACTGTGGAGCTTTGTTTCTGGTGATCCTACTCCCTTTGAATGCAATGAGTCTGCAGATGGGAGGTAGAAAATTAATAGCAGAACTTGTAGATTTTTAAAAATATATGGTTTTAATTGACTCAGCTGATAAAATGCCAGATTTAAAAAAGGAAAAAGCCCTAATGGTGCTTAATTATTCTTATCAGACCACTAAGCACATTCTTTCTGTATTTGTTTTGAAGCATTGCTGTCTCTAAGAGCTGTAAATCAGATCTGGAAAAGATGAAGCAGGATATCCAAAAATCATTGTTCTTTGCAACAGGAATTAAGGTGGAAGAAGCACAGGGAGAGTGTGTAAACTGCTCTTTATTGGAGATGAGGCTGGATTATGAGGTGAGGTACCCACCAGCCAGTATGGGACTGAGTCCTACCTGTCTCTGGCTGTTCTGAATGGTTTCTGGTAGGGGAGCACGGCTTTAAGAGGTTATGGCTGTGCTTGGAGAAAATGTGAGAGCAAACTGCATCTCCTACTAATTTCGTAGGGGAGGAAAGGATGCAATAATCACATTGAGAATGAGAGAACAAAGTTTAGTACAAGTCTTTGAATAGACAGTTAAACTCCATGGGAGCTCTATTGGCTTCCACAAATGATGTGGACTGTACGAAAAGAGTATGTTTCTGACTTTTTGAATGTAAAGGTGATTTTCATCTTTTCTCTTTTTTTGACCTGGAATTGAAGCTCTTTTTTTTTTTTTTTAATCTCTTGGGCAAAATACTTCTATCTACATCTTCTGCTTCCTTTCTCTCTATGAAGTAGTGGTTTGAGTGTTTTATATTGCACTAATGAAGTAAGAAACACATCTACTCAAGTCATAACTGGGAAACTTCCAGTAAAACTAGAAGTTGTGCTTTCAGATATTCCAGCTGGCTAAAAATTGGACTGAACATGCCATTGTGGAAGATAGATATCTGAAATTCTTTTCTACAACATGATGTCCTAATGTATTACAATATCAGGACATGTACAGAAGTTCATTTCCTAATACATAATAACACAGCTGCTGCTGTAACTTAAGTGATATGTGCTTACATCTGTGGATTTCTGTTTCCTCAAAATACATCTTAATCCTTAAAATACATCTTAACTATGTGGGGGATAGTTTAAAGAAGCTTTACTTGAATCATTTTAATCTATTTTGTGTGAGGGGTAGGTGTTTTGTTTTTTTTTGCTGCTGCTCAACAGAACTCCAGGCTTTCTAGTATGGCATATGTTTGACAGTGACTAACAGTATACCTAAATATTTCAGTCTGCACACAATAATTAAGTATCTGTTAGGATGCTCTGTCATTAGCATTACCTTCTGTGCTTGGAATTTAGTTTATTCTCTATTCTTGTGTACCCAGGACACAATCTGTAAGTTCCTTGATTTCTGTGCTGATCACAAGTCATTCTCTTGGGCTCTGGGTCTTTGCATCTCTCTAGGTCTGCCTGAAGTGTTACTTTCTTGAAACCCGTGTTTCATAGGCCCCAGCCAAAATCAGTCAGTTTTGCTCTGGAGCCATGGTGAAGTCAGATGCTCTGCTACTCTTCTCTGTAACTTCGGAAATGCCAAAACTTGTCATCACTAGCAAACGACTCTTCAGCGACTTGCCCTTATTTTTGTCTTCTCTCAGCTTGACATTATCTAGCTGCCCAACAGAGAAAGGAGGTGTAGCAGTACCATTCAGGGTGATTGTTCTGGGTAATTGCTGTGCAATAGTGTTTATGGAGCTTGAATGTCAAACATCTCAATAGTCTAGCTTGGCTGAACACTACTTAATTATTAATGAAGGGAAGTGTTCCACAACTGCTGGCCCATCATGTACATGAAGAGATTGCTGTTCTTATTACTTGTTCAGCATAGCATTCCAGTATTTAAAGGCTGATTATGAGCTGATAGCATCATGCTTGGTGTAAACATTAGGAAAAGTTATTTTCTGTCAAAGACTAAAAGGAAGTGTTGTACTTCACGTTCTCAGTTGCCAGATTTAGAAAAGCTTTTGCAAGACCAAGCTTGAATTTGTTATTCTACTATATCAAAATTGAATTCCTTCTCAGCGATGCCTATAGCTGTTTTATTGGATGTGGTTGAGTAGTATTCTGCCAGGTTGTTTATGTATGCTTATAAAAGAAGAAAGTGCACAGGGGTGGTTATCAGGATCTGTGATCCAATCTGTCTACTCAAACTTGCAACTTTGCGAGGAGCTGTGCTAGTAATATTTTACCATGGAGTAAATTTATTCACGAGGAGAAACTTTTCTGGGATCAGTGGAGGAAAAATATTTCACGGCTGAAGTCAAACAGGTATAATTGCTGCATTTTTTTTTTTTTCCTCTGGCATGTATGGAAGTTCCTCAGGTTTTTTCTGCTTTTTCTTCCAGGACAGCATGAAATGGGTTTAATAACAAAGGATGTTAGTGTGGCTTCTCAGAAGGAAGCTCTTTTCTTTTTGTGTATGAATAGGAAATACAGAACACAAGATGGTTGATGAAGTGTGTTAATATTATGTTTTTTGTGTAGCGTATCAAACTGTGATACGCGTTAGTGTTTTCCAAAGCTTGCAGTCATGAAGCCAGTAACAAGCATAAAACTGAGATAATGTGCTCTCATGAACCTGGGCTAGTGGTCAGCTGGACTGTGATGCTTCTTGCTGACCTTCTTGACGCGTTGATTTTTATACTTGTGCTGCAAAGTGGATGAATTTCATTGACTTTAAGAAGTGGATAATACGTAGTGAAACATTTTAATATGCATCTACACTAGAATTGAACAAATTACCTACTTAAATTACTTTAGAATAAAGACTCACCTGCTGTGACTTGAACCACTTATCTTGCTTAAATCATTTTGAACAGACTTCCCAGGAGTATTTCACAAGTCTTCTCATTCTGGTCCATAATTTCATCCTCAGTTATCTACACCATACAAGCTCAGGCAAACATCTTTATAAATATTTCCTAGGCTTCATCATTTTTCAGAGACCTTGTAAGAATGCACACTTACTGTGTTGCTTAAAATTTCTCTTCAGATCTCACCTTCCTTGTATTGTCTGTAAAGTAACTTGATAAAGTTCCAACTGTTAGTAAACAGATGATTGCTTGTTATGCCTGTGGCTTCAGAAATCTTGTGGCTAGGTTAAAAAATGAAATGATTATCTGTGATTTCTGTAACTTCTCATGGAATTTAGCTTTCAAACTGTTACTGTGAAAAAGAGAAAAAAGGACCCAATAAAATAGATTATGATTGCTTTCCTAGGACTTGCCCTAGTTTTATTTGTAGAGACTGATGTTTTCCTCCCAGTAGCAACGCTTGTTGAAGTAAGTGGATGCAAAATTCATGTATTAAAAGCATAATTGCTGCACCAATGACTTGGTTATTTCTTAAATTTCAGTTCAGCACTTTTTGACCTCTTCAGATTGTTATTTGTAATTTATTTTCAATTTCTGACTATTGAGTCCTTATTACATTCAAATATGCTGCAAAAAGAGCTAAAACTTGATTACCCGAATTGATCTGGCTTAATCTTGTGAGCATTACTGGTAAGTATTCAGCGTTAATTATTTTAAGCTCAGTATAGGTGACTAGCACTGGGAATTTTGAGAGCTCTCTGGATGACAGAATTTGCTGCCCAGACTGTAGTTTGAAGCCGTAGTGTGGCCATAGATGGCTGTAGTTCGAAGCCCAGGGCTACTGTGTTACTGTAGCTGAGAAGTTGGCTGATGGGGAAGGTGCTTGCATGTTCTTTTGTTGCTTTAGAATCGGGGTTGGAGTTTTGTTTTGTTTTTTGTGGCAAAACACGGCTCTGTCACTTTTCATAGCTGTGCCGATCTAGTGTGCCTACAGGCAGCAATTCTTCTCCGAACTTCTCTGAAGCAGAGAAAACTTAAATGAGGTGATAAATGAAGGTATGCTAGTCAGCCAGGAGAAAGTGTAGGTCTTCCTTACGTAATGTCTAGGTAACTGTATTTACAAAAATAAAGCAAAGCTGTTTCGAGTCATTTCAGATTCCCTAAGGGAAGAAGATAATCTTTTGGGAAAGACAAATGCTTTGAGAGAAAGTGTTCTCTCATACAGTTATCTAAATCATAATTTACAGTGGCAATCATAAGTGATAATTTTAATGTGTTTTGCTTATTAGAGTGCTATAGATCAAGTACTGTGATTAAAAAAAAAAAACACAACAGCCATTAAGATTGTTTGTCAGGATTTGGTAGGATATAATCTTCAGAAGTAGCTGAACCCATGGTCCTTTCATATTTCAGTGCAAATGGAGTAAGGCAAAAGCCTGAAAACCTGGGAAGTCCAGTAACTTGGTTGCTTAAAAAGCTCAGCTGCCAAGCTGCAGGAAAGTAGGTAAGGTGTGCAGTCTAGTAGCATTAATCATCTCCACAGGTATCCAGGAGAGAAAATAGAAGGATTCAAGTGGGCTATTAGGTGTGATGACTGTGCATCTGCCACATGAGCATGCCTGGAGGAGATCAGGGCACGTATGAGGTGCTCCAACTGGGTCTGAGTTTTAGGACTTGGCAGCTGAGGGCCCCCCAAGGCAGACAATTTTTTGCATGTTTAGTCATCCTCAGCTGATGCTCTCACATGAATGTGTCCAGCTTTCCCTTGAGTCAACATGCAACTTGTAATAAATACATACAAGCTCATGAAGCATGACACAACTTAGACAAGATGCAATTCTTTTTAATCAAGAGCTACCTCCTGATTTGTTTGGAATCTTCCAGCATCACCTTATGCCCCAGTTCTTACTGTGAAGGGGTTGCGTGCAAACAAATCCTGTTTTATCTCCACGGAACTCCAGATTTTGCATCATTTTACTGATCTCCTCTAAAGCATTTCTGCTCCAAGCTGAAGAGCCCTGGCCTCTCTAGCTTCCTTGCACAGAAGCCTTCCTGTGCTTTTCCTTCCTGTAATGCACTTGTAATAGTATGGTGCATAAAGATGTAATCATCTTTGAGATTCTCTTTTTTGGAAAGAGAAGAATTCTTCTCATGACTAGAATCTCCAGCTGCAGGTAACACTCATAGGTGCTCATCAGCCTTATGTATGCAGCTCCTGCAATATTCTTGTAAACTAACAACTGATTTCAAGGCAGGATATTTTTGTCTCCATATGATAACATGGCATGTTGTTATTTCAGGGACTTGATGGGCACTTCTCGACAAGCTATTTTTTATGGATGACTGTTCGTTATGATTTACATTAGAGGTAAAAATGTAGAACACTTTTTGTAACCCTGTATTTATAAAAATAGAGACAAACCAGTGCTGGAACCTGAGGGCATGCTTCTGAAAATATCTGGAAAAGTAGAGTGCTTTCCTTAAATACTAAGTATTTTCAACAATATTCAGTGAAGATGTGTGTATTAAGTGTAGTCTCAGCTGCTCTTAAAGCTGTTGCCACCAGTTCACTTTAATTGAAATGTTTCAAAAGTTAAAGTGGAAAAAAATGCAAACACTTAGAAGTTTTTTTCTAAATTCTATAGTAAAATTTTAGAGAAGGTGTGATTTTTTTTTTTTGCCTTCATGTTTTTTTTTTTTCCTGTCATGTTAAGCACTTTTCAGTCATGCTACTGAAAAAAAATCCCTCTGGAGAGAAAAGGGGAAATGGTATAATGTCCATTTAATTTTGTTTCCTTTTTCTGATGAAGAAGGAACTTGAATTTTTAAAAACAAGTCTGCTCTCGTTGCAGTGTTTTGATGAGCTTTTGTTTATCTTCAGTGCAGGACTCAAAATAATTGCAATCAGCCTTTGAATGCCTGGACTGACTGGGTGCTGCATCTTGGGGAAGAGAAGGGGCTGAAAGATGTGATTTAAGGGGAACGTTTCATTCGTGTCTAACTCCTCACCATACTGGCTGACCCGTGCAGCCTGGAAAGGGGCAGCAATGTATTTTCAGCCACTCTCTGCAATATATTTTCAGCCACTCTCTGCATTCTGTTCATAGCAATTGTCCCCACTATTCTTCCTGATAACACCCACAGGGAGCCTTAGCAGTGATTGAGCAGTGCAGATTGAGGCGCTGCTGTGGGGAGAAGCTGCTTTCAGCTGGCCTGAGCTTGCTCTGCTGCTAATCATGTCCTTTCACTGCACTCTGCTTGCTTATTTTGAATTGTCAGGCTGGGCATTTGCTCTAGATTTGTACAATTTGTGCTTCTGAAACGAGATTTCAAACTTTTGTCCTTCATCTTCTTTCCTTCACATCTCCATAGCCTTTCAAACCCAAGGCCAGGTCAATGCAGGCTCCTGCATGAAACCCACTCCTTTTGGGAAGCTTTGTTCAAAGTCATTTCCGTGAGACTACTTTGCAGCATAAATTTTTCACCAAAACGTATTACTTTCAGTTGCACAAAGGCTTTGTTGAGTTGATTGAATTTTTAAGCATGTCCACACCAAAAAGCGTGTTTTGTTACACCAGTTTTCCCCCTTCTTCAGGAAAACTCTAGGACTTCTGTTTTCCAGAATCCTTGGGCAGTGCTATGATGGCTGTGCAGGTGTGATGTTGATCTCCTTGTTGTGGTCTTCATTTCTTGAAAGGCAAAATGAAGAAACCAGCAACGTGGAATGTCAGAAACTTCTACAGCAGAATAAAAACACAACTCATTGTACAAATATGTATGTGAAAACTAATTATGCAAGTTAAAAAGGCAGGAGAATTTGGTATCCTACTCCTGCAGTACTGACATGTAATGAATGAGTCTCAGTTCTTGGGCTAAAGCATCTTGGAAAATGGCGCCTGGTGGGAAAGACAGCTAGAATCACTGCAGTGATCATAGGGCTGAAAGCAAGCTCTAGCTTGTAATAGAACTTGCTTATGCTATCCAGAGATTTCCAAGAACTCTATAAGCAGAATATTTAGCATTGACCATTAGCTGAGTGCTTCTCTTACAACGGAGTTGTATTTTCTGAATAGAGCAAATAATTCTAGGCTTTACTGCTGAAACACCATGCTGTTCACTGCTGTTATCTCCATAGAGGAATAAAGAGGAGTTCATGTTGCAGGCTGATTGCCAGGTAGTGTTGACCTAAATTTCTGATCTGAGGAACAGCCCAGTTTCCGTAATTAGTGAGTGACCATTCACCAGGTATTAGGAAAGCAGAGCCTTTTTAAGCTAACTTGGTTTCAGCTTCATTGTGTGAGAGGCTGATTGCTGCTCACATTTTCTGTCCTGACAGGCATAAACCTTGTAGCCAGAATGTAAGCCTCAGTGGTAAGCAAAGATGAAGAATGAAGTTTGAGAGCTGTAATCACCTTGAATAATGCTGCTTCATAGAAAACACAGTTGGCATTGCTCTTACCATAATAGAGTTGCATGCAGGGTTTGGGCTATAATGAAGTTTTGTGCTGTAGACCAGGGAATCTGATGTAATCAGATTGATGGCATGAAATCAGATATTCAAGGGAGAGAGGCAATTAATCCTTCATTTAAGGACATTTAAATCAGCAAGCATCTAGTGTTAAGGATATAAATGAGGCTTTAATGTGGGCTTCATGATAGGTAACTCCTGCAGAGGCATCTATCAGCTTTATATAATGGTAATTTTGAACTCCCTGAGGCGTCAGAAACAACATCTGACAGTTTCTTGAGCTTTTACTGCTCATATTCACAGCAGGGTTGGTGGCCTACTCAAGGAATAGGCCCAGCCTCATACAATTGTCAATGCACAAAGTCTCTTCTGAAGATAATAAAGGGGTTGGTTCAAGGAAAAAAAGACTGGCTCTGATCTGGGAGGAAAGCCAATGGGTGAAGCTGAAGAAAATCTGACATCTTTACCTGGAATCACTGCACTGTTAAAGGAGTGTGTGGGTCCAGACTTGGCTCAATGGCAGATCCTTACCAGATTTCTGTTCCTGAGTAAAATGGGATGCTTAATTTATCCACCATAAGTTACTGGGCAGGCAGGGGGCACCATTTTTACACAAGCAGGTGCATTAACTAGTTTAGGCAGGCCTTTCAATCTCAATTTCTCTTCCCTTTCTTCCATCTTCAGTGAGAGGTAGCAACAAAGGTCTATGTGTGAATGGTTTTGACACCTTTTTCTTGAGAACTTGATGCAAGATAAATTTAATAGCTGAATTCCAAGTTCTGAACTTATTTTTATTCTGTTGCTTTTCCCACAGCAATTGCAAGAGGTTGTTCAGTGAAACATATTGACATGGTCAGTAGTAATCTACAGGCAAGCAGAGTGCTGACCCAGGCTTTGAGGCAGCTTTTGAGGCTGGGGATGTAAGAGGAATTTCTCTCATCCATCTTCATACGTCCACTGGGAAATCCCTAGAGGGGCTCTGTGAAGACCGATTGCCAAAAGCCTGATTTGGATAGAAGGTGTAAATTACTCTGGGATACTGATTAGTATGAGAAAGATTTCACTTATCTTCTTCATGCACTGTATACATTCAGAGGTAAATTAAACCTTGAAGGTCATAAGCAGTAGTGCTGAGACTTTAATTGAACTTATCCATTTCTCAACAAGAAGAGCTGACAGCTGTCTCCTTTGCTTTCTGCCTGTCTTTTTTGACTCTTCCCAGGGGGGCAGGTGCCTGATGTGCATGCATATGGCCATAGTGATGTGGGATGGATGTTTCCAGAAATAAGGCTCTGGTTCATGCTGGCAAAATTGCTCGTCGACTCCTTTCAAGGGAAGATTCAGAGGTAGTTTATAGCAACCTACCTGGATCAACTTTTTTTTGGTCAGGAGATATATATAGAGAGAGTAAGTCACAAAAATATAGATTTCTGTAAAGGATTTACTTTATTTGGAATTGTTATCCTCTTTCAATAATGAAGAAGAAAGAAGTTTTAAGTGACTCTTAGATGTAGCTGGGAAAATCCTTCAGAACTTCCACTTTGTTTAGAGGGAAAGGATTACTCATTCTTGTTTTAAAAAAAAAAAAAAGTATTCTAGTGCTGTCTTAATGATACTTCTTCAGAGCTAACTAATAGCAATCTTGTGTTCTTAATTCAAGATTAGAAAGGAAAAAAAAACATCCGTGCAAGAAGGAGTGGTTTTCAGTTTGCTTAACCAGATGAGAATGGCTGATAAGGGGAGGCAAGACTGTGTTTGATGCTTTCAGATGCTTTGAAACTTCTCTTGAAGGGAAAAAAAAAAAGATTTAAAAATTAAAAAAAAAAGATTTTAAAGATTTAAAAAGTTTTATTATAGGATTCACTACTAAATGGTGTCTTTTTATTTTTTTCTTCCTGGAGTGTTTTCTATTTTTCCATTTTAGTTTTATTGAGGCTGGAATCTGTCATGTATTTACAAACTTAACCAACCTTTGAAAAGCTTGTTTAACTGAAGAGAGGGGAAAAAAGTCAATACTTGCTCTCAGCTACACATTTATTAAAAAACCTCACACCTAAAAATCTATTACTCCTGTTTATTTTGTTTAGCCTTCCTGAACTCAGTGCATTATTTTGGGACAGTGCTGCAATTCTGAGCTTCCAAACCCTGCTTCTGCTGTTTGAGTGCAATGTGGGCCGTGAAGCAGTGCTGGGCAGGTAGTTAGTAGCTGTTTTATAGGGCTCCCTGTAACAGTTCATTGCCTCCATGGTCAGACTGCTGTCAGTTGGGTCTGTGTTAGTTGCTGGTGGAGGAATACATCTTCTCATACCTTCAGAGTTTTGTATCCTTGAAAAAGAGCACTAAGCAAAGCCCACGTGACCATATTGCTGTGAGCAGGCTGTGTGTACTAGAGATTTCTTGCTTCCTTGTCTCTGTCCTTTCCTAAGCATGGTGAAGTTTGTAAGATCTCCAACTACTTGATTAATAAGCAGCTCCAATAGTGCTATTCTAGAAAACAAGGAGAAAAACGATGTTGAAAAGAATGACTTGTAAATTCAGTGTTCAAAGTATGTAGACTTAAGCACATTCAGGATTTATGGCAAGATTTTCTGAGGAGGCAGAAAGGCCTTTATCCAGAGAGTAGAGAGTATGAATGCGGTTGCACAGGGCATTCCCACTAATGTATGGTGTCCTCACTAAGATCAGCTTTTTTTTTTTTTTTTTACAAGCAGTCAATGCATTAAATCTATCATCATGGTTGCTACTAAGCATGAAAGATTGTTTCTGAGATAGTAAATCAAAGAATGTTCATCCTGACCCTGAAGAACAGCTACAAGTAAGCTAAGCAAGAAGATCATTGATTATTTGAAATATTAATATAGCTGTTTTGTTTACAATGAATTCTAAGTCCTGCATAATGACTGAGGCAGGCTGATGGTTTTTTACACCTTCATAGTTTATTCCTGAATTTATTACCTAATGAGGTTGATGTTGTGTATCTAATTTCCTTACAAACCTGTGTTAATGTGTTCTGCAAAAAAAGTAAAAATCCCACTTGTGAATCAAACGGAGGTGAGCTCACATGGGAGGGGAAAATAAAATGAAAAAGAATCTGGGTTTAGTTCAATTTCTTCCTTCCAGTTTACCTATTGAGTCAGACCCTCCCTCCCCTATTGATTGCTTTCTGTGTTCCTGATTGAGAGAAATAATTAATGTTTAGAAGAAAGCTATTCACTTTGGTGATGGTCAAAGTGTTGTTGTGACAATGGCATTCACAATTGCAACTCTACAACTATCCAAAAAATCCTAATCAAACATCAATCTCCCTCCCTCCCCACCCACACCTGACTAAAGTGCTGCCCCATTTCTTGTTCTGCTTTTTATGATCATGGAGAGTAAATTATTCTGATTATTTCTTTATAGTGTGATTGAATACTCTCAGGAAACACGATATTTCTTTTTAATCTTTCAATCTCTAGATTTAAACTCAGTTTCTGGTTAACTCTAACTGTAAAGAAATATGCAATAACTATATAGTGATACACTGAAGTCTCTTAGTGTGGGCATGACAGACTGTATGAGTAAGGAAGAACTTAATAGAACATTAGAGAAACTAAAAATTATATTGGAGTATGAACAAATATATGAAATAACAATGAAAAGAAGTTTGGGATGAGGATGTGTCCTGTTACTGTCAGGAACCTTTTGTTATCCAGCTGCAAAAAGGGTCAAGAAAGATCAAGGGAAGATATTACTGAAGATATTGCCATTTCTAAATGGTAACCTGAGGAATAATGGGATATCAAAGAGATTTATCTTCATCATGAGCAGTATCTTCATAGTTTAGCTATGAAGATGAATTTTAAAGATAGGGCTGCATAAAGAATTGTAAGGAGAATAAAATCCTGCCACTGATGAAAATGGAGGGTAATAAGCCATAACTGCCCCAGGGAGGGGAGAAACAGTTACAAAAACAGTGAATATTGGACTAATAATGGGAAATGATATGGGATATGAAGAAATGACTGTAGGCTGTATGAGGAAAATGTTCAAGGAGAAATGACTGAAGAACCTGCCTGTCTCTCCTTAATGAGTAGGAGCTCCAGCTCAAGAGCAGTACAATACTTTAATTTTCTTGCAGGGAGACTTTTATTTGCCTTCAGTGACAGCTTTTGGTCTCTTTCATGGGCACCTATGAAGTCACTTGTATCCTACTGATTGAGATGAAAACTTATGAGAATGTACTCCTAACTAATTAGGAATGGGAACTAATTATAATTTGTGTGTTTTAACCCATTTTACTACTTCACTGGATTGAGATGAGATGAATAGTATAAGATTTCAAAAGGTTAAGACCAGTGAAGCCACCTTAGGAAAAAATTAGTTTCATGGTGATTTTTGACCTTTTTTTTTTTTTTTGGCAACTCTGTTCCTTTTCAGTAAATTCAAAGTTGATTATGAGGAAACAAGTAACTATACTTGCTTCTGAATCTTATTTATTAAGAGGAGACTTCAATTTCCTAGGGAAATTGATGAACCAATCATCAAAGTACAGCATGACATTTCTTTTTATTTATAATTCTTCATGTCACATTTCCTTTGGACACATCAGAGGAAGCAGCAGGAAAGCTGTCTGTGCTTTAAAGTCTGAGAAATAGAAAGTCAGGATTTAGATAACTCAACTTCAAGTAAAAGACCAGCATGAAAAGTGCTGTTTCAGGGAACCAGTCCCGTTAGATAATCAAGTGTTGAAGCCCTGCATTTTTGTTTAATTCTTTTTTTTTTTTTTCTGCTAGGTCTCTTGAGCCTGCCAGGAGCAATCACTGTAAACTAGGAAACATAATGGTAGTTGAAAATTCACTTAAAAATGCATCTTTCAGAATAAAGGCAGGTATTCACATCCCAGGAAAAGTAGTTAACCAAACCTAATGGGTTACTTTAAAAAGAATGAGCTAGCAGCTGAGACTAATAGAAATAAGAAGGACCTCCATTGAATGTTTGAAAAAATGTGTTATTAGTGTGCACAAAAATAAGCTCAAAATCAAATAATACGAAACAAAAACCCTTGATCAAACAGCAACAACTGAAAATGGGAGCAGAGAACTAAAAGCTCTGGAACCTAAAGAAATGGGGATTAAGCCCTGTAGATGAGAAATTGCTTATGTGTGTTGCTGTGCAGGAGGTGGAAGAGAGGTAAGATGGAACACTTGCTTAACCTGTTAAGTAAAATCAACAAGGAGAACTAATTTCCCTCTTCAAAACCAGAACTCAGCGAACCTGTTTTTATTTTTGCATGACATGGAATCATGGGTTTTCTTTTCTTAAAACATTCGTCTTTTTAGTCCTGTAGGCAGCCATGATGTGTCCACAGATATAACTCAGTGGAGAAGGCAGATTTGGTGACCTTACTGTTATAAAATATGTTCATGTTTCAAATTATTAAGAAGATAAGCAAGTGTTCTTGATCTTCAATAACAAATAGTTTTTCTTAAAAAGAGTAGATTTTGGAGTATGATTCCTACTTTAATTTTCTAGGATGTGTACAGGGCTTCAGTTCTGTTGTGTTAATGGAGTTTGAATGCCTGCTGCTGCCCACCGCACTGAAGAGAAGGAACTCTGAGTATGGACTGTGTCCTTAAAACTTAATCCTAAGGATGGGACAGGGAGGGAAAGCTTGGTTTTCCAACCTGGAAGTTTGTAGTGATACTTGAGTAGCTTTTTTCTTACTTCTGGAGCTCATCTCTGATGGAGGGCTCAAGGGCTGGAGGATCAATATCACAAGGCTAATGCATTTGCTTCTGTGGTTCTATCATGTGATTTTGCTTTCTTTTCTCTAGATGTATTTGCTCGAGATGTGTTCTGTTAAAAGGCTTCATGACTCTGAGGGGAATCTCCTCATAGATGCATATTCCACTATATGATAGCACAACCCATCCATTTAGCTATTATGTTAGCAGTATCCTCAAGTACTGAATTCCCTTGACACAGCCAAGCCTGAATGCAAAGAAACACTTCCATTTCCATAGTAGATTTTAATTCTGTTAATTAATTTTCAAAGTAATTACACACTTATGCTCCAGGAGTAAGCTGTCTGGAAGAAACAAAAAGCAAACAGGCTTTATAAATAGCTAAAAGGCATAAATGTGTTAAATTTCTAGTTATTACAGCTAACCTTATAAGCATGCATGTTTTTTAAATTATAAGCAGATTTCTTAAATTGGTGTTTCTTTGGGAAGTACGTATAAAACAAATTAGGTGACTGTTTCTACAAATCAATGGTTGTTTCTTTACTCAGATTAGTAGACTCGTCCTTCTTCTTGCCATATTCACTTCAACAAATCAGGTGTAATTGAGTTACAATTAATAGATTCACATGTAACATCATGCTGTGTTTTGTAGACTCTAAGCTTTATTATGGATGGGTCAGTAGTGGATGAAACCTGATGAACTTTGAACATTTTTCTTCTGGATCTGCTGTTAGCTGGGGTGTTATCCTGACTACTTAGTGTGATGGAGTCATGTCACTGGTGGATCAACTATCCTGTTTACTTTTCTCTTAAAATCATATTTTGGGTTAGTATATATGTGAGTACTTGTAGTGGAAAGCTGCCAGTGTTTGAATATATATATTTTTAATCCTTAGTTGCAGCTGCTGCTTTTAATTTGCTATATGACTGATGTGGTACAAAGTTTATTTGGAGTATGTGCGTATAACTTTAATGATTGTGTGCTACAGTCTTACCAGCACATATACCAGATTGAATGTGATCATACACTGGTTAACAGTTTCATGGCCTTTGGAGTCATTCACGTGAGTAAAGAAAGGGACAAGATCAGATTGAGGTCTGCACAACAAATTCTAAAAGGGGATGCTTATCTGTATAAATTGGAATGAAAATGAAGTAAGAAAAACATAAATATGCACAAAGCCATTTCTCCTCTGGGCTTAACACTCACAAAATACACTATTGTTACTTAGGGTATAATTTGAACAAAATATTTATGTTTTGCAGATATAGCAAAATAAACTTTAGCCATCCTATGTGCTGAAGGCATTCTGTTGTGATTCAGCAAGTTAAATTCATTTTTTTTTCACTTAGGAAAATTAACTGACAATTATGTTTAATGCATCCCAGAAGCATAAAAATCAACTTGTTGCAGAGAGATTAGGCTGTATTGAAAGCAGTTTCATCTGTTGAGCTGTACAATTGTTATCCACCATAGTGATCATTAGGGAGCATATCTGTTTGGAATTAAAATCAACTTTGAGAAATGGTGCCCAGCTTTCATCTATGGGTAGAATGTTAATATGGATTGGTACAGAGTTTTCTGAACTTGTCTTGCTTGTGAAGAAGGAGCATTTGGTTGCAGTCTGGAAGCCATATGGCTTCAAACAAACACTTGCATACATCTGTTGGTATAGAATCATTTGAGATGGAAGAGACTATTAAAGGCCATCTAGTATAGACTTAAAACTCAGTCAGTCCCTGCACCTGTTCTTTCAGTATCTGTTTCTTTTGTTTTTTGGTTTTTTTTTTTTTTTGCAAGCGAGTTGGTAGTGTCTTCTGAATATTAATCTTTTTTTGGGATGTTGCACGTTGGGGATGCAGAGGATCGCTAGTATCACTCAGTCACTACGGACATGCGAAGTCTCAGCTATTGGCTATAGCCTTTTGCCAGGCTGTTTCCCTGCTTGAGAAAGGTCACTCTTTAGTGCGTATGATTGAATGAGTAAAATTTTGTTGTCTTCTATAAACCCTGTGGCAAATGTTAAATGCATCATTCTAGGAGGTGAATGCCTTCAGGAACAGAAACTGAAGCTTTTCTCATAATTCATCATAAAAGTTTAGTGAGATATTTCTCCTGTTTTTTTTTTTTTTTTGCTGGGTGTCCTTGGTCTAGCAAAGGTGGTGTAAAAGCCACAGTAACTACATCTTATCTGAAGAAAAATACAGATGAGTTAAATTAGGTATTTGTAAGCAGAAAATTGTACTGGTTTTGAAGGAATTCAGAGCCCTTTGTGTATTTATTTCTTAAAAGACCCCAAAACTAATGTGCTGGGAAATAGGTCTGGTAAAGCAGCAGACTACCCTTTTTCACATCAAAATTTTCTTTTTTATATCTGTAGACTTAGAACAATGATGCATCTTTTGATCGCTATATATTTAAATGAAATACTTGACTTCCTAAATGTCAACGTGTTGTACATAGCTATGATTTTAATAATCAAGAGCCTAGAAAAGATAAATAAACACTTTTTACACACATGCATAAATTCCAGTGTAGTCACAGGGATGGAATCCATATGTATGTGTGGTAGCAGGTAAAATATTGATATAAGTGGAGCTGAGGAAAATGAATCTGAATGCTTAGCAGTTTTTGTTTCATGTGTTGCAACATCATAAGAATTTTTTTTCCACTAAGAAATGAGTAGACATTGAATGTGCTTTGTTAAGTAGCATGTTAAACATAACCAAATGCTTCAAACTGGAGAAATTACTGATGTTCAGAAGTGCTGCACTGAGATATAAGGGTGAGCATAAGAGCATGCTTGTCTGGCAGGGTGGCTGCAGAGCACAGGTGTTCTTGATAGCCATGGGGAATGCCAAAAGATTTTAGTTGTCGTGTAAATGAAATTAATTTCAGTTCCCAGTGCAGTACAGTAAGAGAATGATTTTGGTGTTCGGTATTATGATAATGCAAGCTGTGCCAATACTTAATATTGTGATGGACAGATGTAGATGATTATAGAAAATGCTTCTGTAATTAAATCACCCAATTCCATTAGCTTATAAGAATCTACTATTTAGCATAACTAATAGAAATTTTATTTTTATTAATTTTTTATTTTTTTATTTTTTATTTTATTTATATTTTTTTTTATATTTTTATTTATATTATATAATATTTATATATTATTATTTTTTATTTTATTAATCAATTAGGATGTAAAAGCTTGTTCTATTTCTGATTTGGAAAGATAAGTATTCAGGAATAGAAATTAAGGTTCTGATGTTCCAGAATATAAATCCTTTTCAGGAAGGATATGTGAACACTGGCTTTTCATAGAAAAGCTGCTTGAGCAAGAAAAATAATCCTAAGAAATTAATGAAACTACACTTCAAGTAACATGAAATGCCTTGGACAGCATGACTCAAGAAAATTAAGTACTTTAGAATACTGTTGATTTTATGGCAATGACTGAGAATAAGATGTTTCTGGAAAGCTTCTTATTACTTGGATTAGTGTAATGGATGCTCTTTAATTAGGCTGAGTTGGTATTTAGTGTAAAAAATGAAAATAAATAAAAATCAAGCTTCTGAAAAAATTTAATTCCGTCAAATTATACAAATGCACTTTTTATTTAACTGTTAAGCAAATTTTGTGAGGCTTAGGACAGAAGCAAAGGAGGATTTATGGATGTGAACTGGAAAGTGTATAACCGGAAGGACTTCATATGTAAATTGATGGCCCACTTTTCACTGCCATGACTATCTACAGCCAACATCTTAAGAGAATGATTTAGTCTGGTAAAGGTTAATTTCTGTTTTTGGTCCAAGTGAAAATATATGGAATGCTTCTGAGGTATAAAATCTCAGAACAAGCTAAAATCGTGATGTTGAGAGTCAGAACAGTCTTTCAGAGCTCAAATTCCAAAACAGAAGAGAGATCATTTTTCTGAATTCTTTAATTTTCATTGAGACTGTATTTTCTTAACCACAGGGAACGATATACACACAAAAACCGTATTGTAACTTTTGCCTGTACTATTTGTTATATTATCAATATATTATCAATTTTCATTCAAGTAAGATATGTTGCTGCAAGGCTTTCTTTATCTGATTTTTTTTTTTTTTTTTCTGCTGTTGAGAAGGCTTGTCTTCACTGCTAGGGCACAAAGAAGTTTTTTGGTAAGTTTCAGTCTAAGACTTCTGATATTATGCAGGCAAGATAAGTATGCACCATGCTCTGTTCATGTTGACAAAGTCTACCTAGACTTCAGCAAAGTCTTTGACACTATTTCACAGAGTATTCTCCTGGAGAAGCTGGTAGCCCATGGCCCGGACAGATACTCTCTTTGCTGGGTAAAAACCTGGCTGGATGGCTGGGCTTAGAGAAGTGGTGAATGAGTTACATTCAGGTGGTGACTGATAACAAGTGTTGTTCTTTGAGCATTGGCACTGGGGCTCATCCTGTTTAATGTCTTGGAGGAGGGAAATGAGTGCACCCTCAGTAAGTTTGTAGTCAACATCAAACTGAAAGAAAGTGCTCATCTGTGTGAGAATAGGAAGGCCCTACAGGGAGATCTGGATAGGTTGGACTGATGGGCTGGGGCCCATGGGAGAGACATAGGCCCAACACTTGGTCTCATTGGCCGTGCTCTTGGCTCACATCAACCCCATGCAACACTACAGGCTGGCTTAGGGCAGAGTGGCTCACCTGGTCTAGGTATGCAGGACTTTAGCATTAAAATCTGGAAAGAAATGAATGTACATATATGTTGATATGTTACAAGTCCTGCTGCAGTTTATAATGTTCCTGATTGCTTTGCCATTCTGCTAAATCCATTTACCTTTTTTTTTCCTTTTTTTTATAAGTTTCTAAGGTTTTGCTAAATTTAATTAAAAATTATTCTTTTTTTGTTTGTTTTGGCCATATCTGTGGATGGAGATTCTGCAACCTCTCTGGGCAGCCTGTGCCAGCATTTTACCACAATCACAGTGAAAGTGTGTACTTCTATTTTCATGTGGAACTTCTGCTTTTTCAGAGAGCGCTTTGCAGACTCATGTTCAAATTATTCATCAGGGCTTCTCAGGTTCTTTCTGCAGAGCTGCTTTCCAACCTGTTGCTCCAAGTTTGCCGTGCTTCATGGGGTTATTCCTCTTTGGTTGCAGGAGGATATGATGGACAGAACAATACATATGAATGAAGACACCAAAGGAAAATGTTTTTATCCTTACCGTCTTCAACTCTCTAACTGTACTTAACCTTTTCGTGAGAATCTGTCTTGTTTTCACATATTTCAGTGTGGTATATTTTTGTGTGCTTTTTCCCATCCTTCATTTTTCATTTCACACAGCAGCATCTGACAGTGTCATCTTCCCAGGCCCCAAAGTTTGAAATGTGATTGATTATTCCTTTCTACCAGATGTTTTATTTTAAATATTACTGCTTTTGTGCTTTAAAGTTTCCAGAGTGCTATCAATTTTTATATTTCTCCTTTTCACGTGTACTGGCTGCTGTCACTTCTTCTCTGTTATTTGTGCTTAGAACACTCATTTATTTTTGTCATAAACATTTCCTTGCAAGGTTTAGTTACTTTCATTGCCTGATGCTTTTCTCATTGCTTTCTGTGACAGCTCCTCAGAATACTGTACTGAATCTGAGAGGGAAGTTAAGGAATCTGAGAGGGAAGTTAAGATTTCTGAGCACAGCATGGAGAAGCTAGGCTTCAGCTTTGGGTTAGATTTTTTTGAGGGGGCAAATCAGGAAAATAGTCTACTGGCAAATGGGTGAGGAAGAGAAAGTTGCACATGGAACAGATGCATTTTCAGAGGCTTTTCATACTTGGAGAGTATCACTCTCTTATACTGACTGGTAATGGTTCAGCATTAGTATTGCACTGACTAGGTGCAAACAAGATGACAAACTCATATTGAACCTCTTTGAGTCTTCTTGATGTGTACTATGAGGTTTAAAATATATCAGGCTATATAGCAACGGATCTTCACAGGCTTTTTCTTTCCAGTTCCTAGGAGCAGTAATAGCTTTTCAGAGGCTGTAGGACTTCACACATGCAGTGAGACAGCTGATCCGGGGAAGGAGTCATCTCCCTAATTTCTGAAGTTTTGACCTTGCTTAACAATGAGAAATGCAAATCAGCAGCTTGAGATGGTTTTTTATTAATTACTGCAAGGCATTTAATAGGCAAAAAAAAAAAGCACAATGTGTCTGATTTGCAAATCTGTGTGTCTGTAATGTACGTTTTCCTGCAGCAAAATACTGTAGGAATGAAATACTGTCATTTTGAATTACATTTGTTAATCAAAATCTGTCCTTTATGAGACCAAGAGGAAGTTCCTTGCAGTTCTGGCCAATGTCCTCTTGTCTGCTATTTGCAGCAGCACATCTAGCATAGTCCAAGGGTGTTTTGCTTTTGTTAATTATTTTAATGAAGTCTTGCAAGAGCCTTTTTGCTTTCCATAAAGCACTTGTATTTGGGAGAAGGTAAATACAGATATTTTGCAATGCTATCTCAGGTGCAGTGTATTACAGTAGAAATGCATTAGTTTGGTAGGAATGGCCTATTTATTGCCTAATAAGGCACATTGGGAATTGGTATTCACGGCTAAAGAGCCATTTGCATAAGAACAGTTAAAGGGAAGGGGGGGATAAGGGAGGGATAAATACAAAACCACATCCTACTTCAGGGAAAATGTAGAATGCTTCTATTGACCTGGAATGCTTTCTGAAGAGATGAGCAGATGTAGACTCCAGCAGTGTGAAGGTTAACAGTGCAATGGTGATGGTCTAGGGTGAGCTGGGCTGAGGATGGAGGGGGCAGTGTTGTTCTATACAGAGCTCTCACTGGCATAATTCTGAGTTGTAAATAGTGATAATAATTACTGGTTACCTAGCTGAATGCACTGTTGTTGTGTTTAATGCCTGTTTACAAGGCACTGTGGAAATGAAAGCTATAAGTGCTGAGTTGCACGACAAGTCAGAACACCTCTGAGTTCATGGAACACATCCTTTTTCAGAAAGAAAATGGGTGGGGGTTGTAAGCGATGGCTGTCACAGCATGGGTGATGAACCCTTACAGAGAGGAAATTATGTACGCAAACTGCTGAGAAGAGGAAAGTGTAAACTGCTTTTCTTCCACATGGCTGTTATTTCTGTAGCTAATTTAAGCAAGAGACGCTATAGGGCTTCAGAAGCAAATAGTTCACTTTACAAGGAGGTTTAAATACTACGATTTCATTTGTATTAGATTGAATTACACCAGCTAAAATCATTGTGTTATTTGCAGAGAATTACTGTCTACCTAGTAACATGCAAGACCCAAGACTTTTTTTTATGAAAGAGAAAAATCATCACATGTAAATACACCATTATGATGAGGAAATACCTAGTATTGGAAGTTTCTATCTGGCTCTGGGGTTAATCTGTTCAAAGCTGAAGAGCATTTCCAATGATGAGGCTAACGTGCAGTGTTTGGAAACATAAGATGCTGCTGCAAACAGGTAGAGGAGAATAAACTTTGAATATTTTTCTGAAGTGTAGCTATGTAAGAACAGACATGAAAAATTCAATGTGTAATTGTGAGATGATTTAATGAATGGCAAAATACTTGAACAATATTTGAGGTACAGGATGTTTGTCAATATGAATACATTTAAGTAAAAAAGGTCTTCTTTTAAATGTTAAAACTGTTGTATTGAACATCTTATAGTTCAGTAGGTGAAAAAAGGTGACTGAGTAGAAAAAGATGTCTGTATGCATCACAATTGTTTAATATGTGGCCCAGTGCCAACATAATAAAATAAAAAAATCCTTACTGTTTTGAAGGTGGGAGGAGATGAGGTATTAGTATAAGATTTGACTTTTATATTGGATCATGTCTTGCCAGTTAAGCCTATGCAGAGGAAAATCAAAATATAAGCATGTGGTACTGAACTTTATTCTTTGGGGGAATGTCACTGTTGAGCTTTTACTTAAAATGACTGGAGTGTCATTCAATAAAGCCTCTAAGCATATGGAAATAAATATTTAGGAGTGTTTTGCTGGAGTAGTGCTCATGCCTGTGTCATGTCCCATATCAGTGAAACAGTGCCAAGTTCTAGTGGAGAAACTAAATAATTTATTTGCACATATATGCCATTGTCTTTAAAAATTTATTTTTGCTTGTAACACATTTCTTACAATCATTTTCTTTTTTCCCTTTAGGAAGAGCCAATTTATTCAACTCTACAGTCTCTGGAGTGACATTAATAAATCACAGTGTAAGAAAAAAAGTGAGAATATTGTTCTCATTTTTCATTTTCAGTGCTTTTTGTCTTTTGACATTTATTGTTTTCTTTTCATAAATTATATACTAAGGAGAAACCATCACAAAACACTTATATTGAAAATACACATTTTTAATCTTTAGGTTTAATACTGAATTTCAAACAGATTGACATTTTGCTTCAGTTCCGTGGAAACGTAGAGTTAAACAGTGCAGCTGTCAAAATGTTGCCATGAATTAGAAAGTTTGGGTTTCAATTGTAGCAATAAAAGTATTTGCATAATCCTTTCAATGTGTTCTAATGGCTTTACTTCTGGAACAGAGGATGTGAGAAGATCATAAAATGAAAAACATTATTCTGATGCTGTGCTTCATATATTTTAAATGAGGAGTCTATAGGGATATGGGGGGCCTGACAGCATGTTGTGCATAAGGCTTGCTCTCTCACTTGACTCATTCTCTGTTGCTAGAAACTGGGTCCTCCTGCTAGGGAACTTCAGAATGGAGGTTGCAGTGGAAGATGTTACTTGGAACTGGAAAAACTGTTAACAGCATTGTCTTAATTTCTCCAAGTCTCAGTAAATAGGAGAGCATTTTCTGTAAAAGTCTTGAAAATACAATGTGCCTTTTCAGATGACAGAGCACTGAGCATTATTGCCAGAGTGCTTTACTTATTTTCTAATGCTAATTCATGACACCAGTTTCCAATTCCTAAATTTCCTATTCCTTTTAGTTTTTCTAATGTATTTTTATAATTTTTGAAAGTGTTCTGAGTTGCTGCCTGTGGGCTTGGTGATAATATTGATGAATTCCCCCCCTCCAAAAAAGAAGAAAAATATATACATTTCTAGGTTAGCTCTTCTGAGTATCTTGTGTTATCTTGAAGGAACCATTGTCCTTCTTATCCTTTTCAGCAGCTTCCTGTTGTCTCTTCAAGGCTGAGTATAGGAAAACGTTCAGTTCCCTCTAGTTACCTCACAATTATCAGCCGTATTTCAAAGGCTAATTATTAAGTAAATAAGTAGAGAAGATTAATTGATTTTGGTTTTTGAAAGTTGCACTTAATGTGGAGATCTGACAGAGGCAAGTGATTTTTTTTAATTGAATAGTTAACACAGAAAGGTTTGGAACCTCCACTGCTTTTCATTACTGCAGAAGGGCAAAACAGAGTGCATCCAGTCCTTCAGAAAGTGCTGCAATTCTGGTTAAATGTCTAATGAACTCTACATAACTGGCTTTGCTTACATGTGCAGATGGTCATCTACCAAAGTCTGCCACTTGATTCAGGAATGCCAGGCTCAGCACTGCAAGTTAGACTTGTAGGCTTGGCTTGTGTGACTGACAGGTAGACCCCTGCAATGGAGGAAGGCTCATGGGATACGGGCAGGGACAATATGCCCATGATGCTGAGAAAATAATGTAGGATGATGTTGACCACTGCTGCAATGAAAGGCTTAATATCTACACAAAGAGGATTAGAGGGTAGCCTTTGCTTTATTTTGACAGCCTCTTTTCTGTTTTGACAATTCTTCTCTGGGATTTAACAACTGTTAGACTTTCAGAGCAGCATGTAATCAGAAATTTAACTTTGAAGATGTTTACTGGAATCATATGTGCTAAAAACAGAAACGTGTGGGCTCAGCTCATATTCCAAAACACAAGCAAGTCTTCCAGTTACAAAACTGTGCCCTCATCTTAGTAAATACATTGGAAGTGGTGAATATATTTTTCTATCATATTATACAAAGTTGATCATATAAAATTATGAAAATATTGTTTATTTTGGTGAAGTAGTATTAATATTTCTTTCATCTCATGAGACTTTGGAATTGTATATCTATTGCCATGCACAGTCTAAACATGAAAACAAGCAAATGTAGAGATTGGGAATATATTGTTACAAATTCATTCATGTACTACTCATGCAGAATATTCGATTTCAATATGATAAGTATGAGACCTTTCAGTTGAACAGAAGCATCAGTTTCAAACAACAATTTTAGTTGCAATAATTATGTTCTATTTTAAGTAGGTTACAACTTGTCGCGTAAGGAGTGGATTAGAATGCTTTTGTACTGTGGAGGGAAAATGGAAAGGCTGTTGGAAACTGAGTTGATTATGCATAGCATTTTATTTTTATTTATTTTATTTTATTATACATTTTTATTTTTAAAATCTATTCAGTACTTGGTTCACCTGTTCTCATTTCTCTCTGTCATTGTGGGCTGATATAAAAGCCTTGTTAATGATTTTTTTTTTTTCAGGAATACAGTTGGGTTTTTGGTTATTAGCTTTCGTATTCAGACTGTAAAGTGCTATATCCAAATGTAAAGAGGGAAGGGAGAGTTTAGAGCTCCAGACGGTGTCTGAATTGACCTCTGCTGTTGGAATTAGTTGATCAAATTGTTGTCTTAAGGGTCTTAATCAGTTTGGAAGAAGGGTGACCTTGAGTAGATGAAAGAAAGTGGAATAAGGGTGTTCAGCTGTCCTCTTTGATTTGAAGAAGGGAATACATGGGATCTAAGGAGGCTTTGATCTTCTGGGGCTAACACTGGGATGTTATAGTTCAGGAAGGAGGAGTATCTTTCATTTTTTAAAATGTCAGTTTTCCTGTGCTTGTCATTACAGTGTGAAAGTTGGGGAAAAATGACTTTTTTTCTGATGGGCAAAGCCCATCTTGGGCACAAGGGTAGAACTGCAGAGCAAATAGTTTTGTCTGCCCCTGTACTAGGGTGGGAGAGCTCAGAATTATGGGAAGTGGTAATATAGATGTATTGCTTGTGTGGAAGAGTAGCCAAGAATGATTTGTGGTATATTTCTGTGTACTAGTAGTAGGACAATGTCTTTTTTTCCTGACAGTGCTTTTGCTTTTCAGAAGAATGCACATTTCTTCTGCATGCTGTCTATGCAGTCAGCTTCAACATTCACCTCTGCATTTCATGCAAGCTTGAGTTCAGATCTGTGCTCCCAGTTGTCCTGTTAGAGACAAATGCATTACAGACCCTAAATAATCTCAACAGCTGCAATTTCTACTTTGTGTTTTCGTGACCTTTAAAAGAAATGGATCTTCCCAACTCTGTGATCAATTAAATAGTCTTTTAAGTATCTTTAAAGTTGCTTTAAATCTTCTTCTGTATCATGCTGCTTACCAGCACCTAAGTTTTTTCAGTGGTTAAAATAAGGGAACCACAATGATTATCTCTTCCATTTTTTTTATTCTTGTAAGAGTCAGACTTAATTAGTATCTTTTATATGCCTAGATTTGTATGTGAAATTATGAGAATCAAACTTTGTTACAAATAAACTAAAAGATATGGAAAACCCTCTTTTTGCAAGGAGGTATCTAGAGAGGGAGACCAAACATCTCGTTGTGCGTACAGCCAAAAAGGTTCCAAGACCCTCTCTTAATAAGCAGTCAGTTTAGAAGCTGATTATCTTTGACCATATGGTACAGGGAACAACCTGAATGATGAAAGACCTGGGAGCCACTTTTATTTCACCAGAAGTCCTGCTGCCTTGTGAAGGCTTTGTCTTTTTGGAGAAAACTTCCCTTGACTAATGAGGTTTTTGCTGCTTCTGTTATCACTGCTTTTTGCTGATGTCAAAATATCTCCTGGAAATTAAATATTTTTCTCATCATAGAGCCAGATATTTGCTTTATCTGAAAGCTTAGTTTGACTGTAGGGTTTTCCCCCAAGGTGAATTTTTCTTCAGATAGTTGAACTGTTGATAAATGCCTATTATTTAATAATAAATATATGGCTTGTGTCAGCCACCTGAATGCCTTAAGAAAATAACTTCTGTTTACACAGCAATTTGGGCCTTCATTTGGTCACTTGAATAAAGGCTAATGTGCTATGTGAACATAAGGTACAAAAGTGCTAGAGAGTTTGTCATAAATCATCACTACTCTTTTCACAATGTGATTTTTTTTTTTACCAGATTCTCTATGTAGAAAAATTGAAGTCGTTAAAGGAAAGAACATCCAAAGAAGTAAAACCTGCAAAAATTAAAATATCTCTGATTCGCTGTTTGTAAGATTTCCATAATGTGTTATGCTGGGATTACTTCTGTGCTTTTATTGCAGTACAGGCAATTACTGTCATTCTGCCCAGAGTTGTAACTGTAGCTCTTAATATATCACTTCAGTGGCTAGATTAACAAGCAGTGCTGTAATGGACATCTTATTTGAAAAATAATTTGAGCTCAGCTTTAAGATTTAACGAGCCATGTGCTGGAGCTGTAAGTTTATTTTCCTATCCCTTTTTCCCATCCTACTCATAATGAAATTTTATTTCAAAAACTGAATTTTTAAGTAATTGTGTGATGCTGTCCATTAGAGTTCCAAAAAACTCTTGTGTGATTTTTATCTCCTGACCTCTTTCAAACCACAAAGGAAGGGATTTGTTTTAATAGCTGATGGCTTAGAATACTCATTTTCTTCTGTCTTTTCTATCCAGTGTTTAGCTAGGGAAATAAAACCAGTTCTTCTGAATCTCTTATAGGTAGCATCATTAAAGAAAAGGAAATAAGTTGGAACTTCTGGGGTGTGAAAGAAAATAAAGGTTATCCCCAAGTAACAAACTTCAACCTTCCTTCAGTTCTGCGTCATCAAAATGAATACATACTGCTTGGTTTCCACCTCCCCCTGTTCTCTGGCATCTGTACGCAAGTTTTCAACCCTTTGGACTAATGTACATTTGCTATAATAACTGGAATATTATGGTTTTAATCTTGGCTGCAGTTTGAAGGCTCTAATGTAATTTTAAGAGAAATAACAATATTGAATTGGTGGAAATTTGCTGAGGTGTTCTTTGCCAAGTGTTGCCTTGAAGCATGACCCTTCAAGATGGTTAATGCCATCTGTTTGCACGTACTTGAGATTTTGGAAACAAATTCATGTGGATATGTGTGAGGTGCAACTCAGTGGTACTCAGACAAAAGTCTCAAGCAAGAACTTGTAATGAGAAATAACCTGTGGTATCCATGGATCTGCATTATCCATCTAGAAACCACCCCGCTGTCACGAGACAGCTTTCTAAAAGTTGGAAGTATTTACATTTTTTCTGCTTTGCATTCAATCCAAATCTATAGGGAGAAGATAAGCTTTATGCTATGGTCTTTTGGTTTTATGGCTTTTGTGATGAATTTTATGCTGTGGATCTCCTTACCTAGTCACATCATTAAAGTACTTGAGTTACTCAGACCTTAGAGAGTGACTGAAGTGTAACTGTCAGCTGCTATAGAAATCAGCCTTCTAAATATGAAGTGCAATCTTGTGGACCCAAACCACAACACCTATCAAAACCAAACTAAATTTAAATGTACTCAGGAATGACTCTTGCAATGTACTTCAGCCCACTTCTCTCCATCTGTAGCTGAAGGGAGTTGAGCTCACTGAGGGTTTTGCTAAAGATGCTTAACAGCTTGTAGATGTTTATGTTTGAGTATCATTCTTAACTGGATATAAATAATATTGATTGGCTGTAAATTATAATGTATTTTAAAGCAATGTTGAAAGTGTTTTTTTGGGACAAAAGTATGGACTTCTTGATTTCAGTTGCCTTTTAACTTCTGCTGATGGAATTTCTGCATCTGCTCAGCTTGCATATTTTTTTATGGATTGAGTACAAAGAAATCCTAATTTCTTTTCAAATCAATAAGAGTTGTTTGAGTGATCACAGAAGTGGGAGAGCTTGCCTCTGCTTTCAGTATTTTAGGTAGCACATGAACAAATTCAGAGCACACTGCTCTCTTAGAGGCATCCTATATTTCTTCCTTTTCCCATAGAGCATAAATGTGGATTGTCCTTTTGAAATATCCAGGCAGCTTTTTGGAAGCTGTTATACTATTGTTCTCCCCCAAACTCCTACACTTATGACATCATTCTCTATATCCATATCCAAATAAAGAGAATGCTTTTATTTTCTTATTTTCACAGTGACAGCAGTAACAGCTTGAGAGATACTGAATGCAAATACTAGTTTTGGAAGGGAAGGTTTACATAAATGACAGCTTGATTGTGTGTAGTAGCAATAGTAAATGCATCCCTAATGGGAAGGCATACTCTTAGAACAGTGTAATGGACTTACTCATATAGTGTTAACAGGCAGCTGAAAAGATTTGTCTTAAGTTAATGATTGGGAAGTAGTGCTGAAGAACTATGAGTATTTTTAAGGAGGATGGATGCCTGCTATAAACCAGATATTTAATAGCTTGTAAACATGTGCAGTCCCTTAAGTATCTGCCTTGTAAATATCAATCTTGGTCTAGAGGAATGAAATCAAAGACACTATAGCAAGTGCTGCTCATTATTGCTTGCCCCTGGCATAAAACACTTGCTTCTCTTAAAAATTATATCATATCACTCTCAAAGAAAATGAGATATCAAGACCCTTTCCCTCCCTCATGTTGGAAAGAAGCTTTTTTTTTTTCCTTATAATGTTAGGTCTGCAGAAACCTTGAAGTATGGACCGTACTAACACTGTTAAGGTTGTGTCAAATCTTCTGATTAGCTAAAGGTTCTGTACCTAGTCTGTTTAAGTGAATAAAGCTATTCTGTTGGCTTCATTAGACTGAGATTAAAGTCTGTTTTATTCAAGCATGCTCCAAAGGGAAAAAGGGACATCTAGTATCCATGTTGTATGAAAATGTTTCTAATGTTTGTGTCAGCTCTCCTTAATGTATCTAAAAGTCACCTCATTTTTCCATTAGTGTGAGTTATCAATTAATATACATCTGATACAGGTTAGTTTGCTTAGCAATAGGGATTTTGTACATTAGTTTAAGAAACAATATATTAGTTTGGCAAGAGGAATCGATAAGTGATAGTTCTAAAACGTTCATTTCAGCTTTAGTGGGTGAACAGTCTTGTTTATCCTCAGTAACTCTGCACTGGGGACGACAATTTTTTTTTCTGCCTCAATGTTTTGGCCTCACAAGAAGTACTGGAATCACAATAGAATTCTTTTATCTTTTGCCTCAAAATGTGCAAGGACATTTTTCTTAGGTTCCACATACATAGTTTTTAAGAAGTGTCTCCCAGTTCCCTTTTCAAGCACTGGGGGCCTAGTTCAGATGCATTATTCAGGCCTTGATAACCTGATGGCAAAGAAGATGCCTGAGAACTGCTTATAAATAAGCAGTTACAGAGCAAAAAATGGGCAACTACTCCACTCGACCTACATAGCAAACTGAGGTGCCAAAGGTATAACGTATGCAAGCTGCTGTATGATTGTACAGAATACTTCTGTAGTACTGTAGCTCTTTCTTCCACATGTGCTGCTGGCAAGCAAAACCACTGAGGCAAAATCTATTGTAAAGCATATTTAAACTTGATGTATTTTGTTTAAAAATGGTTTTCGTTGATCTGGGGAGAAAAAAATATTGGTAGCTTCTATGGCCGCCATAAATGGTCACTATGGTAGCAGTTTCAATTTGATTTATAAAATGTGCTGCCATGGTTTCACGTCATTAAAAAAATCAATGTATCATTTTTTCAAATCATGACATTTTCAAAAATAATCCTATTTTCTCTCTGTAAGATAACAATATTTCATTGCCTTCCATTTGCATCATTGCCAGCACTGTATCAGTTCTTTGGGTATTATGACCACTGCTCTCTATTGAGTGTGGGAGATGAAAATACATCTTAGAAATCCTTTTCTACAAGTATTCCTGAAAGCAGCTATGTCCAGTGTATGTGGGCTGTATCTCATCGTGCTGCCTCAGTTCAATGTCATGCTATTGAATGTCACAATGTCACAGTGTTCTCTTCCTTAGCACCTGCTCCTGTTTCAGGACTATATTTAAAAGAAAAGAGCTATTCTTCTCTTTATTCAAAGAGAATTGAGTCTCTTTTGTCTGCAGAGAGATATCAAATGCAGAAGCCCTTTTTTTAATAGTGAAAGACCTTAATAGGAAGGTTGTGCAAAAAACAGCACTTGCTTCCATTTGTGCTGAAACTGGGCCCCTGCATCGCGTTCAGATTTCCACCTTTTTCATTGTTTCCCTATTGTTTCCACGTGTGTTACTGCACTGTTTGCTTGGCTACGTGCCATTTGGTTAGATTGCAGAAGATAGGGATTGAGTCTCCCATCCATTGTGTTGGCAGGCATAACAATATACCAAGGTCTCTAATTCTTGTTGAACTTAGGGCATGATGTTCCTATCTACTCAAAAATTTCAGAGTACCTCTGTATTTTAAAGGTTAAGAGGGAATGACATGAACATGAACTTTTTGCTTTGTGTTGCATACTATAACATCAGCAACACTTCAGTTTCTTTCCTCTATGTTCAGAAACTTATATTAATGTATGTATAACAAAGAATACTGTTCTTAGGTAGCAATTTCATTGGCAGGTGTGACTGTCAGTTTTCCATGCATTTGTGAAATTTTCTTGTATCAACAATGCTCAGCTTTCTAAAATTAAAATGACATTGATTTCTCTTCAGCATGAGGAACTTCTAATCAGACTGAAATGCTCCGAAAACACTACTGCAGTTGCAGAAACAAACCTCTATGATGCAGTAATTTGTACTAACGATGTCTCAATGTTTTTGATTTCCTGAAGATATGTACAAAGCTATTTCTGATGAGCAGGAAGAAAAAATATGAAAAGAGGTTTCAAAGATTCAGAAGATCTTATGATGCTTCGTGTGCCAAGAGGTTTTTCATCAAACCGTGAAAAACTGATTTCAATTGTGTCTGGAAGTTCATGTTTCGTTTTGATATTCTACCTTTCAATTCTTTTGTCTTTTTCTGTTAACTGAGGGTTAAAGCTCTTATGAAATTAGAGTTCTACATCAGGACACAGTGCTGGTACTTTGATACTGTAGCATTAATCATAGTATGGTTTTGTTTGGAAAGGTCCTCAAGGATTTTCTACTTCCGGCTCCCAAAATAACCAACACTGTGAATTTCACATTGCAGCTCGCTGAATGTTTCTGTGACTTATTACTGTTAACTTGTTCTTATTATTAGAACAGTAAGTTAGTAGGCTATCTGATGTTACTGAGGCATAAGATGCATGTCTTATGCAGAGCTGTCCAGTTTCTCCATGGAACTTAAATCTCTTTTTTAAAATGTATTAGACCGAGACTGGTGCTTAGGTGGTCTCTACCGTGTGTACTGTCTATGTCTGGGCAACTACAATGCTCGTTAAAAATGATTAACGTGCTAGATATGTCAGTCACTCTGAAGTTTACAAACTAACAAGTCATGGCTTAATGATAATGGTTAAAATAGCCAAGGGTTTGTTATATGCATGTTGGGGTTGGAACTTGTGCTCTGCAATCTCCTAGGTTTCACTGGTAAATAGGAGAAAACAGAGAAGCAAAAATTCAGATAGAAAACAAGAAGCGAATTATAAACTCAATTATTATTGTGACCTCAGTAGAAAGCCAATGGAAGAAACTGTTGAAAGAGAAGCATGGTTGGAATTGCAAACAGGAAAACCAGCTTATGTTTCTTGGGTCTCCTGTGTTCAGCAGAATAAATACATGTATTCATAGATCTTAAGAAAACAGGGATTAAATAAATACCATTTGCTCTAACAAAATATTTTCCAAACAAAGTCAACTTGCACAGATTGCTTGTAACTCAACTAAGCACTTGAGATAAAATATGTCTCCTAGTGTGAAATTTCTGGTTCAGCAGAAGAAAAACAAACAGCTTTATAAAAAATGTTGTCTTGGATTAATGTTTTAGGTGAACAGTTATCTTCTGGAGAGCAGGCGTTTCTATATTTACTGTGCAAAATATAAATCTGAATTATTAACAGATGGTGTTAAAAATGAAAGGAGTTTGTTTCATTTGCCTTGTGCTTCAATTCCCTGAAGTCATTTAAGTAAGGGTCAGGAGCCTTCATGGTGTGACTGTTGCATGTGTTATTTTTCATTTCCTCAGACAGGAGAAAATCTTTTCAAAGCTATCTGTTTGCAAGAGGGATGCTTGTTCCTTAACAACCACTTATTTATTTTTTTACTTCCTGGGACTGCCTCTAATCACGTTCTTACTTGCAGGCAAAAAAGTCAAATTTTAGGGTCAGGGAATTTGCCTTTCACAATCTTTGTATGCTTATTATATGGATAATTTAGGAGCTGCAGACATTCCTTCCTGTTTGTTCCCTCACTTCCAAGAGCTTCCGTTTGAGCTCTGAAAGTATGGACAAATGTGTTTCCTAAAAACTGTAGCTGAATAGCATTTTACAGAAAGATTTTTATTTTTGGAAAGCTGATTTTTGGGTGCTAACTCCACACTTTGATCTGTAAACAGGGAGCTGTAATGCTTGCTATGAAGAAGGACCTAGTTTTTACTTATGATTTACATCAGTATGAGAACAGGTGATCTCTTTCAATTCTACAAAGATAAATGGGAAAAGACTGCAAATAATAATAGACGAACCAACACAATAGGAAAATCAGTAGATTTTTATGCTCTCTGCAATTATACTTGTTTTCTGCTGTATGTATTAACTTCAGTTATAATGGGTCAGTTTTATATGTACTGAGTAATAATCACAACGTAGAGATTATTGCTGTTGAAAAGGAATTTTAACAATGGGGGAAAAAGACAAAACAACAGTAATACGAAGATCATTGGTAAGATTAATAGCAGATCAAATTTTTTGCTGAATTAATAAATAGGTGAAGCATTGGACACAGCAGCCACAGCAGCACCTTTTCAACACAAGTTAGGTCAACATTAACATTTTTTTCTGTATTTGATTCTTGTTGCTATTTTAAATTGGAAAAATCAGTTTCAGCAGAATTCAACTGTCGCGTTACCTTTCCAAAGGCATAAAAGTATGAGTCTTTGTAATATAACATGCTAATGCTGGTTGAGACTTGTTGGTTGATTTAATTCCTTGAATGATTATATTTCTTAGCATTAGTTGTGTGGTTTCAGTTACTTTATAATGCAGTTTAAATAAGATAGTAGGCAACAACTGCATCACTTTTTTTATCAGATTTACCTTTATTTCTTTTGGGAAAATGCCTTTATGTTTTAGAAGCGCTTTTCCTTTGTTCTGCCTCTTACATTGCATGGATATTACTTAATGGTTCTGTGGTACTCTAATAATGCACTGGTAAATTTTATCTTTCCACGTCTTGCCTTCAGCACTCCTCATTGATGGTTCTGCATGCCAAAAAGTAGATAGTTAATACTAGGACTGATGAGTAAGAGTGTATCTGCTAATTGATGTTATAGTGCTTTGTATCTCCAATATAAGCAGGCAGACACCAGAGTTTGCAGCTCCTCAAATATCTGTATGGTGTTAGATAAGAGTCAGAACAAGCACAAGGACACATTCCTTGGAGACTCTGCTCATATCAACTGCTCTGACGGAAGGAACAGATATTTTTGGTCTTCTTTGTGCAGATCATGCTGCTGAACCCAGTGAAATAAATGCAATATTCCTAATGGTTTAAATGTAGCCATTTCTCCCAAAGTTTCTGATCCCTGAGCCTCCAGTTCCCCATCACACTCAATGAGAAGAGATGTCCTATACAGGACAAAATGCAATATGAAATGGATAAGTGATGCTGACTGCTGGATGATTGGAGCGACTGCTTACGTGGGGAGAATAAATGTGTTGTTCTGTAGTTAAAACTTTAAAGTCTTCCCCATGGTGCTTACTGAGATTTGGCACTGAGGGATGTTATGGGGTTTGGAAGTAAAAAGACCAAACTAATTAAATTCATTGTCAGTCTGGAATATCTAGAAGAAAACTAATTCTATTTGTTATGCCATGATTCTACCATTGCTTCCTTCTTTTAAGAGTAGGAATGCATTGGTTGGTCTGAACCCCACTTTGCCTCCTGAGCCTGGCAGTTTTAAGCACCCAGGTGGTGGCTGATGTCAGTCAGGGTTCCCTCTGGAGCAGATTTCTGCATCAGGAGTGAGTTCAAAAGCTCCTTTTGAAGGACATATTCTTGTTCAGGTTTTTTGATATTCTGAGGAATTAAAATGATGAAAGGCAGCTCTGGACTGTGAAGGGAGACAGATGAGTGTTTCAAGTGCCCTTAGTCTTGTGACTGGTTGATTTTTATGCTTTCACTAGGTATTGCTGTAAGGTGTATTTAATAAAATTGGTAACAAAAATATTGCAAGTCATTAAATGCTGATAATAGAATATATATATTATATATATCTGATCTAAATAGTTATTCTGCTCTTAAGATGGCTATTCCAGACTAAGCTTACAGGTGAATTTTGGGAACAAAAATATTAGCCAAGCCACAACTTTTTTTGTTCCCACTCTCCTTTTGTTACCACTGTCACTTTCCTTGTAAAAAAGTTGTGCGCTGTTCTTATGACTTTTTAACAACTATTTGAAGCTTCATGGTCTCTTTTCAAAATTTTGTTGATGTTTGTTTCTCAGAGTTTTATTATAGTTGTATCAATTTTGATCAGTTCACATTGATTACATGACTTCACATATCTTCAGATTCTGGAGGAAGTTGTATGTAGGAAGCTCTGCTGGTTTGTCCAGTGCTGTTTGTACTGAGGTATTAAATATATTTATGCAAAGCAGAAAGCGCTGGTACTCCATCTGCACTTGCTCATTTATCTGTTTTCCTCTGGAATTTTCCTCAAAGCTGTATCTTCTATGCGAACGTGCGCTGTACGTTTAAGTCTTCTGCTGTTTATTTGGTTTCATAGATGTTTCTGATAATACCTTTTTCTTTTCCTTAGTTAAAAGCCTGTGGCTAATCTTCAGCTTATCTCAGAGGGCCTTCGCAGTAGTATGGTGCACTGAATATATAGTGTGCAGCTGATGTTTTACAAATCAATCTGAACTCAAAAAAACACGCTGTGTTGAAATAAACCAGCCTTGTTATATGTTCAAAAATAGTCTCTAAGATCCTGTACAGCAGCTGTGAAGGTTCTGTTACTGAAAATTCCTTCCCTGTGTGATGTACCTATTCTATTGTACAAAGAAGCCAGGTAAAACTCATCCTATGAATTTTCATAATACTTTGGCTCTGGGCTACTGAGTGTTTTATTCTTTGAATCAATTATGTATTCTCAATATCTTATCCAGGATGACTGTCTGATACTGCTAGTGCTCTGAAAGCATTTTTCCTTAGCCCTGAGATATTTTCTGCCCATGTGTTTCCTAGTTTCATTACTAGATACGCATAATATTTTGTGTAGGTGGCTGCAAGTTTATCATACAGCTGATATTCTTCCATCTCTAAAAATGTTTGTTCCGGACCTCACCCACAGTATGTGCAGATAGATGTTTTACTGCAGAGTAAACAGAGTAAAAGATAGGAACACGATCACTTGGAAACAGGCCTTCAGAGAACAGAATAGCAATAGATTCATTGCCTGAAAGAAATCACTGTATCCGTTCTTAGTGGTTGCGATGGTAGAAAGCCAGCTGTGGAAAGGGAGCTACATTCTATCCCAAATTTCTACTTTAAAGTGACCAGTGCACCAGGGCTCTGGAGCAACTTGCAAACTATTGAGGCTGATACTATCTTCCTCTCCAATCTCCAGCATAGCAAAAGTAAGAGAAATAGAATGGGATGCAAGAAAAGACTGAAAAGGTGTTGGGAATATAAAGTAACTCACTCTTAGGTATTCTTACCTGGTAAAATTGCTCACAGACAGCTTATAACAGTAGATCAAAAGCAGATAAAAACATCAAGTAACCTAAGTTGTTCTACAGCTTTCCCTGGTTGTGTACATAATGCTATACATGTTGTTCTGAGAATTTAAAAGTAACAAATTATTTTCTCTTTGGAGGTACCATCTTATCTTAAACTAAGAGCAGTGAGAAATCTATATGGCTTGGCAGCTGTTCTCAGTTTTCCTTCCCATTACAGTACAAGTGGAGCCCTCAGATATTTCAAAGCACGTTTATCCAGAAATATTTGTAGCTGGAAATTATGTCCTATTCAAAGGAGTTTCTTAATCAATTGCATTCCACGTTGAGAAATACGTGGCTGGTCACATTTGCTTAAATCAATTCTTCTCTGTTACTCTTCGTCTTTGTGCTCAATGTTGAGGTCCCATTTACAGTGCAAAGAGCCAGGACCTATCAGTGTGACCTCCTTCAGACTGTCTCATGATGTAGCAGGTCTCCAGTGGGTGTGAAGGATCATGCAGTCTGTTCCAGCAATCTCCCCAGCTCAACCCGTCTTACTGAGCTGCTCCTGTTTCTACTTCTATAAGTCAACACTTGCCCCTGTAGTTTCTTCAGTTAGGTTACTTAGACAGCAATTATAAAGCAGCCATGGTAATAGAGGAAATTCTTCTCACTCTCTAGAGCTAAATGAAGAAAATAGTGAAATGTCTCAATTGGTAATACAAAGTTATAAACACTGATCCCATGAGTTTGCAAGAAGTTATTCTGACAACTGTAAAGAGGCAAATAAAGAAAGTTTTCACATAGAGTACTCCTGAAATAAAAATATTTTCTGTCTTAAAACCAGAACCAAATCTGGAAGGAGTAGAATTTTCTACTGGGACTTGGTAATGTTTCATGGACAAGAAGGATGTGACTCATGCTGCTCATGACCGCTGGAACCTATAACCTGTAAATCTCAGCTCTCTGAAGTCTCGCTCCAGGCTCCCTTTCAGGCATGTACTACATAATGATTCAGAGCTGCTGCCTAAAGCAGAGTTTTTCCTTATCTATTTTGTCTTCTCTTGTTGACTATATGGCATTAGAATTGTAGTGCTGCTGCAGTGTGCAAGGGAGAGAGAATGGAGGATCCAAGTATGAACTGTGGTCCATTGTAACTAATGTGCAAGGCAGTAAAAACTGCTTAGAAGGAATAAGGAGAAGAACAAGGTGATGTTTTTTTTTCTTTTTAAATAATATTCTACCTAGTGTCAAGTAATATTTTCCCTTTTGTTCCTCTCAGCTACAGAGAGTGCCTCAGGAAGCAGAGCAGTCAAGCTCTTAATTTACTTTCCTCTTGACGGCTCCATGCATTGCAGCAGAGGCAGAGCTTTGCTGTTGGTCTGTCTTCTAATCAGTCTTGTCTGAGGGAATTATGCTTTGTTGCTTACCACAATATGCTGCTGCTTTGCTGTCTGTTACACTCATGAATAAATGAGCAGGAGGAAGTTGAAAATAGGTTTTATTTTCATCAGGCATAAAATCTACTTGCAACTCTCATGTAGTGTGTTAAACTGTTGCCTTACTATCCACGAGCAATCTCCTTGTTTACTTTGCAATGAAAAACAAGAGTGTAGGACGAGCTGTGCTCTGCAAAGAGGCAGAGAATGATAGGCTTCTACCCCCTGAATGTACAACTGCTTTGCTATGTCCCTGGTGGAAAGCACTCATCCTTGTGATCAGTGGCAGGCTGCCAGTGAAGAAGTGTGACAACATGAGGGGCGGTTACTTTTATGATAGTTTTATTATCATAATTACTGAAATGCTTTTTGGGCACTGGAAGACCTCTGGAGGGCTCATCAGAGGCAATCAGAGAAGACGCAGTCTCACAAATAGGAAGTTTAGTCCAATTTTGCTTCATAGCATCTAAGTAGGGCTCTTTATAGTGTTTCTTCAAATCCTCTAAATTTGTCCTGGGAAGCACCTGGGATGTGGCCATAAAGAATAACAAGTGAGCTTTGAGGGAACCTTTGGGTTGATGGGAAAGGAAGTAAAGTTGCCTCAGTCACACAACTGAGCCTGTATTATGCCATATGCATGTTCTATGGGTGTTCTGCAAAAATTTCACCTGGGTTAGGAGAGGTGAATGTCTTTTGTGTCCTCAATTCATAGAAAATGATAAGGGTCAGTCACTGTATTTCCTCTATTAAAGAAGTATTTACTGAGGAGTCTGAGTATTTTGTATTTGAACTATTTCTTGTGGTTGTTAGCCTGGAAGTGAAAGAAATATGGTACATTGTGAAATACAGTTGTGTGCTGAAAGTCATCAAGTATGTCATGTCTGCATCTTGTTTTGTACTGCTTTCACACTGGGTGGGGAACACGCCCTGAGAGCCTGTTAGCACATCTTCTGATGCTGCACTTGGAAGACACAATGACAGCGAGCTGTGTAGTTTATCACATACCATATTTATAGGACATCTTTGACACTGAATATTGCCTATTAATTATACTATCAGGGGAAAGCATAATGCAAAGAATAAGTGGTGCATGGATTATAAACTGATTGTGTCTTCTGAGCATGGCCACACCATGAAGAGCAGGTACGTAAAGTAGCTCCCACCTGGACATCAGCCTGGGAGAACACGTGTGGAAAGGGCTATAGGAAACATCAGTGCGTGCCAGAGCAGGAAAGCAGGGCTTAACAGGCATCATTTGGGAAGTCTTGGAAGAGCTGCTTTTGATCCTGTGTTTGTGTGGTGGCATACAGGGCCTAACATCATAAGAAAAGCACTGAGGGCTTTAAATTTAGTTGAGAGAGAGCAGCATTCTTAGGTCAGACTGCTGAGTGCCAGCATGTGAGACTTTATTTGCCTTTTTGTTACGAACAGTTTGCTGCAGCGAATGTTTTCTGTGGTTAATTACATTTGTTTTTCTCATTTCTCGTTAACTTGCTGCTGAAAAGCTGTTAATGGATTTGTACATTTAATGGATATTAACAGTTAGTGCTTAAAATCAAAATATATTTAGGTAGTGAGGCCTTGCAGAGTTTGAACTACTTCTTTTTCTTCTTGATATCATTTTGTTGACCAACTTGCATGTTTTTCCAGAGTATATGAGAAAAGTCAGCTAACATGGAAGGGCATAAACAAGAGCAGGGTGGAGAAATCTAGCATCACAGGATTTGGTGGGAAGAGATCTCCATTATGTACACAATGGTATTGCAGGGACTATTTCAGTCTCTTCAGAAATGCATCAGGAACCAGATTAAAATGCATGACGTTTTCTTGTGCTGACTACATTGAAGAGACTTGTGGAAATATATCCTGTTCTAGTGATTAAAAACTTTGTTGTATTCAGAACAAATTGCTCAGCTTACATTCATGGCCAGTGTATATGTTTTGTTTTATTTATTTATTTATTTGTTTTGTTTGTGAAAACAGACATCTTTTTCATCCTTTGGGAATGCATTTTGCCAATGCATTAGTCTGTGACTTTTGTGCAATTTCTACTCTATTTGAAGAGTTTTTTCTTACTTATCAATGCTTATATTACTGTCTTACACATTTATGTTCTGCTACCACAATTATACTTAATCTATATTTATGGTATGTACCATTTCCCTCCTAATATCCTATCATATATGATAAAGAAAGAATGTGATAGACTTCAATTGTTTCAAAGAAAAGTAGATATTAAATTTGAGAGCTTGACATTGCAGACCAAGGAACTTTTTACTCTTAAGTAACTTAGTATCTGTGATTTATTGAAGTTCTTTGTGATAACAAAGCCTAGAATTAATTTGGGTATGTGTCATATTCATTTCCTATAAAATACGGGCATGCATTATCATAGAAATTTAGGGATGTTTTCATTTTCAAATCCATACAATATGATGATCCAGCCTTCTTATTGTGAAAGTATTAATTATAATGAGCCAAGAATAACATGAAAGTGGAATCATTACACGTGGGTTTGGGGAGGCAGAAACTCAATGAACTTGTGACTGTAGTATTCATTATAACATTGTACCAATTTGCCTGTTTTTCTTCCTTCTCTATGGCCAGTATGCTCATTAGTTTGTTTCTTCTTTTCAGCCTTCTCTCTTGGACTGATACAATGATCATCACTTTGAGAGAAGAAATAAAGACTTTTTTAACAGCAGAGAGACTTTCTAAGTACTGGTAAGTACATTTAGACTTTGTGCTCTTACACCTCTTCCTGTAGGTGCATTTACCAGTGTTTGTCCATGGACAGAGTCCTGTGAGTGCTGCTTGAACGATCCTATTATATCTTGAATCTTTGTAGTCCTCCAGGCAACTTTGCTCTTGATTGTTGTTTATTTTTTATTTACTTTGCCTCTCAAGAGCATTGGTTTTTACTCTAATGATACAGATTCTGAAACGTAAGGGTCTTGTGTGATTGCCTATGTCTGTTATGTTAGTTGTAGCCTTGTAATTTGGTGTTATTAGCAGGCTTGACGAATATGAGGAACACAGTAATAGTGCGTAGTCTGATATTTATGGTGCTATATAGATTTGTTCCCAACAAAGGAGGTCTTAAAGTATCCTTCCTATCTTTTTCAGCCTGAAAATTATGGCTGTTCACTGTCTATGGACTATTAACCTCGATTATATGTCAACCATATATTTCATCTGAATTTCTTACCCAAATGAATCTCGCGTATTGTTTTATATTGCTGTTAGTACTGCTGCGTGCCTCAGGGGCTTTAATAAAACATACCTGCACTTGGCCTACTTCTTTCTTCATTAAAAACAAATCAGCTGAACTCAGTAGCGTTGTTCCTGGTCTAAAACAAGAGAGCAGAATTAGGCTGATATGTTTGCAGTGTCCTGTTACATGCATGCTTCATTTTCCACAGAATCAATCAAATTTAAATATATGGGAATGCTAATCAAAAAAAGAACAGGTGAGTGGAACTATCCATTTTCTATGTTTCTTATATGGAGACACGATTTTGTCTAAGTTTTCTTGCACACTTGTATTTTGAACAGGTTTGGAGCTCTGCATTGCATTCTTTGTAACATCTGATTATCCTCCTATTGGAAAGCTTGACTCCTGTAGGAAATCCAGGCAAATGCTGCAGATAGAAATCAATAACTAAGGGAACACGTGTGGTCTGCAGAGCTTTTGTGCCTGGCAAAGTGAAAACATGTATGTCAACAACAAGGATTCTGTTAACATCGGGATTATTGCTGTCTGCAACTGTAAATTGAGAACAGAGTCGATTTCTGATGTGACAGAAAGACAACTCAGGCTTTTGAAGATTTGTGGAGGGGTGGCCTAAAATGGCAGTAAGCACTCATTTTATCAAATCCTCTAAAACTTGGCTACATCATATCTGAGAACTTGAAGTAAAAAATAGCACAAAAAGCAGGCAAGCAGATTGCCTTATTATCAGATGAGTAAGTTTTAGCAGCAGGTATTGCTGCCCAGCCTGTCCATACTCAGAATAAACGTTTTCTCCCCTTGAGTGCTGGGGAGTGGTGTGCATTAGGTGTGGAAACGGTGCTGAAAACGTCAGAGGACGGCATGGATAGTTCATTATGGATGTGCTTAAAGGAAGAGGGTTAGGTAACAACGCTAATTGGGCAGTAGTCAGCCTTACATAAGCTGCATGTGGACGGGCACAGCTTATGCAGGCGAGAGAAATCACCAAGGAAATTCAGTCTTTGCTAGTGACTCAACTTGCTAAATCATCTGAGGTGAGGGAAACTTTTTCCAAAGGGGATGAGGAATGGATCAAGCTCTTTCTCTACTTCATCGGGAATTTAGGGCTCAGCCTTGTGAGGAAGAAAGTACCACCAAGCTCTGCATAGTTACTGCATGAAGAGAATTTCTGGAGAGTTGAAATGAGTTTTGTTTCTTTTCCTTTCTCTCTTATTTTTTCCTTTTGCATTTGAATGAGATTAATGTCAGAGCATATGACAGTCTGTATTTTGCACGGCTTTCAAGTAGAAGTAGCACTTTTGCAGACATCCTCGCTAACATCAGCTTTAGAATGTTACAGATGAAAAATGAAAATTGCTGTGCTCAACTCCTCGGGGTAAAAAGTACGGTTACTCCCCTGCTTAAGAAAGCAAAATATGGACTTGGGGTAATGAGAGCGATTGGAGAATTTCTAAGATGTTTAAAAATGTTTTCTTACAGAAAAATTTCAGCATTTAATATCCAGGGTGAGCTGGAAATGCGACCTCTGGAGAAGATGCTGGTCCTTTGATCAGACCACTGATCAGCTTCATGATTGAGACCCTCAGCATGCAGTGAGGGGTGGTGTACGAAAGCCTTTTTCTGGTAGAGTTGGATATTCCTTTTCTTCACGCATATGTGTATACGTATATCTAGGGTAGTATACAATATATATGAAATATTAACACACCATTGTGTACTTTGCTGCAAAAATAGGGTATGGGGCAGGTTGGTGTCTGAGTTAGCTGTCAGGATCTGACTCCAAAAGCCTGTTAGTGGCAGCACCACTGAAGCACTGCCAGTGCTGAATGCAAATGTATGCTAACAGTGGGTCGTTATCAGGGCTGAGAAACCGATGCTGTTCTCAAGTATCAGTGGGGGGAAGTAAAATGCAGTATTTAGGGAACACTCTGTCTGTAGTCTTGATGACTCTATACCCACATCTTGATAATGACCTTCTGAGGCTGTGTGTTCTCGGGAAGGTTTTGAGGCTGGTTTGTCATTAATAATTATTTTAGCCTTCAGCGGAAATTGACAGATGGTGAAGCTGTTGCAGCAGAACTTGCCCTTGTATTTAAATATTATTAATGTGTGCTATAATCTGTTAAACACGCTGTATTTGGAAACCTATTAGGCTTTGATTTATGAATTAGAAGTTAGAAGATAATTCATGTCAGCAACAATCAGCTTACAGACCTGGATGATTCGTTTCAGTGAGTGCGCTTCTATTCATTATTCATCACAGAGTGACGTCATTTATTTGGGACAGGTGTCTTTTTAAGCAAATAGTAAAATATTTGAATAACATCTAAAATGCACAGAAATTGGAATTGTTGTGAGATTTATTTCTGAAGAAAGAAGTAACACATTTAAGTTCAAATTAGCTCAGTGCACTGTGTGAGCACATAAATCTGTATAACACGGGTAAAGAAAGTGCCTGAAAACCAATCCCAGGTGTCTTATTTGGAGCAGCTCTAAGTAAGCATGAGGGAGTCAGTGTACAGCAAAAAGTCTCATTATGTGTCTCAATGAATTTGAGGCAGCTATAGGACTTCAGTTTAGTTCCCCTATTTCCTTGCACTGCTTTCTGCAGCAGAAATGGACTTTGCTTATGGCCAGGGCTGAATGTTCTGATATAGTTCTGAAATAGTTCTGAATAGTTCTGAAATGTACTTTGTGTCCTGCTAATGGTGTCATTTTCTGGAATTTCCTTATACTTTTAAAACAAAAGGGTTACTTTTTCAAGTCACAACTGTAAATGAAACTAAAGAATACATTAATCCTAAAGCAAACTGTAGGTTTGGTAAGCCTACAGGTAAAACCGTCCCAGGATTCCTACCTTCCTGTGGATTTCAGACCACTGCTCGAGGAGGTTTGTATTTCTGCATAATCCATGCACTTGGTGTGCCAGAGTCCATGGGTATAACTGCCCTGCTCTTGGCTTCTGTTCTCCTGTCACCTCTCTGGAGAGCTGCAGGGAGGGAAGCTGTGTCTTAGCGATTTATCTTGAGCTCACATGGATCAACTGAAACAAGAACATTTTATTTCTGTGATCCTCGATGCTCTTGAATACCAATGAGCTGGAAAGATCAAAGCCAATTATAAGCACTCAGTCTTGGCACAATGGTGTTGTGGATCAGGAGCACTGATCCCTGAGAGCTGGTATGGATCAGACCACTGAAAGCCTCCCCCCTGTCCTTCCTGTTCACCAGCATAAAGTTAAACACCCTTATTCCCACACTGGCTGAGCTGCAGCCTCTTTCTTGTCTACTCAAAAAGAGTATTACAGAGGGAACAGTCATCAAACCACAAATATCTGAAAGAGGAATGGCATTTAAATGTGTTGGCGGTAGGAGGCAGTGTGCAACAGTGTAGGTAGGCTTCCAGAAGTTGGAACAAACAAACAACAGAGTGACCAAGTTCCAACATTATAAAACTTTGCTGCGAGGTCTGAGCACATATCTGGTGATGCCAGTGGAACAGGAAGGGGCTTTTTTTTCCCTGAGGAAAGCACTAGCTGCTTCCAGGCAGCCAGGCTGCTGGTATGGGCCTGGCTGTCTCTAGACTCAGCCAACTTGACGTTGCTTGACCGCCCAAGGTGTGGAGATAAAGTCTGATGTGGTAGGAGAGATGAGGACAGTGAGTCTACCAAGGTCTCAGTAATTAAAAAATAGAAGCCAGTCCAGCACACTGGATCAGGTACAGGCTCAGTCTTTGTTATCTCTTATTTAATCTTCATGCAACAGGGCTGCTCTCCACTTCTTCCCTGTAAAAGGAACACATCTTCTCAGTCAACAAATCAACATTTTAAGGCAGGGTATCATAAAGCAGAGGTATGTAAAGATCCAAAAAAGTTCTTCATTTACTTTCTTAAAAACCTGGAGGGAAAACTATTTGCTTTTTTTTTCCATAAATTGTTCTAAGAAAAGTAAATCTACAAAGCACAACAGCCTAAGTGTTTGGGGGTTAGACTTGATGATCTCTAGAGGTCCCTTCCAACCCCTACAATTCTGTTAATCTGCGCACAGTGTGAGCCCCTCTACAGCCATTGTGGCTGCTTACCTTGCATTGTAGATGTCAAAGATATTTATTTTAAACAAGACTGATCTCTAGGGTTTTTTCTTATTTTTATTTTTTTAAGTAAGAGTTAGGTAATTGACTGACTAGCTAATTTTCAGTGAATCCATCCTTTTCTGATTGTCTTCTGTTACTTATAACGAAGAAACTGCTTCCTTTCAAATCATTAAATTATTAAACGCACAACTTAAAAATACTTACTAAAACTTTATTTCCCTGTCTGCGTATAGTCTGAAACACAGTTAAGTGAACTTCTGTTTTGGCTGTTTTAAAATTGCTTTTAAATTCCCATTGGCAATGTTTATACATAAGAATGCGTTATGAAAAATACCCCCTGTGATGTCCCCAGTGACAACATGGTCACAATGCTTAGAGAAAAGCTTTGAGCTAACAAGGCAAATTCTCAGTGCAATTTTCTGAAAGCTTTGAAAGACTGTTTCCAACTCTTAAAAACACAAACAAACAAAAACCCTGAAGTCAGTGGCCACTGCATTTGACCATTTTCAGAATTATTTGCAGAAAGTTTTTTTCCCTCAGATATTTCTTGCTTGCATTCACAGCATCAGATATGCATTGTTCCTAACTGTGTGATTCTGCAGTATCTGTTCTCAGCAGAACCTGTGTTCTTGCAGAGGAAAGTGGGGAGTATTGTATTTCCATGTGTGTTCCTGAAGTCCTTCTCTATTAAAAAAAAGCAACTTCGTGATCCTTTGGGAATTTTGCTGGTGGCAATGTTCTTGCTGGTATGTGAGCACTGATAGACTACTTGTGTGGGAGAAAATTCTTAATAAAAGTCACACTGCCATATAATTTCAGCTTGGAGGCATTGTTAGCTGGTTTATTTTCAAGTAGTGCTTTTCAACAGATTTCACTTAATGTACCAACATTCTCAACCACCTTTTTTCTTCCTTATTTTATCTCTTACCTTTATGTTCACTCAGTTTCATGATCAGTGACTCATTTCCCAGGTTTTCATGAGTCCATAGCTGCCCCATGCAGCCCACTTTTTTCTCACCTTACTGTCTATTCTTGCAGAACTAATTTTGTTCTCCTTTTAGTGTTTCCAAGTATGTAGCTTCAAAAGATTAAAAAAAGAAATAAATAAAGGCAGGGGGAGGAAGCTAAAAGAGAATGATCCATCCACAGGCAATGAGAGGAAGGTTTGGAAAATGTTTAAAACCTGAGTTTGTGATTTGTTAAAGGAAAAAAAAATGTACTGTTTCAGCACCAGCTTGTAAGACTGAACTCAGCTTCAACCTCAACATAAATATAGTTTTGAGCCAAGCTGCTGTATGAGTGCTTCTAAATGCTCTTGAGAATTCCTGTTCATTAGGTGGAAGGAGTTGCACTGCAGTGTATGGTGCCTAAGCATTGGGATCCCAGACACAGCCGCCACTTTTTGGCACTTGCTATAATGAGCAGTGACTTGGGAGCAAATTTTTCAAGCGCCCTGGAGTTTAAACATCAGCATCCTTTCTCCTTTTTCAGAAAGTAGCACCTGAAATGGGGAGTTGGAAATCTGCAGCTTGTCACTTCTGGTGGCTGCACTGTGGCTCCTGAGGGAAAGATACATGTTCAGTGACACTATTCCCCCAAATTCTGAGGAATAAATTATGGCTGTCAGCATCTGGGGACAGAAGCATTTTTTTTCTCATGTCAGGATGACAGAAAAGCTGTTACCTCTGCCTGATTCACTTCAGAGCTAAGTGTGGTCATGGGTACCTGCCTGGACATTGCTGTTCACATCACAGCACAGGGCACTGTGTTAGATACTAAGTGTGCTTAGAGAGGAAGCAATGAGAAGCCTTCACAAACCTGAGCTCATGCCAAGCTGTAACACAGGGAGATGGCACTTGGAGCCTGCCTGCATGTCTGGCTTGCCCATTAATCTGAAAGTATGAAATGTAAACTCGCTAATTGTCCTTTGACATTTGAACTGTTGATCATCTGAACTGTTTTCAGTGAAATTGTACTTGAATTCTAAGCACAGATTATATTATTATTTCTTGTGCTTTGTGCTATTTTCTGCTTAGATCCTGCAATAGCTTCATACCCACATTAGAATGGATCCTGTCTTGAAAGAGCAGCAAAGATCTGATGTAAGGACAAGTCACACATCTCGGATTAATTGGAGCTTCTCTGAATATCCAGCTGTAATTTTGAGGTGTGTTTTTCTTTTAAATTAATCATTTTTTTTCATATAAGCCAGAAACATTGTTTACATTAAATCTAAATTGTTTATCTCAGCAGACAAACGTCCAATAATTCTTATTCATTAATCTCCTTCTAAGGAAGTCAGAACTAATTGAATGTGGCAAATAGCCATGCAGTTTCCATTGGTTGGAGCTGCATGTTTGCTTCAGATTTGTTTGTGCATTCAAACAGCGCACTGTATCTGTGTATGAAATAAGGAGCAAGGAGTTCAAGAGAAAGATGGAGGGTCAAGAGAGAAAAAGAATTGGGGCAAGTGAGTTGGAAGGAATGCAGACCTGAAAACAAAGCACTGATGCATGTTTCAGCCTGAGCAAAGCATATTGTCTTGGCTTACATGTTTTCCTACAAGCTTCACTGAAGTGTACAAATCCATAGCTAAGTTCTGAAAAAGTCAGAATGGTATAAGCACGGGGGAGAGATGATAACGCTTTCTGGCAAGTAATGAGCAATGTAGATAATGTAAGGAATGAACAACATAGAAAACAGAAGGAAAGTCCAAAAAACACCAGATGAGAGTTTTTAAAATAGAAGTGTAATGCTTTCTCTGGCTGGAAAAAAAAGAGTATTAATATGCTGCCTTGGTTTATGCTCTAAGGAAATTTAAAATCATGTGAAATCTAAGTTTATTAACAAATCTAGCTGCTAATTACAGCAACTCTGAAAAACTCAGTGGGAAGAGCAGAAGGGAAGAAGAGTTAGTTTCATGGTTAGCTCATGAAACATAACAGCCAAACTGAAATGCAAGGTGTCCCAGATGGAGCATTGTTTCCTTCCCTGTGCAACACATCTGGTGCTGCAGACGCGTATCAAGATAAAATGTAGTGAATTAAAGCCCAGCGTTTGGCAGCTGGTGTGATCTGATAGCAAAGACTGATCAGGGATTAAATCCTTCTGACAGCTGAACCACTTAGTAACAGAGGTTTCATGAGGTAGAAGGCTCAGGGCAATCAGGCTGTGAGAAAAATGGACATCTACCAAACTTCAATGTGCAGAGCAGTGACTGACCCAATCCGTGAAGTTGTAGAACTTCCCAGCAGGACACTTTGGTGTTCAGATTCAAAACTAGGCCTTCTTTTTGGACCTGAACTAAACCCAATAATTTACAATAATTTCTCATTTAAAAAAAATTCTTGATGTTCTTACCCTCCATTTCAGAAACTTTTGCACAGAAATCCAGAAGAAATGGAAATAAATCTATTTTCAAATCTGAAAGCACCAGTGACATAAGGAAGAGTCACTATATATTGTGCAAAAAATCCTGAAAAGAAACTCCCTGATTAAATTGTGCTTCTTTTCTCAGCGTGTTCTCAGTTTATCTTTCCCTTAGGTCTGATAAAGACTGAGCTAATTAATCTAGAATTACAACAGCACTACCAAAACAAAGTGATTATTTAGCATAACAAGGCTGGTAATTAGTATAATTCCAGAGCTAATGTTGCCATTACTAGTGCTGAATACCTCTGTGAGATATACAGCTAAATCTGGGCTCTCTGGTTGTACCTCCCTTCAACAATATTATCTTGATGAGAGATAATCTCACTGTGATCTTAAATTCCCTGGGAAAGTCCTAGTGGTAGGTCTGGAAGACAGTCCTCTGTCCTCAGCAACCACAAGATCCTGAAAGCCATCCCCAGAGCAGCTTTTCTTGAGCAAGCTAGGCCAGCCATGGATAATCAGCAGGGTTTGCTTCCCCAGGGTCAGGCTGGTATAATTGGGTGGCCAGTAGCTTCAATCCAACCAGCCTCATGATCTCTGTCTGCAGGGATTTTGCTCTTCATCCTCTGTTGTTGCTTGGAGTAGTGTTTGGCTCCTTTTCCAGCTTGCTTCCTGCATGCCCTAAATTACAGCAGCAGGACAACAGATCTGTGCTATGACAACTCCTGAAGTCTTGGCATGAAGGCAGTCTCTCCCTATTAATTTAAAGGATTGGAAACGTATTTTCTGACTCATAGTGACAGGACTGGAATGAGCTGTGCTAGGTGACCATATAGCTTTGTTCTAGCAGGCCTGGCCAGTCTTGGTCTCTATAGCAGAAATTTGGAAACATTGACTCTAGAGATGAACTGTCCATGATACGTAGAGCTGCAGTGCAGGGTGAGGTGATGGATGCCTTCCAGGTCTTCTGCAGCCAAACCCTTACCCTTCAACACCTTCACAATGTTCTGGCACAAAGATGCAATTTGATTTTTCCCACATGGGCATGATCAGCACAGATGAAGAGAGGGGAAGATGTTTAGATGTTTTCCAAGAAGCAGAGCAAGGTTGGGCAAGTGGCATCTGTACATCAGAATCTGTTTATATTCTTTTCAAGGAGCTGCTAAGAACCCAAATAGTTGGCTTGCATTCAGCAATTAACCCTTGAACACACAACTTATTCCAAGTCATCCAGGAAGAATCAGCTGACAGCATCTCAGTGGGCTGCTCCAAGAGCCCTTGAGGATTGTACATTATGTCTATGCATCAGGAAAGCACAGGGAGCAGAGTTTCTAATTGTCAACGACTTGATTTTTTTTTTCTTTGTTTTTTAATTTGGGTGAGGCCTGACTTGGAGGTAATTTTACTGTATCTCAGTAGCTAGGATTTCAGTGTCTTGCTTATTCAGTCTAGAACCATTTTTAGTTAGCAGCTATATAAGAAATTTCCTCCAGGACTGGCTGAAACTTGGCTTGACCTCTGTTAATGGTTTGCTATTTCCTGGGAAGTAAAGTATAATTTAATCATGAATTTTATAATGAAAATTGCCAAAAGGATCACATGCGATTAATTATTTACTGGTATAATTTTTTTCTGGGCAAAAAAAAAAAAGTGATTTAAAAAATTTAGTTCCCCTGACCTCTGCATCACGTTGGAGTATCTGAAGGACTCACACCAGCAAATACTCCTTCCATAACATATGGCAAGGTTCCTCACTACAAGAGTTCTGTAGTCTTACCCTCACATCAGAAATGAAAATCTCTATTGTGATCTCCATATCATAGTTGTGTAGTGGTAGATAAAAACTGGGAAATGTTTTGTAAGAGTAAGGTAAGTGGAATTCTGCAATAGCTTGCTTGGAGGAGATGTGCAGCTTCAGTTATACATCCAAGAAAAGGTTGGAGAACACTGTTCTTACAGTGATCAATGTGTTCAATCAAAAAAACAAGGAGTTTGCCTGTTTAAGTGACTTGGCAGCATAAAAGAATCTTCCAGATCTGAAACAGAGTGGCAGTGTCATCAGCTGGCATTAGTCTGGCAACTATTTTATGTCCCTCAAATTTTAGATAAGCCTATTCTTCATAGCAATTTACCTGTCTGCTCACTGCAGTTATATTCACAATCCTTAGTCTATCTACAAATCTCATGTTTCACAGTGTGTATGTATGTATATACATATATATAGGAAATACATAACTGGGAAAAAAGGTAAGTAATGATGTAGAAATTGTGTTTTGGGGAAAAGCAGAACAGATTTGTCAGAGTACAAGAGTAGGAAGAAAACAGCCTGTGTCTTTCATGTAATTTCATTTGACTTGCTGCATGATGTCAGGTAAATCACTGTAACTCTTTCATTCTGTTCTTATTCCCACTCTTTGTCTTGTCTGTTTACAGTGTTACCTGGGACCCTTTATGTTCTCTGCACTGTACTGTGGCTGGACCTCCCAAGTTTCATTGAAAATGATTAATAATCTCATTTTCAGAGAGGACAATGTCTTGCTGTGCACATACACAGTGCCAAGTAAAAGGTGACCTGTTAGTCTGAAGAACTGCTTAGAATTTATAACAGCAGCTGTTGGATATCTCATTCTAGAAAACAACAGTCTTTGAGCATTTAAGTGTTCCATCAGAGAAACATTCACACAAAAGCCATGCCCTGGTTTTTGCACATGTGCTTTGTCAAATTACTTGCTAAGATTTAATTTCATAGGAGAAGACTATTGTCTTGGAAGTTTCATGTGTGATTGATGGTACTTTGATGAATAGAAGAGTGCTGGGCAACTTGTGGCACTGCAGTTTTCATTTCACTTTTGATCAAAGTCTTATTGTATAATTTGGAGAAAGGGAGAATCTGGCTGACTCTCACTATAGATTTCTCACTAGAAAATCCTATTAGTAACTAAAAAGAAACTAGAAGACCAGAGGTACCAAGCTAGAGGCTGGGCAAGTCAAGAGAAAATGCACTGTTAATAATTTTTACTGGAAGAGAAGGGGCCGGGACATTTCCCATTCTGTGTGTGTGGTCTGTTCATGTAAATGTATTTGTAAATAAGAGATATTTTTATCTATAATTTATATTCAACTAGAGCATATAAAAATGACTTGTCTACTTTACAAGTATGAAAAAACTATGCGCTGTTTTCCACTGCAGCTATTACATTATTGATATTTCTAGGGCAGATTGTGCCATCCAACAAAATTTGCTTATAAAGTGCACTAACTCAGCCACATCAAACAAAACCTCACAAATAAGCCAACAACATCAAACAGAACCTCACAAATAACCAGCAAAGCAACAGCTTTAAAGCTTCAAGTCAATACCAGAATTGGGTCATTATCCAGTTCTTCCTATATGTAGGTTTAGTGGATGCTGCTTTAAACATGAAGAAGGTATAGGAAGAGTGGTACGTTTATAAAGCTCAAGGTGAACACACATAATTGAATACACTTTCACTTTTGTAATATGTACACACTAATAAGTTTTTTCCCATCCTGCCTTTCAGCTTGCAGAATGTTGTGACTTTTTGGTGAATTTTGTGATGATTGTGAATGCCCAGGGGAGCAGAGCCACTGGAGCAAAGCAGCAGTGAGACAAATTAATGCTGTTGATATGCTGAGAAATAGCAAAGCAGTACTTAGCTCTGCACTTGAGTTTGAGCTGTAGCATAGGGGATGGTGGAAGCTGTGTCATGTATTTCAGGCAAAATGAAATATTTTACATATTCTCTGCTGTGTTTCTGGGCAGTGAACTGAGTCACTAACTCTTGGTTATTTTTTGCTCCATCCTGGTGTCAAGGAGGGCAGTACTAAATAGATTCAATTTCCATGAGAGTTTATTCCAATATTGAGCATGTTAGCTGCATGCACCAACAAGATGAAGACAACAAGCACTCCAGGTAATTAGAAACTGTGCAATGGAAAGGGACTGAGGTGATCAGCAGATAGCATTTTTATTTATTTATTTTAGGGAGAGTAAACATGACAAAAATATTCTGCAGTAGATTCCTCCAGTGTCCCAGGAATGCAGGTAGCTCCTGTATTTTTAATCATGTCTTTTGGCATGCCTGAAAAGGACAATAATTAAAACTGAATCCTGGATGCTGAGAGGTGAGCTATTTGCACGCATTTTACATTCCTAAGATACATTGATACAATTTATTTTGGAGGAAAAACAAACACACACGTAAAACCACTTTCTTGAAGAAGTGACCTGTTGTGTGAAAGTTACCAGGATATTCCACCAAAGCTCATAACCGTTGTTAGTGTTGCTATGATTGAGATGATTTCTTGGTGATTTTCTGGCTTAGTTGTCCAAAAGTTGTCATGTATCTTGACTGCAAGGTTGTGACTTTCCTCCTGGGCTTTTCATCACAAGACTGACCACACCTGATCTGGTTTAGGCCAATGCAGCTTGGGAAAGGTAGAGAAAGTCTATTGAAAAGCAAGGAGGTTGTTCTGCATAGAAGCTATAATCTGTGAAGAGAAAAGAAGGAAACACTCAGTTTTCTCTCCCTCTCCTCCCATGGTGAGTAGGATCAAAATTCTAGAACAACTGAAGTTTGATATCAAGAAAAATCCCTTTTCTAATGGTGAGGATATGGCAGCTTTGGAATAGACTATATGGTCAAGGTACAGTGTTGTCAGTGCTGCTGATTTAGAGAGACATTTATTATTTATGACAGGTGTAATTGATCCTGTCTTGGTGCAGGAGCATTGGCTCAGTGACCTCTTAAGGGCACTGTCAACCACATGTTTCTGTGATTGCATGACTGCCTTTAAAATTTGTGCTAGATGAGGGTTTTCCATTTGCTGTATTCTTTTGCCTTTCTGGTTGTCAAAATGAAAAATAGCCCATTCTGGCACAGCACTGCTGCAGATGAAACCGTCAGCCAGAAAGCTCAATGCTGTAAGAAAGCCGCTTTGCACATGCATCCTTTAAGAGATTAGCTGAGCAGTCAGAATGCCAACTCTAAACCCTCAGAAAATATGAAAACTACGTGTTGAAGACAGTCACAATTTAATCAAAATAAGATGTTCATCTTATCCTCAGCGTTTCCGTAGTAGTCTGTGGTCAGTAAAATCTGAACAAATGGGCTTCTATTGTTGTGCAAATGTGTGGCACAGCTTCAATATCACCAAAGGTTTTACTGTGTGGGAAAACAGGGGCTCAGGGTGTCATGGAGAGACAATTGCAAATATGAGTTTTGTGTTTTTGATGTTGTCAAGGAACACAGAGAAATGCCTTGTGTTACAGAAAGAAAAATACATCATTTGTTTTCCAAAACCTTTTGTCCTGACCAGTCTAATATAATAGATTGAAATCTTTTTCAGAATGGGATTAGAAATGTGCTTTGGTCTATACTACTTAGAAGGCAGTGTCTTAAAACAGTGACGAGCAAATGTGCAAAGTTCCTTCTGATTCTAGCTTTATCTAAGCCCCAGAATTTTACATGATGTCATCATACTACAGTGCCTATATAATATTTATGTTCTACACATCAGATCAGTCTATTCAGACTCAAGAAACTTGGAATTCTAAAGCAAACACAATCCAGCTTTCTTTTGCTTTCTTATCAGGCTGCAATCTAATTTGTGAGGCTAAAAAATTCGCTGCCTCTTATTGGACTCTTGCATTTGCAGTGTATTTGTCAGATGGAAAACTTTTGTTTTGTAACTTATTAATTTACATTCTGTTACATCTTATGATTTCAGGTAAAAACCTTTGCAGATAAGCACAGATTGTTCTCATACAGTAGTTCTCAACCTATTAAAATGCTAGATGACTGACATCATGCAAAAATTAAAGGAGACATTTAATGTATACTTTTGTATCAGCTCTGAATTGTAACATGTCAAGAAAGGAAAGATTATCAACAAGAAAAGCAATACCTGAGACAACAGCTCCTGTTTATTTAGTACAATTTTCATGTTAGTTCAGAGTCTGTTTGCAGAACCTGGTTAACAACACCTTGTCCACCCTCACCTTTATGCAAGGACCCTCAGAGTCTTATACAAGTACAAAATTGGCCACATATTTACAGGGAATAAATTTTCAAATAATCCAGCTACAACAGAATCACTGAGAAAGCCAAAAGATATTTGTACTATATAAGGCGATTTCTTCACTTCAGCAAGTAGGGAACAAATGTCCTTTTTTCCTGCACCTGAGAACGTATCAGCTTGACAGTGATTATTGTCAGTAGGCAGGCACACAAAAGTACAATTTCTTATGATGACATTGAAATGTGACGATTATGCTTCCCTCAGTCTTTGCAAATTCTATCAAATGCATAATCTGCAAAATGGTTTCTTTCAATTATTTTCAGATAGATCTCATGATCTTCAATATGGCTTGCAGTGATCTGGCATCAAGAATAGCTTCAAGAATGGTAAGAGTTTTCTGATATCATTCCCAAGTTGACCTAGATTTTTTTTTAAAAGGGAAAATTGAAACACTGGAGCTTCCTTGTGAGTCTGGGAGTGAAGGATGTAGTGTTCAAAACTGAGGATGATGAGCCAAACATCTGTAGTCACACTTCATTAAATATACAAAGAACTCTTGATTAGAACATCAGTGGGTCACAAGAACTTGAAAAGTAGCTTTCTGTCGATATAATTTTAAGTGGAGCTTGCTTGAATTCATGTGGGATTTGAAGGACACGTTGTTTTGCTTTACTGTCAGGCAAAATAACAAAATAATATACAGTATGAGAAAAGGTGAGGCAGAATTTAGTATAGGAATGAAATCTTACCCTAATTGTTCTATTAGCAGGTGAGGATAACAAGCATGGTCTGATCAATAACCAGAAAAGAAGTAATTCCATGTAGTAGGTTTTATGCTGATAGAATTTTGATCCACGTCTCCAGGAGCCATAAACTAGCTTCAGTTCATTGCCTTCTGTGAAATAACTCTGATTTATACCAGCTGAGAATAGTTAACTGGCATTGTCAGAATTGCTACTTCACAGTTTCATTGCGGTAGCTCAGAAAAGACAAGCAGCAGCAGCTAGGGCTTGTTTATAGTTGTGTTGAAGACATGGCAGGACAGTAGTGCAATGCGTTTTGGAATGGACTGAAGTGATGTGCTGCTGCTTACGTTCAGTTTACAAATGTTCAGCATTCTGGGGTAGAGAGTTTAGCAAAGGACAGTACCAATATTGCCAATTAGTACCACATCTCCCAGTACACTCCCACTTCTCATTCTGGATAGTTGACTGAGTGTGATTTTCCCAAGGAAAAGAGAACACGTGTGGAATAATAAGGAAATTAGTCACTTATTTCACAGCTTCAGTGGACTGTCAGAAGAAAGTGGCAGCACTTGCTTGGCTTTCATTAGTATCAGGTTTTTTTCAAACATTTGACACTGTTGAAGGAACATGTGATCTAGTGATTACCCATAAGAATAGCTACATGCTTCTAGACTTCATTTTGTGAGCCATGCTGGATTAATCAATTTACCTTGTTGTAAAATTAGATCAGTCAGTCTCCTCCAAAGCATCAAAATCAACTGTGGGTACAATGGCATGTAATGTGTAGTGACAGGACACGATGCACTGCAGTCAAGTCGAATGTAATTGTCTGACTAAACCCAGGATCTGTTACTGCCCTGAACTGATGTAGTAAGCCACATGCATTTCATTTACTCCACCCCAAACCATAAAAAGTGTTAATAAAAACAATAGTGATAGAATTACATCACATACAGACAGTATGTCCAAAGAGCTACAGAATTGTTTTGCCATTTCCCTATCACTGTGTATAAGTTGAACCCCTTTACTTTAGAGCCTTATTATGCTAGGTGTAGTGAGATATAATGAGATCTTTTCCCAATATACAAGACTGCCTGGGATTTTGTGCATGATCTCATGCAGAGCTTCGACCAGTGCACACTGAATTTCTGCTTCATTTCAACAGAGAAGTTATTGTCATTTCTCAGTAGGTAGCTAAGATAGCTCTTAGATAGCTAAGGTTTTAGACTATGCTTACAAGATATCAAGACAAAATCAATATAAAAATGTTCTAGAACAGTTTCTTTCTTTTGCTTTGCAGATGCTAAGCATTCTCTGTCTATTGGGCATCATTTTCCAAGGAATCCTTTTCTTGCTTCTCCTGAAACACTCGGGTATTCTTATTTCTTTGATCCAAAGTTAAATATAAACATAGTGAAAGTATAGCTCTTCTATCTCCACAGATTTTCACTCACGAGTTTTTTCTTAACCAGCCTTGACTGTACTTTTTCTGTGCCCAGTTTGAACTCTGATGCAAGTGAATCCCAAAGAAGAGACTATAGTTCTTAGTCACTGTGTATAAATGTAGGACTATCTATGTTAAGGCTTCCACTTGAATATAAGCCAGGAATGTTTCCTGCCATTCTGTCTCCAGGAGACATTGAGGCACAGGTTCTACATAAACCTTATTTTTGCTGCCTCAGTTATGTAAGAATGGTCTATAAATATCAAGCTACAGTGTTTCAGTATAAACTGCTTTAAGGTATTCAAACTAACACCTGTCAAGAAGTGAACTTTAGTAGGCAATGTGAATGAAAGGAGATGACAAGAGTTAATGAAGTCCTGTAAATGTACTTAAAACAATGCTTACAGCCCTTAAGAAATTATTGAGAGACTCAAGGTAGGTGAGATTCCTCTTCTCAATGTTTTTTCAAACTTGCAGCTTGCTGTGTGTAAGTTGGTTGCATTTGATTCTCTATTTGATGCACAAAGAAAGAAATTAGAGATATTTTCTGGACTGATTATTCATTGCCTGGTCATTGTATGCTATACTGCGTGTCTTTTTCATAATTATAAAGATGTGCCTACATTAGAAATCTTTCAAAAATAGCTCTTTGGGTGTAGTTCCAGCGTAGGTTATACTAAATAGGAGAAAGGCATTTAAAGCTGAATTAGAGAGCTTAGCATGGTAATTACTCTTGACTAGTGATTTTGTTAAACTTCCAAATGCATAAGAATCCTAAGAGTTCAATAAAACAGTCCACTGAATGTTTATTGGAGTAGCTCCATTAAAGTAATCATGATTGTTACTCATTAAGACTGTATCTGTCTTGTTTTATTTCTTTTCTGTGGGATAAACTTCACTCTGAGCTTGACTACCCCTTCAATATGGAAAGCAAGGCTGTTACAATGCCATCTAGAAGTGGAGTGAGATTTATCTGGTGTCAAAATAGGCAGTTTTGTGGCAGCAGGTAGAAGCTGTACAGAGATACAAATCTGGGATGTCTGTGAGGTCTGGGGCACTGGCATGGGGCTGAGCTCCACTGCCTCCAGGGCTGTTCACTGCATTTGTCTTTTGCACCTGGGTTTCTTGCTTATGTGCATTATCAAGCATTAGTTGCCTTGAGAGCCTCATGAAAGCAGTGTTTGAGAAAAACAATGACAGGATCAGTGAAATCATAATGAAAATCTGTTATGAATTTGAGAAAGATTGTTATGATTTAGAGAGATAATTTGCAGTCATACTCAGAGTTGGAAAGAGCATTTTCACAAAAAGAGAGATGAAATAAAAGATGGTAGAGGATATCATAATGGATATAAAAGATTCTTCTGAATCTTAAGATGTCTCCTGGAATGCTGAAGTGTACATCAGTCAACTTTTAATTTCAAGTCATGGCTGCATCTGTAACCATACTGAATTCAGTAGTTTTCAGATAATAGTTTTTCATTAAAAAAAAAGAGAAGTATATATATATAGTTTTTTTCAACTGAACTGATACTTTTAGACATTGGTTATCTTCATTTTATCACCTTCAAAATGAAAACATGGTTTTAACCTGAAAATCAATAATATTTCATTTAGAAAATACTTAAATAGAAGACTTCTTAAGAATTTATTGTATCTTGAATGAATTATCTGCTGAGAATGAAAGAATTCCCCGGAACTTTTAGTTTCACTTCTAACTTTGCACAGTCTGCCTTCTAAATGAAAATATCAAACAATAAAAATGTTCCAAAACTGTCACTCAGTGCTCTTGTTTCTTGTACTTAATGTTTATTATGCTTATGGGCTGGTTTCTGAGAGGGAATCTTGACCAAGCTGTAACCATCCTAGTGGATATGATTCAGCTTCTGACCTTGGGACAATGCTCTCCATAACAGTGACAAGAGTGATTAATACGTAAGGCACTGCCTACTCAGAACCAAGCGTTGCAACATATTTAAGTCATAACTGAAAAAAGTATCTTCTATAAATTTCCAGATGATGGTCAATAAGGAGGAATGGTCTTAGTGGATGCATGTGATTCAATTGGTAATGCACTGATTAACATTAGAACATTAATATATAGCCACCCTTCAGAATTCATAATCACACTGATAGCTCTAATTCTGTTGTAGATGTGGTTCAATTACATCCCTCCCTCAAAACATTTTTTTTTTTTAATTATTTTTTTTAATACTGTGTTCTAAGAGAAAAATCCCACTAAGGACAGAGCCATGTGTTCTCCCTGATAACACTGCAACTCTATTTTCAAAATGTGACTCCTCCCAGCAGGAGTAAGCTACCACCTGCTGCAGAGCATTGTGAAGCTGTGGGATGCAGCTGGAACATCTTGTGATAAATGTTTCTCCTGTTTTCTAGTAATGGCAAGGGAGTCCCTTCGGAAACTCTTTCTTCACTGAAATAAGTTTGCTACGTTTTGTTCTCTTTGCGCTGTTAACAGCAAAAAGCATAGAAGAGCTATATTTTGTTTTGCTATTGTGTTAACAACACTCTGATGTAACAGACTTTTTAAAGCAAGTGCAATAAAAGCTTGCCAGAGTAATCAGAGAAAGTTTTTTTTTTTTTTTAACTGCTGGCAGAAATGAAACAGAGCCAACCAGAATTTCTTCCACCTACTCCAGCTGAAGAAATAAAACCACATCAGAGCTGTTCTCCCATGAGAAATTGAAGACTCCACTTTTCAGCAGGTAAATTAGTCAGTTCCACAATATATAATGAGAAAAGATGGTGAAATAGCTGTTGGTTTGGAATCAGACAGGACAAGTTCCCTTTTGTATAAAATAAGATTCTTTAGTGTTGAATAGTGTTTAATGAGACTATTACAATTACAGAATATTAACCTAATGTGTGTTTTTTTTTTTTCAACATATTTTCACAATATGGCCTCATATTTTAGCTTAATTAGTTTTGCTGGCTTGAGAAAGTTATTTGAGAACTAGAAGGCAGAGCCTAAAGGATTTAGCATATACCAAATGAAATGTGTCTCTGAGCCTGTCTGGTAAGCAGGTAACAGAATTAATGGCACTTTAGATGGGTCAGGAAGATTACATTTGATAACCTCTCTGACTCCATGATGGAAAACCCATCATTGCCATTTAAATCCTAGCAGTGCATGATCTGGACCTGCTATGCTAAGAATTCCAACATTAAATCACATCTATTAAAGTGGAAGTCTAATGTCTTTAAATAACTAGAACCCATGTATTATATGTTTTTAATGATCTTCATAAATATTTATAACATAATATTAAAGTTTACAGCCAAAAAGGAGTGATAAAAAGCACTTCAGCTTCCTTTTGCTTCATTTGGGGGAACTGTGTAATAACTTGGAGACTACCTCCCTATCTGCTGCAATTTTGTACATTTTCTCCGTAGTAAATTGGAAGTAATTACAATAACATTAGTGAAATTATACCAATGTGAAAGCAGAAATGCGGAATCTCTTGTTGTACCAAGTTTTATTGGCTGTACTCAGTCTGCACTTTGGCATCAGAATGGCTGTTGGGCACAGATGCAATAGGAGCAGAGATACAGCAGGTTATAAGGCAAGGTTAAGCCACTACTTGCTCATGGGCAGGAGAGTACTAACATTGTCTTATATTTATAGGTGTTATGCAGTATTTAAGAGGTGCACACAGAACCTTTTCAGTGAGATCCATCTCCAATTTAGAAAGTGGCCATCTGCTGTGAAACCCTTGCTTCTCTTAAATCAGGGCAGTGAAACTTTACTCACTGAAGGAAGGGATATGACACAGAGATTTCAGCTCTGGTTATAGCTTTAAGACATGTTGAGTGCTTCTCATTGTGGGAAAAGCCTTACTGTATATTGTAATAACCATTCTGGGTGTGTTTGTGTGGTCATAGATGCATAGATTGGATAGTTTGTCTCTGCTTCCTCTCTTTTCTATGTCAAATCAGTGAAGCCAATTATATTAGGCATTTATGAGTACCCTGCTTTTAGGAGGTTGTAGAATTTGCTGACTGATCATCTTAATGGGTATATTTTAAATAGAACATAGGTACATGAACAAATCTGGTCTTTCTTTGTATAAGGTATGTCAAAATCTGTGACTTTGTTCCCCCAAAACATGTAAGCACACTATATGTTAACAATTCCACTGAACTCAGTGATATGAATTAGTTGCTTGAATTACCTGTTTATATTGAAGGGGAAACTGTAACAAGAGCTTAATCTTGAAGCAACATCTTTTTTTTTTTTTTTTTTTCCACAAGAAGAAAAACGTTTTGATAGAAGATGACTATTTCCCTATCCTCTCATTCTTCTGGGACACAACAACAATCTTTTTTTTCCTTCTGCATCTGGCATCGTGTATTCAGAGATCCCAGGCTGTGTGAGAATTAATTCCAGTTAGAGCAAAGTAGGGCATTACTTACACCACTGGGGATAATGAAATGGCTTGATGTATTAAATCATAGTAAATTAGGTCAATTTTTGCCATTAATTTTGGATTTAATCTAATTTTGACTCTATCTAAGCAGATTCTGTTTCTTTGTATGCTCCCTAGAATAAAATACTAAAACATTGAGGAGAGTTATTTGAAAGCATTCAGTGAACACCAGTAAGTTTTAGGGATAATTACAAAATAACTGGAATTTCAAAATTTTCCATCTCCCTCCTGTTTTACCAAATCAGTCTATTAAAAACTGTGAAAATGCTTTAGTTTTGTTTCATTATAAAAACAGTCCTTTTCCTATGACTTGGTGAATGGAAAAATAGAACAGGTTTTTTTGATGTGGTGAGCATGTAAGAATTTCTTTAAAGTTTAATAGTGACTTTAGTTTTCAGTCATCCTTGGTTAAATAGTTTGTTTTGAAATGTATTTGCAAAATGACCAGAGCTAATACTGAAAATAAAAAAAATTATTAGGTGTTGTTGTAGAACACACATTTGTGGAACCTCATTAAGCTGAGCTGGGGTCCGCAAACTGGACTCTATGGCTAATTTTCAAATTCCTGACCAAACAAGATTTTAACAGGCTTCGGATGTGTCTTTTGGTAATCACTATCAAGCACCAGCAGGAATGAGTCTAGTCTACACTGTGATAAGGAAGATTAAGTTCTGTGTCTTGTCTCTTTTTGGACTGGGCCATACTGAAAGATCATGGACTTCAATCATTTAAAAACGTACCACACTTGAATTATAGGCATAAGAATAGGTAAAGAATCAGTGTTAAATATATATAGAAGTAGGAAAGTATGTAGGAAAGTATGAAATCAGATTATTTTTTTAAGAACAAACCCATACATTTGGCTCCAGAGCTTCAAAATAACAAGGTAATAAACACTAAAATGCAGCTTCCTACATTCATGTCGCCTTTCACCTAGGCTTGTTTTCTGTCCTCTCAGGCAACTGCTGCTCTTCAGGGAGATGTCTTAGAAATACTCGTTTACAAACATGGGGAAAAGTCGATCAATGTTTGCTATGATTTCACAGCTGTTCCTAAACATAGAAGAAGAAATACTGCTGTGAATTTCTGTTTTATATTGGAAAACATTGTCTATTATAGTGAGTTTAATTAGTCATATAGTGGTTGAGCAGATTAATTAGATGCTACCTTAATTTGTGTGTTAATGAATATTTTATACTATACATTAATATATATATAATTTTCTGCATGTTTTCTTCCTGGTGCCTCTGTTTAAAACATTATTAATAGCTCAGCATTTTTATTAATACCTCAGTGACACACGTTCCACAGAATAGCTCAAAAATTCAGTTTTGTTTCATATCATCTGATATCAACTGTTCTTGCATGGAGTCCCTTCCTCCTCTTCCATCTACTAAATTATATTCAGGCAAAATTTTGTCCAGACATCAAGAAGTATTCTGGGGCTCTATCTGTAGTTTGACACTGATTGATTCAGTTTCATTTAGAGAGACATCTGAGTTCATACAGTTCTGATTCCCCATCTGTGGGGCCACAGGTCCTGCCCTGTTTTCTCAAAAGATCTTTGCTAGATATTCATTTTGGAGTATCTTCAAAAATTTAAGTTTCATTCAAGCACAGCAGAAACTAGCGTATTTCTTGCTGAGAACGTAGTCAAATTATGATATAAGTGTTCAGTTTACAATAAAGAAGTAGAAACTTCACAGAGTTTACAGAATGGATCTGAAGCAATAAGTGTTATGAGGAGCAGCTGAGAGAATCGGAATTGTTTTGTCTGGAGAAGAGGAGGCTCAGGGGAGACCCTGTAGCTCCCTACAACTACTAGAAATGAGGTTGTGAGGAGGCAGGGGTTGGCCTTTTCTCCTGAATAACTAGCAATAGGACCAAATGGAATGGCCTCGAGTTGTGCCAAAGGAAGAGCAGGTTAGATATTAGAAAAAACTATTCTGAAAGAGTGGTCAGGTGCTGGAACAGACTGCCCAGGGAGGTGGTTGAGTCACCATCCCAGTAGGTGTTCAAGAAGTGTTTAGATGGTGCACTAAGGGACATGGTTTAGTGGGGAAATACTGATGGTAGGTGAACAGTTGGACTAGATGATTTTGGAGGGCTTTTCCAAATTTGGTGACTCAATGATGATTCTACCCCTGGAATATTTAGGCATAATCTTAGAAACTGAAGAAAAGTGTAACTATGAAGGGAGATTTGAAGGCTATTGTTTCCATTTTGATGCTTTTAGGGCACAAATTATAGAGCTGTCAGTGCTTTTATGCTGAGAGATAATCCAGATCTTTGATCCGCTTCTTATGAAGTCAGCCCACTCCCAGAAACATATAATGCTCATTACCTGAGTGCTCCCATTGTATTTTTATAATCTGAAAAATAGCATAATTACTTTTTAGATAAATATATAAAATATTAAAGAGAACGTTAGCTGTTCTCGAAGAGTCAGCATGTTCTTCCCTCCGGTTCCCCAAAGCAAGGAGTGCTGATTAATGAGTTTCATTAGTCGGTGTAGCACTATGACAGAAGGGCCTCCAGCACCTCATCTTCATATCCAAAGCCTGAGCTTATACTGCTTTGCTCCACACATAATGAATCTAAACTGTCCTTCCTAGTTGTCATGCAAACTTAGGGAGAAACTCTCCATTTGTAGTGAGTGACAACTTGCTAATAGATCTTATTTAGGGCAATTAGAAGGCTGTTATTTCCCATCAGCCTTTTGTATGCAGGTGGAAAATTTATTGTTTTTTTCAATTTCAAAAATTCTTTTAAACTCCAAAATGAGTATAAGGAGTGGAAGCTGTTCTTTATACATTATTTTTATTGCAACTACAGATACTCACAGATGCAAGCCTATACCTTTCAAAGATTTCTTGAGTAGTCTTGACTATGTAACTTGAAATCACTTTTCCCTTTATTTTAATGACAATAGAGCTTTACTAATAACCTTTTAAAAGCCATCGTTTAAGAAATAACATTGTGAGACAAAAATAGTGTAGCTTTTTTAAACTTTATATCTAGTACCTATGTTTGCAATTACTTAATCACATGTGATTACAATGAGGATGGTCTCGATGGTGATGATTTTCCAAAGAGAGGATTACCTGGCTGTGACATGTGAAGTCAAGTGTTAGCATTGGCAAGGCCCCCAGGCTGTGGGGTGCTCCCCTGCTCAGACCCTCAGGTTTGGGATTTATGTGCAGACTTCACTGAGACTTTGTGCAGATTCAGGAGTCCAGTGCGTGGACTTAAATCCCCCAAATTTAGGTAAAACGTTCCCTGAATGAGGGTGTTTATACCACATTCTTAATTGGATTTCACTAAGACCTTGGCCTGCTTTTATGGGGAGAAGTGAGCAAAATCAATTGTATTGTTATTTCACTTAGTTTATAGGCTGCCAGACCTAAAGAAACAAACAATCACAGAAAGAGAAATTGAAAAGAATCATCAACTTGTCTCCACTTTTGAGAGTTCAAAATGGCCCTATTTAGTCTTTTCCATTAGTGTTTGCAATATTTCATCAATATTTAATTGATTTCATTATCACATTCTCGAAATTGTCACCAAATTGAATTTTAACAAGTAAAAAAAAAAACATAACTTTAATCCCCAAGTATATTTCAACTTTTTAAACTGCATCTTTTAATTATTATGATAAATCATTTCTTATCTGGTGAATATTATAATTCTATATTTATTTCCGTTAAGGGTATTTCTCTTTCGAGCTGTTAATAGACTTTTCCACCTAAATATAATCTTTTTTGAACTTTACTCAGCACATTTTGGGTCTAATGGACTCTTCTGGATCCAAAGTATTCATCATAGAACGCTGCAGGGCAAAGAGTTTTGAGTCAGTTTGCAGTGGGAGTGTTTAGTAGAAAAATTTAGGAAATTCAATGCACAAACCCAATTAAATTAATGCTCTCAAATGTCAGGGTCGCTGAGAAGCTGTATGCTTTTAGATGTTTCTGACTCAAACTGTTGTTTTCAATTCTGAAACCAAAGTAAGTTGTATTCCAGTAACAGAATTTTCCCTTAGAATGGAAACCTCTACTTTTTGATCAGCTTTGCTTCTTATCTTGAATTGATGCTATAGTAGAATTATTTTTGGTTTGTTCAGAATGAATTAACATACAAACAAACAAACAAAAAATCCAGAGAGAGCAATGATTCTTGTTATTTTTCTGGCTGTGAGAATAGCAATACATTAAATCTAAACACAGACCAGCACAGAAAAAATTGTAGTGTACTAAATGAAAAATAAGATCAGATGATTAAATCAGGGAGAAGGAAAAAACAAAATTTTATTCTATGCTTTCTAGCATTTCTAATTAATTTGGTATTCTGTTTTATGCAGTGTTTATTGCAGTTCATTCATTTGGGATTAAAAGCAATATCACATCATCTTATCACACACTACTGTTGTTGGTATTCAATTCTAATATAGTAACATCAGGATAAAATCATGAGCACAGATTTTGCCAGGAATGGGAGACTAAGTACTGTTCCTGGGGAAAGAAGAGATGAGATATAGCTGTTGTCAAGAGGACCTGAGGGACTGAATTCACACTTTTTCTGTCTCTGCTGCTTTGCTCTCAGTGTTTTGCTCTTTGTCTTAATCATGATTTGCTTTTACTTAACTGATTTCTGTGATGAATATAAATTCAGTCACCTATTAAACCATTTTGCTGATCCAAAGCCAGAGAAATTTCTAACAGAGCATAAACCATGCATTGTTAAGTAAAAGCTGAAAAGGCCAAGTTTACCTGAGAGAGACGTAAATCATACCCAGATTGAACTATAATCAGAATTTTCAGAGCAATGAAAACATCAAAATTTGTCTCTAGTTAAGGAAAATTTGAGTTTCTGCAGATTTTGGGTACCTGCATCCCCCAAATGATTTTGAAATGTCAGAACGCACTCAGGAGAGCTTGCTGCAAAAATTCCACTTCCAGTCATCCCCAGATTTCAAAACATATTTGTGTCCATGCAAAGTATGAATTTTCACTTTCACTCTGTGCTGAATGAAAAGATCAGCTGGTAATTAGGAAGTTTTCTACTGGTAACCAGATTGGGAAATTTTGTTTTCGAAGATTTTCAACTTCTGGGCTGAAGATAACAGCTAAAACCAGATGCTATTTATTTATTTATTTATTTAATTATTTTAATCTGTAAAAATAGATGTTGAAACAAAGAAATCATGAAAACCTGTAGACAATGGATTATGAATTACAGACTCTGAGGGTACCTGGGTAACCTGGGCAGTGCCTGGAAATGCTTAATAGAAAAGTAAAAGCCATTAAGCCAAATTGGGAGCTGTCAACAACTAGTTGGTATAGAAAATAATAAGAGGGCATCTCTGAATTTAAGTCTCTCTCACTTAAGTGTTCATGATCATGGACTTAAGTCACTTTTTCTGTACAGTTTAGTCTTAAGAATTTTGAAGATGTGCTTCTTGCCTCCCAGGAAGACCTCTCAGAGGTCTATAGGTAATTCTTGTAGAGGACTCAATGTGCTGTAGCTCTAGGATTTGATAAAATTAAGTATTTACTGGTTTGGAATGAAATAAAGATATCCAAAGATATAATTGAGTCTAGAGCCTACAGGTTAGAGTTCTCCCAGGGCATTGCAGGGATTAGAGTCTGAGATGCATCCCAGAGATGCAGAAAATATTGAATCAGATTTACTGCAGAACAGGTCCAGCTGAACAGACAAGGATAGAGCTAAGTCACTCTATGCTTTAACTCACAATTTCCTGATATTAGATGAGGTAGAGGAGAAAACATGAAGCAAACAATTTTGCTCATAAATTCTTAAAGCAGCCACAGAGAAGCAGTCTGAAAATCCAAACTACCTCACTGATATACTATGCACTAATTATATACGGCTGTACATTCAGACTCAGATTTTCCTGTGGAGCTGGATTTTGTTCAGAGCCTGGAGTTAGTACTCTAAGGAGCTACTGTCTCTTGCATGTGCAATTGTCTGTTGAATTAAGCTTAAGGCAATAAAATTCTTTGTTCGGTTCCTGATGGTAGGAGATTTACCATCACAAAGGGCGATGAATAATGGTGATCATCTGTTTGAGAAAAAAGTGAAGTCTGGCAGTCTCTCTGACTTTTAGAGTCACACCAGAAAGCAAAGACTGCTCATTTGTGAACAGAAAAGATTGCAGTGATGCAGTCACGTCCACATGGAGATCTGGGAGATGCCAGCCTTATGCATTCCTGACCAAGAGGGCTATTTGTAAGTCCAGGGGAAAGATGTTTAAGAGGTCGGATTTGTTTTCTGTTGAGGGTTATTTTCTTGTCCCTTTTTTGTAGTTTGAGTTCCTCTGGGCAGCTATATGGTTTTCAGCAATTGTTGTGCTGATGCTCTAAGTCAGATTTGCTCATCAAGGGGCAACAGAGTACTGTTCCAAGGGTCACATTCAAAGGGAAGACAAAGGGATGGAAGTTAGAGTGGATAGATCCATAGGTTGGCAATTTGTTCCAACTTAAAAATAAACAAGACTTCTGTTTCTCTCAGACTAGATCAGATACTGTAAAAATAGCCAATTAGTCAGCTAAAGGACCTCATTAGCTTTTTCAGATACTAGCAAATTTGTACCTTAATGCTGCCTACATAATCAAAACTGTACTGTTCTTATGATAGCTGCAAATGAGTTAATCAGAGTTAGAATTTGTTAAATCTGCATGGGTTATTATCCACGAGCAAGAATATCACAAAGATGAAAGAAGCCAAATCCAGCCTGGTACTGATACACCACTGAATGCGCCTTCTTACAGTTTCTGTCTGAAGTTACTGGGACACATACTGGAGCAGTCTCTGTGTCAAGTTTGTTCATCTGTTTCAGCAGTTTTCTAAAAATGTCAGGTAATGAGGCAGTGAAACGATTCAAAACAGCCCCAGAGCTGAACGCATCTGAGAGCTGCTTTAGAAAGCAGAGTTAAAAACGTAATTACAAGAGACTAATGAAGGGCAACTCAATTTCCCTGTGGTCCCTGCTACAAAATTAAATCAAGCTTATGGCAAATAAACATGAGTGAGCAGTTAGAAATAGATGGAATCAAAAGATTTAAGTTTTCCAAACAGCAAATATATGATGAGCTGAAAATAAAATGAATTGGTATTAGAGTCTGTCAAGAATTTATTTTGAAAGAATAACTCCAAGGCAGTGGAACTCCTGTGGAAGGAGGCTTCTTTGATATTTCAGGAGTGGTAATGCTGAAGCTGTTTCTTAAGCCCCCATCTGTCAGAGAGAGAAAACAAGATGTCTGTATAGGTAGGTAAGTGTTGCAATGCAGCACCTGTCAAAAATCTTTCAATTGCTGTCATTAGGCTCTGCACGCAATTTCAGCAGAGCAAGTCCCCTCTGATTTTGAGATGGACATTGTGTGAAATATTGTCTCAGATTTCTGGAAGATGCAGGAGAAGAGAGCTGTCAAATCAAACATAGCTGTGGAATAGCAGTAATATGCTTTGCAGAGCTGGGAGAGGAACGCTGATTCTAGATGTAAAACACCCCCAGAATTGTTCTGCTTCAGCAGGGACTGATGAGGAAGCTAAGAGCTGAAAAGGTAGCATGAAAGTTCTGCCCATAATGGAAAAGATGATATATTTTACTGAGGAAAAGAGCAGTTCTGAAATTTTGGAGAGTGAACAATTATGAGATGACCTCAATTCATTATTTCAGCTTGCCGGAGCTGATTGGGATGATGTTAACCTCAAGATGGAAGAGCTTCTGTCTAGCTACACTGTTGACTGAAAATGTAGAACACGAGCCACACTGAAGAGGTAGAGTTGAAGATTTTATTGGTTAGTAAACATCCCCTGTATTTTTTTTTATTGGGACTTCATGTATTCTCAGTATGTTCTCTTAAAGAATACATTTAATTGCATTATAAAATGTTCATGTTCATTTGATATTGCAAGATTCTCTCTCAGAATCATCATAGAATTGTAGTTGGAGGGGATTCACACAAATCATTGGATTCAGCTACTGGCTCCACTTAGGATCACTCAAAATTCAACCTCCATGTCTGAGAGCACTGACCAAATGCTCCTGAAGTCCAGCAGGCTTGGTGCCATGACCACTTCCTTGGGCAGTTTGGGAATATAATTTTTGTTGTTTCCTGATTTTTCTACTTAATCACTGAAAAAAACATCAACAGTTCAAGAGGTTGAATACACATTAATTTTCCCATGGAATAAGAGCTGACCGGCTCAGGCAAGCATTCACATTCTGAGTGATATTTATTCCTTGGTTTTGTGAGTAATTGATCACCTGCACCACGCTACGCTTTCAGATGTCAGCCTAACTGAGAACTTTTATGTTATAAACAAGAGGATGAAAAACAGTTGGTAGCTAGTTCTCCTGACTGCTTCTAAAACATAGGTTTACGGAAGAAGGATGTTTATAACACTGCTAATTCCCTAGCTCTTTTCTGTAAAAAAAAAAAAAAAAAAACAAAACAAAACACAAACAAACAAAAAAAAAACACGTAGAAACATAGAGACATTTGAACAGAGGAATGGAATATAAGTCTTGGGAATGTTTTTAACATCATTTCAATTCCTGTGACCTTGACTGCCTACAGTCTCAGTCTCTTTCACTCCCTGTACTGTTTTGTTTTGCTAAATCAAGTTTTCAAATGCAATGAATGCCCGTGCTCAGGTTAACCTCTATTTCTGGAATAAAAAGAGAAATCAGCAGTTTGTGGAATTTTTCCAAATATGCCTACAGGGTCCTTTTTAAAATTCTGTGAATCTTTGGCAAATGTATTCTTGCATTAATTAATACTACAGACACTTACTACACAAAATCAGAGAGAAGAAAAGCCCTGGTTGCAGCAAGTATCTTTCTTAACAGGTCAGGTCCCTATTTATTTCATGATCTTCTGGAAGTCCCCAGACTACATCAATTAAAGCCATCCTCCTGTAACATTCTTTGCTTAATTTAATAGTCTTAGAATCAATGTACCTTTTTCCTACATGGCATTTACAATTCTCTTGCAATGGCATTGATGCAACTAAGTCTCTTTTTTTCTCTCCTTGGAAAAATATATCTTTTTCTGAAATCTTACTGTTTTCTCTGTCTATTGTCCCATTCCTGTTCTGGTATATGTTTTCTGTCTTCAGTAACAAGCTTATGGAAATTAATAACCCCCATATTTATAACAAATTGTGGATGAAAAACCCCTAATCAAAGGCACTTGGGAATGTATGTGAAGGTTACTTGGTACATGGTGATTGATGACCCTCTATAGACTCTGTAGCTCACCTGTTCTACTGATTTCGTATAGTGATAAGCCTACCCATCTTATAAAGCTTTTAATAATTTAACCTGCTCCATTGCATTCAATATCTCTGTGGGATGTGTCAGCTGGGGAAAAATGATACACTTACGAACTATCTGAAACAGTAAATTTGGTCGATACTTGAGCCAGCTTTTCCTCTGAAGCTAATTCCTAAGTAATCTCTTCTGCTTGATGAAGTCTGCTGCCTGCAAGTAAGAGTTAGGTCTTGATGAGCAGAGCCCAGGCAGCTGCATTTGCAGATGGAGCTCAAACTCTCTGTAGAATGTAATGGAACTTCCAGTGAATGAGACAAATGGTATGTGTGTGTTTTTTGTTTACTTACAGAAAAACAGTGAATTAGTCTGAGTGCCAAGGGAGTTCTTTGCATTGATTATCATGTTCTTCTGATTTCACGGAATACAGTCTTTCATAATCAGAAGAACATGACAATCAGTGAAACTGCTCTAATATCAATTTTACTTGTTTAACTAGAGAAGGAAGGATGCTATTCTGTTTGTGAAATAAACAGAGAAAGTATAGCATTTCTACTACAAAATGCAATCACTCTAGGCACCAGCTTAGAGTCATTCTGTAGCTAAAATTTATCCAGGCCTCCTTACTTACATCACTAAGAATTTATAAGTTAAGACAAAACATCTTACAATCTACTGAGGAAAGGCAGATGAAAGAGATAGTTGCAGTGATATAGACATATGAAAATAGTAGTCAGTTTTAAGGGCAGAAAATAAGTGTTTAAAGCTGTTTTTGCATCTTATCATGTAGCACATGTCAGTACAGGACAACACCTTGACTCCTACTATGGAACTTCTGTTTTACTGACACAACGCTAAATAAAACATTGTTGAATCATAGTTTGACAGCTGAAAGCATTTATCCAAGTAGTGACTGCTTGAATGTGCAGCTCATTCACAATGCCATTGGTGGACATCACATGGAGAAGAAGCAACGCCTTCAGGAGACACTCTACAAGCAGAGAGCTCCTCGTTACAGGACAGAAATGTATTATACAGAACTTCACGTCTGTGAACTCTTGTAAGGAGGTCGATTTGCTTCTAGATTAATTTTTTTTTTTCTCTTCAGGAAAGTGCAGGGTAATTCTTTCAGCAATAAGTCCTTGAATCCTGGAATGTGCACTGGGAGTTGGGAGCTGAGATTGCTCTGCCATGGCACCTCAATCCCAAGCTCTCTATCGCATAAGAGAGAACAAAACTTATGAGGCTTCTCACGCCTGATATTTGGATTTGTGCAAAGAAAAGTAAGCGATGTGAGGTATTTCTTTCACAGATTTTTTTTTTAATTCAAGCAAGGACTGAGGATGATGCCCCTGAATTTACAAGTGAATCCTTTGTTTTTTATTGTTAGCCTAACAAATTGTTATAGAATGGAACCTGAGAGCTGAAATATCACTCAGTCCATATGCCTAATTTTTACACTCAAGATTTATGTGCCAGGTTAGTGACATAATTATCCTATGAAATGATATTGCAGGGTATCTGAATTAAGACTGATGGCATAGATGGATAAGTAAAGGTCATTCTTCGATGTATTAGTTCTTTCACTGATGGGAAATTTAGCACATAAGTAGTTTGTATTTAGCATGAAACCTCCTCTAGCATGAAAATCACATTCCCCTGCCTGTCCTTATAAATATTAATTCACAAAATACATTTACTTCATGTAGCTCCTGACAGACTGTGTCGCAGAACTGACAAGTTAGTTGGTAATAGAATAGCACAAAAGCAAAAAAAAAAAACACAAACAAACAGAAATCACCTAACAAGTTTACTGCAAGGTGTCAAAGTACATTACAATATTTAGATATGGATTCCTTCTGCATTGTGGTGGATAAGGGTCATCTTGAAGACACTGCAATAGAAGATCGAACAGTCAGCAGTATATTCAGCTCATTAAAATCACACATAATCCAGAAAGGATTATGCCAAAATAAAGCTATGTACAAAACAACAGAAAACCACCTCCAAAAAATACCGTGGTAAATAAGTTTGTCTTTGAAATGAGAAGGCACAGGAACTGGCAGAGGCTGCATCAAGAGGTGTTACCACTTTAATAGAAACCAAGATAGGAAGGTGATATGGGCTCATAAACAATGACTTAAGAGAGCTGTTCTCTAATTGATATGTTCTGAAAGGTGCTAAGTTAAAATTTTCCAAGCAAATCACTCATTACTGAGCCTGAGGGAATGCGAAGTGGGGAAAGTTAATAGTCACAATGAACTGCAGAGCTGAAGAAGTTGTCAGGGAAGTTTGAGGAAATAAGTGACCCCAGAAGTATAACCAGCTCTGCTCTTTGGTACAGTGCAAAATTCCTAGCAAAGCTGGGGCTGCTGGAGACAGGGGGTCAGGGGGTGCCACAGCATAACATTCATAGTGAGGGATCAGCACTTGGAAACTGTGAGCCACAACATTTTCTGAGGGGAAAACGCTTCCTGAAAAATGACAAAAATTTACATTTATTGTGTTAGCACCATGCTAAGAAGCTGATGTGCATATCTGTGTGCTGGCCTCTTCTTTCCTACCTGCTTCAGATCTATGACTTTGCGTATGTCCGTCTGAAAATGCTGAAGTTGTTGTTAAGCGACAGAGGTTTGGTTTCCTCTGCACAAAAATATATTGCAGTCTGTTCTATTAATCCAAGCAGCAAACAAACTAATGTTCATCAAATTAGCAATTTGTAGCGAGGCACCCCTTGTGTAACTCAAAAGTGTGTAACTTTTGAATTACATTCATCTTTATTTAAGGAGATCTATATCTCGGTATTAGTATGTGTTACAAGAAAATCTTTGCAGAGCTAGATCATTAATTTTAACTAAAGAAGAAACATTAGAAAATATAAAAGCATTTTTCAAAATGGGAACAGGCAAATGTCAAGGCAATTTTCAGAGGTCAGTTATTTCACAGAGTTGACTAAACTCTAAACAGTGCCAGCACACTTTGTGACCATTGTCAATGCACTTATGAATTCCCATATGAAGAAAGGTTTACCTTTTGAAATATCTTTTTTGCTGACTCTATACATGTTATAGTGTGGCAATATAGAGAAGTTATAGCCAAATTTCGTGCAGCTTGGTTTTGATTTGGTTTCAGTAATAAAAACTTGTCCTATCCTATTTTAGGTCTCATTTTGTATGTATGTTTTTTACAGTCTGATCACTTGACAAGGATCACAACAGACTAAATCTACATTCCCAACATGTATTAATTTGTTTATGTAATAACATTGGCTTTGAGATTATATTAATCTGAATAATTGAATTAAATTATTATGTGGTTTTATTCTTATGCATTTTGGCAGCTTCACGCACAGAATGCTGAATACTCATCTCCAATTTAACCAGTGAACTTTGACTGCTGGGTGCACTTCTCATTTCACTCAGTTTTTATGTCTCAATGTCAAAGTGAGGTATACGCATTTTAGCTTTTATTCATAATACTTAATCCACATTAGTGGTTATTACAGAGATAACTGCTTAGATTTGAAGGGCACTGAAATCTAGTAACTCAAAAAGTAATTTCATTTTTATGGGAACAAAATAGGGTGCTGAGGGCCATGTTGGGTAAATAAATTCATGTACTTTCATTTAAGCAGCAGCAAAGTGGAGTAGCCTAGCACGCCATGGTGTTGTTTTTGTGGGTTATTTTTTGATGCACCATTAAAACCCAGCATGCAAGCAAGTTAGTAACTTCATCATTTTATAATATAGGTGTACTTAAGATGGGATAGAAGACAGAAAGAAGATTAAGTATTAATTAAAAACAGAGGGGAAAGCATTTTGAGCTTACAACAAATAAATTACAAATAAAAGTTGTTATAAATATTTTTTAAGAGTAGAGAATTTATATTTGAAAGCTGTTGCATAGGACAGAAATATTAAACTTGCTGGTGCAACTAGTATATTTTTATTCATCCATAGGAAAATTAAGGGTAGAAGGCAAAGATATTTGAATATTATTTTTACTTTTTTCATTTTGCTTCAGAAAATTATATTGGTCCTTACATTTATTTATTTAGATCCCCTGAGGGGAATCTACACAGTCATTGTGCAAGCAAAGTCACCAAGTGTTGCAACCAAACACAACTCATTTCATAATATTTTCTAACAGTAATGCAGCTAAATAAAAATTGTAATGCTTTCTGAATTGGAACCTGCAACTGTAAGTTTTATGGCTGGCTCAAATGTCTTGGCTCTTCTTTAATGAAAGGTGAAATTATTGCATCTGTGTTAAAATCTCTTGGTCTTTAGAAATTATTTATTTGAAATTTTCCATGGATATGAAATTGTTATTCCTTTTGCATAATGCTTCAAAGCTTTACTCTTAAGTCTAAAGGACTTTTTGAGAATATTAAGATGCATTTTCATAACTGGACTCACTGTCTCAAGGGATTGTCTGACTTCTTCACCTCCTCCAGCTGTGAGTTCCCCCCCTGCTTCTGTAAGAAAGCATTAATATTCATGCAGTTCTGCAGTGAATCATTGGACTGAAAATGTAACCTCCAAATATTAAATGGTTCATTTTCATTTGAGCAATGAAATGACTGAATTTACCCTATGGGCTACGTAATATTAGCAATAAATTAAGGGTAATTACATGGAACCAGGATCAAGAGGAAAGGTGGGGCAGTGCCTTTTGGTAACACAGCAGTCTTAAGTTGGCTTGTCATTGTCCTCTGAGACAGTTTTGGGACAGCTTTTGAATGCTGATTTCTTTAGAAATGTTGACTTGTGGTTCACAGGTCTGTGATGGACACACTATGCGGTCTTTGGATTTGAGTATGTGAAAGAAATACAGAATTTGTAGACTTTTCAAACAGTCTATTGTCTTTGGGCACTTAATCTAATCCTATGAATCAAGTACCATGCAAGTCTGCACTCTTCAGGAGTCTCAACATGGAGCGTGAAAATTTCAACTGAAGTTCTTTTAAGAATTTTCACTTTAAAGACAGATTATGTGAAAATCTGTTTATTTATTTATTTTTAACAATTCCTTGAAACAAACAAACAAAAACGTTAAAATTTTTCACGGAAACATAACTATTCTTCTGTTTTTAGATTATTATATCCCAGGAGGAGCCTATTTTAATGGAACCTGCCTCTGTTATGTGCTAGCTTGAAGTATCTGAGAAGTTTCACACCCAAGAGGTGTGATAGGATGAGGGGAAATGGTTTCAAGCTAGAAGAAGGGGACATTTAGACTGCAAATAAGAAAAAGGTTTTTAAGATAAGGGTGGTGAAGCACTGGAACATTTTCCAGAGAGGTGAAGGGTACCCCATCCTTGGAGACTCCCAAGGATAGGCTAGACTAGACTCTTGATGGAGCTGTGGGTGTCACTGTTCCTTGCAGAAGGGCTAAACCAGATGGCCTTTATGGGTCTCTTCCAACTCAAATGATACTATGAAATAGCCTCTGACATCTCAGACCCTTCTTTAACCAGACTACTCACGTGTTCTAGGAGATGTTGTATGTGGAATAATTTGCACATGATCTGTTTTCCACCTTCTAGACAACTGTAGTTACATGACAAAACATAGGACACATTCTTGGAAAAAGAGGACATCATGTCATTTGAAGATTCTTCTTATACAGATGTGTATTTATAACTTCTTCTCTGCTCTGCTGTTTAGGCACATTTGGTTCTAAAAATTGTATTTTATATCTGCTAATAAACTACCTACACGTTTTAGTCCCTTACCAAAATTTCTTTTTTGGGACTTTTTCCTAAAGTTACAGTCTGGAGCCATGGTAGTTTTTGGAGAGGATTATTTCTCCAAGAGTTAAAAAGAACGCATTGAGAAACTGTCTCACAGCATGTCATGCTTCTAGCACTGTGTGTGACAAATCCAGAAGCTTTAATGTCACTATTAACAAATGTACTATCACTCAACCTTATCACCTCCTGACATCCTATGACTCTTTCTAACTTCCTTTCATCTTCTGACTGTCTCTGGGTGCCTATCACTACAACAGCACTTACTGCATGCCATAAACGAATTCAGACAGACTGTCATAATTCCATGGCTAATCTTTCATTTCTTTTCACCTTTCAAATTTAAATGATCCAATTGTAATGTTTTTCAAATATCCTCTATCTAAAACTTTAGGGATGTTGAAAACCCATCTCTGGCTCGCCAGTAAAAATAATGACTCTTGCCATTTTGGGTTCTGTGGAGCTAAGATGAAGTATCAAAAAAAGTGAGTTAGCATTTGGATTTGTGAAAATAGTATCACTCAATTGTAATGTAGATTATACAGGCATATTTTCAAATGCAAAGAGCAGTGAATCACATTACAAAAGAAGTTTGAAAAATAATGAGACTTGCTTCAACATATATTATTCATTCTATAGTTATTAATACTGATCTTCAATAATTCATGGCTTATGTTTGTTCTTGTAGGGTCCCAATGTTTTCTGACACCATCGTGTTCCCCGGCACAGGAGAGATGAATGGAACAGAAGCTCACGTGTGGAAGATTACTGATTTTTGTAACATTGCAGACAGGAGCTGCCAGCAGGGAAGCCAATACATGAGGGGCTAAGGAGTGAGTGCATAGGAGGAAACCATTTAGATCTCTTAGACAGCTCAGTATGTAATTCTGATAATACTATGGACTCTTTTCATTCTGTTTTCTGTAATAATTTATGAGAGCTAAGAGACTGTAGTTAGTAATGGGTCTACTACGGCTATTTTTCCTCAGAGCTATATCCTTAACGGTATTTTTACACAGTTTTTTTTTTTTTTTTTGTCTTCTGCATGCTGAGCTGTTTTGCTGTGTGCACACAACCTGTTGGGACACAGTGTGGGTGGCTGTGATGCCACGGGTGCTGTACATGTGTTACAACAGGGCTGTCCCAAAGCTCTGGAGAACAGGAGGATGTGCCCAGGGCCTTCTCATATTTCACCAGAACTTGTTATCTTCTCTTGAAAGCTAAATACTGAGTGTGAGGGTTCAGTAATTAATATTACACTATCAAGATATTTTCCTTTTCTCTGGCCTTTATACAACATTCCAGTTCCTCACTATGCCCCCAAAGAACCATACTTGACCACACCACTCAAGGACAGAGTCTATAACTTGTTTCTAACCAAGAGTGCTTGCCATGTGAATATAAAAGAATACAAGATGCTAAGTTAAAATTTCATTATTTTTAAACTGGTGGCATCTTTTTTTGATGGCAGTGAGATGGTGCTGAATTTTAGTATTACTCTCATGAAAGATGGATATGGTTCATTTTACCCATTCATCTTTTGTACTGTCAGTTGCTTTGTCAATTTGTTTCACCCATTTACTTTGATACTGTCAGGACTAAGGGAAAAAATTATATTCCAGACAAGCAGAATGAGAGGAATTAGATAACTTGTAGCCAATGCCAGGTTGGAATGAAGGGCTTTTGATGAAAGACTATCAGCATATGAATAGGATAACCTTGGATGCACTGGTAGAAGAAAAGTGACCAGACATATTTTTAGCCTTTGGCAGCCGAGGAGAACAGAACCTCTGAAAACAGCATGACTGAAACTCAGAATGAAATAAATAATGTATCAGGAAACTAGGCAAACACTACAGAGGGGAAGCTGAAATTTTAGGAGAAAAGGACAAGGAGATAGGCAGGGTTAAAAGCAGAGCTATGTTTTTACCTCTTGTTTTTCTTCCAAATCAAAGTTCCTAAAATAACATTGTCCACATGAGTGAAAATGCCAGGTTGTTCACAAAAACATGCCTAGTGCATCTGCAAATTCATTTTGTATTGATTTTGCAAGAAGGAGTTACTAAATAGTCGTGTATGTTCATCTGAAGCTAGCTGGAGTTCCTGGAGAGAAACACGTGCTGTGAACATGGCAACCAGCTCTGATGGCAGAAGACCTAAAACTGGACTGGTGCCCCTGCCAAGGGAGGATGGCAGATGTCAAAAGCGCAGCCTTCAAAAGGTTTTAGCCCTCATTTAAAATTCTATCTCATTTTACAGTGACCACTAATTATTACATTAACCCTTAACTTGTGAACTGACTTCTGTATACTAGCTGATAGTGGCTGGCAAATATGTGCTGCGGTAGAAGTCTCAAGGTTTGACTGTATTCTCTCTGAAGAGGTTGTAAGTCAGCTCTTCCAAATGCAATGTCCCTCTTAGTATCAAGTTCATGCATATAGATAGCATAGAATATCTTCTCTATGTAAGTCAGTGATTGCCTTTTTATATCTGAAATCAGTATTATCGTACCTTCCCATTTTCTTATCTGACCTTCTCTGACCCTGACCTATATGTAAACTTCCTGGACCAGGATCAGGACTGTTCCTTATTATCACTTTTTGTCTACACATAAGATGGTGTAGTAATTTTATTTCTAGAAGCTGTTTGTGATAGTATTTAAAAAGTGATAACAACAGAATATTGTGTATTATTGTTATATTTAACAGCTTATTACTTGCCGTAAAATCTCCAGTCTACCACAGAACAGAAGTGTAAAAGCCTGAATGAAGATGGAACACTGATTTTACTATGGGCTTGCATAACACAGAAATAAGTGGGTAAGTATAAAGATTGTTCTATGAGGTAGCAAAATATGCTAGGGGAGAGTTCTGCTCCACAAGATGTTCTGTGCAATTCATCCTGTAAAGCACCACTGAGAGAACATAATTCTCTGTCATATGTCAGCTGACTTTTCCTTGAAGATTTTTAAAATGTGACTGAGTTAGTGCAGAGGAAACAACAACAACAAAAAAATATTTTAGCAACCGCTAAAGCATTTTATGCGGGTTTTTGTTTGGGTGCATTTTCAAGTATGGTAACAGCTAGAAACACAAGGTTGAAAATGCCAAACACAGCTTTCACCTTTTACTCTTGCTGAGTCCAAGGAACACAAAATGAAAGTGTTCTTTCATGCATATTTTTAAAAATAAATTTTTATTACATGTAGAATTAAAGGCCCTTTTTCTTATAGTAACATTTTAAATCACAGTAGTAACATCTTTTGTGGTTGGACTTGATGATCTTGAAGGTCTTATCCAACATAAGCAATTCTGTGATTAAGAACCCACTCTGAACAGATCTGAGGGGCCTCAGAAATTAAATAAATTATGAATATATGCAAGAAGTTTTAATTTAAAAACACGAACAGCCCTGAACCAAGAAGCACGTGATACATATCAAAACTGCACTTGCTAAAATCTGTACTTCTCATCAGTCAAGGGAAAAGCATTTCCTAGACTTGCAGCCAAGTTGGGTATAAAAGAGCAGAGTAACATGGCTTGTCTGTGCTGCATTTTATAGCAGTGACTGACATTTAATATTGCACTGTTCATTAAGCATAAGGCACCAGAGGTGGATCTCATAAAAAGATGTAATAAGGATATATTTGTCATCCATGGTTCAAATGCCTGTAATTGAAAAACCCCAGGTGTAGCCTGCACCTTCCATATATACTTTCAAGACGCTATTTTTAATTTCTGTATTCCACATAAGCTAATTCTACTTCAATCGTTGAATTAAGCTGCTCAAAGAAATGGTGGAGTCCTCATCTCTGATGTGTGGATGTGGCACTAAGAGACATGGTTTAGTGACGGAACTCGCTTGTTCAGATTGATGGTTAGAATTGATCTTGGAAGTCTTTTCCAACATAAATGTTTCTGTGATTCCATGAATTGGCATTAAAACTCTTTAAAGCAGCAATTTGTTTCCTTCTCTCAGGAATTTGCACCCTGTATCACAGGTTTCTGTTTGTCATAGAACAAAGTTGTGTGGGATTTTTTTATTTGCTAGATAAAAACAAATCTCAGCCTCTTGGTGATCTCACAGCTTTCAGAAGGCTTGTGATCAATTTAGTTGAGGATACTGCCAGTAACTGTTCATGAAAGTAGGCAAGAAATGAGATGTTGAAATCTGTCCTTGCTTATTTGTATAATATTCCATGGTAGAGGTTTTTGTTTTGAATGTCCTTAGATTAATTTTAGTTTTTGTAATCACTTGAATACAGCATATGTACTTTTCTTCTGGACTCCAGACCTGATTGTTTGCAGTTGCAGTGCTGGGTGGACAGTTACTTGCTGTAGGACCTTCCAGGTCAGTTTCCCTTTAACTCAATGGATTGTTGCTAGCGTGTGTGCTGCAAATTCCCATCGCGTGTGCAAGTTCATCTCAGCCAGAGGCATTTTGTTTTGTATGCCTGGGAGTCTTCTATTATTATATATCCTGCTCGTCTTGTGTTCCTGAATTCTAAGTAGGATAGATATGTAATGGTCAATAGAAGCTCTATATAAATCCTTATGAACATTCTCCTCTTCTGCTGATCATCTCAGTTCTTGATGCCTTTAAAAAGGTAGATAGCAACCAAGATATTTGCATAAGATTAGATGGAAAATAGGAATTAATCAACGGATAGCACTGGAGCATTTCCACTAGTAAATATATTCTTCACCATAATAACAGAACATTTTATAGTCCTCAAATAGTCATTCCAGCTGTCGCAGACTGCTACTTTAGAATTCATACTCTCATTTAATCAGTAAATACAGGAAAAGGGATCCTGGGAAGGGAAGTACAATGTGAATGAATGACAGCTGCCAGCCTGGTGACAGCCTCAGCTCTGTTAGACTGTGATTGCGTGCTTTTGTGGAAGGGTTGAGAGTCATCAGAGGATTGTGCTGAAGTAAAAGGATCTGAAGTGATGGAGTGATGAGTCGTTTCTGAGGTTTGGGAGCCTGAAAAGACTCAATCTATAAGTAAGCTTTTATTGGTGTCAGTATTGCAATTGGTATCTGAAGATGCATCTTCATTACTGTATCACACACAGAAGTGTGCTTTCTGAGTGAGTTTCCTGAGCATTGCCATTCAGTATCATCGTGGTGTGTCTCAGAGCATAGAAACTGAGTTTTCTTTGGATGAAACTGAACTGGAAGATCCATCTAATCTGAAACTGAACTTAAAACTCAGCAGCAAATGTTCTCTGGTCCCTCATGGGAAATCAGCTCAGGACCAGCCTAGATACGTTCTGGAGCAATCCTCTATGCACACATAACAGGCATCAAGTGCTCAGCACCAGCTGTTTCAGTCCATTCCTAGGAGGCTGTGGTACCTGTCAACCTATATGCACATGCCACCCATACTAACAAGAACTAGAATACTGCCCTGTTTTCCAGACATTCCCATGGGGATTACTCATGGAAAAAAACCTCCAGCTGAACAGCTAAAAGGTAAACACAGACGTTGTAGCAAGATTTTGCTCTGCTGGGATCCTTTTTACTTACCACATAACTTGCTTTTCTTTTCCAGAGGCTCCACTGATATTATCACAACTGAAAGCACAGCACCTCATCCTTAATGTTCTCCAATCCTGCCCAATTCTGAAATGAATAGTTGGAGAGTTTCAGAGCTTCTCTTTTATTTTTGCTCAAGAAATGTTATAGGAAATGAAATATAAAATCATATCAGCATCTAATCTAATTCCCAGCCCCTTTTCATTTTCAAAGTGATCCCTACACTTAGCTGTGCAGTCTTGCTGAGATAAAATGTGGGCTGTGCAACTCCATCTCTCTGTGGGACATTATTCTATTGCTTTGATGATAGCCTTCAGAGTTTCTATCACTACCCCAGGACTTTAAGTACATTTGCTGCAGGGTCAGGCTCCCATCTGCTTTGCTCTTGGCAGCTGAAGTCAGCTTACTGCAGAAGCAAAGGTGGGGGGGATGAAACAGGAAAGGAAAGCATAATGGTTAAATGTTTTGTCCTTTTTGTTAGATGTGAGGTCATTTGCTGAACAAGCAGCAAAACTGTCCCTGTTCTCTGCGTGGATGCCAACATGGGCCAACTGAGGAAGAAGCAGGTAGTTCTTAGAGAAGTCACTTCTTTGTTTTTCTGAAAAGCGAAATGTTCACACTGCTGGGCCTTGCCGGAGAAATAAAAATAGATTTACCAGAAATCACAGCCATTCAATGAAGAAATTAATTTAAAGTAAGGCTGAATTTTCCAGCTTTGATAGAGACTTTTCAACCCCCTATTGCTTCAGCTACTTTTTGAATGAAAGAGAAAAAAACAAACAAACAAATAAAAAACATTGATTACTGCAATGATATTTTTGAGATCTAGAAATGACAACTTATCTCCCTTTTATATAGGAGGTGTATTTAATCTTCACATATCAGTTAAATGTACCCTATATTCCTATATTTTATTCAAAATAATTTCAACTTGTGACACTGAGATGGCTTAGCATATATAAATTCCCTGGAATATATGGATGTATTTTTGTTTATGCTGAAGATTTCTTACTCTTAGCTGGAGAAAGCCAATGAGAACTTAGCATTACCTTGGAGTTTCTTGGCTTCCACTAAAAGTAATGGAGTTGCCTGAAGACATTTGGGCTACTGGGCAGAGAACCCAGGTCTTTGTGAATAATGAAAGAGAACAAAGAAACTGTAACTGTGGTTTTTAATCATAAATACTGATAACACTAAATGTCCTGCCTTTATCCTAACGATGGCAGTAAAAAATCCAAGCTTTTATCACACATACATTGCAGGAAATATACATAAAATTGTGCAGTAAATAAAAGTAGATGAAATAATAGATGGCTTTCCCAAGTGGCATGACAAGATTTAATTCATTCAACAACTTAAGCTATTATTTTCATGATAAATATGCATATAGACACTGTGTATGGTGCAGTCTACAGTATCAAGTTTGTTATGAAATATTTATGCAATTATTTTAAGGATTAAAAACACGTCTTAAAAGGCTTAAAAGGCGAAGAACTCCAAAGGTTATGGTTAGGAACTAGTACCTTTATCTCAAACTGTGATGGCTTTGTGTGCCTTTGAAATTCCTATACTCTTCAAAGAGAAAGGAAGTGCTTTAAGTGTTTTTCCTCTGCTTTCAGCCAGGAGCTATGTTTTGGAATGAACTCAAGACTGAATAAAGAGAATGTTCAAAATTTTAAAATGTTATGATAAATACTGCATGATATCTGCATAAAACAGGTGCCCACTCTACACAGGACTGTGCTTTTGTTAGATCTCTTGAAGATCAGAAGTTTCAGACTATTCTGGAAAAGGTTTTATAAGTGAGAGCCGGACAACTCAAAACTACAAAGCATAATGGCAATAGATAATTGCATCTCAGGAGCTGAACTTAAGTTTTTGTTCTTCTCTCCCCTCATTTTTTATCTACATTTACCATTATTATCTGTGCAGAGCAATAAAATTTTGAAGAAATGCCTGATTTTTGATGCCTCAGTTATTTGATGTCTTTATTCAAGACATTTTATATTTCAGAGAGTGAGTCAGACACTTTAAACATCCAGACAGGCTGCTTATACCTTTTCTGAGCTGTATTTTTTTGTCTCTAGATACAAAGTAAATTCCTGTAATAGAATTATTAGCAAGAAGACGACTCAAAAAAAAAAGCTTTAACTTAATTCTTCTACTCTCTTGACTGCAGTTTAGCGTCTCACTCTTTGGAGGGTTTGAAAGGCATGGAAAATTTAAAAGGACCCATGACTCTGTGCTGCAATTAGGAAACTTGGATTTCTTCCTCACAGAAACTTGTGCTGTTGACTCTTCTCCATCATGTGTCAGATGCAAAGATGTATGCCTGCCTTGTGAGCTACTGCTGGAGGATAAAGGGAGGACTGAGATCCCCCATTGATAACTTTAGTGCTTGAAACCAGTGAACTCTTCCTGTCTTTCAAAAACCATGCTCTGTGCGACTTCTGAAGGTGCTTTGGATACAAACTGAAACTGAGGTAATTTGGATTACTGTTACACAGTGTCTACTTATACAGCAGGCAACACAATCTCTGCTATTCAAAGATTAAGTGCTCCACCTCAGTGCTTTCCCCTGAAATCATCTCTGTAGAGAGAAGCTATGTGTTTGTCTTTCTGCCAAGTCTATGAAGCTCACAGTTTCAGAAAAGTGATGTGCTCTCATCAACTGAAAGAAAAACTGTGAGCTAATACCTTGTGTTCATGCTACAAGTACTTGTAGATGAAAAAATGCACCTCTTATCTATAAAATGATTATTCTACAATATTTACGACAACTTTCCATTACTATCTCTTCCTAGTTTACGGTAAACTGAGATAATGTTTTTTATTTCTGTATCAGTCTAGAAAATTAAATTTAGTAAGCAGAGAACCTTAATAATCCTAATGTCCTTCTCAAAGACAAATGAATCAAATTATCATAATGATTAAATTACACATTTGTTGTTTCATAAAAACAGAGAAGTAAATAAGTGGGAACATTGCCAGTACTTCAGACACCACTGAAGATTCACTGGCATGCTCGTGAGAGGCTTGGCAAACTGCACCTAATTTCCTCTTATTAAAAATAAATATTTATACCTTTGCACCGTAGCAAATATACCATGAAATATTCACTTCATATGACATCGACATGATTTGTTTAAGAGCAATTAAACAGTAAATCAGGGCAATGTTTTTGGGTCCAGGATGTAGAGCACCTAGTCCTGAGAGGAATTATGTGAATTTTCAGCCTCATATGTGGACTGAAAATAGAACTGAAAGAAATCATGTGTTGATTCCCTTGCTTAAAAGTGGCCTCCTGCTCTACACTGCTAAGCTCCTTGTTTGGTGCTGTAAAAACTTTTTTCACTGTCTTTGTGAACAAAGTGTGTACTGCCTTTCAGTGGCTCTTTATTATTGCAGAGAATTACAAAGAAGGACAAATAGTAGACACTTCAAAATATTGAGAATTCAAGGTCATTTCTGCATTATAGTGATGTGAGAATGCTTTGTTTTTTTCTAACACTATAAATCTAAACAGCTTTCAATTCCTGTTCTAGAACATTAAAAAGATCTCTGTCTTTATACTCTGTTAACACCAGCACTATAACACCAGCTGCTAATGGATCCCCTTTCTCCATCAAGGCCCATACTGCAATCCAGTATAAGTATTTTTTGTTCTCTGGAGGAATAAAGTCAGGCAGGAAAAAGGCATGACTCTTTCAAGTAGATAGAGAAACAAAAATATTGGCTAAGAATTAAAAATGGGAAGAACTGGAAAAGACATGGAAGATCATCAGAAATGATTAATCAGACAAAATGAGAAGATTGAGGGGGCTGAGAAAGGGACATTCTTTTAAGAATTTTAGTCATTAGAAAGGAGTTTGATGTTTTTATGTGTTCTTTTTTTTTAATTATAACTATCTTTTTTTTTGCTATATTCAACACAACACAAATGTAGCATAACTGATTAGTTATCACATTAACATTAACAACATTGGGGAACAAAGAGGGATGAATTATTCGTGTAAAACCAGTACAAATAGACACTTGAGGACATAATTTGTTTCGTATCTTCCCCTAAAAGTAAAATTTTTCCCTCTGTTCTTTTTTTTTTTTTTTTTTTTTTTTAAATATCTAATTCCTTTAATTAAAAAATTGGGAAGGAAAAAAGGGAAAAGTCTATTTTACAGTAATCGGTGAAGTCAATCTAATGGAAGAGAAAAAAAAAGCTTTACTGCTTACAAAGGGGTTTCCCAGCGTGCTGAGTTAAATGCATTTCTGTTTTTAAAGCATTTTAGATAATGTATATCTTAGCAACGTTATGGTGGCAGCTCAGTGAAAGAGCCTCTCAGCTAACACTGCTAAGTACCTACTGCATTCTGTTACCCCACTTCCAGTGCATTTGAACTAAATATTCCCTTTAGAACAAATTAGAGCACAAAACATGTCAAGCCTTCCTCTAAAAGCCTTGGAAACTTAAACAGAAAGCCTGTTATATCTGTGGGCTGAATTGCTAACAAAGATACTCTGTGCTTTCTGGTTGCAGAGATGAAATGTTCAGAGCAGTATTAGGTCCTTTCCTAAAACGTAGTAACAAGTAACTGATCACTGTCACTCATGCTGTACAACACTAATTGTGATCTATACACAGAACTAATTGCAACAAAGAATCCCACAATTACATTTAGTTTGAATTGATATGACCAGTAATTCACGCTTGAATCCACAGTATCAAACGGTAAGAAAACTAATTCTTTCAAACTAGTTGATTAGAATCTGTCTGCAGTTGGAGTAAAGAAAAATATGTATGAACTGATTTAGCTCCAGTTTGCTCAATTATCATAATTTACAAATCAATATGCAAAATTTCATAATATGTTTTAAAACTTTTCCTTCTTGCGGAAATTGATACCAAATTGGGATATTTCTGCCTTCCTTTGGCCAATGCTGTGTGTCTGACAGAACAATATCAGGATTAGGTATGGAAATAAGAAGGTCCCTACTACTTCTGCAGCTATTTATGGCACAGCTCAGCACTCAGTGAGGTAAGACATGGATGTGAGGAAAAAGGAAATTGCTCCTTTTGCTGCAATGTGAGTGAATGTATCTGATCTCAAATGATCACAGAATTTAAAGACAAATGAAGTCCCTGCTGATTGTTCCTCCTCTGTGATTTTGAAATCGCTTTTGCACTAGCTCACAGCCACAATTTAGAAACTGGTATCATCACCATCTAGCAGAAAATCCTGTTTTTCTCTTCCTGCATATCACTGATGTGACAAGTGGCTGAGGAAGGCCCCAGAATGGCACTAAGGCACAATTCCCACTGGAATACCCTGATGTGTTGTTTTTGGAGCCCTCTATCATCACTGAAGGAGGCACAAGTCCTGAGTATGCAATGTTCTTTCTAGGAACGCAGGTCTCTGTGCATCAGAATGTGCTGATATCACCTCTGATTCCTAAGGCTGTGCAACAAATGGCGTAGTTAAAGGAAAACGTAGCCTGAAGCTTGAAGCTCTACTAATACTCTCTCAACCCATTTTGCAGTACCTGGGGCTATTTCCAATAGAACTGGGGTAGTTTAAAATTCTACTCCAAGGAGTTTCAATATTCTGGCTTCTGTACTGCAGAAAACCCAGGTGAAATGGCCAATAATTAAAAAAAAATCCCAGGGACACACGAGCACATGGTCCTTCATTGTTTCTGAGGACTAAATCACAAGACTACATAAAAAGTGTGGAGGGTTTGTTTTGCAACTTCTTTCCAATCCAAGAAGTGGCCATTTAAACTTGTTTTGTGCAACTTGTGTTAGTTGTTACGAGATCGTACCCAGAGAGTGGTTGCCAATGGCTCACTGTCTGGATGGTTATCAGTGATGACTGCTGTCCTTCATGGGTCAGTACAGGGACTGGTGCTCTTTAGCATCTTCATCAATGACACTGACAGTTGGATTGAGTGCACCCTCAGCATGTTTGTGGATAACACCAAGATCTGTGGTGCAGCTGACAGGCCTGAGGGATGCGATGCCATTCAGAGAGACCCAGACAGACTGGGCAGTGGGCCCAGAGGAATCTCGTGAGCTTCAACAAATCCAAGTGCAAGGTCTTGTACCTGGGTCATGGCAACCTGTGCTATCAGTACAAGCTGGGGGCTGTAAGGATGATGCACAGACCTGCCAAAAAGGACTTTGGGATACTGGTGGATGATAAACTGGATGTGAAGAAGATTTTTACAGTAAGGTTGTTAAAGCACTGGAACATGTTGTCCAGAGGTGTGGCGGATGCCCCATCCCTGGATCCATTCAAGGTCAGGCTGGACCAGGCTCTGAGCAATTTGATCTAGCTGAAAGTGTCTCTGTTCACTGCAGGGGAGTTGGACTGGATGACCTTTAAGTATTCCTTTCCAACTGAAAAGATTCTATGATTCTTCTTCTATTTTCCTCTTATATTTTATTGTTCTGTTTTGTTGTGTTCACTTTTGGGTCAAGAGGTATTTGAACATGACTGTGGCATCTGTTGACAAGTTTTTACAACATTTGCAAGCTAAAAAAAAATACATAACTGTTTCATTGAAGTCAGTAAGGCCATTCTTGGCATGAAGTATTAATTATGATTAAAGACAGCTGATGTCAGCTTTAAGTCTCAGTCTCCTATAAAATATAGCACAAAAATACTGTTTATTGTAAATGTTATAAACTTCAATTTACCACAGGTTTATTATGGGAATATTAATGCTTTTACCACTGTAACCTCTCAACAATCTATACAGTATATTGAGTACTAAAGTTTCAGTAATTAAAAGGTTGACTGTCTCATAAATAATAAATATACATAAATGTGATTATTTGGTCTTACCTAATTTCACCTATGGGCTGCTTGATCAGTGCAGTAGTGTGCTGACTGCATGTCTGTCTGCCACAGATGAACACTGTTCCAAAGAACTCATTTTGAGGCAGCTAAGCCAGGGTTCAGGAGACAAAGCTCTCTGAAAACAGCAGAAGTGGGGCGCGTAGTGCTTGCTGCCTTGTGGGGATGGGTTGCACGGGTTGCAGATTTTCTCCATGCCCCTGACCAGGTAGGAGCAGCTCATTTATTGCAGTGTAGCTCTGGACCACGAGATGGCTCCAAGCACATACATTCAAGCCTGATAAATTCTCAGATGACATGCTTGACACAATTTTGTTGAATGGCAGCGACTGAAATGTGCTCATACTTTAATGTTTAGAAAAACTGTTTAATTAGGCACAATCATGAGGCAATTGTAGGCTCCCAACTAACAGAAACGTTACCAATTTGCTTTTATAAATGTTTAAATACAATATTCAGTGCCATTAAAATGGGCATGACTACATTGTGCTGCCTGAAATTTATGATTCCTCTGAGCTTTGTTCTCTGAAGTGTATTTTGACCATTAGAATACCAACTTAGGAAAGAAATAACTGGCAATTTATTTGGATGATCAGACAAGCCCACTGATCTGGGGAACTTCCAGCTGCCATATGCATCTGTGCAAGCATGTACTTAACAAATAAAATTTTCAAAAGATTCTTGATTCTGATTGTCTTAACTCCTCCATGATTCTGGACCTACATGAATACAAAATCTACAACCTGTGTGTGTACTTTAGATCAGACTCTGGATCCAAAGACCTGTAGTAGTACTGAGGGTTTTGATCTCTCCTTGAGAGGTTGTTGTTCTAGAACTAGAATAAAGCTTTTCTCTTCATTGACACATACTGATTTCTGAACCTTTGAACCTTAAGACATTTGTCCTGTATGAAGCAAATATTGCTGCTAAGCCCTAGAAACAGGTTTTGTTTATGAAAATTAAATGTGTAAATCTCGCACAAAAGCCACACCGAGCTTCAGGGCTCACTCTAAACACTTTGCATGGCTTTCTATCACAGAATCACAGAATTACAGAGGTTGGAAGGGATCTCTGGAGTTCATCTAGTCCAACCACCATAAAGAGTCTATGCCCTGGCTTCTCAGTACTGTGAAGAATCCATATCACTTAGAGTAGCACTAAATTAAAGCTATATAGTATGTTCTATCTAATATCTTTGTAAGATATTATTACATGCTAGAGGCATAATTCTTACTTTCTGAGAGGAAAGTACACTTGTTGCCTATTTCCCCAATGGGGCCATCCTGAGGAAATATAAAAGAAAGTTATCTGCTCTCATATACTCCTTTTTATATATAAGGTAATAATAACCAGTGATTTACTGACTTCAGCAGCAAGGTATTTACTCTGTAAAGAAGCTCTGTAAAAATATAAATAGTAAGAGAGTGTTAGGTCCGCAGACAGCACAACTGGTTCAGAATTCTAGAAAAATTTTTGTCATATCTTAAAATTCTAGGCTCTGGGTATTCTTTAAGATCTAAACCACAATCTCATTAGCAGTAACCGTAAATGTACATAAAGGAACAATCGCTTTCCCCTGTTGAGTTACATGGTTCTGAAGTGTTTGTGTAGGCCTGACCCATAAACACAGTACCAACTGGCCACACAGCCCTGCCACCAGCTAAGGCACTCTGTATGTGCGCTTTTTACCACAGAAGCAAATGTAAATAAATGAAAAATGAACAAACAGGCCAGTTGTTTCCAGAATAAGCTCTTGTAATCAAGAAATGACTTATGCAGATTTAAAAGTTTCCCATGAGGCACTCATACAAACACATAGAGATTTTCTCAGAAATAAATGATGATATGTGATACATGCTCCAAATTTCTTATTCTTTTCATTCCTCGTCATTCGTGTTTAAGCATCAGAAAACAGCAACAATAGAGAAAAGAGGGCTATGGAATGACTAACTTTTGGAAGAAGTTCAGGGGAAAAAACGAAGGTGACTCTTTTTGATTAGTTGTACCTATTTACATTAATCAAAGAGTCTCACATGGGTAATAATGTCAGATTTGCAACTTATCATTTAATAATGACATCTTAACATCCTGATCCAGAGGAAACAGGGGCTCTAAATATGACTTTCATTGACATAATTCTATGATTTTCACTATGACTTTCATTCTTCCATATTCTGGCAGTGATACAAAAAACAGAGGTAGCTTAAAAGCAGTAACTTGAATTCTTAAATAATGTTATTCTTCCTCTTCCTTTTTTTAAAATAAAGCAAACAAATAATGCTGCTGTCCCTTTCCCTCCTCAAACCTACGAATTCTCCAACTAACTGCATTCTATAAGATTCAAATGCCTTTCTTCAACTTTTGAAATGCTACAACTGCTTATTCATAGATAAGCTTATCTTCACCTGAGCAGCCTGGGAATGCTTGTTTTCACAGTCCTTCTAAGTAATATTTGTCTCTGACACAAAACCAAAAACAGATATATAAATGGATTTGGCAGAGGCATCTGACCACACTTAATCTGGGCCTGTGATTTTTCTCTGACTAAAGCAGGGCCTGTAGCCACATGAGATTAAAAAAATTAGTTTCATGTAACCCTTTTTAAGATTCCTTTATACAAAAGCAAAGCCTTGTGACCATCAGCCAAGACTTTATGGACTTAAAAGCACCTACAGCTGAAAAAAAAAAACAAAAACACAAGACCAACAAACAAAACCAACCCATCAAAAACTAGAAAGGATGAGCCAGAAAGCATGATTTCAAGCTTGATTTTCTTTTGTGCTTAAGACTCCAGAGGAGGTACAAGCTCTCAAGAAACAGTCAGAAAAAAAAATATTGGTCTGCAGTTTCAGCTGTAACTTCCACTTTGTTTTTTTGTCACGACTCTTTTGCTGCAAGTGTATTATTTTCCACAGCTTTTTGGCAGAGTAAATTTTACCTACTTTGTTGCAATGTCAGTCTTTCTTGGAAACTGAATTTAGTGCAGGCTGCAAGGTGTTGCACCAAGGCAGGTAAGAAGCAGTCGCATATCACGCTGCACTGACAGCTGTACCCTCCAGAACCTTGGGATGAGCTGTGCATCTGCTTATGATGAACACCTCTCAGTGGACTGCAGGCTGCAGGTGGCTCAGCCTTTCCTGCAAGCGTACAGCTGTGGAAAGGATGCAATCTGCTTTCTCCTTTCTGCTCAAAAACTGGAGTCAAGTACAAACAGGGAGTCTAACCCTGATGGGAAAACTGCTGGCAATCCCAGGCAGGCACCTGAAAGACTTCTGTAGGAGCAAGGATCAGTTATCTCTTCTTTACAGTAACAACTAAGACAATTAATTGCATTAAGCCCACCTGCTATGCCCATGGTAGGGATGGGACAAATGGCAAACTGAGATGTTCCCACTGTGATTTGCTCTGAGAACTGGCTGCTGCAGCAGTGACTCCACACTGCTCCTGCTGCAGGCTGTAGCTTAATGCCACGATGCAGCCTGAACTCTATTCCCAGCCAGTCATCCCTCTATCTCCTGTTTGTTGAAAACTCAGAATTCAGCAGCCAGCTGTACGCTTAATCTAACTTCAAAAAATAAATCAGAAGTATTAAAGCTTCATAAATCACCATCAGCTCGTGCGTATTAGAGAATCAGAGCACTGCAAGAGGATAGCTGCAGCAGAACAACTTCTGTTTCATTTCTAATTTAGAACTACTATTATTTATTAGCTCTGCTGATATGACTTGAATGATTCCAAACTGTTTTACCAATCTATCAGGAAAATCTGCTCTTCTGTAGTATTGAAAGTACTGTAGCAAAGCCAAAGGCTAGTGAATAAATTGTGTATAATTGCAGGAAAAAAATGCAGAGGGAAAAAGATGTGACTGTTTTCCATTTAAACACCATAAAGGTGGTGTCTAGATACTCAAATGGGGAAAGCACAGCTGACCCACTCTGTCACCTGTGTCTCCCATAGCTGGTGTGGATCTGCCACTATTGCCTGACAGTCCCTGCAGCCCCCAGGTTATGTGGCCGTCTTGATTAACATCAAGCCTGAGCTTATTCCCATAAATAAGAGCAGACCCTATAATGAGGTTTCTTATGCATACCTAGCAACAACATATGCAAGAACTCACCGGACATTTGGGGCAGAAACCAGAGAATGTACAGTTATTCAATAATAGTGTACAAACCAATTGAGTGTTCTCAAAGGAAGGGGACGTGTCCTCTAGCAAGAACTTGCAGATTTCACTCTTAGCTTTGTTTCTTGAAACAGATTGCTTTTACTTTTTGGTGACTTGAGACATCCATGGGAAGCAGCACTAACATTTTAAGTGCTGTCTCCAGTGCCAGTCACACACCTGTGTTTTCTGAGCTTCTGCCACTCTCCAGGCTGTACTTAGATTATATCAGTACAGAGCTCCTTCCACACAATGTTCCATGATCGTGGCCAGTAAGTTTTTTTTTTGCGCGGTAGTTAGTTTGGAATTCAACGCCTCCATCTGATATATAGTGAATATAACAGACAGGTTCAAGCGTGGTAAGGCTGCACTTCTCTTATGTACCATAAAGCCATTTAGGACTCGTTCCTAAGGAAGTTAAACGAACCACGTGCAAACGTAGGCGAAGGCAACACAAGGACCAGGTGGCTCAGAGCTTGCCATGGGGATGGGGTGGAGGAGTCACAGCAGCAAAACATAGTTGCTTTGCACCTGCGTACCACGCCAACAACCTGCAGCCCCACATAGCTGCTGTTCTGCCTGCTCACTGAGCCGGACTGGCTCCGGGGACCAAAGAGGTGAGCTCATGTACTGCGTATTACCTGACCAGGTGAAACTGAGTGCCCTCCTGGGTTATTTGCATTACTGGCAGGCAGTAGGGTATAAAACAGCACTGATGTCTGAACGCCTGTTACATACACCCTGCAGGAAGTGTTCAAACACTGCAAATCCTTTACAGAAAGATTATGTAAACACGCCAAGCTCGGTGCCCATTGCACGAACTAGCAGCAGTTATTGCGAGCAGCAGCTGTTACCCGTGCCCATCTTTTCGGGAGCGGTTCCACCCGAAGTCACACCGCAACGCCTCACGTGCTGTACGTAACCCGGGGGGGGTTGAGATTCGCAGAGGGCAAAGGGTTAATTTCTTTCCAGCTGAGGACTGCAGTAAATGAGGCACAAGTAGCACTCCCCACGTCCCTTCCAGCACACCGGAGCGCTCTCCTTGAGACGGGACGGCGAACCTGGGTCTGGGGGGGGACTCAGCTCAGCGGCACAGCGGGGTCAGGGCGGGGAAACCCCCAGGAACTTCCCCCCCCCCCCCTACCCCCGCGTGGGGAGACACCGCGTGAGTCACCGGGTCCCTCCCCCCACGCTGCTCTATCGCGGCGTCGGCGCTGTCAGCTGGCGGCAGCACCGCTCCTCTCTGCCCGCAGCCCGGCCGTGAGGATGGAGGGACGCGGACCGCACCTCGAGGGGCTCCGAGCGGCTGCCACGCTCCCTCGGACTGCGGGGGAGTGCTGCTGGAGGGCTGCGTGAGGCGGCCGAGCCGTCACGGGTGCTCCCCACGCCCCGCGTGGGGAATGAGAGGCGGCGGCAGCGCGGGGCTGCCGGAGTCCGCCGGGACGCACCATGCGGGAACTGGCGATCGAGATCGGCATACGGGTGCTGCTCTTCGGGGTCTTCGT